>LR738541.1:6760000-7415000 GCA_902685375.1 Neostethus bicornis
TAGACCTTTGAATGTGACGTCACCCATAGCCTTCGGCTCCAAGCAAATGACACGCCAAGTCAGTCGCCGTTTTCTGTTGGTGCCATGTGGAATTTTTTAAGCCGGAAAAATGCAAACTTGTCCAGTCTAAGTTTGTATTTCAAACACCTTTCCTACCAGGAACTAACTTTTTGAGAGTACACACCACTACAGACCCAAACAACAGCCAATATGTCTGATTCACAGTCTGGCTTCCTGCAGCACTGACTAGATAAAACCAGTCAATCAAAGAAGTCAAACATCCCAACCACTACATTTTATTGGTTCATCTGATTGGTCAGTTATCGGTATCAATAGCAAAGCCAATAGAACCAGAATGATTATTGTAACAAACAGGACCAAATAAAGCTGGTGATTTCCCAATAAGAGTCAAAGAGTGCTGAGACGTTTTAGACTCACTTCCTATAGTAAAGCACAGAGGTGGGAGTGACATGATATGTTCTTCTGGACTGGACTCACCATCGTGATTAGCATTGCCGAGCGTCCACGGCTCATCCGAGTCGAAGTGAGTGTCACCTCCGATGCCAGCGCCGGGGAAGTAGGCATGGGCCAAGAAACCCCCCTCACCATCGAACGGGGAGCTGTCACCATGGAAACCGGAGGCAAAGAAGATCATGATGTCGGCTTCTTTTCCTTCATTTTTTATTTCCGAATATGGAACTTCCTGAAGAGATGAGAAAGGAGGTTACTGGGGTTACTGGTCATACCTTCCTGTCTTTATTACCAGTCTCGTACGAGGCTGGGAAACGTGAACTGGGAGAGACGCAGCAAAAATAAAATCCCATCTCTTTGTGTTAAAATTATGGAAGTGATTCAAAGACTCCTGAAAGTGTTTTCTAAAGTCTTTTAGAGGTTAAATATTCTGTTGGTTTAATTTTAAAGATAATCAAATAAAGATCAAACTTAAAGTTCCATTCCGTCATCTTCCGCTTGTTCCGGGGTCGGGTCACGGGGGTAACAGCCTCAAGCGGGTAGCCCAGGCCTCTCTCTCCCCGACTGCATCCTCCAGCTCACCTGGAAGGATCCCAAGTCGTTCCACGGCCAGCTGTGAGACATAGTCTCTCCAGCGGGTCCGGGGTCTGCCCCTTGGTCTCCTCCCGGTAGGACGTACCCAAAACACCTCGCCCGCGAGGCGCTCTGGGGGCATCTTGACTAGATGCCCGAACCACCCCATCCGGCTCCTCTCGACCTGGAGGAGGAGCGGTTCGACACCGAGCTCTTCCCGGATGGCAGAGCTCCTCACCCGATCTCTGAGTGAGAGCCCAGCCACCCTGCGGAGGAAGCTCATTTCGGCCGTTTGTACCCGCGATCTCATTCTTTCGGTCACCACCCACAGCTGGTGACCATAGGTGAGGGTAGGAAGGAAAGTTAATCCTGGTTATCATGGTGAGGGTTGGAATGTAGATCCTGGTTACCATGGTGAGGGTAGGAACGTAGATCCTGGTTACCACGGCGATGGTAGGAACGTAGATCCTGGTTACCATGGTGAGGGTAGGAACGTAGATACTGGTTACCATGGTGAGGGTAGGAACGTAGATCCTGGTTACCATGGTGAGGGTATGAACGTAGATCCTGGTTACCATGGTGAGGGTAGGAACGTAGATACTGGTTACCATGGTGAGGGTAGGAACGTAGATACTGGTTACCATGGTGAGGGTAGGAACGTAGATCCTGGTTACCATGGTGAGGGTAGGAACGTAGATCCTGGTTACCATGGTGAGGGTAGGAACGTAGATCCTGGTTACCATGGTGAGGGTTGGAACGTAGATCGACTTGTATATCAAGAGCTTTGCTTTTCGGCTCAGCTCTCTCTTTACCACGACGGACCGATGCAGCATCCTGATTATTGCTGATGCCGCACCGATCCGCCTGTCGATCTCCCGCTCCATCCTTCCCCCACTCGTGAACAAGACCCCAAGATACTTAAACTCCTCCACTTGGGGCAGGACCCTGTCCATGACCCGCAGGGGGCATTCCACCCTTTTCCGGGCGAGGACCATGGTCTTAGATTTGGAGGCCCTAATTCCCATCCCGGCCGCTTCACACTCGGCAGCAAATCGATCCAGTGAGAGCTGGAGATCACGGTCTGATGAAGCCAACAGGACCACATCATCCGCAAAAAGCAGAGATCCGATCCCGAGGTCACCAAACTGGATCCCTTAAAAAACTTAAAGTTTTATCTTTAAAAAAATCAATCTTAAGTATTTTATTAATGACAGAAAGTGAATGTACAGTTCTGTATGGTTTATTTTTGTGGTTTTATTATGTGTTTATGTATTTTTACCTGATTTATCTCATGTTTTTGTTGTGTTGTTGTGTTTGCTAACCTGAAAAGAAAGTGGGGTGACAGCCTGCCACACATTGAAGGCCTGGCGTATCGCTCTCTGTGTGTCCTTCTCTCCCACTTTCGGGGTGTAGTTTGATATGCTGTAAGAAAGAAGAAGCAGGAATCAATCAATCTCATGACTAAACTCCCATCTCATCAGAAGATTCTCAGGTAAAATAAAATCTCTAACGATCCAAATGAGTTTCTCAGAGAAAACTGGATTATTTTTCTTTTTAATCTGATATCCAGCAGCTTCTTTAACGCGCCGGCGTGTTCAGCTGAGCCAGAAAGGTCATCACAGAGTCATTTCAGAGAGGAGACGTGACGCACATTTTTACGAGACCAGGTCTTATCTCTTTGGAAACACTTTCATGTCTCGTCTTTCAAACTGTTTTTTTTTTTTTTTTTTTTTTTTATAATACACCTCCACAGAGGAGGATAGAAGGAGTCTGAATCGACAGGAGAGAGGGGGGTTTTAAGGAGCGAGTCGAGGGGGGATAAGACTCCAGCTCATTTCACACAATCTGTCTCTCTGCAGGAGGTCCGGCTTTGTTCTCGTACAAGCAGAAAAAACCATGATGGAAATAAATATCGGCCCATCCAGCATTCATATGACAGCTCAACAGCTTCCTGGTGGGAATAAAGAAATCCTCCTCTATAGGAGTAGAATGGATTCCAGCGTTTTGTCCAATCGAACCAAACTAAACTTCAGTGATCAGAGAGAAAAGTTACGTTGCGGTTGGTCGACCAGGGTTTCTTTAGTTGGTCTCTTCAGGACCCGAGAGATGAAGTGGAAACAAGCAGGTTTGGAGACCAAAAGATCACACCTTCACCTTCTTAACCATCTATCCCTTTTGGGGTTGGAGAGGGTGCCTGAGCTCATCCCAGCTGATTTGAGGGGCAGGGTACACCCCGAACAGATTGCAGGTCTGTCACGGGGCCACACACATACAACCATTCACCCACATACTCATTCCTAGAGGTGTATGTACAATACACCTATTTGATTGTCCAAATAGTGGACAATCAACTGAGCATATATTTTTTTGGAGGTTGGGAGGAAACCAGAGTATTCGGGGGAAAAGATACATATGCATGGGGAGAACATGCAAACTCCACACAGAAAAGCCGGTGTTCCAAGCCTTGCCCCCCACCTGGGACTCAAACCCAACAACCTTCTTGATGTGAGGCCACTGTGCTACCCACTGGGCCACCGTGCTGCCGACCAAAAGACCATAAAAGACAAATCTGCCAAACTCTACACGTTAATTTGGGGGTGAACCATTCAGCTTTGGAGAGATCACTTTTTAAATGGGGGTTCTGTCCAAAATCATTTCTACCATGTTTGAATGTTCTCCCCAAATCAGAAAGAGGTTTTCTATTTTATTCACACATGTTTGAAAAATATCACAAGTTCTCCCGTCTAATATCCGGACACCACTCAAATGTCAGGTTGTTCTTAGCCATGCCTTTGGTTCTCTGTCATGCTCACCTTCATAAACATGAAGTGTGTTTGCAGCAGCAGTTGATGAACTCTGTGTCATGAGGAGGATTTTACGTGTAAGACAGAGTTTAAAAGATAATGCCCAAGCTTTGCCGACTTGATGAAATTTCCAACGTGTTTGCATCCTTAAATAAAACTTACACAGTGTCATGCACACATTTAGCGGGCAAGACTAAGCAGGAAGCGAGAGGAGGGGGGAATTCACAGTATCTAAGTCAAAGTTAAAATTTAAATTTTTCTTTCAAGTAAAAACATTTTAATTATAAATATTCCCAGACTTTTGACAGATTTTCTCATTGACTTTGTCCATTGGGTTTTGTTTCACTTTTTTTTTTGCTTGAACCGCCTTCCGACACTTTTGTTTCTACTTCTGCTGCTAATTTAGCAGCAAATGCTAACTGCAGCGGTGCGGCCGTGTCGAAACATGTGCTCAATGGCATTGCAAAGAGAATGTTGAATAAAAATAAATAGAAATTTTAAGGTAAAAAAAAATGATCAGGGAATTTTTTTAACCGAATTACTTGAGGAATCTTTTCAGCTCTAAAAGTAAATATATTTCTGTTGGAGGGTAAATTCAAAGGATTAACTCATGAAAGGAACCAACTCACTGGAGTCATTCCAAAATTAAAGGTAATTTCAATGCCCACAGTTGCTCAGTACCAGCCATAGATTAACTGATTACGATTTCATGGCAATGTGACCAAAGGTCAAGATTAAAAAGGGCACACATTTAATGAATGCGTTACGTCCCAAACCATAAGAAGCATTTTCATTAAACTTCTTATCACTCAATACCAACTATAAATGAACTGATACAGTTTGTGAGACAGAACAGGTGGAGACATGATGTTTGACGCCTTGATGCCAACTTATTGTTGTCTGTTTCATCAGGTTTAATGTGAGCTGTGAGTGTACAGTAGGTTTCATTAGATGTTAATTAGGCTGGTCTTAAATTCAGCTCAACCCCTTTCGTTCTCTTTTAGAACCAGGAGGACCGAGGTTACCGGGGCAACCAGATGGGAGCTTTATGCAACGCTGTAAAGATGGAGGCTGTAATGCTGCGTTCAGAGTCTCAGGGGAAAACAGTCATTTCCATTAGCCCAATAAAGTCTGAGCAGGATGGAGAGACGAGGGGGCGGAACGAGAGGAGGAGGGAAACGGGAAGGGATGATGTTTAAAAGAAAAAATCTGGGAAAATGTTTGATTTTTAATTATTGTACACACACATACACACACATACACACACACACACATACACACGCAATGGCCTTCATTTGGGCTCCATTTGCATCAATCAGCAGCTCAGTAATTATTTTTTGGTTATAAAATGATCTTATTTTATTGATTTAATACAAGAAAAAAAACTTGAGAATTTTAAATGAAAAGTTTCACAATAAAAGTTTTTACTCTAACAATCCAGGGGTTTAAAAAAAGTCTCTTATTGTAAATAAAGCTGTAAGACACAAAAACCCTCCATAAAAACATCATAAACTTCAATAATATATGAAAATATAACAATATTTTACTGAGTAAAAACTTCTATTGTTTGACTTCAGAAAAACTGAAGTCCAGCTTGTCCTTTTTCATTTATGCAAATTAGGGATTGTTGTTCATGTCCGTCCTGTTTCCTGCAGATCGGATTTCTTTACTTAGTTCAATGTCTTTTGAAAAGTTCAACAGCAGCAAAACAATATTTTCATTCACGCAGCCTTCCACTGATTGTATTGGCTAGTTTATTTGCAGTGCTCTGGGATTGTCCAATTCAGCTTGTAAGATTGGTTTGTAGATCTCACCACTATTCTGAATCTGTTTTAAAACTGGAATTCTAAAATCGTACATGAGCTGTTTCCCGTTTATCATTAGTAGCCAGAAATTTGATTAAACTTATTTTTTGTTTGAAAGAACAATTTGAAACTAAAAAATAAAAGACGTTTCTCCCTTTTTATTGAATATGTGGAAAAATAAGAGAAATCGTCGTTTGAATTGATCTTTTGGTCTTATTTTGGTCTTATTTAGGATGATACATTTGGAGCAGTGATGTGTCCACTGTCCCCTGGGACGTCTGTAATCTGTTGCCAAGCTGCCTGGCTGGTGGGTTTACTGTACCAACAGCATGAGTGATGCCTTCAAGGTGCCGTGGGACACGATACATCTCCAGGAGGATTATTAGGGGACGAACCTGTAGGAGATCTTTTTATCTTTCCATTTCTGACCAGTCAGGGCGTAGCGTTTGTTCCTCAGACGACGGCTGGTGTGGGGATGATCCGGGACACCACAGCGAGGTTTCCTCATCCACCTAAACGCATCACAAGCACGTCAGAAAACAAATCAAACAGATTTTGGTATCAAATAAAAAAATATCCAGAATAAGATCAAAACCCCCAATAAAGTATCCAGAATATAGCAAATTAATTCAGAATAAAATCAGATCTATAATTAATCAGTAAATGTAATCGTTAAGTTCCTCTGATCCAGAATAAAACCCTGGGTGACTTACTCTATGGTGGTTTGGTCCAGGATCCCGGTCACTGGGATGCCGTAGAAACGTTGCATGGCCGCCACAGCCGACTGCATGTCTTTTTCCTGCCGCAGGTCTGACGTACGGATGTCATGAGGCAGCAGGTATCCGTAAGTTTTCAACCATGTCTGAAAGAAAACGGATCAGAGACACAACAGTGTTTACTTTCCTGCACCAACATAATAATAACAGGAAACAGATCTATGCAACCTGTTGGTTTATTACGTGGAGGATGGCTCAGTGAATAGGGTCACCGCCCTGTAACCAGAGGGTTGAAGGTTCGATCCTCCACCCGGAGATGGAACGATTACATTTAAAGGATGATCTGGGCCACTGTTTGCATCCAGGAGTTTTAAAGGTTCTGTCTAGAGCAGGCATGGGCAAACTACGGTCCGCGGGCCACATGTGGCCAATTAAACGTTTGAATCCGGCCCGCCAAAATTGGAAAAATTAAATAAATAAACCTTGTTAATATTTTATTTTTCTGTAATTCTGATGTTTCCTCACTAGATGGTGCCAAAATATAACAACACTGCTCCCATTAAAATGTGTGTGTTTCCGTGATGCCCAGGTTGTCAAAATAAGTTGTCAAGAGATTTCAAACCTACGTTTTAAATCAAGCGCGGTAGATGCACATTTTTAACGTTTTGAACGTTTGTTCAAATTGTCAATAGGTGTGAGTGTAAACGTGACTGGTTGTTGGTCCCTCTATGTGGTCTTTAGACAGACTGGAGCTCTGTTAAGGATGGTAATCTGAACACATTGGCTGCCAGGAAAAAGCCATGGCCATTCACGTTCTCTCAGTGATTTTCTAGTTTTTTTAATCTTTCGTAGAGTGGCGCATCTTTTCAGCTTCAGGCTCTTTGTTTCAACCAGATTTGTTTTATTCTTGGTGTGGTTTTTGGGTCTATTTGTTTCAGTGGTCTTCAGGAGTTCAGACATGTTTACCTTTGAGGGGTAATGTCATGATCCCCTCACCTGCCAACAGAGGAAGCCCTGGACCTTCCCTCATCACCCTGATTGAGACACCTGAGGGAGATTATTCTGATGCCACACACCTGTGGACCCTGCTGCCTATTTAAGGGCAATCCCCCTGGACCTTCATGTCGGGTCATTACCATCCCTTCCAGCCAGGTCTCCCCGGCTGCCTGACCAAGAAACACATTCTGAACATTGCCTACTTGCCATGCCACTAAAACCTTATGTTTTTCTTTCAAAGCATTACTGGACTGCCATACTCAATCAACAACGTTTTCTGTCCTGCAATTGGGTCCTCGTCCTTCCACCTGCACCCACACGTCTTCACAGGTAAACTACAGAAACCTCTGACTTTGATATTTTAAATGAACCATCTTGCCCCCTTTTATGTGATCGATCATTAATTCGCTGTTTTGGTCTCAAATGAGTCGGTCAGTAATCCTCAGAACTGTTTATCCCATCCGGGGTCATGCTGGTCTTATATGATCAATAAATTAGAATCCCTCTATCTTCACCATCCACCTGCTTTATTATGTTACTTTCAGAGTCTTTGATAAAAATGGACCATAGTGAGTGAGCGTTGGTGATCCTGAGCTGGTTGTTGATACCCATGAAGCTAATGAGCAGTGACAGCGTCAGATAGAAGCAGAAGTCTTTTATCTGCTGCTCAGAATGTGACCACACCAGCAGGGCTGCAGCATCAGAGGGAAGAGCAACAAACCACAGAGGAGTCCGTTTTAATCCTTCATGCCATAAAACTGACTTCACATTCTTGTACTTTGTGGTCAGATGAGATTGAGTTTGTTTGTAATTTGGAGTGAAGTAAGAAAAGCTCAAATCGACAGACGTCAACAGGGTGGATGTAAAGATGGAGGAACAGGTGCTGAGGCGGATAAAATACTCCCAGAGAAATGAGTTTCTATTGGTTACGTTAAACTAGACGTGTAGGTCAACCTCTACACAAACTGAACAATCGACAGTATGTTCACGTGACCTTAAGACGTGACGTATCTAAAGGAATAAAAATATAAAAATGTTGCTATTATTTACTTTTCAGGAGGAAAATGTAAATTTAAGACTGGCTTCATAAAAAAATTACATCCCAATTTAGGAGGACAGAGTGGGACAGTTTCAACACAGGATGAGTTGAAACTATGGGACAGTTTCAACTCAAGGTCTCACCTCCTCCGTGGTGAGAGCGGCCATGCTGTTTGGCCTAGAAACAGTAGCACTGAAGAAAAGACAGGAAGCAGAGATGTTTGTAGCAGAGATGAAGATGCTGAGGATCTCTCTGGGAGTGACCAGGATGGACAGGATCAGAGGAACAGCACATGTTAGAGGTTTTAAAGTCAGAGAGGTCAGACTGAGATGGTTTGGGCATGTGCAGAGCAGAGAGAGAGAGTACATAGGCAGAAGGATGCTGGGTTTGGAATCACCGGGAAAGAGGCCTAGAGGAAGACCAAAGAGGAGGTTCATGGAAACAGTGAAGGAAGACATGACGATAGTTGGTGTGACCGAAGAGGATGCAGAAGATAGGATTAGATGGAAGAAACTGACTTGCTGTGGCGACCCCTAAAGGGAAAAGCCGAAAGAAGAAGACGAATGAGTAAGATCCCTCCTCCCAGTTCTACTGTATTTTTAGGCAATCAGAAAAAATGCAATGCATCAATTAGGGTGCAGAAAACGATGCACTGTTGAAAATAAAGCTGTAAAATTTCACAAAAAAATCTGTGAAGAGTAAGGCCACTTTGATGCCGTTAAATCTGTAACTTTATCCTCAACAAACCCACACATCACCTCCAATCTGAGAGTCCATGCAACAGTTTTACAAACAAAAACAGTCCGGGTGTTTTGTAGCCACGTTTTGTTTCCAGTCGGCACCGTGCCAGATGTAACTGAATATCATGAGGTGAACAAACTGGGGCAGGAGACGGGAGCCACTGAAAGGTGAGACGACAAAATGAACAGATTAAAATAAAGATTGAGGCTGAGAGACGGAACCAGGAGATTTTCTGGTAAATGTCAGACAGAATTTCCTTCTTATTTAGGAAAATCAAATTCACATAGAACCAAAAATCAATCCCTAGATTTCTTCAGCTGGTTCTGATTATCCTGTCTTTTAAAGCTTCAGAGACCGAGAGAGAAAAGCCAGGATGAAAAGGACAGAAAGGAAGATGGAGGGAGATGTGGAGCTCCTCAGCACCTCATTAATTATTCAGTGTGCCAGCTTCAGAAATCAGCTTCAGAGCTACACACAAAATGACACTTTCAAACATTTAAACGGGGAATAATGCTTACATGGGTGATCATTCTCATCCTGAGCCGTGTTGGGATGAGACTGAAATGTCCAACTTTGACAATAACTTGAAAAATATCGACATTTATTTTCTTTATTCTACAAAGACAAAAACTGGGAAATCTTTTTTTTTTTTAACCAAACCTAGAAACTGGCAAAGAGGCAATAAGGCACTGGCAATGAAGAAAAATGGTTTCAGGTTGTGTGTCGTGGTTGAAAACCCTCTCATATTATCATGTGTTAAAAAAACAAAAACAAAACTGCATCTTATGTATAAAGTGTGTCAAATAAAATCAAAACAAAACATCACCAAAATATACTTAGATTAAAGACAAAATCAGATCAGTCATATGGAAACCGCAGTGAGAGCGGCGATGCTGATTGGTCTAGAGACAGTGCCACTGAAGAAAAGACAGGAAACAGAGATGGAGGTAGCAGAGATGAAGATGCTGAGGATCTCTCTGGAAGTGACCAGGATGGACAGGATCAGAGGAACAGCACATGTTAGAGGTTTTAAAGTCAGAGAGGCCAGACTGAAATGGTTTGGACATGTACAGAGGAGAGAGAGAGAGTACATCAGAAGAAGGATGCTGGGTTTGGAACCACCAGGAAAGAGGACTAGAGGAAGACCAAAGAGGAGGTTCATGGATACAGTGAAGGAAGACATGAAGATAGTTGGTGTGACCGAAGAAGATGCAGGAGATAGAGTTAGATGGAAGAAACTGACTTGAGGTGGAGACCCCTGAAGGGGAATGCCGAAAGAAGAAGTTCAATCATATGCAACAAGCAGCTTAAAAGTAAATACTTAAATTTACTTAAACTTACAGAA
This sequence comes from Neostethus bicornis, assembly GCA_902685375.1. Lineage (NCBI taxonomy): Eukaryota > Metazoa > Chordata > Actinopteri > Atheriniformes > Phallostethidae > Neostethus > Neostethus bicornis. The sequence continues at coordinate 6,770,491 of LR738541.1, forward strand.
AAAAAAACTCTTCAGGAATGTTTTTAATGTTGGAATAAAATTCAAAAATAAAAAAAATCCAAAACCTTGTTTTTACATAAAACTAACCTCTAAAAACCAGATTTATGAACCAAAAAAAAACCAGACTCAAAGCCAAGACATCCAAACATAAGCCAATATATTATCTTCACCTTTGATCGAATGATCCTGAAAATCTAATGAATTTATGTATAGTTGGTACTGAGTAACATTCCTTCAGTGATACCAGTGAGATCCTTTGAACTTTTCTTACTTTAATTATTAATAGAACAGCTGATTTTTATCCCAACAGGAAGTCATGACCTATAAACTGGCACATACACACACACACACACACACACACACACACGGCCTCCCATTGGCTTCTGAAGCAATCAGCCGACATCAAAGTCTTCCTTCCACAAGGCCTCCAAATGTCATGAGGAGAGCAACATTTTCTACAAAACCACCAGCTACTGAATGCCTCGTCTGTTTAAAGCAGTTCCGTTTGTTGTCATGATGTTTATTGTCGTTCTCATGGACACATTGTTGGTGTTTATTTATTATAATCTGAGCTGGTTTGTGTCTTTGGATGGAAATTTATCAGGATGTTACATTTGATTTTTAATTTGTTGAAGCATCAAAGAAATGATAATCTGACATTTAGGAAGACAGAATGTGATCTAGGGGGCGCTGTGTGGTTTATATAAAGTTGTTAATGAACTCTATGCACTTGTGAAAAAAGCTAATATCTAAACACATAAAAAGTAGCTGAAATCCTAACATGGCCAGCAATCACACATTAGTTTAGGGATACTCTAACTCCGGCATGGGCAAACTATGGCCCTTGGGCCACATGCGGCCTGTTAACTAATCCGGCCCGTCGAACTTTAAAAAAATTAAATAAATAAACCTTGTTAGCTTTATTTTTCCTGCAATTCTGATGTTTCCTCACTAGATGACGCACTCTGGGTATGTTGGCTTATTTGAGAAAACAACAACACTGCTCCCATCAAAATGTGTATGTCTTTGTGATGCGCACGTTGTCAATAAACAGTGTGCACAGATATGGAAAGGCATTGGACCCAATACACGCACATAAACAAGCGTGTCAAATGTTAAAACAAGCGAAACATCACATCAAGCGCTTAGATTTCAAACCTAGTTCCGCTAGATTTTAAATGTAACGCTCTTGATGTAACAATTAGCCCGCTTACTAAAAATCTAGCGCCATCCTATCGGTCAAATCCAGCAGTTACCAAAGCATGCCATCTATCTGATCTGGTTCCAGCCCCTGGTCAAATGTTAGAACTCAATGTGGCCCGCGAACCAAAAAGTTTGCCCACCTCTGATCTAAACGCATGAAAAGTAGCTAAAATCCCGACATGACCAGCAATCACGCAGCAGTCTTGGGATATTCTAGATTTGACTAACTTTATTTAAGGGTATTCATCAACACAATCCGAATTTAACTCTCATACTGCTGACGAAAATCAGGATCCTCATTTTATAAACCATTCTTTCGCCCAAAACTGTGCTCATGCCGGCTTCTATACGAATTGAGTAATTTATCAAGATGGCAGCGTGCATGGATTCTTTCATAACTTTAAGCAAAATTGTAAACAAATCTCAAGATGTGGGGGAAAAGACTGGACTAGTGGACAGAATCTGAAGTGAACTGAGGACAGTCAAATGAGGCATTTGAAGCAGTGAAGAAACAAATAGAAAACACACATAAACACCTGTCAGTGTAAGACCATATATAAGAAAAGTGGACCACATCATGGAAAAGATTGTTAAGTAATATATAGGTTGGTGTCAGACACCCTGCTCCTCGCTCTGTTTCTCTCTTCTTTTCACTCGGCCTGTGTCGTCGAATGTCCGGCACAAGGAAGCTCTTTTTTTTTGACCCAGGACATTGCCTGTTCATTCCACGAGGGGATCCCTCCTTCATCCAGATCCCCATAAAGTTTCTTTTCCTGCTGCTAACCGCATGTCAGACCCGAAGAATCACCTAGTTTATCAGCTTCAATTATCTAAGCCTCCTATGTAGGCATCATGTCGGAGTAACAATGACTAAATTCCACATTCTGTTCACGGTAAAGATTTAAATTTCTCCCAGTCTACTGATCCCTCATTGGTATTTACTGGTCCGGTCCAGTTAGAGATCGATAGGTTATGTCTGACCTTCCTGGTCCAGATGTTTTTCATCAGAATGTGATTATCTTCAGGTTGTGAGGTTTTCCATTAGAGCTTTCCCCGGCCATTAAGAGCTACTCAGTGAGCTGAGTCAGGCTGAAATGGTGAGACCTCTAAGTGGCCAGGGAGCGGCTTCTGTAGAACCCACTATGCAGGCATTAAAGAGTCTGCCTGATGTTTGACACCACAGCAGCTCAGAAGCTTCCAGAAAGCTTTAAGCTAATGGAGTTAAGGATGAAAGATGCGTCACACCACTCCATAAATTCCTGAAGATCAGACCTATGATCACATCAAAGACCAACAATAACAGTCATCTATAAACTTTAAAATGAGCTGCAACACTGATCAAGATCAAACAGAGGTGGTGATAGACACCAGCCTTGAGGAACACCAGTAGATAGACGTGTGTAAGATTTCAGACATGGACCCATTGGCTCTGACACACTGAGGTCTGGCTGTCAAAAGATGATCAAATAACAAACCAACTTCTTCCTGTTTTCCTTCAGTTGTTTAGTATTTCTGTAGATGAAGCCCACCTCAGATGCTGTTTCCTACTTTAACTGCTATGCTTTGTGATTGTCCAATGACTGACTCTGAACCTGATTGGCCGTCCGTCCCCAAAGCTCCTGTACATTAGTCCGTCTCTGCTGAGATAAAAATAGATCTCATCTCCTCCTGATAAACTATTTACCGTCTCAGAACAGCGGATGCAAACACCAGCTTCTTCTGGATAAGTGGCCTGTTTGGCTTGCTAAAATTAGATGGTGAAATAACCTCCAGGTGTTTAAATATGAATGAAACTGATGGAAAAGGAGGAAAAAAGTGTTTTTTTTTTTCCCCCTACTTCTTTAAATCACAGCATTGATGACCACCAGCTCCTTTCTCTGTTAACGGGTGAAAAACCGTGTAACAATAAAGTAACCAAACTGTAACGAATCCCTAAAAAAAAGTGGATTGAAAGCTGAAATGTGCTTAGAATAAAGTTGTAATTAAGCTGAAACCCGACAGCTGATAAACTAGATTACTGATTAATTTGAAATGAAAGTCTCGGACAGTTATAACAAAAATTAAATTGGCTGTAATTAAGATGTTTTGTCTTCTTAACGAGATAGAGGGTTGCCGGTGCCCCGCTGATTTCTGGTGAGAGGCAGGACACACACCAAAAAGGTCTATAGTTTGTTACGGAAAACATAGGCAATTTCGTTGGCCGATCAACCTAACATGCGAGGAAACCAGAGAAAACACACACATACACGGGGAGAACATGCAAACTCCACAGAGAAAGACCAGTGTTTCAAGCTTCACCCCCACTTCAGAACCCAAAATCCTGACATTCTTGCAGCAAGGCCACCGTGCTAACCACTGAGTCTTAAATAAAATACAAACCTATTTCACTTATTCTGAAAACAGCTGGGATAGACTCCAGCACCTCTCACAAGCCCAGTAACGATAACTGGTTCAGAAAATAAAATGAAATTAAATGAAACTAAATAAGAAGCTTTATCGGCTTGACAGCAACCACTCGTCTTCTGACAAACGTTACCCATCATTTCCATCTACGCTGCACATCAGGTTGTGTAAGATGAAACCTTCTGAAGAAGGTCCGGGTGGGACCGATGGTCTCACAGCGATGACCTCATGTCTGAGGAGTCAAATAACAGTAATACATCATCCACACATGCAGGACAGGCGATCGATGTCTGCCAGGATATGGATGATTGCTTTTGTTTGGAAGCAGAAGTAAAACAGCAGAAAAACAACAGAGAAAACAGGATTCATAGTTTCTGTGGTGGATGTTTCAACAGAATGGATGAGCAAATGTTAGCAGTGCAGTCTGACAGGATGGAGGTTGTTGGTTCAAACCTGGTTGGAGGGCATCACTAATTGTTTTCAATAACTGAATCAGAGATGACAGGTTTTTGGCTTCACAATGCGGGAGATTTTAGGGCGGGGCCAGTTTTGAGAGACGGCGTTCACATCCACCAATGAACAACACCTATCATGACAGTTGGGATAAAACAAACCAATCAAAACATGAGAAAGCAGCTGGTAAATTGTGCATCTTCCTTGTGTTACCACCTAGCGTTATGTATCAGTACGAAGAGGAATCACCACCAGGAATACACCCCTGTACTGCTTGCTCACGCTTTGTTTTCCTACTCATGCACATACAGTGGTGGTCAAAAGTTTACATACACTTGTAAAGAACATAATGTCATGGCTGTCTTGAGTTTCCAGTTATTTCAACAACTCTGATTTTTCTCTGATATAGTGATTGGAACAGATCCTTCTTTGTCACAAAAAACATTCATGAAGTTTGATTCTTTTATGACTTTATTATGGGTAAACTGAAAATGTGACGAAATCAGCTGGGTCAAAAATATACATACAGCAATGCTAATATTTGGTTACATGTCCTTTGGCCATTTTTACTTCAATTAGGCGCTTTTGGTAGCCATCCACAAGCTTCTGGCAAGTTTCTGGTTGAATCTTTGACCACTCCTCTTGACAGAATTGGTGCAGTTCAGTTAAATTTGTTGGCTTTCTGACATGGACTTGTTTCTTCAGCATTATCCACATGTTCTCAATGGGATTTAAGTCAGGACTTTGGGAAGGCCATTCTAAAACCTTAATTCCAGCCTGATTTAGCCATTCCATTACCACTTTTGATGTGTGTTTGGGGTCATTGTCCTGTTGGAACACCCAACTGCGCCCAAGACCCAACCTTCGGGCTGATGACTTTAGGTTTTCTTGAAGAATTTGAAGGTAATCCTCCTTCTTCATTGTCCCATTGACTCTCTGTAAAGCACCAGTTCCATTGGCAGCAAAACAGGCCCACCGTGCTTGATGGTAGGCATGGTGTTCTTGGGGTTAAAGGCCTCACCTTTTCTCCTCCAAACATATTGCTGGGCATTGTGGCCAAACAGCTCAATTTTTGTTTCATCTGACCACAGAACTTTGTCCATGTGATCAGCAGCAAACTTTAGTCGAGCCTTAAGGTGCCGCTTTTGGAGCAAGGACTTCCTTCTTGCACGGCAACCTCTCAGTCCATGGCGATGCAAAACACGCTTGACTGTGGACACTGACACCTGTGTTCCAGCAGCTTCTAATTCTTGACAGATCTGCTTTTTGGTGCTCCTGGGTTGACTCTTCACCCTCCCGACCAGTTTTCTCTCAGCAGCAGGTGACAGCTTGCGTTTTCTTCCTGATCGTGGCAGTGACAAAACAGTGCCACGCACTTTCTACTTACAAACAATTGTTTGCACTGTTGCTCTTGGAACCTGCAGCTGCTTTGAAATGGCTCCAAGTGACTTTCCTGACTTGTTCAAGTCAATGATTCTCTTTTTCAAATCTGTGCTGAGCTCCTTTGACTTTCCCATTGTAGCGTTTGTGGGTGTTTTTATCCAATGAGCCCTTTTTAAATGGCCTCAGAGAAGTCACCAGCTGTAGTCACTCATAATCACTCACAAGAAGTTAAGAGGTCATGCTATGAAGCTCATGTCATTGACACAACTTTCTATGTCTCCAAAATTGCTCATTCATTGAGCTGTATGTATATTTTTGACCCAGCTGATTTCGTCACATTTTCAGTTTACCCATAATAAAGTCATAAAAGAATCAAACTTCATGAATGTTTTTTGTGACAAAGAAGGATCTGTTCCAATCACTATATCAGAGAAAAATCAGAGTTGTTGAAATAACTGGAAACTCAAGACAGCCATGACATTATGTTCTTTACAAGTGTATGTAAACTTTTGACCACCACTGTAAACTGACACATGACCAAAGTTCCCGGGTGCCCGACTTCTTCCATACGTTCGCCAAAAACAGTACTGGCAACAGACCATGCAGATCGTTACCAGCAGCTTTCAGATGCACAGCAGCAGCAGCAGGAGATGCCATGTGCCTAGCCACAGCATACCTAATCATGTTCATGGAATGCACTCGAGTGTTCATCATGTGAGAGTTTTAGTAGCCTTGGTGGGTGAGCGGGAGATCGGTCCTAATCGGGGGTGTCTCCCGCCCAATGCAGGAGACTTGGCATGTCTGCTGAATGAAGAAACTGCACATACATAACAAGTTTGTATCCTTGTGCATGCGAAATATAAAGTAAGTTCTGGTCCAAAAGAGGAGCTCGGGGTAGAGCCGTTACCCGGTGGGTAAGGTGATAAGGACACATCCCACCGAAAGGAGGCCTTAAGTTGACCCAGGATCTGCCGAAGAGACTACAGTATGTTTCACAGCTGGACAGGGAAAGCCTCGGAATCCGCCCGGATGAGCTGTAGGACGCAGGCATGATGAGGAAAACCTGGGCTTTCCTCCTGAGTCTGTTGCCCCCTCGACCCAGCGACGGATAAATGGAAGACAACAGAACGGATCAGAAAGAGATCCAATTTACTGCTTTGACATAAAACATCTCGTTTTCTCTTTCTTCTCAGAACGAAAGTATTAGCAACACATCTTATCATTGACGTCATTTTTGCACCACACAGGTCGAGAAAATAAGTGATGTTTGGATGGATTGTCTGCTGTTAGAGTCTCCATTTGTCGAGGCGTGTACCTTCAAAAAGCTCACTCCATGCAAACACAATAACAACCAATACTTGCTTATTTTTGGCTCCAAAAATTCAACATGGTGTCAGGAATGAGGCAGAAAACGTCAACTAAAGATCCAGACTGGAATTAGTGTCCAGAATCATACAGTTTTGGATAAAAAAAAAAAAGTTCAGAAAATACATAGATTTTTTTTTGGCTGATTAAAAAAAAAACAATGCCATTGGTTGACTGCTCTATACCACCAACAGAAATATTCCTGTTACTAAAACCAGGGAGTTGGTGGGATTGACAAGCTGTGGGCCAATAGTTTCCCCTCATCTTTTATTTTCAGAATACCTGTTTATGAGCATGAGTCTAACAAGTGAAGAATAAACAGCTTCTTCAACACCACCTTTTATAAAGTATTTTTAATTCACTTTACATTTGGACTCTCAGTGGGGCTCTTTAGAACGGCTGTCACTGGAACGTAAATCATAGACGGAAACAAAGACGACACTCTGGCTCAACAAACAAAATGAATCTCCACAAACATCTGCTAAATAATTCAGAGACGAGAGGAAATCACAACTCTAATTCTGACTCCTACCGGTGAGCACGTCTTTATTTTTTACCAGTTGGAGTTTTAAGCTTTTATAATTCTCACATCACTTGAATACATCTCAATCAAGTTTCCCAACTAAAAAATCTGTTAAATGTCAGACGGGCTTCATCCTGACACCATAGAAGGTGATGTGGATTTTTTACTGTTCTTACAAAATGGTTAACAAATGGTTAATCTGAGCTCTGCCCACACAACAGTTGTCTGTCAGTTTCTACAGAAAAATGTTCTGATTAAAACCAAAAAGCAGAAAATCTGCTGCTCAGATCCTTTAAAACCAGTTTGAATCTTTTGGGATGAAAACGTTCAACATCTTCACTTTTTTTTTAAGTATTTTTCTCAGATTTTCTGGTTTTCCCACATTCTCACTCTTCCACTAGATTTTAGCAGAAAGAACTTTTTGTTCCGACTATAATGAGGTTTTTATATTTTTCTGAAGTTCTTGAAAAACAAAGATTGATCCTGCTCCTCTCGGCTGCTGGTTTCAGATGTTAGGGTTTAAAAAGAAAATCTCTGTCGCTCGAAAATCAATCAGAGAGAAAAATTTGCTTAATTTGTATTTGAATTTTAAAGACTCGAAACTCTATGAGTGTGCGTATGTGTGTATGAGTGTGTGGCACAAACGTAGTATCTCCACAAGCGCGACCCAAATTCTAGTTAAGGCACGAAGTCAGCAAAACAGCACCTGCCCGCCGAGGCGGGAAAAACATCCTCAGACATTTTACCTCCTTTTTTTTCTTCCTGTTTTATCTTCCTTTGTGTTCTCTTTTCCTCCTTCTTTGGGATGAAAGTAAGTCTGTCAGAAAGGGGACGCTGTTCTAGAAGCACTAGCCTGATCCATCAGAGTCTTTCTTCCACTCTGAGGTAACAGTCTGACCTCGCAGCATTGGGGTTTGTTCCCTCAACAAGGGGCGGATATTTTTATTTAACCAATGGTTACTTTCTGGTTGAGACTGGACATGGCGTACATAAGAGGATCGTTCAGCTAAGCTGAGTTTTGCCCTTCTCGTGGAGGAGGACAGAGATGCCTAGTTTTAGGCTTCACAAAGAGGGCGATTAGGAGGCGCAGGACCAAAAGGAGGAGGAGCTATAGCGTGACATCCGCCAATGGACAACACCCACCATGACAGCTGGCGTAAAACAAACCGTTCAAAACATGAAAAAGCAGCTGGTAAATTGTGCATCTTCCGTGTGTTACCACCTAGTGTTATGTATCAATACGAAGAGGAATTACCACCAGGAATACACCCCTGTACTGCTTGGTCACGCTTTGTTTTGCGGCTCACGCACATAAGCTGTCCCATGACTAAAGTTCCCGGATGTCCGACTTTTTCCATATGTTCACCAAAAACAATAGCTGCAACAGGAGATGCCAGGTGCTTAGCCTCATTATACCTAATCATGTTCATGGAATGCACTACAGTGTTCATCATGAGGAAGTTTTACTAGCCTTGGCGGGTGAGCGTAACATAGGTCCTAAATGTAAGTCTCCCGCCCAGTGTGGGAGACTTGGCATGTCTGGGAGGAGTTACACTCTATGTCCTGTTCTTAAACCATGGTCCAGAAACAACTATGAAGGCTTTCCACAGCTGCTTATCTGTCTTACCCATGAAGCTATTGTGTGATCCATCCCCGTGACGGGAAAGCACCTGTATCCAGCAGTAGGAGTAATCCCATCCAAACACTGGACACAGCCCCCCTTATAAATGTTCTAGATTCACCCCTGGGTTTTATTCCTACCTTCTTTCATTCTCTATCCTTTCTTTACAAACTCTTTGTCTCCATCTCTGTCATGAATAATGAAGGGGGGGAGGTTATATTTGGCCTGGTGTTGGGGGGATGGATGGAGGAGGGAGGGAGGGACATGATGGATGTTTATTTCTCTCCAGCCTGATGCGCCATTACCTGCGCCTGCGCATGCACTCAAACAAAAGCGTGCAGAGAAACTATTGCAACCTGATGCGCGGACAAAAGAACCCCCCCCTTCCCAACACACACACACACGCGGACGCACACACACACACACACACACACACACACACATCTTTCAATGCAGTGCACGCTCCGCTTTCCGTGGATCTGCTTTGATTCAAGTGAAGGAAAGAATAAAAATGTGTATGTGGTTTTGTGTGTGTGTGTGTGTGTGTGTGTGTGTGTGTGTGTGTGTGTGTGTGTGTGTGTGTGTGTGTGTGTGTGTGTGTGTGTGTGTGTGTGTGTGTGTGTGTGTGTGTGTGTGTGTGTGTGTGTGTGTGTGTGTGTGTGAGGGGGGGGACTCTCACCTCCACAATGAAGGTCTTCTCCTCCCCTCCGCAGACTGACACCACGCAGAGGAGCAGCGGGAAGCAGCAGGTTCTCCAGCAGAACCCTGGGACCCTGCACCCCTTTTTTGGGCCCCCTCCTCCCGCTACCCCCGCCGCCATGTCCCCTTCCCCTCCACACTTCCTCCTCTGCTGCTTTCCAGGCTCCTGGTTCCGATCCTCACCGGCAAGCGCGCTCCATCCCTGGTGGAACAGCTGGAAGGACTGAGGCGCAGAGGCAGGTTTCTCACTCTGGGTACCAGAGAGGAGAGAGAGAGCAGAGGAGAGGAGAGGAGGGGGATGTTGTTGCAGAGGCTTTTCTTACCACTAGAAGCGCTGCAGCTTGTTTTTATACAGAACAAAAGGAAAAAAAATAATCAAATTCAAAGATTTTTCTTCCAACAGATGTAGACTTTAAACCCTCAGGATCTGACTTCTGAAACATGGGCTTTAACATTCTTGACTGTCACAAAGTCAACAAAGAGAAATCTTTACAGACCCCTGTTTTTGTCTAAAAGAGACACTAAGTGTAAATAAATACTAAGAGGAGGGGTGTCAGGGGATTATTTACAGAATCATTTACAGTGCTGTGTTAAAGAGACGGTCGTTAGACTGAGTGATATCGTAACGTCTCCTTCGTGCTGGTCGTTTGGGTGTGATGGGGTGATTGCTTTCACAGTAGCTGTCTTAACAATCCTGAACCACTTCCCTGGTGGGAGAGGTAGAAACAGGCCGTTTCCTGGGCGGGTGGGGTCGGTTGCTATGCGTGTAGACCAAGTCCAGATCCGTCAGAACGCAGTCTACGATCCCTTGTGGAGTCCTCACCACCCGGGCCAAGTCCTTTTTTTTCCATATAGTGCAGCTGACATACCGCACAGCCATGCTGAGAGACAGGATACTCCCGATAGTGGCTCTGTAGAAGTTCATTAGAAGTTGGGGGGCGAGTCCAGAGGGTTTTACTTCCTGAAGAAGTAGAGACGTTTCTAGGTCTCTGACATGTTAGCAGTCCACGAGAGATCAGAGGAGACGTGGATGCCCAGGAACGTCATGCTTTATCTGTAACATCTCCCAAACAGGTGGATGTACTGTAAGGGAAACTGCTTACAATCACTCAGTACAAACTACAGATGAACTGATCAGGTTTACTGGGTCATGCAACCAAAAGTCAGATTCCGAATGGTAGATCAAAAATTATTGTAATGCGATATCTTCTAAACCATTAACATCCCACAGTTACTCAGTACTGACTCAATTAACTGATTGTTTTTAAGGATCGTGTGACCAAAAATTAAGGCCACAAATTCACAGGGCAGGTGGAGACATTGTTTATAAACTTGGCTTTGATTCATTTACTTTTAATGAATGAATAAAATCTTTTTTTTTTAATTCAGGACTCATCGTTCTCCCTCTCTCTCTCTCTCTCTCTCTCTCTCTCTTACCTCTTCTTCCTTTTCTCTCAATCTTCACTCCTTTTTTCGATCCAACCTTCTCACATTTTGTGCTCCTTCTGTTCAGCTAAAGCAGATTTTTAATTTCTGGGTTATGACCCAGTTGTTTAGCAGCCGGCACGTTTCTGCTTTTCTATCGAGATAAAAAGGAGTTTTTAATGTTTGAACATTTAAACAGTAACATTTCAGTCATGATGACCTCACAGCAAGAAGGACAGAGGTTTGAGTTCTGGAGTGAGGATGAGCGCTGTATGCTGTGTGTCTTTCTGTGTGTAGTTTGCATGTTCTCCCTGTGCATATGTGTGGGTTTCCTCCTACCCTCCAAAAACATGCACGTTAGGTTAATTGGCCGCTACAAAATTGTCCCTCGAAATGAGTGTGTGTGTATGGTTGTCTGTATGTGTGTGGCCCTGCAACAGACTGGCGACCTGTTCAGGGTGTACCCTGCCTCTCACTTGAAATCAGCCGGGATAGGGTCTACCACTCCTCGCAACTTCATTAGGAATAAAAGACAAACAGAACATTTCTAGTCATCATCTGTTGCCAGGGAAAGTCAGAGGGGGGAAAAGTCTGCCTGGAGGCCTTCACAATCCATCCTGAATGACAAAATGAAGGTTGATTAAGTGTTTTGTCTCAACTAATTTTGTTTGCTACCGCATGAGGAAATTTTTGTTCTTCATTACACCGCAGCAGGCTGCCACCTATGACAGCGCCAGTAGTGGGAGAAACAGGGATTGGGTGTCTTTCCTAAGTACCCTAGACATGAACTCAGTGGGAATCGAACCTGCAAACTTCCGGTTAACTTCCAGTCAGGGGGCATACGCTCTACCAGTGAGCCACCGTCTTCATGAGAAAGGTTAGCCACAATGACAGAAAAATAAGAAAAGATTTAGAATAGATTTATTTTTTTGAAAAGCTTAAGAATCTGGTTGGCAGAGAACAGCTCTTCACGTCACCCGCAAATAATTCTCATCTCTAGTGTGGAAGATGTTAAATTTCTGACAGATAATGTAAACATTAATGTTTATCATTCATGGGTAGAAGAAAAAAGTCCAGCGATGCTTCGATCCCTTTTCCTTCAAACACTTTCTCCTCTAACCGATGCACTTTGTCCCGAATCCTCACACCTCATCTCAGCTGTCTCTCACAAGAGATGATGAAATAAAGCTTTTTGAAGCAGAAACACTTCAATCAGAAAAATGTTTCAAACGGTTCAAAGTGTCCACGGAAAAACACTGACCTCTAGCGGAAAAATATTATAATTGCAAACCAGGATGGAACTCATGATTTAGGAACCTAGAAATGGATTTTCTATTTTATTATAGTCATTCTTTTCTTCTTCTTTCAGCTTTTCCCTTTAGGGGTCGCTACAGCAAGTCAGTTTCTTCCATCTAACCCTATCTGCTGCATCTTCTTCGGTCACACCAACTATCTTCATGTCTGCCTTCACTGTATCCATGAACCTCCTCTTTGGTCTTCCTCTAGTCCTCTTTCCTGGTGGTTCCAAATCCAGCATTTTCTTGCTATGTACTCTCTCTCTCTCTCCTCTGTATGTGCCCAAACCATCTCAGTCTGGCCTCTCGAACTTTATCCCCAAAACCTCTAACATGTGCTGTTCCCCTGATGTACTCATTTCTAATCCTGTTCATCCTGGTCACTCCCAGAGAGATCCTCAGCATCTTCATCTCTGCTACCTCCATCTCTGCTTCCTGTCTTTTCTTCAGTGCTACTGTTTCTAGGCCAAACAGCATCGCCGGTCTCACCATGGTCGCCGGTCTCACCACGGTATTGGTGATAATACATATCCACTTAGAGCTACGTTTAGAGCTACTTTGCACTGATAAATAACTCAATAAAAAATGTCTTTATTCACGAAACTATACAACTATAGATACTGTACGTAAATGAATATTTTTGTATATTTGACACTTTTTAAATGTTAAAAGTATAACTTATGTATATTTTATGACTATAATAAAATATACATAATTTATACTTATGTGTTAAATATACAAAAACAAAATATACAAAAATTTTAATTTACGTATCTATAGTTGTATAGTTTCATGAATAAAGACATTTTTTATTGAGTTATTTATCAGTGCAAACTGTGGATGGTTTCAGATGGAGTGCTGCTGAAGGTCTACACATGTGATACTTGGTCCACCACTCATATGTTTCATCTCTGTTTCATTACATATGAACTCACTGAGTAGTGTTTCAGACCATCGACTGGATGTTTGCAGGTCTGTGGGGAGAACGTTTCCATCTGATGGCGGGTAGGATGGAGGAGCTCTGGTCTGATTCCTGATAAACTATAAAGCATCTTCACACCCAAATCTGGGTCTTTGACTGCTTGAGGCCTCAAATCTTCAGCCAAGATGCAAGAAGACACATCAGACTGGACTGTTTAACCTCTAGAGCTTTGTTAAATTCCCAAGAAGCAGGCTTTAAGTCCATGAATGTCTCTGTTGTTGTTAGTTTAGTTGTTCCTGTGTTTCTGACTGCATTCCAGAGCAGCTGACGTGTGGAAGTATCTACTAGAAAATAATTCACTTTAATACACAAGACTGTTGTGATTCCCTCACCCCCACCACAGGGAACCACAGACCACCTTCTTTCCCCCAACTCCTATCTGATTCCGTACACCTGCGTCTTGTTTAACCTGCTGCCTGAATAGACGTAGTCTCTCCAGCGTTCTTTGTCGGGTCTTTACTCCTTCCTGCCTTGTCTGGCCCCGGACCGGGAGAACGTCCTTTTGTACTTTGAGAAAGTTACCTTGGAATATAAGTCTGATCATGAACTGTCTTTTTGACTCATGCTCCTTTTTTATGTCCTTGCTGGACTTTCTTTGTTAAATAAATCTTTGTTGTTCTGCCAGTAGGACCCCCTCCTTCTACATCCCCACATCAAAACAAAGACTGAGGAGGATGCAAAGAAAAAAATGGAAGAAAAACTATTTTAACTCCAGTTAATTTAAATAAATTTAGTTCAAAAATGGTTAAAAAAAACCAAGAGATTAAATTGATTTAAGTTACAAAATTTAACAAAAACATCCAATGATTTAGTTTACGAACCACAAGCTGGAAAAACACATCATTTTTATCAACAAAATGATGTAAACCCTCAGCAATTATTTAAAAAGTGAAAGAATCTGACGATGAAAAAATGACATGAATCATGTTAGGATAATCGATAACTTACAGGGTGTGGACATGTGAGGAATGTCAGGATTCCTCACCTGCTGCCAGAGTGAGCCTGGATATTCCTAGTCAACCTGATTAGGGTCACCTGAGGATGATTCCTGATTCCACACATCCGTGCACCCAGCCATCTATTTAAGGGCAATCCCTCCAGACTTCCCTGTTGGGTCTTACTGTTCCTTCCAGCCAGGTTACCCTGACCATGTTTGAACTTTGTTATTATTTGAACTTTTGAAATTCTGAGTTAATCCTGTTCTTCTTACTTTACAGACTTTCTGAATTGAGTTAATTAAACCTTGTTTGAAGTCCTGTAATTGGGTCCTCCTCCTTCCACATCCCTAAAACCCTGACAAGGAAACAGTTGTCATTGAGTTTAGTTTTAAATCAACACTGATTCATAAAAAAAATTTAACTTTTTTTATCAACAAGGTTTTCATTTCTTTTTTTTTTTTTTTTGTGGTTTTCTGCTCGCATTTTTAATGCAACTGTAGAAGAACAATAGACAATAATTTTGAGTTCCAATTATTTTGCAGTTTTCAGAAATATATACATAAATGATTTAACAATTATCAAAGGCATCCTGACAATTTCAATTCATTTTTGTTGACTTCCAACATATGGCTCTGCATTGGTAATAACATTTGAATTCAAGAAAGAATTCTAGTTTTATTATTCTACCATTAAAGTCTTTGTACGTGTGAATCCATTCAAAACTAACTGTGAAATTCAGGATCACCACTTGCTCAGAACAGTGTCACAATGAATGCACAACAGTTTAAACTCTAGCAGCATCTTCTTTCATTCAGGAGGGTGCTTGTGGAGAAAAACGAAGAAGCTTGTTCACTCAAAATTACTTCTTTAGACTCAGAACTGGACCAGCAACTGGAAGCAGACACAGTTTTCTTGACGTGACTCCAGCAAAGAAACTTTTCCTTATTGGAGCAAAAATAAAAATTCATTCATTCTTCTTCTGAACCGCTTGTCCCTGTCAGGGTTGCAGGGGGCAACACAGCCTTTGCCAGCTGATTACAGGAGAGAGCTGGGGGTGCATCCCGAACAGGTCACCAGTCAGTTGCGGGGCCACATACGGAGACAAATAGAGACAGACAACCAGTCACGCATATACTCATGCATATGGGGAATTTTTCCCATGGCCAAAAAATCTAAGGTGCATGTTTTTTTGCAAAAAATCATCTCAAGTAATTTATGTGAGAAGCCAAAATGTCGGCCTGGTTGGTTATGTTTCATATTAATTTGGTCAAGCTGTTTTCATTTCTTTTTAAAAGAATTTAGTTTAATGTTTTTTGTTGCAGATGTTTTTTTTTCTGATGTACTTGCATATTTCCACCAATAGATGGCAGCACACTAATACTCTGATACAATGATGGCACTGAGTCAGCTGTGGACACACACACACACACACACACACACACACACACACACACACACACACACACACACACACACACACACACACACACACGAACGAGAATGTGACACATTCTACAGGAATGATGGCCTTAAGAAAGAAAAACAATCAATCATCACAAAGATCAATAAAATGAAACTGTGTTGCTTTTCTTTGTTTTTGTTGGATTAAAGAGATTAAACTGTTTTTTTTTGAAGAACTCATGATGTAAATGGGTGTCGATTTATCAGAAGTTTTTTACCAAACAATGAATTAGTTTCACTTTAAAGAACTCTTTGTTAAACTGGACGACCTGACCAGCCTTGAGCGTAACTTATTTACTTCTTGGTTATCTACTTTAACCAAATTATTTAATCAACTAACTAATCAACTAATTATTCAAACATCTAACTGATCATTTAATCAAACACTCACTTAATGAATTATTAAATTATCAGATCAATTATCAGTTGATAAATTAATCTTATAACTCATCCAATCAAAATCCGTTCCATTCCATCGTCTTCCGCTCATCCAGGGCCGGGTCGCGGGGCAACAGCCTCAGACAGGAAGCCCAGGCCTCTCTCACCCCAGTTCCATCCTCCAGTTCACCCGGAAGGATCCCGACTCCTTCCCCTGCCAGCTGTGAGACATAGTCTCTCCAGTAGGTCCAGGGTCTACCTCTTGGTCTACTCCCATGCCCAAAACACCACATCTGGCTCCTGTCAACCTGGAGGAGGAGCGGCTCGACATCGAGCTCCTCCGGATGGCAGAGCTCCTCACTCGATGTCTGAGTTAGAGCCCAGCCACCCTGCGGAGGAAGCTCATTTCGGCCGCTTGTATCCCCGATCTCATTCTTTCGGTCACCACCCTCAACTGGTGAGCATTAAAATCAATCATTTTATTATTCTAGTAACAAATGACCAAAAGCTCTTTTCCAAACAATAACCAACCAATCAAGTGACAAATTTATCAATCAATCAATGAGTCAATGAATAATTTGAGAATTTTCTGTCAGAAACTGAAATGAAAAATTAGCATGTTTTAAAATAGTTTCTTTATTCTTTCTCAGAATCTTCAGCCAAAGTCATCATGAATGCGGGTTGCCACAGCAACAGTACCAACAGCCGGGTTTTCTGACCCCCGTGAGACATTTAAGCTGTGTGGAGGTGGATGTTTCTTCCTTTTCTCTGAGCTGCAGAAGGAAAGATGGAGGGATGAAAAAAAAAAGTCCTCAGAAATAAACCGACACATAAAAACACAATCATCAATTGATCCATCCATTCGTTCACTTGTAAATTCAATAATCCATCCATCTTTTTCTGAGTCACTTCTGTCATCCAGGAGGAGCTCAGAGTAGAGGTCTTGCTCCTCTGGGTCAAGAGAAGCCAGACGGGGTAGTTCGGGCATCTGGTTGGGATACCGTCTGGATGCCTCGCTGGTGAGGTGTTCCAGGCACGTTCCACCAAGAGGAGACCAAGAGGCAGCCTTAGAACCCACTGGGCAGGGTGCCTCAGGATCATTGTGGGTGTATTTGAGAATGTGACCAGGGCGAAAGAAGCCTGGGTTTCTCGGCTGAGGTTGTTGTTGTTGTTGTTCTTCTTCTTCTTCTCCTTTTGGCATTTTCCTTCAGGGGTCACCACAGCAAGTCAGTTTCTTCCATCTAACCCTATCTGCTGCATCCTCTTCAGTCACATCAACTATCTTCATGTCTTCCTTCACTGTATCCATGAACCTCCTCTTTGGTCTTCCTCTAGCCCTCTTTCCTGATGGTTCCAAACCCAGCAACCTTCTGCCGATGTACTCGGTCTCTCTCTCGGCTGAGGTTGTTGCCCCTCTGAAATATTACGGGATGAAGCAAAGTCACTGGAACTGAACTTTCCCAACCTAAGTTTGAGGGTGTGTTAACAAAGCAGGGTAGACCCACGACAGGAGCCTCAATCATAGAGATCTCTTACATTTAAAAATACTTGAACATCAACCTTCATGCAAACTGAGTAATCTATAAAAAGTGGTGGTGTACGTGGACTGTTGTGTAACGTTAAGCACATTTACGAACTGTCCTACACAAATTAAAAGACAAGAAAAAGATGAGACTTGTGGACATAATCTGAAGTGACCTGAGGACAGTGAAATGAAGCATTTGAAGCAGCGAATAAACAATTAGAAAACACACATAAACACCTCTCAGGGTGGGACTGTACATAAGAAAAATAGAGACGACACTTCAAGGGAGAATTGGTAACTACTGATTTATTCATTTTAGTTTAGTTTGATGGGTCAAATGAAGAAGCTTAATGAGTACCATTTAGGATTCGTGGTATAGACTACAGGAAAGGTAGGGTACATTTGATAGATAACGAACACGCTTAACGAACACTATCGTTACATAAATCTAGAATTAAATTAAATCCTTGTGTTTTTAGAACCTGCTGAACGACTGAAGTTACAAACAGATGAATCATTTCTCTGCTAGCCGTGTTCCCCTCCAGCGAAAACCACACCACAGCCTTACGCATCATCCCTGTATGCAAATTTAGAGGCCTTTAGAAATTCTTCTGGCATCAGATCAAGTTTAATGTGTTTATTAGTTAAACATTCAAACCAGTGAAAATACTTCTCTAGATGTTTTAATTAAATGAGAACTGATGATTGTTTTATTCCCATACCAACTGGCTCTTGGAGTTGGTCCACTGGTATTACAGCCCAGGTACAGTAAAATGATGTACAGTAAAATGATAGACCCCTAAATAACTCTTTCATTTGTGTCAGCAGTCATAACTGAAAATCCCATTCTGTCGTGTAAAGCACTTTGAATTGCCTCCTGAATATACTTTTGTTACCGGTGGCCGAGTGGTAACAAACAGATTTCTTAGCAGGTTTTATGTCGGAGGGAGACCACACTCATGGTAGAGTCAAAACATGCATTTAATCCAAGACAGCTTCTTCAATAGCTTCATACACACTCCTTCTTAGTTCAACTACAAACTAACACTATTCAACGGCTAGCTATTTGTTCCGTTCCGTTATCTTCCGCTTGTTCCGGGGTCGGGTTGCGGGGGCAACAGCCTCAAACGGGCAGCCCAGGCCTCTCTGTCCCCGGCTGCATCCTCTAGCTCACCCGGAAGGATCCCAAGTCGTTCCCTGGCCAGCTGTGAGACATAGTCTCTCCAGTGGGTCCGGGGTCTGCCCCTTGGTCTCCTCCCGGTGGGACGTGCCCGAATCACCTCGCCTGCGAGGCGCTCGGGGGGCATCCCAACCATCCGGCTCCTCTCGACCTGGAGGAGGAGCGGCTCGACACCGAGCTCCTCCCGGATGGCAGAGCTCCTCACCCGATCTCTGAGTGAGAGCCCAGCCACCCTGCGGAGGAAGCTCATTTCGGCCGGTTGTACCCGCGATCTCATTCTTTCGGTCACCACCCACAGCTGGTGACCATAGGTGAGGGTAGGAACGTAGATCCTGGTTACCATGGTGAGGGTAGGAATGTAGATCCTGGTTACCATGGTGAGGGTAGGAACGTAGCTATTTGTTGTCCTTCAAAATACACAACCGCTGTTAACTGTCAACTTCCAAATCCATAACACAACAATCGTTGCTGTCATGGTAACAACTTTATCCCCGAAGGTAAATTTGAGTTCTGCAGTGTAAACAGCTCCATGCCCCCTCGCCCCTATCCACAGGCGTCCCAGTCCGGTCGCACTGTGTCCAACCTGGCATCCCAAAAGCTGGAGCCCAGAATGGGTCACAATGCCTGGCCACAGTGAAGACATTTCCATGGAAACCGCAAAAACTTTTTTTTTTTAATTTGAGGTTAATCAACATGAAATCTTAAGAGAAAAAAAAGCATCTAGCTAAGCTTGATGCTTAGCTACGTGCTAGCAAGCTTAGCAGCATAAAAATGGTTATGGTTCGACAGGTAGAACACTTTTTCTACAAAGATCAAGGTTTATCTGACATTTTGTCCTAACATTGAATTTTGACAGTTTTTTTTTTTTTAGTTTGGCACCTCTGGTTCGTACAGCTTGGTCCGTATAGCCGGCAGTATGTCGATTCCATTTCCAGTGAGATTTTGGACTCCGCCAAGGCTGCCCTTTGTCACCGATTCTGTTCATCACCTTTATGGACAGAATATCTAGACGCAGCCGAGGCGTTGGAGGGATCCAGTTTGGTGACCTCAGGATCGGATCTCTGCTTTTTGCGGATGATGTGGTCCTGTTGGCTTCATCGGACCGTGATCTCCAGCTCTCACTGGATCGATTTGCTGCCGAATGTGAAGCGGCCGGGATGGGAATTAGCGCCTCTAAATCCGAGACCATGGTCCTCGCCCGGAAAAGAGTGGAATGCCCCCTGCGGGTCAGGGACAGGGTCCTGCCCATGTGGAGGAGTTTAAGTATCTCAGGGTCTTGTTCACGAGTGGGGGAAGGATGGAGCGGGAGATTGACAGGCAGATCGGTGCGGCATCAGCAATAACTAGGACGCTGCATCGGTCCGTCGTGGTAAAGAGAGAGCTGAGCCGAAAAGCAAAGCTCTCGATTTACAAGTCGATCTATGTTCCTACCCTCACCATGGTAACCAGGATCTACATTCCTACCCTCACCATGGTAACCAGGATCTACATTCCTACCCTCACCATGGTAACCAGCTGTGGGTGGTGACCGAAAGAATGAGATCGCGGGTACAAGCGGTCGAAATGAGCTTCCTCCGAAGGGTGGCTGGGCTCTCACTCAGAGATCGGGTGAGGAGCTCTGCCATCCGGGAGGAGCTCGGTGTCGAGCCGCTCCTCCTCCAGGTCGAGAGGAGCCAGATGGGGTGGTTCGGGCATCGGGCATCGAGCGCCTCGCGGGCAAGGTGTTTCGGGCACGTCCCACCGGGAGGAGACCAAGGGGCAGATCCCGGACCCGCTGGAGAGACTATGTCTCACAGCTGGCCGGGGAACGACTTGGGATCCTTCCAGATGAGCTGGAGGATGCAGCCGGAGAGAGAGAGGCCTGGGCTAGCCGTTTGAGGCTGTTGCCGCCGCAACCCGACCCCGGAACAAGCGGAAGATGACGGAACGGAACCTCTGGTTCTTTTGGTTTGATGTTTGCTTTATTGAATGTGACAAAAACAGTCCCATAACTTAATCTAAAGTGACTTTAAAACATTCAATTAGCTCTTTTTCTATTTAATAAGGTCAGAAATTTTCTGACATTCAGAATAACAGAAAAAACTACCATTCCATAGAGTTTCATTACTGAGAACATTCAAACAGGTACCCTCACATGAAGGCCTTCATGGCTGACTGATATCCTGTTGAAACTGAGTTGTCATTCCTGTGTTAAACCCTCGGTATGTAACTCTGAGGTGCCATCGGGCAGAATAAAACAGAACTGGGATTCTTGGGTTTTTTCCAGGCAAGTGTTTGCTGAAGCTGTTCACATAACGTGAGTAGTTCAGGGTGTGGAGATCTGGCTGCTAACAGCTGCTTGTTTGTGGGAAGCCACAGAAAAACAACTCAGGTTAAACTATGTGGGTCACCTCTGATTTATGAGCTGGTATTTATTGTTATTTTATCATCTGTGTTTGGAGATTTTGACCATTTTTAAACATTTATAGAAACTCTTTGGTGTTAATTTAATACCTTTTAATTTAATGCCTTTTGGTGACATTTTTACGGGCGGAGGCTTTACACACTCAGGCTGTCTGTGTGTCTGCAACTTTTTTGTGAACGCGATATCTCCAAAACCAAAATTATTCACAGATGTGACAATCCCAAAGGCAAACTGGAGCATTTAAAAATCTAAATTTGGCATCTCCACTAAATTGCAACATGCAGTTTGTGTAATGTGGAATGAAGATGTTCAAAATGTGAACTGTAAACTTTAAAGATTAAAATCAGATGTATACGTTTTTATTTTACGTTCTACACAGTTTACCTTTAGTGATTTTAGTTTAGGTCATCACACCTGATCACATAGACCAGATGGCATGGTTGATCTCCATGCCCAGCAATAGAACCACAAACATGGCTGCTTGTTTTTGTGTCATCAGCTCTGTTTGCTGATTTGCCAGTCGTTTTACAATTACTGCCATTGTTAGCTCATGCCTGCAGTACCTGATTTAGTTGCCAGTGAAAAATTAATTTCAGCAGATGCACTAGGTGGCGCCACCCTTGTTGTAGACAACCAATCACATGGCAGTATCGGTCCTCCTTTATAAACTCCTGCATGGATAAATGACCCATGAATATTGGATCATTTGCATGATCATTTGCATGATCCATATTGGATCATTTGCATGATCCAATATGGATCATGCAAATGATGTGATGAATATGCAATTGTATTATAATAAGCTGATACCTCCTGTCCTTATTCATTCACTGTTGTGAGGTATCACCTTTGTGCAGCTGGAGTTGCATCGCCCACAAGCAAAATAAAGTAGAAGATAGTCGCCATTTTACTACGCAAAAGTCACACATTGCACCACCTTTATAGATGACTGAATTTGTGTAGAAGTCAGTTTTCATGGATTTCCCCAGAGTTGTGGCCATGTGGACAGCCAATAAATTACACTATTAAGAACACACAATGTGTCCTGGAAGTTTAAGACCAAACACATGTACAAGGACTCTCAGACAATACAAAACAAGGAGTTTCTCTCTCACACACATTAAGAAGTCCAAACAGGGAACAGCTGCAAAAGGAGCTTCCTTAAGGAAGAGCGCTGCTTCCGGAAGATAAGACGTCACACAACAGACCAGTTTACACTGCTGAGCACAACTGGTGCGTCCAAATAAGACACAATGAGTGTGTCCTCCTGACACACATACAGTCATGAATGCCCCTCATCAACAGTCAATGGGCCAACGGTGCGCCACCGATTGGAAAATAGCCCGCATTGGGCACTCACTACAACACGCTTCACCTCTCACCACATGCTAGGGGATTAGCAAGTGCTAATGATAGTTTTAATCACTACAGTTCGCAGCATCGAATCCCACTGATCTCATGTCTAGGTGTCCTTGGGGAACACACCTAACCCCTCATTTCTTCCACCATTGGCGCCGTCCTGGCAGCCTGCTGCGGTGTAATGCAGCACACAAATTTCTCAGTTGAGGGATGAATAAAGTATAACTTCTTTCTTTGATGTATTGTGTTTTGATTTGCTGTACACACATTAGGCCGAAGAGGCACCCATTGTTCATTAAAAGCACCCTCTTGACACAACGGTTTCTTTCTATGACGTCCACTGGGCTTTCAGACCATGAATAACTGCAGGTCATGGACAGGGTCCTGCCCATGTGGAAGAGTTTAAGTAATTTGAGTTTATAAATGTCAAATTGCAACATTTTATTTCTCTATTCATTTCTATGGACTTGCTTAAGTCTACGTTAGTGCTCATTTTTCATCCTTTGGAAGGGTTCTGTGCTCCATTTTCTACCATGTCTGAACATTATTCCTACCTTATGAGGTGTTGCTGGAGAAGGAGGAGCCTATAGCTGAACTCAATATTGAGTTTATTTACAAAAAAATATTAACTCAAGGTGTCCGCAGCAACGCTGGTAGAAAAAAAAACAAATGAAAGGTCAAAATGGATATGTCCAAGAAACAAAAAAATGCCCAAGACAGTGGCACACAATGTGTGGAGACCCAAGAAGGGAACATGGAGGCAGCAGCTGCTAATGAGGGTGTCCAGGTGTGCAGGCAGGGTGCACAGGTGGTGCACATCTGAGGGTGATCTGGGGGAGAGAGCACTGCATTAAAAACATACTTGAATCGGTTTCCTGTTTTATTCATTCATGTAGTATGTTTGGGTCATGCCTGTTCTGATGACCCAATGCATTTGAACGATAGGTTTTAGCCATGGATTTTGTTCACCATGCAGGGTGTGTTTTGGAACCCATGCACCGCTCTCATTTGGTCCCTCTCCTCTAAATGGAGAAGCTGCTTTATCTGAATGCACAACATAAAAACAGAAAAGAAAATGTGCTTCACACTGTATACATGCCCTCAAATTAGGTTTACACTGTGACGTGCACGCTCCTAAATACAGGAACTGAGCGGGGAGTAAGAGGAAGGGGGAATTCAGTGTCAAACTGAATAGGTATTTATAAACTTGTTTCCAATCTGGAGAAAAATCCATGAAACATGCACGTCGAGTTATTAATCTAAACCAATTAAAGCTGCTCATGTTTTAAACCAATGTTATTTTTTCTGAAGGTTGAAGAAACTTTAAATGAGTTTAAACAAGAAAAAAGTGTGAAAATGTTCATTCCTGTTTGTGAAAATTTTATGATGTGTGAAGAACAATTAGAAAGTAATCCACTTTGAAGATTTTGTGGTTTGTTTTGATGATGTCATGTTTGGGATTAACGATGGATCACTGGCGAAATTCAAGATGAATCAAGGATCAATGACGAGTTTACTAGGATTTAATTAATGAATAAATGTGAGAAACAGCAAGACGGTCGTGGGTTCGAGGCTTGGAACACTGTCCTTTCTGTGTGGAGTTTGCATGTTCCCCCTCGTGTTTGCGTGGTTTCCTCCGGGTACTCCGGTTTCCTCCCACCCTCCAAAGACATGCATGCTAGGTTGATTGGCCGGTGCCAAATTGCCCCTAGGAATGAGTGTGTGTGTGGATGGTTGTATGTGTGTGGCCCCGTGACAGACTGGCGACCTGTTCGGGGTGTACCCAGCCCCTCGCCTTGAATGGGCCGGGATGGGCTTCGGCACCCCTGCAACCCGTAAAGGATAGACGGATAAGAAGATGACTGACTGATAAATGACCTGAACATGGACTTGCAGAGTTTACATGGAGCTCAGAGTCAAAACAGGACACAATCATCCTGTAGTTTTTGTCTGGTTCGTGTCAAACCACAAACTGGTTTAATAAGTTTGAAGTTATAAAAGCAAGTGATGACATTTAAATAAAAGGAAGAGGATTTCTGAGTAAGTTTTAACGCTTCATGCAAACCAAACCAAACGGAACCAGTTTTATTTTCATAGATAAAAACACACCCATATGTAAAGATTCCTGTGTGTTTCTCATGCAAACACAACCTTCACACCTGTTTGTAAAATATAAAAATAATGCAGAGAAACTTTAAACAACATGAAGATTATCTGTAAAAACGTAACCGTGGCAACCAGGCATTCCGGAGCTGAACTAACAGCTTGCCCGTCTGGCAAAGCTGTGACCTGTTTCTCACATTTATCCGTCCTGAACGGTGACGAGAAATAAAGGATTTGATTTATTCTAAGTTCATAAAAGACTTTTAGAATATCATGACTCTTTTTATGGGTTTTGAATACTTGTTTTATTCTGGACTCATTGATCTCTGCAACGCTTTTAATTTTAACAGTTTTAACCTGTTTGACTGGTTTTAGTTATGCTTTTTAAGTTTTATTCTGTGTCTTAGTCCAGTCTGTAGGGGTCTGACTGGCCTAGGTGGTGCGGGTACCTTACTTCAGCCATGTGGTTTTTATGGGTGCCCGTGTCTCCTGGAGCTGGGTGGACCCCTGTGGTTTGGCCTCTGTAATCATTGGCAGGCCGACTGTAGGTGTGGATCAATCCCCAGTTACTATTTCCTCACAGCAGCATCAGGCCAGATGTTTGTTTTAATAACTCGGTTAAAGAGACAGTAGCAGCCGCTCAGGGGTCTGGATAGGAATGTGGGTGGTTGTGAATATTGATGCATGTGTGCAGAGTTTTATAGAAGTGTGGGATCTTTTTAAAAAGTGTTTGCTTTTAATTTCTTATTGATTAATGATTTGAATTATTTTTATTATTGAGTTTTTATTTGTTCTTTAAATAAAGTTTAATTAGATATTATGAGATAAGATTTATTATTCTATAAATGCACAATGCTCCAAATATAGTGTGACACCCTCTGGTGTTCCGTTCCATCGTCTTCCACTTTTCCAGGGCCGGGTCACGGGGGCAACAGCCTCAGACGGGAAGCCCAGGCTTCTCTCACCCCAGCTGCATCCTGCAGCTCACCCATAGGATCCCGAGTCATTCCCCAGCCATCTGTGAAACATAGTCTCTCCAGCAGGTCCGTGGTCTGCCTCTTGGTCCCGGTGCCCAAAACACTTCACCAGCAAGGCACTCAGGGGGCATCCTGACCAGATGCCCGAACCACCTCTTCTGGCTCCTCTTGACCCGGAGGAGGAGCGGCTCGATGCCGAGCTCCTCCCGAATGGCAGAGCTCCTCACCCGATCTCTGAGTTAGAGGCAGGCCACCCCGCGGAGGAAGCTCATTTCGGCCACTTTTATCTGCCATCTCGTTCTTTCAGGACCACTCACAGCTGGTGACCATAGGTGAGGGTAGGAACGTAGATCCTGGTTACCATGGTGAGGGTAGGAACGTAGATCCTGGTTACCATGGTGAGGGTAGGAATGTAGATCCTGGTTACCATAGTGAGGATAGGAACGTAGATCCTGGTTACCATGGTGAGGGTAGGAACATAGATCCTGGTTACCATGGTGAGGGTAGGAACGTAGATTCTGGTTACCAGGGTGAGGATAGGAACGTAGATCCTGGTTACCATGGTGAGGATAGGAAGGTAGATCCTGGTTACCATGGTGAGGATAGAAACGTAGATCCTGGTTACCATGGTGAGGGTAGGAACGTAGATCCTGGTTACCACGGTGAGGGTAGGAACGTAGATCCTGGTTACCACGGTGAGGGTAGGAACGTAGATCCTGGTTACCACGGTGAGGATAGGAAGGTAGATCGACTTGTAAATCGAGAGCTTTGCTTTTCGGCTCAGCTCTCTCTTTTCCACGACGGACCGATGCAGCATCCTAGTTATTGCTGACACCGCACCGATCCGCCTGCCGATCTCACGCTCCATCTTTCCCCCACTCGTGAACAAGACCCCAAGATACTTAAACTCCTCCACTTGGGGCAGGATCCTGTCCCTGACCTGCAGGCGGCATTTCCCCCTTTTCGGGGCGAGGATCATTGTCTTTGATTTGGAGGCTCTGATTGCCATCCCGCCCGCTTCACACTCGGCAGTAAATCTGGTCTATTGTTTGTTTTTCAGTTTCTTTAATTTGTCTCAGCTGATGCACTTTGGGGGCTGCTGATTGGAGGACTGGCCTGATGAGGTTGACCTTCACTTGCCACTTGCTAAATTTTTGGGTGGAATTTTTATCGATAAATAAACAGACATTTTTTTAAATTAAGTAGCGTTGCTGCAAAGAACAACCAAATAAATCATGACTATTGAGAATGTGTTAAAACGAGTGTCCGATTGATTGTAACGACTGTGTAAACGTCTCTTTTTCGAGCCAGCAGGGAGGTTTTATTTAGCATGTGAGAGGACACAGCCTGTTCATCCATTGACTGTAGAACTGTTTAAACCTGTAAGTGTGAGCGTGGTAACGGCTGCAGAGCACTGAGACTTTTTGGCACCAACAAACCCTCTCTGTTTGGCACGCAGGGGACACAGCCTGCTCTGTCCAGTTTCTTTGTACAGCCATTATCGTGGATCAGTGAACCAGCTTTTTACCCTCTTTTGGCATCGGAGAGGTCTGATGTGTTTATAAGAGAAGCCCTGAGACTAGAGAGAACTCCTAGAGGGTTCCTTAGACGGGTGGATGCTTGCTTTATATTTCTGGCTCTAAGTCAGATTAGTGTTAGGATTAAAACTAGATGTCTCATTCTTAACACGTTTCCTCTCTTCGTTTGTCATGATGATACATTTCTGCTGATTTTTGAAAGCGGTTTCTTGATGCTTCATTGTTCACGTTTCTTAGTTTTATTTAGTTCTCATTGTTCGTGCGGTGACCCTGAGAAGGACTTCCTGGCAGGAAAAGTCGAGCAAACATGAATCCAAACATCCTCCCTGAACCCGACCGACCTTTTCTATTGAGGTCCGTGGAGTTTTGAGAGGATAAAACCCCCCTCACATGGACTTTTCTCTGCTTTTTAGAGATAAAGGTACAAGTATTTTGGATTTTGAAAAACAACCTGAAAAAGATCTTTTTGAAACAAACGTTCAGTGTGGGGTCTTCAGATTAAAAGGATATGCCTTAAAATGTTATGCTGATGACATTCTGTTCCGTCATCTTTTGTTTATCCAGGGTCGGGTCGCGGGCGCAACATGCTCAGATGGGAAGCCCAGGCTTCTCTCACCCCGGCTGCATCCTCTAGCTCACCCGGAAGGATCCTGAGTCGTTCACCAGCCAGCTGTGAGACATAGTCTCTCCAGCGAGTTCGGGGTCTGCCTCTTGGTCTCCTACCGGTGGGACGTGCCCAAAACACCTCACCAGCGAGGCGCTCTGGGGTTAGCCTGACCAGATGCCCGAACCACCCCATCTGGCTTCTCTCGACCTGGAGGAGGAGCGGCTCGACACCGAGCTCCTCCTGGATGGGAGAGCTCCTCACCCGATCGCTGAGTGAGAGCCCAACCACCCTGCGGAGGAAGTTCATTTTGACCACTTGTATCCGCGATCTCATTCTTTTGGGACCACCCACAGCTGGTTACCATAGGTGAAGGTAGGAACGTAGATCTTGGTTACCATGGTGAGGGGAGGAACGTAGATCCTCGTTACCATGGTGAGGGGAGGAACGTAGATCCTGGTTACCATGGTGAGGGTAGGAACGTAGATCCTGGTTACCACGGTGAGGGTAGGAACGTAGATCCTGGTTACCACGGTGAGGGTAGGAACGTAGATCCTGGTTACCATGGTGAGGGTAAGAACGTAGATCCTGGTTACCACGGTGAGGGTAGGAACGTAGATCCTGGTTACCATGGTGAGGGTAGGAACGTAGATCCTGGTTACCATGGTGAGGGTAGGAACGTAGATCCTGGTTACCATGGTGAGGGTAGGAACGTAGATCCTGGTTACCATGGTGAAGGTAGGAACGTAGATCCTGGTTACCATGGTGAGGGTAGGAACATAGATCCTGGTTACCATGGTGAGGGTAGGAACGTAGATCCTGGTTACCATGGTGAGGGTAGGAACGTAGATCCTGGCTACCATGGTGAGGGTAGGAACGTAGATCCTGGTTACCATGGTGAGGGTAGGAACGTAGATCCTGGTTACCATGGTGAGGGTAGGAACGTAGATCCTGGCTACCATGGTGAGGGTAGGAACGTAGATCCTGGTTACCATGGTGAGGGTAGGAACGTAGATCCTGGTTACCATGGTGAGGGTAGGAACGTAGATCCTGGTTACCATGGTGAGGGTAGGAATGTAGATCCTGGTTACCATGGTGAGGGTAGGAACATAGATCCTGGTTACCATGGTGAGGGTAGGAATGTAGATCCTGGTTACCATGGTGAGGGTAGGAATGTAGATCAACTTGTAAATGGAGAGCTTTTCTTTTCAGCTCAGCTCTCTCTTCACCACGACGAACCGATGCAGCGTCCTAGTTATTGCTGATGCCGCACCGATCCGTCTGTTGATCTCCCGCTCCATCCTTCCCCCACTCGTGAACAAGACCCTTAAATACTTAAACTCCTCCACTTGGGGCAGGACCAAATAAAGTATACATTATTATTCTTATTTTTTATATATATTTTTTGCCAAATAAAGTTCGTAAATACAATTATTCAGTTTCACTTTGTTTTTGACGTAAACATACGTCAACATGTGTTTTTAACGTCTGACCTTTCAAAATAAAATCTGTTTAACAACTTTTACAATCTAGAGGGTTTTTATCCAGAATTTTTTTAAAAATAAAACTCATTAAAATTCACACACGTGATTAAAAAAAAACACGTTTAGAATCAAAAACAATAAAAATGACAAATTTGAAGAAACACAACTTTTTTATTTTTAAAAAGCAAAACAAGAAAAGATACATTTTTTACAACAAATGAAAAAAAAAATCCCCAAAGTTTCCAAATGAATGAAATCAGAGTTAATTATTGTTGAAACAGGTCGTTAGATTTAATAATAATAATAAAAAAAAACACACTTAAGTCCTGATTTTTATCTTAAAAACATCAGATGTTTTACAGTAAAAAGTAAAAAAGATGAACTGGTTAGAAACCAGCAGGTCGGACTGGGCTAAACCAGAAGCTAAGTCAGTGGATCAAGGCACCAGTTGGAAAAAAAATGGTTGCTAAGACGTAGAAACCAAAACCTCGTCCTGCCGTTCGTCATGAACTCATCTCGTTAGGAATGTTTTAAAACTAAGATGAAGGGTTTTTAATGTTTTACTGGAAGTTTATCAAAAATTTTAAGGTGACTTTATGGTAGAAATTTTATCAGATGGAGTTAATGATGAGTTCTAAGGAATGTAGTTCATGTATAGTAGGTAGTGAGTATCTGTGTTACGGAGGCACAGACAACTGGAGGACTGGAAGTTTTTTTAAACCATATTTTAGTAGATTTCGTAAACATTTGGTCAGAAAACAAGATCAAAATGTTTGAAAATGTTCACACTCGTTTTAAATTTTAAATTGGAATGTTTTTAAAGTAAATAAATGTAAATTCAAAAGCGATTATTTCAAATATTTCTTGGAATAATTCAATAAAATAAAGGAAATTAGGATCAATAAACAAATCAGGAGAGGCAGTGGCTCAGTGGTAGAGCGTTCGCGGGTTTGCATCCCACCAAGTTCACGTGCTCGTAGAGGACACCTAACCCCTTGTTTCTCCCACCGTTGGCGCCGTCATAGGTGGCAGCCTGCTGCGGTGTAATGCAGCACATGAATAATTAAAAAAATCAGTGTCCACTTCTTCAGATCAACGGATGATCAATTTCATCTTGTTTAGAAATATCTGATATAAATTTAAGATTTGAAGAAGAACCAAACGTATCGTTAACATGAGGCTGAAAACACTAACGACCCTGAATGAATATGCTGTAATTAGAACAGATTCTATTGGGTAATTTTGTTTTGCATCATGATTGTTTTCTTAACGAAGAATCAACACAAACATTTAATTACATCCAAACTTCAAACAAATAATAAACATTTTACTTTAAGCATGCAATCGTTAATGAAAAAACTAATTATAAACCAAACATCCCACAAATCAATGGCTCAGATAAGATCTTTGAACAAAGAGACCATGTCTTTACGTCCAAACGTTCACCACAGATCCAACATGGCCGCCGGGCCCGTCCTGCTGCAGGTTCGAGGACGAAAAATATGAAAATCTCTAACTTTTTTTTCTGAAGTGGTTTAGTTTGGAGTTTTAAGCTCAAAGCGACTGTAAACCTGCTTGGATTTCATCTTGTTGTACTGGTTGACCAGGTCCAGCTTACTGTGGCCTAGAGTCATTCTCTTCTGGTCCTGACGGGTGATAAAAGCAACCGGGGACAAAGGGGACGGGGGGCTCTGCTGGCTCTCCGGTTCGGGCTGTGAAAGGTCCGGGCCTCCCCAGGGAGAAGAGTTCAGAGGAGACGGAGAGCTGCGGAAGTTGTAGTCTTCCTCTTTCCGAGGGTGGAACATGTCTGAGAGTTTGTTGAGGAACTGGTTGGAGGGAGTCCTCTGTTTGGGGGTCTGTTTGAGATCACCCACCGGGGACGGAGTCCTAGGGTTGAACAGAGTGGGTTTGTGATCGTACAAGCCCAGAGCCTGGAATTTGGAGGACACCCCTCCGGTATTCGACCGCATGATGTCCATCTGGGTGGGTTTGGTCCACTCGATGCCCATTGGCTGGCCGTACGTGGGTGTGGTTCGGTCAGAAACAGGACTGTGTTGGAGTTTGTCTCGTTCTCCACTCCTCCTCTCAGGACTCAGGTGGGTCGGACCTGTGGGCTCTTTTTTCTCGTGACCCTGCGTGACTTTGAAGACGGTGTTTGGAGTCATTCCAGGAGCGACTTTTATGCTGGAAACGCTGTTACTGGATTGGCTGCTGGAATTCTCCGAACACACTTTTTCCCGCTGCCTAAAAGAGGAGGAGAATTAAAAGTAAGTGGGAGGGAATTCTTGACATTTTAACGTGGGCTGTTCGATACATCGATATTAAATCGATATCACAATAAAAACACCTGCCGACCACAAAGAGCTAGAATTTTTCTTCGTTTTTTTGCTCTGTCTTTCTGAGCTTAAGTGCCTTTCACATGCTGAGCAGACAACCAGAGGTGTCAAAAGTACCAACATTTCCTACTCAAGTAGAAGTATAAATACCGAGTTAAAAAACTACTTTAGTAAAAGTAGAAGTATCAACTCAAGTTTTCTACTTAAGTAAAAGTAAAAAGTAACCTATTTTAAAACTACTTAAAGTAAAAAAAGTCAAAGTAATTTTCAGAAAAAAAGGAATATTGTTAACAAAAGCGTATAAACATATTTTTTAACTATTATCACATGCTTTAAGGAGCAGAAAATATGATAATAAATGAAAGTGTTTTGGTGAAACTTTATGAATCAGAAACATTTATTTCTTAATAATGGAACCAGCGCATGGAACCAGCGTTGCCAGGTGGGAGGTGCTGGATTATCGTACTAATGACGTAAAATTATCGTATTTTACAAAAAATATCGTACACCCAGTAAAACCACACCCATTGACAAAATAACACCCTTTACATGCACTCGTAAGGCAGTGGGAGTGAAGGAAACACACAGGAGGCAAAATCCTTGGATTCTTTTTCTAAAATTTTAAGAACTGTAAAAATAAAAAAATAACCAGGGAAATAAGATTTTAAAAAACCCAGAAAGAAACCAGTAGGGGCGGGACTTAGGAGACGGTATATATAAATTTATATATATACATATCTACATAAATATGTGTACATATAAGGTTTTTTTTAATGTTAACCCAAACATCTACATGATACAAAATCTAAGCGATGTGTAGTTTTAATCTCCTCAGTCAGTCTTTATAAACTAATCAATAACATTTTGGATGTTTTTAAGCACAAATACTTCATCCACTACTATTTATGGATTAATCAGTTCAATCAGCTTTGTTTATGAAGATAAAATAGTGCATCACAGGTCAAAGTTATTTTTATAAAAATACCATCTACAACATTTTCAGCAAAGACGTTTACAATAACCTAAGACTGAAAATAATAATAATAATAAAACATTTCTTTGCTGTTGTTTTTTTTTTTTAAAAAACTGATAATTCATTCAAAGTTCAGTGTTGCAGCATCAGAAACACTTTGATTTCCGAGCCCGCAACAAGTCTCCAACACGGAAATTGACGTCCTTGCTCTTTAAAAGTTTGTGGGCGGGGCTACTCGCCCCAAAGTAATGATTGACTGGACCTTTCAGCCAATCATCATCTGTTCCTTTGTTTGATGCATTCAGGGTTCATAAAAAAAAAAAAATTCCGACAAACAGTCGCGGCTTTATAACGGTGACAAAATGGAGAAAGTAGCGACTAGTTTTGATAAAATTAACGAAGTAAAAGTACAGATAATTGCATAAAAAAGTAGTGAGTAAAAGTAAAAAGTAGACAAAAAAATAATTACTTCGTTAAAGTAAAGATAACGAGATTTTCTACTTGAGTAAGGTAACGAAGTAGTCTTACTTCGTTACTTGACACCTCTGCAGACAACTGATTGGTCAGGCTGTTTGCAACCCTGGTAAAAGAAACATTCAGATTTATCAGGACTTAGTTTGTTGCTTATTTGAGGATGTTTTTTTTTTCCCAAATTTTGACCAAACACACTTTTTATTATTTTATAGTGCTGTCATTTAAGCGCATTGATTCAATTAATTAATTATGCCGCATTTTAACACGTTAAAAAAATGAACGCAATTAATTATGATGTAATAACGGTGACGAACCAATGCGTGGGCATTCGAATTTTGGCTCATTGAATGACCCGTAGTCTTCTCGGCCGTCCTACATCGCCTGCAGCAGTGGTCAAACACAACAGACATGGACAAGACTCAGGAGGATGAGGCAGCCGTAGGGGCGGATCGAAAGGGGGTTTAGAGGCGCATGTCCCCTACCCCTTTTGGTCCACAAAAAAAGTGTTATTACTACTTTATTATAAACTTTGGGCAAAATATGCACAAAAATGACTTATTTTTCTAAATAATAGCAGATATGACATTAAAATGCGAATAATTTGATTAATTAATTACAAAATCCTGTAACTAATTCGATTAATTTTTTTAATCGACTGACACCACTATTAATTTATCATCTCAATTAAATAAAATATTAAAACAACTATTTGGTTTAAAAAAACACACAAATAAACAAAGAGCAAATGATTTTGTATTTTAGTCCAATGTTGTACTAAAACTGAAATGGGTTTGATGCCACGTTCCACACCGGATATGAGAACGTTTTCTTTTTTGTTTTTTTTCCTTTTCACATTATGTATTATAATGAATTTCTGTTTATATATTTATATCATTTTGTTTTTATGATAATCTGAAAAAAGGGTCGGCATATCAAGCATTTGCTTCAGCCGATACCTTTTCGGTCCTTTTGTCATATATAAGTTCAGAAAAAATGTAAATTTATTTATTGTGAATGTACAATATGACCGAAATAAAAGATAAAAGAAAAAAAGAAAGAACATGTTTTATTCAAAGCTGCAGACAAATTACACTAAAAGCTCATTTTAAATTAAATCTAGACCTCGTTGTTTTTGTTTGGCTGCTTTTTTTCAATGATTTATTTTCCTGAACAATCGAGCTTTAAATAAAACCAAAGTTCAGGCTCATTTTAACTGAAAAACTCAGTCAAACAAAGTGGGTTAAATCAATAAAACCTTAAACTTCGTCATTAAGTAAAAGCAAACACAGCTAAATTTAACTCATCGTTAAGCCCTAATTATCTACCAACCTAAAGCCAACCTACCAAACCAGTTTGATCCTAAAAACCACATCAGTCATAAACATGTTCCCGAGGCGGTGCAGAGTACGATCTGTCCTCACCTGTCAGAGAGCAGATCCAGACCGATGCCGCCGCCCATCCCCAGGCCCATCATGCTCTGGTACGACGGGTAGTACACCATCCCTTCGTCCTCTTCGGTGGTAAAACAGTCGATGATCTGAGAGTCCGCGTACAGACATCGGAACTCCCGATCGAAGCTGTCGGTGATGCGTCCGGAGAAATGCATGAGCATGTTGCTGTGCACCTGAGCGGAAAGCCAGGTGAAGCTGAAAAAAAACACACACTGATTAATTTCCTGCTGCTGCTTGTGGCGTCAGAAATTTTTATTATATGAGAGAAGCACCCCGTCATGACTGGACGTGTTGTTTTAGGAAAAAACATCCAATAAATCACTAGTCCGAATTTTATCGTGTAGTCACGGTAAAAGTTCAAACTGAGCATCAAACAGAAGCTCTGATAGACTTTGAACACGGCTGCTCGGGAGCTGGGAATAAAAATAAACTGGGTTGTTGATTCGATTCCATTGGCTGCTGTTTTGGAACAAACAATCCGTGCCTGTAAATTCCTCTGACTCACTCTGGAACTCATAAAAACCTCCACCTGTCATTAACGGGTCTTACTCAGAAGGAAGTGTTCGGATCGCGTCGATAAAATCAGATCATAAATCATTTGT
Source organism: Neostethus bicornis (assembly GCA_902685375.1). Classification (NCBI taxonomy): domain Eukaryota; kingdom Metazoa; phylum Chordata; class Actinopteri; order Atheriniformes; family Phallostethidae; genus Neostethus; species Neostethus bicornis. The sequence goes on from LR738541.1 coordinate 6,805,630, forward strand.
CTTTTATTGCTGGGAAAAAAAAAAGTTACCGCTCTGTTTAAACGAGTGACGATCAAAACATTCAAAATATTTTCTGCTGAGTCATATAAAAACATTATGAAAAAAATCATAGAAAATGATTAAATAATTCTAAACAAATTGTGATTGGTGACCGAAAGAATGAGATCACGGATACAAGCGGCCAAAATGAGCTTCCTCCGCAGGGTGGCTGGGCTCTCACTCAGAGATTGGGTGAGGAGTTCAGCCATCCAGGAGGAGCTCGGTGTCGAACCACTCCTCTTCCAGATCGAGAGGAACCAGATGGGGTGGTTCAGGCGTCTGGTCAGGATGCCTCCCGAGCGCCTCGCTTGTGAGGTGTTTTGGGCATGTTTCACCAGGAGGAGACCAAGAGGCAGACCCCGGACCTGCTGGAGAGACTATGTCTCACAGCTGGCTGGGGAACGACTCGGGATGCAGCCGGGGTGAGAGAAGCCTTGGCTTCCCGTCTGAGGCTGTTGCCCCCGCGACCCGGCCCGGATAAGTCGAAGACGACGAAACGGAACAAACAAATTGTGTAAGAAGATACGTGAGTGGACATGTTGTTTTGTTGGTGTAAAAGCTAGTTTATTTTAGTCGACCTGGCGACACATACTGGCTGAAATAAATTCAGCCAACAGCGACGGAATGAGGAGAAAAAAAACTGATGAACTGGCCTGAATGTGTAAAAAACTCAGTTACTTTTGGGGAAAAGTAACTTGTAATGTAACTAATTACAAGTCAGACACACAAAACTGCACACTTTAGATTTAACACATTTTTCTTATTTATAGGCACTTTTTTGTTTAAACACTCAACGTTCAAGAATAAGTTGACATGTGTCTATCAGTTCATCTACAGCTGGTATTGAGTAAAGGCGAACTTTTTTTTTTTTTTTTTTAACCACACGTCGTCTTTGTTTTCCAATGGAAATTTGCAAACTCGTCACGTTTTCCTGGATCTGATTTTATCTGCTGCTTAACAAGAAAAACATGCAAATTTCCTGCTTTATGTCCAAGCCTCCAGCTTCTGGTAGCACATAGGAACACAGGGCTGGCCTATCCTGACTGGTCAACATGCAGTGGTCTCACACAAACACACACACCCAACATGCATACCTCACGTGTACAAGGAGAACATACAAACTCCACATCGTGACCCAAGAGCAACAAACGGATTTAGAACCAGAAACCTAAATACAATAAGGTTTCATTCAATCCTCACATCTGGATTAGATTATACACTCCATATCTAGGCCTTCAGAAGTGCTCCATCTAATTCAATCAGCCATTCTTTATAATAATAATAATAATAATAATAACAATAATGTATACTTTATTCATCCCTCAATTGGGAAACTTGTGTGCTGCATTACACCGCAGCAGGCTGCCACAACGGCACCAATGGTGGGAATGTGTGTCTTCCCCAAGGACGCCTGGACATGAGGTCAGTGGGATTCGATCCCGTAAACATCCAGACAACTTCCGGTCCAAGGGCGAACGCTCTATCACTGAGTCATCGCCTCCCCCATGGTTATAAATGGTTATAAATACTGATGGTTATAAAACTGATTTTAGTCGACCTGGCAACACCTAAGGGCTGAAATGTGATTGGTCAAACACTTTACTGTGAAAACGCATTTGGAAGCAGCTCAACCGTGGGAAAAACCAACCTGATCATCTGGAAAGATTAATGCCAGTTTAACACCAGTTTATTATTTAGAAAGCTTTTGCCCGGCATGGGTGGGTGTGTGAGTGGGTGAGTGTGTGTGTGTGTGTGTGTATGTGTGTGATGGTCTTCACCTGTACGACCCCGCGATGACCTCTTCACAGTCGATGATCATGAACTTTTCTAGAACCTGACCGGTGAACTTCTTCCCACTTTTAGTGCAGTAAGTGTCTCCGCACACACTCCGGATGCGCATACCCTGCAGACACACACACAGACGTAAGCTCACTCTGGATGTCGTTTAGTTTTTTTATGTGGGATCGGGTGTGACAAAAAAACCTAAAACAAATTTCTAACAGAGAAAAAGTAAGAAAATAGTGGATTTGTAGTCCTTTCTTCTGGGATTTGTAGTCCTTTCTTCTGGGATTTGTAGTTCTTTCTTCTGGGATTTGTAGTCCTTTCTTCTGGGATTTGTAGTCCTTTTTGCTGGAGGATGTAGTCCAGAAGGTATTCCAACAATCCAAAGGTTTCTGATGAACTATCTGCCCTATCACGAATCAGTGGAGGGGGTCGTCACCATGGGAACCACAGAGCTAGCTGTCTGAAGTGTGATGGAGAAGAGACCAATTTAAAAGGTCGGACTGTATTTGTTTTGATCGAAACAGAACTAGATGTTTAGATAAGACGATTTGATCCAGGACCAACTAAACGACTCTAACCTGATGGTTTAAATAAATATTAGTAAATCAGGACGCGTCTAAACAAGAACATGCAAATGAAGGTCTAACAAGCAGGAGCAAACAAAGTTTCCTCACACACATTTTAATCTGAAAAACAGAGTGAAACGGCGTTCTGAGGGTCACGTCTACGTCTAAACAGTGACGTTCTTACACTCAGGTGGGAGTTCTGGATGTCCAGCGACGCACACATCTCTGTGAATAGGTGCAGGTTCTTGTCGTCCAGCAGGATGTAGACGGGAACCTTGCGTTTGTTGGACGCTTCCATCAGGTCACACAGCAGGTCCACGTCTGTGAAGACGTCCATCACCAGTGCGATCACCTGCAGACACAGAAGAAATGTTAGATGTTAGATTCCACGTCTCTAAAACTCCAAATATGGATCATAGAAAGGATGGAATGCATATGAAACGGTTCTTAAATGAGCCGGTAACGCCTGTCATTACTCATGCTCAATAACAAGGTTTCACCATTGTGAAGACGTAACTGAAATAAAACAGAAATTATACGACCTTAAAGTAGTGAAAAAAAAAAAAGAATCTTTCCACATAACGTGAATTTATTTATGTCAGCTACTGTTTTACTGGTATTAATCTGAACCAGGAAATGATCTCAGCCTCGTTATCAGGAGTGACCTCAGTGATGACGAGGACGTCCAGTGATATGCATAACCTCGTTACCTGGCACGTAGAGTTTATGAGCACAGATAAATTAAGAACTAGAAAATGACCCAGTGAGTGGATGCTCTGCCTCTTCTTCCTGCTTGGCAGCCAATGAGAACAGAGGACCAACCTAAACAGGTCTCCAGTCTGTCTAAGGACCACATAGAGGGGTGCATGGCTCTCACTCAGAGATCGGGTGAGGAGCTCTGCCATCCGGAAGGAGCTGGGTGTCAAGCCGCTCCTCCTCCAGGTCGAGAGAAGCCAGATGGGGTGGTTCAGGCATCTGGTCAAGATGCCCCCGAGTGTCTCTCTGGTGAGGTGATTCGGGCACGTCCCACCGGGAGGAGACCAAGAGGCAGACCCTATACCTGCTGGAGAGACTATGTCTCACAGCTGGCTGGGGATCAACTCAGGATCCTTCCGGGTGAGCTGGAGGATGCAGCTGGGGTGAGAGAAGCCTGGGCTTCCCGTCTGAGGCTGTTGCCCCCGTGACCCGACCCCGGATGAGTGGAAAATGGAACGAATAAAGATTTGATCACCTCAGGCTATCCTGATACATTAGATTGTTTCTTTCACTCTTCTATGGAAACAGTCTGACCTCGCAGCATTGGGGTTCACTCGCATCACAACGGGCAGGTGCTAGTTTTTGACCAATCATTCCGTTCTGGTGGGGACCAGACGTGAATGTACGTATGTAATGCACCAGAACAGTCAGTGTCGTCCAGAAAACAGAGTGTAAAAACAAACTTTTCCTGAATAAACTTTTTAAACACTGTCTTTAAATTCTCAATCTGGGGAATCGTTACCAACACGGACATGGTTGATCTATAGAACTACAAACATGGAGGACGGAAGATCGTATTCATGTCACATTGTTATTTCTGTTCTCTGATTGGGTAGGATGCTTTCTCATCGCTGCAATCATAAGCTTAGGCCTGCAATCCCTGACCTAGTTGCTGAAGTGAAGTTATATTAAACAGAGGTACTACGTGACGCCAGCCTGGTTCATTTCAGGTCATTTTTTTCATGTAAAATAACTGCAATGTCATGAGACTTTTAGATTGATTTTCAACTTTAAAAAAAAGATTTTGCAGTAAAAGAAAATCAATTATTGATATTTTTCAAGGTTTTATTTTAAATCCCGGTATCAGGACAACACTGGTGCACATGGTGAACGTTCCCAGATTAGAGGGCAAAAGTCCGAAAGAAAAAAAGAGACCAAAGTTCTTCTGATACAGTCGTGTGAGCAGATCTGCTGATAAGCAGCTTCGTATACAGAACGCTGCGGCATGTTTTCATGTACGTTATTATAGAGTAAAGCTGTTAACGATCCAGAGAGGAGGGGGTTAAGCAACGAGATAGAGACAGAGAGAAGGAGAGAGAGGTGGCTGCTACAAACGAGACGCAGGGGAAAGTTTAATACACGAGGGATCCGTCCTCTAATCCCATCTACCTCTTATTCTCTGATGTTTTTTCCACTATGAGTTGTTAGAGTGTGATTAACATGACATGTTCTGGGCGTCACCAAACTGAAGAAGCCATGATGCTTGGCTGATTCCAAGCTTTCCTGCCCTGCGGCCCTCATCTCTCCTCTGGTTCGTCTCTGTGCAGTTTATTTCCATCAGAGTGGATCCAACCTGCTGATTTCTTCACATTTACAGCTGTCGAGCCAGATCAGATCATATTTAATTAACAGTACTAGGTACTACATTGTCTGTTTGATCTGTGGCGGATCCCTCCTTCATCTGGAACTCCACCAGGTTTCAGATTTTTTCTACTGTCTTTTATTTAGGACTTTTTCCTTCCAAAGCAGATCAATCAAAGCAGATAATTAACTCAATAATTGAGCTTTGATATCCAGCTATACAAATAAATTGGAGTTAAAATACAGGGAGTGTAGACGAGGAGCGACGGTGAATGAGAGAGAAATTTTTATCATTTAAAATGAGGTGAAAAGAACGGTGATAAACCTAAAGATTTTTTTTGACTCCATGTAGACCGGACACGTTCAGAAGTAGAGTCTGTGTTTTTACTCAGCACTATGTTGTTGTTGTTTACATCACACGACACACATACCAGGGATTTACCGAACCATGACACTCCCTACACACGGTAAGCTTCAGAAAAACATCTGTGACGAATCTCAGGCGTTCTGCTCCAAACACACCTTTAGAACTCCTAATACGGAGCGTTACGATGCATATGCAGTGGTGTGCAAATGAGCGGGTAGCTCCTGTGAGGTGTCGCCTTTGTTCAGCAGCGGTGGCGTCTCTGTGATTGACTCATTGATTTGTCAGTGAAATTAAAAAAAAAAAAAAGGTCCAACTTTAAAGTGGTTCAACTAGAACTTTCTATAGCTAACGTATAGACGGTACAGACTGCTAACAGTGAGTTATGGCATTATTTTCATAGTCTTCAACAATTCTGTAAAGTCGTTTAGCTTTGTTTATGTAAAACTTTAGACCAGAGATGAAGTGGGAACAGCGTTTTTTTCCATTTTTCCCCCCAATTATTTTTTTCTCAGTTGATTTAATTCAAAAAAATAAAATTAAAATGTTTCTCAATATCAAGTTGAATTTGATCAGAACTGATGAGCATGTTTATTTGTAACTTTGTGCTGGTGTTTGTACACCAGTTTAAAATGTGTGTGACATGGTGAGACGACGATACGTAAAAAAAATGGAGATGTTTAATAATGTCAAGATAAACACCACCCGTACCGTGCCCAAACCACACCCATACAACGATAAATAAACAGCTTTCCACCACTATTGGACACGTGCATAATTTCCGCAAAATTTAACTCTTGACACACTTATCTTTTTTTTTTTTAACTTACTCTTTTCATCTCTCACCAGTGAAATTTCTTTGCTGCACTACTACACCGCAGCAGGCTCCCGAGACGGCACCAATGGTGGGAGAAACGGGGGGTTAGGTGTCTTCTCCAAGGACCCTAGATGTGCACTCAGTGGGATGCGAACTTGCCAACTTCCGGTTGACTTCCAGTCCGCGGGCAACGCTCTAACCACTGAGCCACCGTCTCCCTCAAATCATGTGTGACGTAACGAGACTCATATGACTGGACGTATGTAGCTAAACATATATAGCCATATTTCATTGAATTCTGGGGTCATTTTCCCAGAATGCCTCTCCGATGTGTCGGCAGGCTGTTCCAATGAATCAGGAGATGTTTCTGTGTTTCTAGAAGAAACAGTGGACGAGGCAGGTCAAACGAACCAGGACTCACTGGAAGCCCACTCATATTTTTATTTTATATGTTTGCACACCAGTACCAGAACAAGTTCCTAGTCTCTGATGTTTTTCACTGACATGGCAATAAAAGCATTCTGATTCTGATTCTGATATGTCGTCTGGACTGTTTCCTTTCTACCCCGTCGCTCATGGAGCAAATAGGAATGAAAGTCCAGACGTTAAGCCCACTATGTTCCATCAGACTTCAGCAGCGTGGATCCAGCCTAGCACTAACACAGACACTCCAAGAACTCACAGTGCTCCATTTTTTATGGTAGTCATTTACACATGTTTTCTAAATGTTTCATCACTGCTTCAAATGCTTGATTTCACTGTCCTCTGTCACTTCAGCTTCTGTCCACACGTGTCATCTTTTCTACACGTCTTCCCGTTTGCAGCTCCTGAGTTACCTTAAAGTTATGTAATCGTTCCCACTCTGCCGGCTTGAGAAGAAGCTGACATTCACATGGATTTGAGTGTAAACACGCTTCATGAACGAAGCCCCCGGGACTTTAGGGGCCAAATTCCTGCAGGTTTTCAACACGTTTTTGCTTCATTAAACGTGACTCAGTTCACTGGATAACGGTGCAGAAGTTCATTGGTTGAAACTTCATTTGATCCGAGTTAAAGCAGGAATACCTGAAAATTTCCACAATATTGATAGACTATAAATCCCAGTTTTACTACCAGTTTGCTGCCAGTTTGAAACATCTCCTCAAGCTGGTTTAAATGCATTAAAACTAATTGAATTAAACATGTTCACATGCTTTTTCTCAAAGAAATCATTTTTTCCTAGAAACAGAGTGATTAAAGAGGGCCGGCCCAGACCTGCAGAATCACCAGGGGAGGAACACACACCTGCTGCCTTCAGGTGAGCATGTCAAACACACCGGAATAATCCTACCTTCACATGATGTGGGAAAAAATGTTTTCCACTTGGATTTAAGAAACTAGATCAGGTTCAAGTGGTCGGATTGGGACTATTAACAGAAACTTTATCTTAAGTAAACACAGTAAATAAATGAATGTGAAATAACGTGCTTACCGATTGGTGACCAACAGAAGGGTGTAGATTATGACAAACAGCGCTTTTAAATAAACACAAACACTAGATTTTGGAGAGATTAAATTTGTTTGTGAACTAAGATGAATGAAAACATTTATTAGCTTACGTTTTTCTCCAAACAAAAACATACTGTACATTTTATTTAACATACTATATTCATCCCTCAACGGGAAAATTTGTGTGCTGCATTGCACCACAGCAGGCAGCCATGATGGCGCCAATGGTGGGAGAAACAGGGGGTTAGGTGTCTTCTCCAAGGACCCTAGACATGAGCTCAGTGGGATTCGAACCGGCTTGGGGACAGATGGCTCGGTGGGTAGGGCGACAGTCCCGTAACCGGAAGGTCGCTGGTTCGATCCCCCGCCCAGAGTGCATACTGAGGTGTCCTTGAGCAAGACACCGAACCCGCAGTTGCTTCTGATGAAAGTGGTATGCGCCTGGCATGGCAGCTCCCATCATCAGGAATGAATGTGTGTGTGAATGGGTAACTAATATGGAGTGAATGAGTAATGCACATGTGAAGCGCCTTTGAGTGTCCAGAAAAGCGCTTAATAAGTACAATGCATTATTATAATTCTCCTGGTCTGAGGGTGGACACTATACTACTGAGCTATCGCCTCTCTCTGAGAGAACTCAAAGGGGGTAAGAGAAAGACGATTAGGATTGTTGGAGTTCAAATTCTAATGGAACAGCATTAAAATAGTTTGAGTTTATGAGACTTTTAGGAGTAACGAACCTTCAGATTAGTTTAAAGCTATATCTGCATCAAATGTAAATTGGATTTTTTTTTAAAAAAAAACCTATGAAAGAATGAGATCGCGGGTACAAGCAGTCGAAATGAGCTTCCTCCGAAGGGTGGCTGGGCTCTCACTCAGAGATCGGGTGAGGAGCTCTGCCATCCGGGAGGAGCTCCAGGTCGAGAGGAACCAGATGGGGTGGTTTGGGCATCTGGTCAGGATGCCCCCCAAGCGCCTCGCAGGCGTGGTGTTTCGGGCATGTCCCACCGGGAGAAGACTAAGGGGCAGACCCCTGACCAGCTGGAGAGACTATGTCTCACAGCTGGCCGGGGAACGAATTGGGATCCTTCCGGGTGAGCTGGAGGATGCAGCCAGGGAGAGAGAGGCCTGGGCTGCCCGCTTGAGGCTGTTGCCCCCGTGACCTGGCCCCGGATCAAGCGGAAGATGACGGAACGGAAAAAAAAAAACCTTCATTAAATAAAGAATGTTTGCTTATAAACATTTTAAAAAACTTTAAATTGTGTAAATAATAAAAAAACCTACAAACTAAAATTACACCATTTTTAAAGTTTTGTTTGTTTGGTTTTTTTTATTTATCAGGGTAGCATGTTTTTAAATTGATATAAACATTCTTCTGTTCAGCAATTCAACAGGAGTAATAACAAAGTATAACAAGTGCACAAATCAAAGTTTCTAATGTCCAAGAAGGAGTGGAAGGAGGAGGAGTCCAAGAAAAGTTAAATAACTTTTTTAATTTATGTCATTTTTCTAAAAGCTCCACCCCTTTTTTCCAACATTATTTGCACCCAAAAAAAAACCAACTATTAATAATGTGCAAGAAACATAACTTATTATTATTAAGTTGTAGAAAAACCTTGTTTTTCTATATGTACTTATTTTAAACTGGTCCATATGTCAGAAGACCGGAATAATAATCTTAAGCGTCTACATTTGGTCCTCGGACCAGAGTTTTGACCACTCCTCCTGTCTTACCTTCTTTGCTTTGTTGATCATAGATCTGATAAAATCCTTCATATTTTGGGATTTGTCTCTTTGGTAGAAGATCTGGGTCTCAGAGTGTCCGTACCGGACCGGTGAGGACGGCCACCCCAGCTCCAACATGGGGGGCTCCTCATCGGACATCATGGGGAAATAAGTCCCAGAGGTGAGCTCTGACACCGCGTCCCCATCCCCACAATCCCCCTCCCCATGACCAGAGCTGCTGATCGGGGGTCCGGAGGCCCTGCTGGCAGCATGCTGACCGATGTAGTGGATCTCTGAAGAGGACAGAAAGTTTACCTCCCTCTCCTCAGACAGAACCCTGCGGTACTCCCCCTCCCCCTGCTCCAGCAGAGCGTCAGTAGCCAAACGAGCTGCTTCATTATGACTGAGCTCCAGAGTGGAGCTCTGCCGCCACGGGTTCTTCACTTCTTCAAGCCGGGAAGCAAGCTTTCCGAGCGGCTTGCGGGCGCTGGAGGAGGGCCGGAGCCCCTCGGAGCTCAGCATGTTGGAGGGTAAGGGGTTCAGAGGAGGAGACCCCGCTTTAAGCTGGTCGAGTTTATAATCCGGATCAGAGCTGAAATGGACTCAGCTTCTCTGGTTCCCTGTGTGTGTATGAGCGTGTGTGTGTGTGTGTGTGTGTGTTTTTTTTTTTTTTTTTTGCTCACCTGTTGCTTCCTCCATTCTGATTGGACAGCAGAGTTCTTAGCTAAGCTCCTCCCCTCCCCCTCCTGGTTGTCATGCCAACCAGATTTTAAACAGGTTAAACATGTTCTAACAATAAAAAACAAAAATAATAAAAATAAATATTCTAATAATAATTTTTTCTTCATTTGGTCTGAATCACTTTGAGTTTTTGTGACGTCATACTGAAAACCTATTTATTTATTTATTTACAAATTAAAGAATTTTTTCAGTTAATTGTGAGAAGTATGTCTTTAAATTGAATTTATTGGTAAATATGTTTTTGTAGCTTAGTTTTGTTTGTTTGTTGTTTATTGGTTGTTTGTTGTTTTCTTTCCTATGTTTACAAACACATGTAAGAATAAAATGAAGTGTGGCTGGGGGGGCATCGATAAACTTTACTTCTACCGGAGTCTTTTCAGTCTCACCTGTTTTTGTTGCTGTTAAATGCAAACGTCAAATGTGACAGAAATAAAATAAACTGATCTGAAGTTCATCTATAGTTGGTACTGAGTAAATATGGGCAGTTTAATTACAATACCTTAAGTGGTTTGGGTGAAATAGTCTAAAAATATTTTGCTCACCATAAAACAACATTTTTAGACACAGTGGCATCACAGCTAAAAGGTCAGGGTTCTGAGTGCTGAAGTGGGGGGAGGGGTTTAATCCCTCTCTTTCTGTGCGGAGTTTGCATGTTCTCCCTGTGTATGTATGGGTTTTCTCCAGTTTGCTCTGGAAAACAAAAACATGTGTGTCCTGTGAGGTTGATTGGCTGCTATGAAATTGCCCCTAAGAATGAATGTGTGTGTGTATGGATTGTTGACTGTGTGTGTGGCCTCGCTACAGACTGGTGACCTGCTCGGGGTGTATCCTGCCTCTTGCCTGAAATCAACTGTGATAGGCTCCAGCCCTGACAAGGAATCCAATTAGGGATGAGCGGCTCAGAACGATGAAACGTTACACACAGAAAAACAAAGAAATAAACCAGTTTTTTCAAATCGCTTCAATGACAAATCTCAGGCTGCAGACAACTTGCTCTCCATCCCGCCCCTGCCACGCTTCTTGTACTCCATACATGGATCATGTACATAATGAGATGGATATGTAATTGTATTCAAATGAGCCAGAGGCTCCTGAAAATACTCATTAATACAGACGATGTATCGCCTTTAAGCAGGCATGGTGGTGTAGCCCACAATCGAGAGAGTCAGATGTGGTCACCAAGGCAACATTGGGATTGACACACTGATCTGTCGTAGTGGTCCTGGTCCTGGTGTCATCTCTGTCATTATAAGTATATTTACTACATATTTAGATATTCATATGTTTATGTTTTTACACATGAAATCATGATCTTTTCACCTTCTAACTCTTTGGACCTTTACCCTAATTCCTCACACCTGCTTCCTATTGACTCTCCTGTGTCTCCTCTTCCTCCTGGTTTTATAACCCCTGATGGTCTTATCTCCTTTCTCATGATGTTTGTTTTTACGGTTTTCTGTCCAAGTCTTGTGGGACCCTCCTGACTCTTGGTGATGCCTACTCAGGACCCTAGCCTGCCCAAGTTGGCTTGTAGGCTACACCTGCCTGATCCTTTCTCTCCTCAAACAACTGGTGCTTTTTGGGTTGTATCTCTCCACCACATGACAGGGTTTAAATCATAGTTTTTCTCACTCTCCCTTTGATGTGAGTTATTAAAGTTTGAACTCATTCTGAAACAGAATTTACCAGAAAGTGCAGGTCTTCCTGCTGCAGGAAGAAACTGGAAACCTTTCTACTCCTCCTCTCTGTCCCTCCAGGGACTTGGGGTCCCTGTGGTGGTGTGTTAGATGTCAGCCGGTCTGGTTCCTCTCACAGGTGGAGTTAAAACTAAGTGGTTTCAGGATATGTCCACAATGTGAACATGAAGGAGTGATTCTATTTTGGGGTTAATCCGGGCCACCGTTTGTATGTAGGAGTGTTTTAAAAGGTTCTGCTCTTTTATTTTCCTCAGCTTTAGTTTATGTTTGAGTTTCAAGTTTGAGTGTGAACGTAACTGGTTGTTGATCTCTCTAAGTGGCCCTTAGACGGACCCGTTCAGGTTGTTAAAACTCAGGCCGTAAAAAGGAATTTTTTCTGTTAATGTTTGTGTGAACACGTTTTAAAATGATCATGTTTTTTCCTCTAATTTTACTGTGTTTATCAAAAATCTTTTAAACCAAAACTTTGATCCACAGTCACCAAACAGATTTATTGTGATTTTTATGGCCTAATAAATTAAATCAGAATTATATTTCCATAAGTTTGGTTTATGTTACAGGTCATCCCTGAGCACATGATGTTCATAACCAGTTGAAAACATCCGGGAGGTGATGAGGGACTGTGTTTGTCAAGCAGGGAGGTGCGGCTGAGCAAATGAAACGCGCCGTCTGTTTGCCTCCATTTGAATCCGTGAGCTGCTGAGGTCATCTCATTTCCATTCGGCTTCAGTCACGAGTCCGCTGGAGAACACAGGTCAGGTAGGCCAGGCCTTAAAGTCAGTCAGAGTGTTTCAAACAAAAAAATCAAAACGAGCCCAAAAACTACAAATAATCAATATATTTAAAATATGTGATAAAAGGTTTTATTTTAAATGAAATTAAAAAATAAAATGCATATTAATTTCTTAATCATATGTAGAAAAGTTGTGGCTCATGTGAACGCATTAGCTCCCAAACTACTGCAGGGGTTTTAATGAAACTGCCCACTGTTACTCAGTACCCACTAACAATTAGGCCTAGGTCACATTAAAGGGGAATTACAGCAGAATTTTCCAGAAGCACCTGGAACATGCCGTAACAACCCCGAATGATTCAGGATAATACGGCTTCTTGGAGGAGACGGCAGCTCAGAGGTTAGAGCGTTTGCACGCGGACTGGAAAGTTGCAGGTTTGCGTCCCACAAAGAGCACGTCTAGGGTCCTTGAAGAAGACACCTAACCCCCACTTCTCCCACCATTGGCGCCGTCGAAGGGCAGCCTGCTGCGGTGTAAGGATTGCAGCACACAAATTTCCCCGGTGAGGAATGAAGAGAGTAATTCATCATCACATTCATCATTTCTTCTAGAGTCCAATTTGGGAAACTTGTTGAGTTTTCCAGCTTTCAGACGGTAACACCACGGAACTGGTACTGAAAGGGCAAGAAAATAAACACAGTATATCTCCAAGTACTGTGTAAGAACCACAGAAGTACTACAGAAGTTTTACGGAAGTGGTTTTATTACAACTACGCACGCTGAAGCAACATTATGCCTGCCAAGATGCCATTAAGGAAAAAATTGTCGGTTGTAGAACCATAGAAGAACCAGCTCAACAACAAGCCATAAAAACTGAGCCTGAAGATGAATCACCAGCAGATTCTGAAGAAGAGCAGTCAATGGAATCTTCTAGCTACTGCTGAGGAGACCTCCTCATCAAGGAACGGGCAAAGAGGAAGCAGGGTAACCCAAATAAATGAAGTTGAAGTTGCACTGGGGCATGGGTCAGAGATCACCCGAGAATCACCCTGGAAGAGGCATTCATCCCAACCCCCGGATGCTCCTGGAACTTATTGTCATGAAGCGGGGTGCAGGTGGAAAGAGGAGGACCCAGTTCCAGACAGAAAACATGGTTTATTTGAATTTGGCAGTTCATTAATATCGTGGAAAGAAAAACAAAGTTTCAGTGACATGGCATAATGTTATTGTCAGAATGTGTTCATGGTCAGGTAACCAGGGAGACCTGGCTGGAAGGGATGGTATGACCCGACAGGGAAGTCCAAGGTGATTCCCCTTAAATAGATGGCAGGGTGCACAGATATGAGGAATCAGTAATCATGCTCAGGTGATCCTAATCAGATGGATGAGAAACATCCAGGGCTCCCTCTGGGGGCAGGAGAGGGGATCATTACACTTAATAAAACTTACCGAATCCCCAAGTAAGCATCACGGATCTTCAAGGATGATCTGTGGAGGAACGACGTTTAATCACGGAAGTAACTGTAGTCTATCTGTTCGTCCTTTGAGAGCCTAATGGGACCTACGCTTAACTGATTAGGTTTGCAGGGTTATGTGACCAATGGTCTATATCACAAAGGATAAGATAATAAATTTAAGTGGTAGGGGGCGGCACGTTGTTCAACGCATTGGCATAAACTTGATTCTTGTTTGATGTGATTTAGATTTAAATTCCTTTTTAATCTGTTGAAAAGCGGATGATCTGGATTTCTTGTTGAAGTTCAGACAGAAAAATTCTCACATGACTTGTAGTTTCTTAGAGTGAGACTTTTTCTCCCTAAAATAGAACATCTTCCATCATATTTTTCTCTAAGATGAATAAACGTGTTTGTTCCGTGACGTTAAGCAGGTTGGTAGAAATAAAACTGCTCTTCTCTCACACGTCCTGTTTGTAAAGTACGACTGAACTCGACACAAAGTTTCTCTTGTGCTCAGAAACCCCATCAAAGATCTTTTATGGAGAATGGGATTGCCGCCAGACAACTGGTTGCCATGTCTGCGCAAACCTTCCTCATGAAAAAAAAAACTTTAATCAGACCCTTTTTTTTGGACTGAAATATAAAGATATTTTTAGCAAAGACATTATGACTCACTTCCTAAACGGGATGTATTCCTCTGTCTGGTTGTTTAGGGATTTTTTTTTCCAATCCTTAGGAAAACTGAGAAGATGAGTAAGTCTATCTGTCTGTATCTCACTCTGTCCGTCTGTCCATCCTCACATATGGAGGACGTGGATGTTTGTTTAAACTTTATAAATCTTTATTGTGAGTTTTCCAGCTTATTATGGTCTGTATTTAACATCCTGAATGTATTTTATTTTAAGAGAGTCAGCTGAGTGACACGGTGACCTGTTTCCATGCTGGTCACATGCTACAGGTGAGTCAGCGTTCAGATTGACCAACAGAAACCGCTGAGTCACCAGCACGAGGGGAAAAACCACATGTGGAAATGTGGAAGTCCTCAGGCAGAAAGAAACCAGCTGCAGGAGGATTGGAAAGACTGGTTTCTGACAACAGAGAACATCTCATGGACGTCATGGTAACAGAACATCCAGAGAAGCTGTTTCAGCTGATGTTCAGGGGCCTCGTGTAAAAAGCAAACGTTTGAGTAAATACTGACTTCTTAACCTGTGGACAGAAGCTAAAGTGACCTGAGGACAGTGAAATGAAGCATTTGAAGCAGAAACAAATAGAAAACACACATAAATGTCTGTCAGTGTAGGACTGTACTGTCATGGTTCCCTCGCCTACCACCAGAGGAAGCCCTGGACCGTCTTTCATCTCCCTGATTCGGGACACCTGATGGTGATTGACCTGCTGCGTATATATAGGCAGGTTGGGTCATCATTCCTTCCAGCCAGGTCTTCCTGGCTGCCTGACCAAGAAATTATTTTGACCATGATTTATGATTCATGACAAATCACAACCATACATGTTCTGGTCCTGTGCCCTGCCTTACAGCCTTAATGGTCCTTCTTTGTTAATTAATACTGTTTGTTGTCCTGCAATTGGGTCCGCCTCCTTGTGCACCCACATTGTGACATATCCATAAGAAAATTAGACTACATCACGGAATAAATTGTTAATAAAAAATTATGCACATTGTTGATCACCATGTTTGAGCTCCTTCTGAAACCATGTGTCGTCGTGCACCTGCTTCTACACAATATTTTACATCATACACGTAAACAGTCCGTTCCGTTCCATCATCTTCCGCTTGCTCCGGGGTTGAGTCGCGGGGGCAACAGCCCCAAACGGGCAGCCCAGGCCTCTCTCTCCCCGGCTGCATCCTCTAGCTCACCCAGAAGGATCCCAAGTCTTTTCCCGGCCAGCTGTGAGACATAGTCTCTCCAGCGGGTCCAGGGTCTGCCCCTTGGTCTCCTCCCGGTGGGATGAGCCCGAAACACCTCGCCCGCGAGGCGCTCGAGAACCACCCCATCTGGCTCCTCTCGACCTGGAGGAGGAGCGGCTCGACACCGAGCTCCTCCCGGATGGCAGAGCTCCTCAGCCGATCTCTGAGTTAGACCCCAGCCACCCTGCGGAGGAAGCTCATTTTGACCGGAGCCAGAGCTTGGTCCGTATAGCCGGCAGTATGTCGATTCCGTTTCCAGTGAGAGTTGGACTCCGCCAAGGCTGCCCTTTGTCACGTAAACAGTCATTTCATTTAATTTTCTCTGAGCATTAAAAAGATGACATTAGAAAAGAAACATCTGATGTGGCAAGTAGTGTTCAAAGGGAGCAGGAGGAAGTATACGTCCAACATTAGGACAACGCGATGTGCAAAATAAATGCAAACACTCGTGTAATCAATAAATCACGAGCAAAAAATATGTGGAGTTCTCATACCTGTTAGGTCATACAATTTTGCAGTATTTTAATACAAAAAAAGTGATTTTCAAGCCAATAATGGTTTGAAAATCACCTGTAACCAGCGGCCATTTTTACAGCACAGTCAGAGCTAGAATGACATAACTCTGGCTCGTTACAAATTGACCGTGTAATCTTTTGTTATTTTTCAAAATGGACAATGAATACAGTTTTGAAGTTCTTCGAGGTGTAAAAGCCTCCGCGGTACGGGAGGCAGGAGGAAAGACGAGTTCTAGAGGCGTGGGTGGATTATGCCTGAGGTTTGTCGTAGGAATGATTTATGAAGCTTACGTTGTATAACGAGAGTCATGACGGTTTTTAAAATTCCAAGTTTGTGTGGCATAAGAAGCTGAATAAAATTCTTATTTAGCTAAAGATCTTCACTATTTGTAATAAATACCAACCTTGTTTTTGCTTTGTCTTTTAAAAATGTGGCTCTTTTTAATTTAAAAAAACGAACCCCAAACAGAAGTGGTCGGTTGTGTCAATGGGAGTTTGTTTAGTTTTTACCACCAGAATCAACTCCCTCACATCTCCTCAGCTCGAGCTGGAATGATGGAAAATGTCTATCTCCTGAGTTTTATTTGTGCGTTTTCGGGGTGTTGAGTACTGGGGGAATTTGTGACGCTGAAGTCATTGTCGTGACAACACATTCATGGCAATTTGACAGACTGGCGACCTGTAGAGAGTGTACCCTGCCTTTTGCATGGTGATTAGCTGGAACACCCATAAGACCTGGAATAAAATAAGATTTCAGAAGAACACACGTTATGTTTGACGTAAAGTAAACTTATTTTTTTTAAGCTTCCTTTTTGTGAGAATAAATAAAAATAAATCTGAATCTAAAACTGGAAATGATTTTTTCATAGACACAGAAACAGAATTTAGATTCTATGCTGGACTTTATTTATTGGTGGTTGTGAATCCGACAGAAAAGCCTTAACAACTTAACGACTGATCCTGGAACGACGAACCTGTTTCCCTAGAAGTAGAAAAACAAATATCCTGCAGGAAAATGTTTATTCATCCGTTAAATTTGATAAATAGACAAAGATAATCCATAAAAACTGCATGCAGTTTGTTTCTGGTTCTAAACGTTCAGAATACTTTTTTTCTAAAATAATGACCTGCTTTAAAACTCATTGCCACGGCAACTAGATGTTGAAAAGTTCCAATCAGACTAAAAATAAGAGTCAACAGGGGGTCAGAGATGATCAGAGAAGAGATGAACCATCAGCACATCATCCTGTAACCATGGTGACCATGAGGGAGAACATCTACAGATTCCTGGTGAATATTTATTAGCCAAGGCCGTGAATGTCATGATGAGCCTGATCTGTACCACCCGGGAAAGATCCGGTCCTTCAACACCTGCAGCCGGAGGATCTCCATGTTTGGAGGGTCCGTCATGGAGAGGGTCTCCATGTCCTGTTCTTCTCAGTGATCTGTTGGTGAGCTGGTGTGGAGACCAAAGGACGCCAGCGAACTAAACTAGCTGACCGAGAGGGCTCGTTGATCATGTTGAACCCCTCCCACACTCTCCATGGATTTGTGGACTATCATGGGAGTAGCTTCATCGATAGACTCCTGCAACCCACTGCTCGGAGGAGCAGGAGCAGTGCAGGGAATCATTTCTGCCGTCCGCCATCAGACTCTTTAAAAGATCTTTCATCCTCTCGTCATCCTGTCTTTCAATTCAATCCATCAGATCGTTTCTTTGCCTTCATGGAAACAGTCTGACCTCCCAGCCTTGGGGTTCA
The DNA here is from genome assembly GCA_902685375.1 of Neostethus bicornis. Taxonomy (NCBI): domain Eukaryota; kingdom Metazoa; phylum Chordata; class Actinopteri; order Atheriniformes; family Phallostethidae; genus Neostethus; species Neostethus bicornis. The sequence continues at coordinate 6,823,588 of LR738541.1, forward strand.
CTCACTCCACGGTGGTCGTTTCTTTCTGGTGGGGACTGAATGTGGCGTATGTAATGCACCCAAAACGCACCCAAACTTTTGCGGTATTATTGTCTGAATATTTTCATATGTTCAGACCCTCTGGTCGACCCCATGGATGGAAATACTAGACCTCTTGTTAATTTAATCGGAGACCTCGTCAGATAATCTAGAAATCCAGAATTTTCTCTGGTTATTTGTCATGAATAAACAGACACACAGCAGAGAGCGTGTAAGATAGGAAATATTTACCGACATGCCACCATGAAAATCACCAGTAATTACAAGACTTACAGGGAAGTATTTTATTTCCACAGAGGTGGATTAGTCCCTGTAGTGTTTGCTGCACACACACATACTGCTGTGGGTGTAACTGCACCTGAGCGTGCAGGTATTTAGCTGGAATCGCTGCAGGACGGGGGCGTGACCTCACACACCTGAACAGGTTGTTACGTAACCGAGCGGCAGCGAAGTGAACACGAGACAGGACGACTTTTCACAGGAATTATTCAGGACTGAACGTCTTTGTTCCAAACAACACCTACACACACACACACACACACTGTGGAACAAAGTCTAATCCTTCTTTACTGTTCTTTTCAAGTTTTTTCAGAAGAAACTGACGTCAGAAAGTAAAACAGCTGCAGATTCACACACATTTTTATATATTTATAGAAACATGTAGACATATGCATGCGTGAATACAGCCAGGTCATTTACATACATGGAGATCATACATATCGGACGAGGCTTGAAACACTTGCCTTTCTGTGTGGAGTTTGCATGTTCTCCTCATGCACGAGCCAGTTTACTATGGTTTCCTTCCATCCTCCAAAAACATGCATGTTAGATTGATTGGCCTCCAAGAAACTGTCTAGAAATGAACGTGTGTGTGTAATTGTCTGAGTGTGGTGCCGCATCAGACTGGTGACCTGTTTGGGGTGCACCCCGCTTGGGAGGGCAGTTCTACCTGAGTATGAAAAAGTAATTGTATCTCTATCAAATTAACATACTCAGCAATTCTAACAAACAAATCTGTGGACATTCAAATATAAATGACTCAGAAAAAGTGGATCTAAAAAGTTTGGTCGACGGCATGTGAGACATTTTGAGCAGCTGTTGTTTGGGTTTTAGGAGGAATTCTCAATCTAAACATTCTGGTATATTAAAATACAGAGAATCCATATCGCTCGACGGTTAGGATTATTTATAGGTTCTGAATTTAGATCCATTTATATAACAAACTGCTGTGGATTAAGAGTCGGGGTGAACTAATCTGGGAGGCAGTGTTGTGTCTCTGATTTATAATTAGTAACATGTAATTAGTTACATTACAAATGACCTGACGTAGAACCAGTCACCTTCTTAACCGTCTGTCCCTTACAGGGTTGCACGGGGTGCCAGAGCTGGCTGATTCAAGGCAAGGGTGAGGGTACACTCCAAACAGGTCACTAGTCCGTTGCAGGGCACATACAACAATCCTCACTCCAAGGGTCAATTTGGCACCAGCCAACCAACCTGACATGCATGTTTTTGGAGGGGGGAGGAAACGGGAGTGACCGGAGGAAACCCACACAGACATGGGGAGAACATGCAAACTTCACACAGAAAGGACAGTGTTCCAAGCCTGGTCCCCACCCGGGATTTGAACTCATGACCTTCTTGCTGTGAGGCCACTGTGATACCCGCTGTGCCACCATGCCGCTGAGGTACAACATTGTAAAAGTAATTAGTGACTAATTCTCAAACTTTGAAAATATTTGACAGTAAAAATTTACATGTAAGATATTTTGGAATAAAATTTTATGCCCAAAAAAATTATTATAATTTTTACAGTAGTAGTAGTTATTTACAGTAAGTAAATAAGAAAAACAGAGAAGTTCTAATAAGCATTTGTAGCAGTGAGGAGAGAAACAGTGAGGTGACTCAGACTGGACTTGTTGTGATTCCCTTGCCCACCACCAGAGGCAGCCTGGCACCTTTGGGACACCTGTTGGTGATTGACCAGCTGCCTATTTAAAAGCAGTCTGCCTTGGCTTCAGTGTTGGATCATCATCCATTCCAACCAGGCCTTCTTTGGCTCTCTGACCATGTGAACACTTACTTGAGACGTTCCTGTTTGATCCATGCGTTTTCTTCTTTACAGCTTTACTGGACTCCTTACTAAATAAATGATGTTTGGTGTCCTGCAATTGGGGCCTTGTCCTCCTTCTGCACCCCCATCGTGACATGCCTGCACTGAGATGGGATTCACCATTCAGTCACTGGAGTGTTTACAGTCATTTATACCACATTTGAACGTGTACATCAAGAATGGACTGCTGGAACGTCTCAAGGTAGATGTTCACAGGTATGTCTTAGTCAGGCTGCCAGGAAGACCTAGCTGGGATGGATGATGACCCGACATTGAAGGCATGGCAGACTGCCTTTTAATAGGCAGCTGGTCAATCACCAACAGGTGTCCCAAATCAGGGAGATGACGGAAGGCCCCAGCATTCTGAATCCATCACTATAAGATACTTTTAGCTTTTGAAGTTTGACCTTTTTTTTACTGACATCTGTATACAGAGATGAGCTGTATGTTCCGCACAGATTAATTTTAATGCAGAACTTTTTGACAAACCTCTCAATCTGAACTTAAAGTACCCAACACCATTGTTTTAATGTCGTCATCGTCACTAAGGCGGTCAGTGATGAAGTGACCCAGTTACTTTGTTTTGTTGTAGACGCTAAGTGTTTGCTCAGGGAAGGACAGCTCTTTATCCACTTTGGTCAAACATGAGCAGAACACTCTGCACAAATGATGTCACGTTTAAGTCCATATCCTGAGCAAATATTCAGCAGCTGTTAAAATCTGCTGCTTAGAAGTTAAGCTCTCAATTTACAAGTCGATCTACGTTCCTACCCTCACCATGGTAACCAGGATCTACGTTCTTACCCTCACCATGGTAACCAGGATCTACGTTCCTACCCTCACCGGGGTAACCAGGATCTACGTTTCTACCCTCACCATGGTAACCAGGATCTACGTTCCTATCCTCACCATGGTAACCAGGATCTATGTTCTTACCCTCACCATGGTAACCAGGATCTACATTCCTACCCTCACCATGGTAACCAGGATCTACGTTCCTACCCTAACCATGGCAACCAGGATCTACGTTCTTACCCTCACCATGGTAACCAGGATCTACGTTCCTACCCTCACCGTGGTAACCAGGACCTATGTTCCTACCCTCACCGTGGTAACCAGGACCTACGTTCCTACCCTCACCATGGTAACCAGGATCTACGTTCCTACCCTCACCGTGGTAACTAGGACCTATGTTCCTACCCTCACCGTGGTAACCAGGATCTACGTTCTTACCCTCACCGTGGTAACCAGGATGTATGTTTTTACCCTCACCGTGGTAACCAGGAAGTATGTTCCTACCCTTACCATGGTAACCAGGATCTACGTTCTTACCCTCACCGTGGTAACAAGGATCTACGTTCCTACCCTCACCGTGGTAACCAGGATCTACGTTCCTACCTTCACCATGGTAACCAGGATCTACGTTTCTACCCTCACCGTGGTAACCAGGACCTACGTTCCTACCCTCACCGTGGTAACCAGGACCTACGTTCCTACCCTCACCGTGGTAACCAGGAAGTACGTTCCTACCCTTACCATGGTAACCAGGATCTACGTTCTTACCCTCACCGTGGTAACAAGGATCTACGTTCCTACCCTCACCGTGGTAACCAGGATCTACGTTTCTAACCTCACCGTGGTAACCAGGATCTACGTTCTTACCCTCACCGTGGTAACCAGGATCTACGTTCCTACCCTCACCGTGGTAACCAGGACCTACGTTCCTACCCTCACCATGGTAACCAGGATCTACGTTCCTACCCTCACCGTGGTAACCAGGACCTATGTTCCTACCCTCACCGTGGTAACCAGGACCTACGTTCCTACCCTCACCATGGTAACCAGGATCTACGTTCCTACCCTCACCGTGGTAACCAGGACCTATGTTCCTACCCTCACCGTGGTAACCAGGATCTACGTTCTTACCCTCACCGTGGTAACCAGGATGTATGTTTTTACCCTCACCGTGGTAACCAGGACCTACGTTCCTACCCTCACCGTCGTAACCAGGATCTACGTTCTTACCCTCACCGTGGTAACAAGGATGTATGTTTTTACCCTCACCGTGGTAACCAGGATCTACGTTCCTACTCTCACCATGGTAACCAGGACCTACGTTCCTACCCTCACCATGGTAACCAGGATCTACGTTCCTACCCTCACCGTGGTAACCAGGATCTACGTTTCTACCCTCACCATGGTAACCAGGATCTACGTTCCTGTCCTCACCATGGTAACCAGGATCTATGTTCTTACCCTCACCATGGTAACCAGGATCTACATTCCTACCCTCACCATGGTAACCAGGATCTACGTTCCTACCCTAACCATGGTAACCAGGATCTACATTCCTACCCTCACCATGGTAACCAGGATCTATGTTCCAACCCTCACCATGGTAACCAGGAAGTATGTTCCTACCCTTACCATGGTAACCAGGATCTACGTTCCTACTCTCACCATGGTAACCAGGATCTACGTTCTTACCCTCACCATGGTAACCAGGAAGTAGGTTCCTACCCTTACCATGGTAACCAGGATCTACGTTCTTACCCTCACCGTGGTAACAAGGATCTACGTTCCTACCCTCACCGTGGTGACCAGGATCTACGTTCTTACCCTCACCATGGTAACCAGGATCTACGTTTCTAACCTCACCGTGGTAACCAGGATCTACGTTCTTACCCTCACCGTGGTAACCAGGACCTACGTTCCTACCCTCACCGTGGTATCCAGGATCTACGTTCTTACCCTCACCATGGTAACCAGGATCTACGTTCCTACCCTCACCATGGTAACCAGGACCTACGTTCCTACCCTCACCATGGTAACCAGGATCTACGTTCCTACCCTCACCGTGGTAACCAGGACCTACGTTCCTACCCTCACCGTGGTAACCAGGACCTACGTTCCTACCCTCACCATGGTAACCAGGATCTACGTTCCTACCCTCACCGTGGTAACCAGGACCTACGTTCCTACCCTCACCGTGGTAACCAGGATCTACGTTCTTACCCTCACCGTGGTAACCAGGATGTATGTTTTTACCCTCACCGTGGTAACCAGGATCTACGTTCTTACCCTCACCGTGGTAACAAGGATGTATGTTTTTACCCTCACCGTGGTAACCAGGACCTACGTTCCTACCCTCACCGTGGTAACCAGGATGTATGTTTTTACCCTCACCGTGGTAACCAGGACCTACGTTCCTACCCTCACCGTGGTAACCAGGATCTACGTTCTTACCCTCACTGTGGTAACCAGGATGTATGTTTTTACCCTCACCGTGGTAACCAGGACCTACGTTCCTACCCTCACCGTGGTAACCAGGATCTACGTTCCTACTCTCACCATGGTAACCAGGACCTACGTTCCTACCCTCACCATGGTAACCAGGATCTACGTTCCTACCCTCACCATAGTAACCAGGACCTACGTTACTACCCTCACCATGGTAACCAGGACCTACGTTCCTACCCTCACCATGGTAACCAGGACCTACGTTCCTACCCTCACCATGGTAACCAGGACCTACGTTCCTACCCTCACCATGGTAACCAGGACCTACGTTACTACCCTCACCATGGTAACCAGGATCTACGTTCCTACCCTCACCATGGTAACCAGGATCTACGTTCCTACCCTCACCGTGGTAACTAGGATCTACGTTCCTACCCTCACCATGGTAACCAGGATCTACGTTCCTACCTTCACCTATGGTCACCAGCTGTGGGTGGTGACCGAAAGAACAAGATCGCTGATACAACTGGCCGAAATGAGCTTCCTCCGCAAACCATGAGCGGAAGACGATGGAACGGAAGAGTTGAAATCCTGCTCTACTTAAAGAGTTAAGAGTCAAATCATCAGCATATACAATAAGTTAGCATTACCGTTTAGTTGATATGTTTTTTTTTAAATCCACATCCCTTCCTTGCGGCAATCCGTTCTTCAAGAGTAATTTTACAAACATATTTCTCAAAACACAGAGAGGATTATAATTAAATGGATCATAGTTGGTACCAGCTATAGATGAACTGATATGGTTTGTGACATTCGGCAGGTGTAGACCTACTTTAATCAGACATACATGTGACTATTTACTGAAAAACTGGGAACGAAGGAACGTTATTCAGGCCTTAATCTGTTCATTCAGAGAAGCAGTGGGAATGATGGTTGGTGTCAAAATCTGTAACAGAGGAGGGGAGAGGGTACACACGCACACACACACACACACACTCACACACACATTCACACACACTCTCACACCTCTTGTGAACAGCCAATAAGACGAAGCATCACAGTGAGCAGACGCCGTGTTCCTCAGACATGGTGTTCCTTATGTAACATCCATCCCTCCATCCATCCCTTCATCCATCCACACCAGAAGATACTATATGTCATTTATTAATATTTCTATCAGTTTAAATCACAGATTATTTTTTTTACACATTCTTGTTCTTTTATTTTTCTTTATTTTACATCAAACAGACAGAAATGTCAGAGGTTTTTTTCTCACAGTGATTTTTTTTTTTCTGCTGAAATGTTTCTGCAAACAGACTTTCACAGTGTTCTGTCCGTCCAAAGATCTGACACCCGGACGGAACAACAGGAGGGGGGTATTGTTACACACACACACACACACACACACACACACACACACACACACACACACACACACACACACACACACACACACACACACACACACACACACACACACACACACACACACACACACACACACACACAACCCAACACCAGACTGATTATGGATTTTTAAACTGATGCTAGTTTCTCATTAAATGACCAATTTTGAAAAACATTGTTTAATATTAATTAACAGTAAATAATACGTTTATTATTTTTTATGTGTTAAGATGCTGAAATCAAGACTCAGACAGTAAACATGTCATGGTATGGATGGGTGTAGAAGGAGGCAGGCTTGGCATGGGCATGCTTGACACGGGCTTCAGGCATTCTGGGCAATCAACCCCTTCCAGCCAGGTCTTCCTAGCTGCCTGACCAAAAGCTGCTTTTGAACATTTACCATGAGACCTTCCTTTCTGAATCATGTGTTTTTCCCCACAGTGTTTCTGGTCTTCCTAAGTTAATAAATATTGTTTGTCATTCTACAAAAGGGTCCCCCTCCTCCTTCTTGTCATGAAGCGGGCGCAGGTGGAAAGAGGAGGACCCAAAAGCAGACAGAAAACATGGTTTAAGTATGGAAGTCCAGTAATGCTGTGAAAAGAAAAACAAAGTTTCAGTGGCATGGCAAGAGGTTATTGTCAGACCGTGTATTTGGTCCGGCAACCATGGAGACCTGGCTGGAAGGGATGGTATGACCCGGTGGGGAAGTCTGGGGTGATTGCCCTTAAATAGACGGCAGGGTCCACAGATGCGGGACATCAGGAATCATTCTCAGGTGTCCCTAATCAGGGTGATGAGGAACATCCAGGGTTCCCTCTGGTGGCTGGAAAGGGGATCTTCACACTTCTGTACCAACATTGTAACAAAACAGTATTAACTTGTATAAACTGGCAGTAAAAATCACATTTTCAGAGGATCTATTGTTCTGTAATGTTGGCTATCTCAGTGTCTAAACTGTTTCATGATCATGTTAAATTAAAATTGAATTGACTGGATTGAAAACACTTTGTCTCATTAGGAAACATATTTACAGATGTAAATGGGAGACTCATGATTGTCTGCAGTGGTAGTTACAGCTCAGAGGATGAAAGGTTACAGAGTTTGATGGTGGACAACAGAAAGGGTTTTCTGTACCGTTCCTTTGAGCAGCAGGGTTGCAGGAGTCTGTTACTGAAGCTGCTACTCTTGTTTGTGAATGTGATCGTATTTAAACACAAACATATAAACAACGTAAAACTAAGCGTTCCAACATTAAACTCCGTCAGCAGAACAAAACTTATTTGTTCATAAAAAGCAAACAAAACAATGAACAAGATGAAAAAGGTGTGTTTCTGCTTTCCTCCTCTGTGTTACAACACAGGAAATGACCCCCACACAGTGTGACGTCATATGGCGGTATGTTTATGTAAACACTGTAAATCTGAGTGTTTGATGGAGAGGACGTTTAAACAGAACAACATCAGAGCGGAAACACGACCGATATGTCTGTCAGAGTGTGTGTACACACTCATACACACAGAAATAAACACCCTACATATACACACAGAGACAAGGATCCTCATACATTACCACACTTACACACACCCACACTTATACTTAACATGCACACACACACACACACACACTGACTAGAGAAAAAGGTCCAAATTATCATAAAGCTGTAAAGTTTCTCAGTCCGTGCTGAAAGGAGTGTTTCAGAGGACAGTTAAATGTCATGTTATGTCTTTGATTGAAGTATATGTCAGAGTGAGACGTCTGTCTCTTCTAAAGATCTTTTATAATTTCTTAAACTAACAGCAGAGTGAGAGGTCTCGAAAATAGTAGATCTAGCATGAGTCTGAAATTGAGAGGACGGAAGTAGACTGCGCTCAAAACTTGTTAAAACCTGGGATAACTTTAGTCTTTGTAAGTATTTTTTGTGTTTATGTGCTTTGTTTGCATGCTCAAGATTGTATTTCATTTGATAACGTGTGAATCGCGTCTTATGTAGTAAGCCACTTAGGATGTGGGCGCGCATGTTTCAAGCTAAGCTAACGCGCGCATGTTTCAAGCTAAGCTAACGTGTGTTTGATCATGGAGACTCAGCGTTTTGTACAGCTTATAATGCACTTCTTTTGTTTGTTTTGTTTCAGTTACTATTACCACGTACATATATATACGTACATATATGTATAATCCTGTGATGAAAAGAGTCTACATAAACAAGAAAAGCAAGCCTTGTGTGGGAGTCTCTTTTTTCATTGGAAGAGTTAGCTGGCTGTCTAGCTGCACACAGTCACGTGTCGTGAGGACAGCACAGTAAAAAGACTTAAATAGAAGAAAAAAGACTTCTATACGGCGGGTTAAACAACACTGAGCTACACAGTCAACATGAGTCTACGCTCAGGTAAGAGTTACTTGAGAGATTATGAATCACAGTTCGAGCCAGAGGCAAACTCAGAGCAGCAAGCTGATGACCAGGCTGCCACCAATCACCCGGTTCCTGCAGACCAGCTGTCGCCTGAGAGGCAGCCGTCAGAGAGGCCGCAGCATTCACCTCCACACAGCGTCAGGTCCAGAGCCACCAGCAGACGGTCGCACACCACAGCAGCTTCAAGTGTGTCAGCCACAAAAGCATACGCCAAAGCCCAAGCAGCAAAGGCCCAGCTCCGTTTCGCAGAAAAAGAAGCTAGTCTGATGAGACAAAAAGCAGATTTGGAAGCAGATTCGGCGAGACAAAAGGCAGATTTGGAAGCAGACTCGATGAGACAAGAAGCAGATTCGGCGAGACAAAAAGCAGATTTGGAAGCAGACTCGATGAGACAAAAAGCAGATTCGATGAGACAAAAAGCAGATTTGGAAGCAGATTCGGCGAGACAAAAGGCAGATTTGGAGGCCAGTCTCCATGTTTTGAAGTGTGAAAAGGAGATAGCAGCAGCTGAGGCAGAAGCTGCAGCCTATGAAGAATTAGAAAGTCAGAGCGGGGAGTCAGACCCAGAACTTCCTATTACAGGTGAGACGTTAAATGCAGTACAACGCACAAGTGATTATGTGGAACAACAATGTAAGCTAAAGGCGCTACCTAGCGCTACACATGATAGCACAAATTTTCAAATGCCAAGTCGATCAATAATAACAAAAGAAACTCATGTCCAGTCCCCAATGAAAAACTATGTTAAACATGAGTACATACCAGAAGCTGTTCCAACCAGCACATTCTCACTCAAACCCCAAGCTCACACCTTTTTGCCTACAAGTCACAACCAAATAGAGCAAAACAGCGTACAAGATTTTGCAAAATATCTCATCCGCAAAGAAATAGTTAGCACTGGCTTACTCCAATATGATGACAGACCCGAAAACTATTGGGCATGGAAAGTCTCATTCACGAGTGTTACTAAAGACTTGAATCTGTCCCCTAGAGAAGAGCTAGACTTGCTTACAAAATGGTTAGGGCCAAAATCTTCAGAGCAAGCAAAAAGGCTTCGCGCAGTACACACCCTCAATCCCGCTGCAGGTGTAAAAGTGGTATGGGAGCGTCTAGAGGAATGTTATGGCTCCTCAGAAGTCATTGAGGATGCACTGTTAAAAAAGTTGGAGGAGTTTCCAAGGCTGACAAACAAAGAGAGTGGCAAATTAAGGGAGCTGGGTGACATCTTGTTGGAGTTGCAGTGTGCTAAGTCTGATGGTACACTGCCAGGTCTTGCATATCTAGACACGGCTCGAGGGGTTAGACAAATAGTTGAAAAACTCCCCTTTAACATGCAGGAGAGGTGGACCACTGTAGGTACAAAGTATAAAGAAGTCAATAGAGTGTCATTTCCACCTTTTTCTGTCTTTGTGCAATTTGTACAGCAACAAGCAAAAATGAAAAATGATCCAAGTTTTTCCCCATCCAGCTGCAGCAACCAAGTTACCACACGCACTGAAAAGTCCATTCCATATAATCGAAAAGCTACTGTTGCAGTACACAGAACGGAAATTGAGGAAAGAAAACAAGGGAGTTTTGAACAGAAGAAAATCGAAGAACCAGATCGTCTGTGTCCAATTCATAAGAAGCCACACCCTCTGAAAAAATGCAAGTTATTCAGAGACAAATCAATTGAGGAACGACAGGCTTTTCTGAGAGAGCATCGTATATGCTACAGGTGTTGTGGGTCTGTGCAACATATAGCCAAAGATTGTAAAGTAGCAGTAAAGTGTGTTGAGTGTGACAGTCCAAAACACTTGTCAGCACTCCATCCGGGTCCCACACCTGTCCCAAAAGATGACACCTCAAAGAATGTAGATACTAAGGACGACTCAGAAGACCATCCTGCAGTAGTCTCCAAGTGCACAGAGGTATGTGGACAAAGTGAAAGCCCACGCTCATGTTCAAAGATCTGTTTGGTGAAAGCATATCCAGAAGGTCAAAAGGACAGAGCTATAAAAATGTATGCAGTGATTGACGAACAGAGCAATAGGTCCCTGGCTAGGACGGACTTTTTCAACCTGTTTGGAATAAAAAGTGCACCTGTGCCATACACGCTGAAAACATGCTTAGGAAAAGCTGAAACTGCAGGTAGGAGAGCAGAACATTTTGTAGTAGAGTCCATGGATGGAAAAACAAATGTCAAACTGCCTCCTTTAATCGAGTGTGATTCAGTGCCGGACGAAAGATTTGAAATTCCCTCACCTGAGATTGCTAAGCACCATCCACACCTTCTCCCTATTGCAAGCAAAATCCAACCGGTCGATCATCATGCTCCTATTCTCCTTTTGCTGGGAAGGGACCTCCTCAGCATTCATAAAGTAAGAGAACAGATCAATGGACCAAATAACGCACCATACGCCCAAAGGTTAGACTTGGGGTGGGTTGTGATAGGGGAAGTGTGCTTGGGCAAAACTCACAACACAACAGAAGTCAACGTGTACAGAACACACATGCTAGACAACGGACGGACTACTCATTTTGAACCATGTCCAAACGTCTTTACAGTGAAAGAGGACTATGTCAAGCAGCCCCAGCAAAGCACACCTTTAATCTCAAATAGTGTGGACATTAAAGGCAACACACACAAGCTAGGTCAGTCTGTGTTTGAACGTACAGAGTCAGATGACAAGGTGGCACTGTCTATAGATGACAAAAACTTTCTAACAATAATGGACAAGGCGGTCCAACAAAACAAAGAAAACACCTGGGTCGCTCCATTGCCCTTTCGCTCTCCAAGGAGGAGACTCCCAAGCAACAGAGTTCAAGCCTCAAAACGTCTATACTCACTCAAAAAGACGTTAGAAAAGAAACCAAAAATGAAAGATCACTACATCCGATTTATGCAGAAAATGTTGGATAACGATCAAGCTGAACTCGCTCCACCTCTGCCCGAAGGTAAAGAACACTGGTATCTGCCAACGTTTGGTGTATACCACCCGCAAAAGCCAGATCAAATACGTGTTGTTTTTGATTCTAGTGCAGAGTGTGAAGGAACATCCCTGAACCAAGTGCTACTCAGTGGACCTGATCTGAATAATTCTCTGTTAGGAGTGCTGTTACGGTTCAGAAAAGAGCCAATAGCCCTGACAGCTGATGTTCAACAAATGTTTTATTGTTTTGAGGTGTGTGAAGATCACAGAGATTATCTGCGCTATCTCTGGTTTGAGGACAATGACGTCACAAAAAATGTGGTCGAATATCGGATGAAAGTGCATGTTTTTGGAAATAGCCCATCACCCGCTGTTGCCATTTACTGCATGCGGCGGGCAGCAAGCGAAGGTGAGCTGGAACATGGCTCAGATGCCAGGCGGTTTGTTGAAAGACAATTTTATGTAGATGACGGGCTCACTTCAGTCGCCACACCTGAACAAGCAGTTGACCTGTTAACGAGAACACAAAACATGTTGGCAGAGTCCAATTTGCGACTACACAAAGTTGCCTCCAACTGCAGCCTCGTTATGGAAGCATTCCCTGCAGACGATCTAGCAAAGGACTTGAAAGAATTAGATCTTGGTGTAGATCCACTTCCTGTTCAAAGGAGCTTAGGACTATGTTGGAACCTGCAAACTGACAGCTTTACTTACCTTGTATCCAATGAGACAAAACCATTCACACGTAGGGGAGTACTGTCAACTGTCAATAGCTTGTATGATCCGTTGGGTTTTGCAGCTCCTATAATCGTGCAAGGCAAAGCGCTACTCAGAGAACTTTCAACTGAGGAGAGCGACTGGGACGCACCTCTTTCCCCAGAAAAAGAGGACGCATGGATCTCATGGAGAAACTCACTGAAAACTCTAGAAGATCTCCAAATCAAAAGGTGTTACAGTTCAGGTTCTTTAGGTGAAATGAAAACTAATGAACTCTGTATTTTCTCAGATGCGTCTACTGTAGCTATAGGTGCGGTAGCTTACCTGCGCTCTTTAGACACTCAAGGCAAGTATCACGTAGGTTTTGTGATGGGGAAGTCAAAACTAGCGCCCCGACCTGCACACACCGTACCACGGTTAGAACTTTGTGCTGCCGTGCTTGCAGTAGAAATGTATGACTTAATCAAAGACGAGTTAGACCTCAAAATTGACAGTGTCAAGTTTTTCACTGACAGTCGCATTGTGTTAGGTTACATACACAACTCCTCAAAAAGATTCTACATGTATGTAGCTAACCGCATCACACGAATCAGGTCATCCACTCAACCTGACCAGTGGCATTACGTTTCAACAGAAGTGAATCCAGCTGACCTAGCAACTAGATTTATTCCAGCCGTTGAATTCAAAAACAGTAATTGGGTTACAGGCCCAAGTTTTCTGTGTTCAGAAAAACTCAATGAATCTCAAAAAGACTATTCATTCTCACTGGTAGAGCCTGAGAATGACAAAGAAATACGAGCTCATGTAAAAACACTTGCAACTACCGTCACAACAACTCAGTTAGGTGCAAAACGTTTCGAAAGATTTTCAAGTTGGACAACGGCATGCAGAGCAGTAGCCAAACTTATTCATGTTGTGGTTTCTTTGAAACAAAAGACAAATAAACAAGCAGGATGGAGAAGTCTGAAAGAGAATGTAAACACAAATGAACTCACTCAAGCCAAAAATGTCATCATTCGTTCGGTGCAAGAAGATGCTTACAAAGAGACACTGAAAATGTTAAAAGAAAGAAAGAAGATTAACACAAAAAAATGACACACTCAAAAAGCTAAATCCGGTCGTGGACGAAGATGGACTATTACGCGTCGGTGGACGTCTCTCATCTGCTGACTTTACAGAATTAACTGTTTTGCTTTCGGAGTAAGATATTATCTATGTAAATTTTATGTTTCGATATGTGGTGATATAATATGTTTATATCAAGCGGGGAGTGTTATGTCTTTGATTGAAGTATATGTCAGAGTGAGACGTCTGTCTCTTCTAAAGATCTTTTATAATTTCTTAAACTAACAGCAGAGTGAGAGGTCTCGAAAATAGTAGATCTAGCATGAGTCTGAAATTGAGAGGACGGAAGTAGACTGCGCTCAAAACTTGTTAAAACCTGGGATAACTTTAGTCTTTGTAAGTATTTTTTGTGTTTATGTGCTTTGTTTGCATGCTCAAGATTGTATTTCATTTGATAACGTGTGAATCGCGTCTTATGTAGTAAGCCACTTAGGATGTGGGCGCGCATGTTTCAAGCTAAGCTAACGCGCGCATGTTTCAAGCTAAGCTAACGTGTGTTTGATCATGGAGACTCAGCGTTTTGTACAGCTTATAATGCACTTCTTTTGTTTGTTTTGTTTCAGTTACTATTACCACGTACATATATATACGTACATATATGTATAATCCTGTGATGAAAAGAGTCTACATAAACAAGAAAAGCAAGCCTTGTGTGGGAGTCTCTTTTTTCATTGGAAGAGTTAGCTGGCTGTCTAGCTGCACACAGTCACGTGTCGTGAGGACAGCACATGTCACACACAGAAACATGTTGTTCATCAAAACGTCATCAGATCACTTTCAACAGTTTTTAAACATTTTAAACAACAGATCGTTGTTGGTCCGTTTTATACGAGTTAGTGGGACTTAACAGAAAAATAAGTTTTGTTTTTGTTGCACATTTTACAGAAAAAAATGACAAAGTGCAACAAATTAAAGACATAAAATAAGGACATGTCGTCTGATTGGACGGTCAAAGAGCCAATCAAAAAGCAGCAACATGAACAGACATATTGTTTTGTTGATGTAAATCTTTTTTTTTTATCAGCAAAACAACTAAAAAAAAAAAGGAAAATTAAATCTGGAGACAGATTTACTTTGTAGACCGACTTTCAAAAGAAGTTGAACAAAGTAAAGAAGTGTGAGCAGCATGGGACAGTTCTTCATTATGTTGGAATCTGGTGGTGGAGAACAAAATCCACGACCAAAAACAATTTCTAGTTTAAAAAGCATCCAAATACTGAGCAGGAGAGTTATATATGAATAAAATAATTAGAAAAAAAAACCACAGGAAAATTTTTGATGTGTGAAAAATGGTCAGTTAAAAACATAAAAAAAAAGTTGATTTTAATTTAAAATTTATTCCTAATTTATGAGCTTTTTAAAAAAAAGATTATTTCATTTTTAAAACTTTGACATTTTTTAAACTTAAACTCAATTTTAATCTTTTTATTTATTGTAGAAACTTTTTATTTAGTCTTAATTATTTTACTTTAATACAGTTTACTTTTTATTGGAATGAGTGGATTTAGTGTGTTTCGATTCTAATTCTTTAATTTTTCTTAAAACAAGTGGCCTTTTTATTAAAATATTTTATTAAAGTATTTTTTATCATTTTATTTATTGATTTATTTTAAATTAAAAATCTTACATTTTTTTTCTAAATAAATCTGGTAATTTTCTGCCCTCTGCAGGCGAAATAATGAACTGCACTCACTCATTCATTTACATTAAAAAAAATCTTCGTTATAAACTTATATAAACAATTTCCACTAAAAATATAGATTAAAGTTGAATTTTTACAGCATCAAAATATTAACTTCAATTTATTTTATTGAGACTCTTATTTTATCAAACTAATATTTTTCATTTAAATTAAATTGTTTCACATTTGGATTTAATATTGATTTTTTTTTTGTTTATTCCAACTATTATTTTTGGAATCATTTCACTGTAAAAAATTTATTATTTTATTTTACAATAACTTTGGTTTTAAGTATTTTTCAAACTATATTTTTAAGTGTTATTATTTTTAAAAGTCAGAGTTGTAAAATTTAACTCATTCATTTTTTTTTATTTATTATGAGAAAAAAAAAGGTCTGCTTTTTTTTTACATTTGAACTAAAGTTTGCAGGTTTAAAGCTTTTTCTTTTATATTTGGTTTTATTTAATTCCATAAAATTAAAAAAAAAACATTTGATCAATTTGAACCTAAAAACCAAAAAAAACTGCATTCTGTTTCAATTTTTATTTTGTAGATCTGATTGATTTCTGAGAGGGTGTCATCTGCAATGATGTTTGCAGATGACATTGTGATCTGTAGTGAGAGGAGGGTAGAGGTGGAGGAAAAGCTGGAGAGGTGGAGGTTTGAAGATTAGTCAGAGTAAAACAGAGTACTTGTGTGTGAATGAGAGGGATTCAAATGGAAAAGTGAGGTTACAGGGAGAAGAGATAAAGAAGGTGGAAGATTTTAAGTATCTAGGATCAACAGTCCAGAGCAATGGAGAGTGTGGAAAAGAGGTGAAGAAGTGTGTGCAGGCAGGCTGGAACAGGTGGAGGAAAGTATCAGGTGTGATGTGTGATAAAAGAGTTTCAGATAAAATGAAAGAAAAAGTGTAGAAAACCGTGTTGAGAGCGGCCATGCTGATTGGTCTAGAGACAGAAGCACTGAAGAAAAGACAGGAAACAGAGATGAAGATGCTGAGGATCTCTCAGGGAGTGACCAGGATGGACAAGATCAGAGGAACAGCACATGTTAGAGGTTTTAAAGTCAGAGAGGCCAGACTGAGATGGTTTGGACATGTGCAGAGGAGAGAGAGTACATCGGAAGAAGGATGCTGGGTTTGGAACCACCAGGAAAGAGGACTAGAGGAAGACCAAAGAGGAGGTTCATGGATACAGTGAAGGAAGACATGAAGATAGTTGGTGGGACTGAAGAAGATGCAGGAGATAGAGTTAGATGGAAGAAACTGACTTGATGTGGCGCCCCCTGAAGGGAAATGCTGAAAGGAGAAGAAGATTGATTTCTGAGAAAATCTGGCTTCAGAATCGAGAAATTTTATGAAATGTTAAAAACATTGAAATAATTTTATTTCTCTCAAAATTATATTAAAAAAAAAAAAAAAGCTATGAAACTGCTCCTAGGAATGAGTGTGTGTGTATGGTTGTGTGTGTGTTTCTCCAACAGACTGGTGACCTGTGTAGGGTGTACCCTGCCTCTCACCTGAAATCAGCCAACCAGCCACAACCTTAAGAATAAACGGTTAAAAAAAGCTTCCAAATACTTGTGATTTTTCCAAAGAAATTTATTAGGTGCTTTTTTTTAAAAACAGAGAGAACTTCTGGGGACCCGGCCGGGTCTCAGAGAATGGCGGGTAAAACTTGATCTCAAGCCGGTGAAAGAGTGACGGAGGAAACGTGGAACACGGTAGAAATATAAATACAGTCTAAAAGGTTCTGAAGCTCTGAGACCCGACGGGACCAAGATGGAGGTCTGAGGCCCAATCTGAGCCGCTTACAGTGAACCTCCTCACACACGCACACACACACTCACACACACAGTCACAGTCGTGGACAGGAAGGAAACTCTTGGAGCAGGTGGGGTCTCACAGCCCTGCGTCGTTATATGTGGGTGTGACCACTTTGAGGATGCTCTGTGCGTTCTCCTCCAGAAGAGGGCGCCATTTAACCTCTCCTGTAAGGAGCAGGTCCTCTCCGTCCAGAGCGTCGATGAACTGCATCTGAACACGAAAAAAAAAATACAAGGAAAATAACTAAATAAATTAAAAATAAAGTTTATTAATCAACTATTTTAATTCTTCTTCTTCTTTCATCATTTCCCTTCAGGTGGCGCCACATCAAATCAGTTTCTTCCATCTAACCCTATCTGCTGCATCTTCTTCGGTCACACCAACTATCTTCATGTCTTCCTTCACTGTATCCATGAACCTCCTCTTTGGTCTTCCTCTAGTCCTCTTTCCTGGTGGTTCCAAACCCAGCATCCTTCTTCTGATGTACTCTCTTTCTCTCCTCTGCACATGTCCAAACCATCTCAGTCTGGTCTCTCTGACTTTAAAACCTCTAACATGTGCTGTTCCTCTGATCCTGTCCATCCTGGTCACTCCCAGAGAGATCCTCAGCATCTTCATCTCTGCTACAAACATCTCTGCTTCCTGTCTTTTCTTCAGTGCTACTGTTTCTAGACCAATCAGCATGGCCGGTCTCACCACACTGTCTCTGGACCAATCAGCATGGCCGGTCTCACTACACTGTCTCTAGACCAATCAGCATGGCCGCTCTCACCACGGTTTTGTACACTTTCCCTTTCATTTTAGCTGAAACTCTTCTATCACACATCACACCTGATACTTTTCTCCACCCGTTCCATCCTGTCTGAACACGCTTCTTCACCTCTTTTCCACACTCTCCATTGCTCTGGACTGTTGATTCTAGATACTTAAAATCTTCCACCTTCTTTATCTCTTCTCCCTGTAACCTCACTTTTCCATTTGGATCCCTCTCATTCACACACATGTACTCTGTTTTACTCTGACTAATCTTCATTCATTAATCATTCAATTCATTAATCAACTATTTTAATAACTTTTAATAATCCAGAAAAAAGTTAATAAAAGGTTAAATAAAATAAATAAAATCCAGATTCTAGATTCTTCTTTTTGTCTTATTGACATTAGTCTGGACTTTATTATTAATAATGCTAATTTTAATGTGAGTTTGACCACTTTAATTTATGCTGTATAACCTGGCATCTTTTCCACACACTTCCAATCCTGTAGCTTATCCAATAATGCTGCTATTTTTGGACTCTTTTAGCGGCCGACAGGAGTCGCTTGAGTAGAAAAGGTACAAGATAGACCAGGAGTGGGCAAACTTTTTGACTCATGGGCCACATTGAGTTCTAACATTTGACAAAGGAGCCAGAACAGGATCAGACGGATGGCATACTTTGGTAACCGCTGGATTAGACCAATAGAATGACGCTAGATTTTAATCAAGCGCTAAATTGGAAGGAGAGGAGACTTGGGAGGAGACGGCAGCTCAGTGGTTAGAGTGTTCACGCGCAAACCAGAAGTTCGCGGGTTCGCATCCCACAGAGAGCATGTGTAGGGTCCTTAGAGAAGACACCTAACCCCCGTTTCTCCCACCATTAGCGCCGTTGAAGGGCAGCCTGCTGCGGTGTAAGGAGTGCAGCACACAAATTTCCCCAGTGAGGGATGACTGGAGTAATTCATTTATTTATTTTATATAACGGCGCTAGATTTGAAATCTAAGCGTTTGATGGAAGCGCGGATGGAAGTCGAAACGTCTCGATTAAGAATTAAACTGTCCAGAAGACTTTTTTTAAACTTTTTCTACTATGGATCACTCCTGGATGAATGAGGGACTACACGGACTAAGCGCTTGATGTAACATTTTGCTTGTTTTAACATCTAACACGCTTGTTTACGTGCTTGTATGGGGCCCTATGGCTTTCCATATCATACAGTGTGCCATCTAGTGAGGAAACATTAGAATTGCAGGAGAAATAAAAAGCTAACAAGGTTAATTTATTTAATTTTTTCAAGTTCTGTGGACTGGATTAAATCGTTGTACGAGTCTCAGGTGGCCCACAGGCCGTACTTTGCCCATGCTTGAGATAGATGCGAGTGTAGCCTGGTGTTTCTATTTGCATCGATGCATAGAAGCAGAAATACATCAAGGAAGAATCCACTGTCTTAACACCACTACCATCCACCACTTCCTGTTCTAAACTTATCACAATAAAAGAACAGAAAATAAAATCTAGAAAACCCTTTGTTGGCATATCCAAGGCCCGGACATCACTCTTACAAGGAAATTCACTTTTGCATGAGATGGGCCCTTTAAAAGTAACAGAGCTGCTGAACGTAAACTTAGAAATAATAGTGAGACGTTTGGAACATGAGACGTTGCTATGTGATGCTGTGTTACTGCAGCATTACCGAATAAAAAGTTATGTTATTAAACTTTGAAAACTCTTTCTGCGGACCGTCTTTCTTTGTAAACACGTTACAACGTGGGCTCCTGAAGCTTAGAAAGAGGTGTGGTTTATGTTTGAACAAAATATGTTTTCCTTTGAATATGTAGTGGGTGTGGCCTATACTCATGTACGCTTTATGGACTGGAAGATACATCCAGTTACTCAAATCCAGAGTGTAAAGCAAGTCAACTCATAATAATAGTCTTCATCTAGCCTGTCTGTCCCGACCTCACCCGTTTACGAACCTGCTTACGAACGTATTCCACCATCAGCTCGAGTTGTTTGGGGTCTTCACACTGCCGGTTAAAAAGGTTCCTCCACAGAGCTGCGGCCAGGACGCAGTCATCAGAAAGGATTCCCTTCAAACACACAGATTATACAGATTACACAGATTACCGTTCCGCTCAGTCGGGCAGTCAGCATGTCGCTTACCTCATCGTATCCAAAAATGGCTGCGTAGAAGGTTTCAGTCATGGCTTTCAGCGCCTCTTTCCTGTGGATGGCATCGATCTGCGGACAGAGACACATTGAGCTCAAATGAAAAGCTTAGATAACCTACCGGCACACACCATGGCACCGTATCAGGCCTCCTTTAGATCCCGGTGTACCGCATGGCGCTGTAGTAGAACCTTCTTTTTTTTGTGACTGGTGCACCACCAAAAAAATCTACTTTTAAAAATGACCCATTTTGTGTTCCTATTCTCACCTATGGTCACCAGCTGTGGGTGGTGACCAAAAGAATGAGATCACGGATACAAGCGGCCGAAATGAGCTTCCTCCGCAGGGTGGCTCGGCTCTCACTCAGAGATCGGGTGAGGAGCTCTGCCATCTGGGAGGAGATTGGTGTTGACCCGCTCCTCCTCCAGGTCGAGAGGAGCCAGATGGGGTGGTTCGAGCGCCTACCGGGTGAGGTGTTTCGGGCACGTCCCACAAGGAGGAGACCAAGAGGCAGATCCAGGACCTGCTGGAGAGACTATGTCTCACAGCTGGCTGGGGAACAACTCAGGATCCTTCCGGGTTAGCTGGAGGATGCAGCTGGGGTGAGAGAAGCCTGGGCTGCCCATTTGAGGCTGTTGCCCCCACAACCCAGTCAGGAATAAGCGGAAGATGAAGGAACATTTTTTTTTTGTCATAAACGTGTCTTATTGGACCACGGGGTGAGTTATCAATTTTTTTTTTCTGGATTAACCGGAAATTGTTTGGTTTTTTTTTTACCTGTTAAGTCGATTTCAACATTAGTTTTAAAAAACAATCGATCTGGCTCCAGTTTCTTTCACTTTTAAGAACCTACACGCCCCGCCATGCTGTACGTGACTTGTCAAGCAGAATGATGACGAGTTCAAAAGGTTTTTATAACGCTGACTGATGAAGAGCTTAGTTTGTTTAACTGGTGACTTGGTGTAAATTTGAATGGTTCATCCTGGGATGTCAGGATTAGATACAGATCATCACGTCTGCCCAGTGAATGCCTGATATGAAATATCGTCCTGTAGACCAGCTGTGACTAAAATTGTTTGTTTCTTAGTTTGTTTTCCTGCAGACACTGAACTCCACAGCAGCCACGCTGGAGGTGGAATTACTGTTACATAAAACCGGCAGGTTACCATCTATATTTAGGAAGTCCTGACGACATGTGCCGCTGCTGGCGTGCCATGTAGGCTAAGTGTGACTCCGCAGATCGGGGAGCAGACTCACCCCCATGATTTTGCTCCTCTGCTCCACGTCCTCCCACATGGAGTGGACGATGTATCGGCACATGTACTTCCCCTCTCTTCCCTCCTGACGCATGCGCACCAAACACATCCTGCGAAGAACAAACATACAACTTACACATTTTTACCACAACACACAGATTTTGAATCCAAATTTTTTATAAAGTTTTTTAGATCCCACCTGCAACAAATCTCAGGCATAAGCCAACTTTATCTCCATCCCACCCCAACCACACCTTTAGAACTCCATATATGGATCATGCTAATGATGTGATGCATATTCAATAGGATTCAAATGAGTTGTTGCCGCCTGTCATTACTCATAAAAAATGGCAAAGAAAAGTAATTTTGGGGGAGATGGTGGCTCAGTGGTAGAGCATTCGCCCTCGGGCCAGAAGTTAATGGGTTCGATTCCTACTGAGCTGATGTCCAGGGTCCTTGGAGAACCATTGGTGTCATTGTGGCAGCCTGCTGCGGTGTAATACAGCACAAAAATTTCCCCGTTGAGGGATTAATAAAGTATACATTATTATTAATTACTCAGAAGCAGGGGAGCTTTAAAGCTGTGCTTTCTGTGGGAGGTGGTCACCATGGCAACTCTGTGAGTGCCACACACAGATCTGTTAGTGAAATACAAAAATGATTCGTCTTTAAGGAATAACATAAAAGATGGAAGCTGCTCACAGAGAATCAATGTGAGCCACAGGAGGTGGACCCAGTAATTCCCAGCTTGATTTTTTTTAAATGATAATTTTACTGTCTTATGTCTAACGGGTGCACAACAGCGCACAGTTTCAAAATGAGTTCAAACACGGTGAACTTTTTATGAGAATATTTCCTAATGAATTTTTTTCTTGATGCCATTTTTGTCTCATAACTGGTACATATGTGTTTTCTAATTATTTCTTCACTACTATAAAAGCTTCATTTGACTGTCCTCAGTTCACTTCAGATTCTCTCCATTAGTCTTACTATTTGAATACATCAGCTTCTGATTGGTTAGACTTCCAGAAGAATCAAGCCATGCCACCATTGTCATCGATTGTTCATTTAGTGTAGAAGTTGGTGTACGCTCTGATACTCAGACTACAGGTCGTCATGAAAGCATGGTTTTAGTTTGGATCTCTGGGAGCAGGTTTGTTCGTCCGATAAACCATCAGCACAGTGGACTGTGGAACTCACCAAACATGCAGCTGTGCAACCAGGAACCAGGAGTTGAGCGTATCAGGCAGGGAACATCCTGAAATAAAACAACACGTTTACCCTCTCACCTCTTTCTGGTTCTACCCTCCCTCCACCTGTCCTGCTCCTTTACCTCTGGTATGTTTAATGAGAACAAGTGATCTTATTTAGTGAAGCCAAACGTGTAAAACAATCCGAGCGTGAGGAAGCAGATGATAAAAGTGTTGAGAGAGAGTTGTTGGACAGGTGGTGAAATCGTACGGGTGGAGGGAAGCGAGGGAAGAGCCTCCAATAACAACATGTTTTCTATTAAACACACGGAAACTAAACGAAAACTAAAAAGACTTCAGTAACTATTTATCTTTCTGTGTGATTGTCTACCTCGTATTAACTGATCCCAATTATCGTTGTTCTTATATTAGTTGCTCCTTATGACGGTCTCTTCTTCTTCTTTTCCCTTTAGGGGTCGCCACAGCAAGTCAGTTTCTTCCATCTAACCCTATCTGCTGCATCCTCTTTGGTCACACCAACTATCTTCATGTCTTCCTTCACTGTATCCATGAACTTCCTCTTTGGTCTTCCTCTAGTCCTCTTTCCTGGTGGTTCCAAACCCAGCATCCTTCTTCTGATGTACTCTCTCTCTTTCCTCTGTACATGTCCAAACCATCTCAGTCTGGCCTCTCTGACTTTAAAACCTCTAACATGTGCTGTACCTCTGATCCTGTCCATCCTGGTCACTCCCAGAGAGATCCTCAGCATCTTCATCTCTGCTACAAACATCTCTGTTTTCTGTCTTTTCCTCAGTGACACTGTCTCTAGACCAATCAGCATGGCTGCTCTCACCACACTGTCTCTAGACCAATCAGCATGGCCGCTTTCACCACACTGTCTCTAGACCAATCAGCATGGCCGCTTTCACCACACTGTCTCTAGACCAATCAGCATGGCCGCTCTCACCACGGTTTTGTACACTTTCATTTTAGCTGAAACTCTTCTATCACACGTCACACCTGATGATCTTACCAATAACAAACCCTACAGATGAACTGCATTGTGGTCCGTCTATACATAGACGAGAAACCAGCAGGACTTACTTTCAAAGAAGTCATCGTAGTTGATCCTCTCGACACAACATGTGTACATTCGCAAAGCAGCAATCTTTATTTTCTGTAAAGAAGAAACACACCTGATGAGAACGTCCTTGAGAAACTTCAGGCTGTGAAATCATCATTTTAATATGTTGAAAACGTGTTTATAGAAAGAAGCTCGTTAGTTTCTCCTGTGTTTGTGACGTCATCGCAGTTACTCACAGAAAAATCTATCACACTTTGT
Organism: Neostethus bicornis; assembly: GCA_902685375.1. NCBI lineage: Eukaryota > Metazoa > Chordata > Actinopteri > Atheriniformes > Phallostethidae > Neostethus > Neostethus bicornis. The sequence goes on from LR738541.1 coordinate 6,847,772, forward strand.
TTTAGAAAACACAAGCGGTGTCTTGTAGGAAGCGTTTAGATGTCTCAATCTGAACATGAACATGTCCTGCCAGAAATGTCACTGAAAAAAGTTTCTAACTATATTTATTCTGGTTTTGACACTGGATTACTTCCTCCTCTTGCTCCCTGCTTAGTCCCACCCTCCTGATGGGTGTATGACATCACACATCCTGCTTGAGGCTACAAATACGATGTAAAGCGCATCAAATTAGTAAAACTAGCACGTACATTTTAATGTTCTTTTTTTGGTTGATTTGCATAAAAATTGTACTTCGTGTTAGGAAGAGGGACCAAGCAGGAGCAGAGCACACATATTTAAATACTTCCGGATTATGTTAAAATGTGGGCGTTGAGGAGAACAAAATCTATGGCCAAGGACAATGAGGCGTTTAGATCCTATCTGGATACAGGACGAGAGGAGAGCTCATTAAAATAATCTCTCTGGATCTTGACTGTGACGTGCAACCAAACTTTGCATGTTTTATTTGAATAAATGCACCATGTTTTTGATGTGAGAATAAAATCAAACAGTAGAATCTCTCTGTTTTAATGGACCAGTTAATTTTTTTTTTTTAACAATTTAAGCATTCTGCCATTAAAATTGACAAAAAAGTTGATTTAATTTCACATTTCTAAATTTTCAGGTGAAGAAAATTGCAATTTTTTTGTTGAATTTTTTTAGGAAAAAGAAGCAAATCTTCTAATAAATAGTTGAAACTCCTGCAGGCAGAAAGTTAGTGGGATCAGTTTGTGGGGATTTGACACTTTAAAAAAATAGTTCCGGTCTGAGGAGACGTGTATGTGTCTGAGTTGGATTATGTTTTAGAGACCACCTGCTGAGCAGCTGATGGGAAGACCTCATAACCCTGCTAGACCTCCAAACCCAACCGCTTTCAGCATGTGGGCTATAAATATAATCAAATGTTGTGACCCAAGAATAATAAAAAGGAACACAGTTATGATCATCTATTCCTTCTATTAATCTTCTAAAGGGTTCCACAAATGTACGTATTTAACGTTGACACTTTTTTTCTTCTTTCAAACCTTTTTAAAAAGTTGCTCATTTGTCTTCATTTTTTTTAAAAAGTTGATCGACCATTTTTGTTAGAATTTTCCGTCACTGACCCATTTGTTGTACTTGAGTGGGGCAGTGAAACCCATGGCCTCGATGAATTTTGTGAACGCTCCGACCTCTTCTTCAGAGTGCTGGCGTGTCTCCTTCACGTTATTCAGCTGCACAAACACAAACAAACAAACACAAAGACTTTTAAAGGTATAGTGAAATCACACTAACAATAACCATAACGTTTCTCTTGTGTCACACCTTCTTTTTACATGACCAGTTCAAACACACACAAACACACATACCCTCATTTTTCAAAGTTGCCACCTGAGTGGTGCAAAATTTAGGTGAACAAAACTGAACCTACTGTAGTAGAGGGCGCCTGGTTATTTATAAAAAACTAATGTGTACATGTCAGGTGAACCTGAAGGAATGCTGCCAAAATTCTACATCACCATATTATTTCATCTTCTGGACCGTCCATCACTAACAGGGTTATGGGGGTGTTGGCGCCTGTCATGGCTGATTTAAGGTGAGAGGCAGAATATTCCCCGAACAGGTTGCAAGTCTGACACGGAGCGCCACACACTCATTTCGACGGACAATTCTATAGCGGCCAGTCAACCAAACAGGCATGTTTTTTACAGGGAGAAGGGAAACCGAAGTACCTGAAGAAACCCACACATACATGGGGAGAACATGCAGACTCCACACAGAAAGGTCAGTGTTTCATGCCTTGTCCCATCCAGAACTCGAACCCTGACCTTCTTGCTGTGAGGCCACTGTGTTAACCAGTGCACCACAGTCCCGCCTACATCCCCATCTTTTTCTAAATTATAACGGTTTCCCAGTCTTTTATGCTTTTTTTTTCTTGTACCCTCACACTTCAATGTTTGGTCGATGTTGGTGCTCCTCCAGACAGCAGACACGCCTCCTTTTCAAAGCCAAAGTTAATCTGGATTATTATTGTTTACATAAACTTCTGGTTTTTCCTCAAACTGGCACTATTGTGACTTCCTGTTGAACCTAACTGCACGCGGAAATAAAAATTAACCAATAATTCAGATATTGGCCTTTTTAAGGATCCTTTAAATTGGTCTCAGAAAACCATAATCGTTCAGGCCCTAAAATTGACATAACCTCTCAATCTGGCTCAGCAACCTGTGGACACCACAAGCTGATGTTGTTTTGACAAATCCGGGAAATTCCATTTACCAACTTTGAGTAATGGGGTTCAATAAATGTAGTAATGTAGTAATGACGAGCTGCACAACAGGACTTCACTCACACACACCTTCTGTTGAAACCAAATTCAAAGTAGATGCTGTAAAAATGACTCATAAAATTTCTAAATGCCAGGGCATTCATGTCTCCTGTGTGAGGAATAGTTCCTACCTGTGTGCTGATGTGCAGGGTTCGGCAGGATGTCGGACATGGAGGAGAGACTCTGAGCTGCTGACAGGCGGTGAAAGCTCGGCAACACGTCTCTGCTTCCTGGAAGAAAATTTCATTTTCAATATATTTTGAAAAATATATACGTTTAAGAACCCTAACTTTATAGAGCTTCCTGCCTCCTAATTAGGACGTGAGGATTTGTCACCAAAATGATTTTTAGAAGGATTGAGCGGTATCAGTGTTTCTACTACTGCTGCATGGAATCAATAGGAAGATATCCTTCCTCTTTGTTTGCTCCGTTTACACTCTGAGCAGCCTTTACTTTTAAAGGGCCCATCTCATGCAAAATCAACTTTCCAGAGTTTTCTACCTTGTAAGAGTGATGTCCGGGCCTTGTATATGTGTGTGTGTGTGTCTTTCTAGATTGATTTAGCCCGTTTTTCTGTGGATTTCTGGAACGCTCAGACAAAACAACCAATGAGCAGATGTCTAAAGTATGACGCATTTGACATAGCCAGGACGGACTTCGCACACGCCCCCCTTCCTCCTCACCACCCGCCCGCCCTCCTCACCCGCCTCCACTCCGGCCTTACGCCCTCACAAACTCGCTTTCAACGTCCGATATACAGGCTGGTTCGCTGCTCTGCGACTTTTTTATTTTCTTGCTTGAAACACGCTTTTTGTAGCTACGCACGGGTTTACGCCTGCCTTCCCCCTCCCGCTCAGAGATGGGTGGAGGAATAGCGGCTCAGTGAGAGCAGAGGGCGGAGCTTGTACTTTCTCAGGACGGGCAGGGAGATGAGTGATACCCGGCCTTTCATAGTTCCGGGTCTGTGACTGCGCTCCACCAAATCAATATATTTTCATAACTATGGTGTAATGCATGTTGCAAACCCCACATTTTGTGTGTTTATGTGCAGAGGATACAATGTGAGTTATTTTACATGAGATGGGCCCTTTAAATTAAAAGCTGCATCATGTCTTCTAGATTTTTTTTTTTTATGACGAGAATGTCTTTACAAAAAACAAAGTTACAACAAAGTTCAAACTTGTGTAGAGGAGGAAAGAATGAGGTGTATTTTCAGGTCTTTTATTGTGATAAGCTCAGAACAGGAAGTGGTGGATGGTAGTCCTGTTCAGAAGGAATTAAAATAAAGTTCAATGGGGGATTGTTTCTAGTTGCTCTTCCTGATTCCATCCATCAGTGTAAACACAAACACCCAGCTACACTAGCATCTCCCTCGTACATTTTCTGCTTGAGCACCTCTTTCTGGCCGTTAGAATAAATCCAGAAATAGGGCACATCATTGCATAAGCCGCAGGGTCAAAAGCGTGTGAACAAGTGGCGGCTGGAATTTACAGTAAATATAATGTATTATCAGTGGTGGAACATAACGAAGTAAATGTACTTCGTTACGGTATTTAAGTAAAAAAAATTGTGTATCTGTACTTTACTTAAGTAAAATTTAAGACCGGTACCTTTACTTTTACTTCACTACATTTTTAGAGCAAATATCTGTACTTTTACTTCGCTACTTTTTAAAAGTGTGTTTTACATTTTTCGTTACATTTTCGTTCAGGATTTTGAAAAATACACTTTTTTTTTAGCGCATCTTGAAGCCGCATCGTCAAAATCAAAAGAGGCAGTTGATCGGGAGAAGAAGTCATGAATCGAGAAACATTTTCAGTATTCATTCTGCGCCAAAAACCTAACATCAAATATAGCACAAATTAAAAAGAGTCAGAAGATGGTTGTTCGTTGTATTTACTTCTAAATAAAAAATTGAGCCATCGTTACACAGAGCAGGGGCGGATCTAGAATTTTCCAAAGGGGGGTGGGGCTTTGACAAAGCCAATATATAGTGACTGGGAGGCCTCCCCCCCAAAACATTTTAAAAAATAAGTGTCATTTTTGGCGGCCCATTCACTGCAGAGGTAAGATCTTAAGCCCGAGCCCGATGTCAATTACTTCGGGTCGGGTTCGGGCTTCTCTCTCGCTGACTTTTTTTTTTTTTTTTAAGTAATTATATGTTTATAAAATGTAAACTAAAACGAGGTGTGTGTGTACAAAACTAACAAATACTTGTTATAAAATTATTTAATTTGGATAAAACAGAGAAGTAATGTTTAACTACTAAACAGGATCCGCAGAGCCAGAGCGAGCTCTGTGCACGCGAGCGCCTCCTCTTAATTTGGTAATCCTCCCCTGCGCACGTCTTTATTTTATTTGTTTTGAACTGGTATCCCCGATATGAAGGAGTAAGAAGTTAAGGATAAACTAAAGACAGGAGAACTGAAAAGACAAACACGCACCGGTAAGAGTGAGGTGAGGAAAAACTTCAAATTTATTGTTCGAAATGCGACAGAAACTTGCGTTGGCTTCGCTGGATGTAGTCGATGTGGCGCAAAAAGACTGGCACCTCGACGCTGAGCGGGCATTTAAACAGCTGGACTGGCAAAAGTGATGATTGTTAAAGATCTATTTGATCATTTGTTTCAAAGACCGTCCCTCCTCTTCGCACTAAGCAGGCCATCACAGACAAGCGCGTTAGGGGTTCGATAGTGTGTTTTGTTTTTGTTTTTTTCATTAAAAAACATGTTCTTGAAAATGTTCCAATTTATAAATAACGCCCCCCCTACCGAGTTCTCACAAATAAAATACGACATTTCGGGCTTGTTTCGGGCTCTGGCCCGCAAATCACGTTGATTGGTCTGGCTCGGGCCGGGTTTTAATATTGCAGGCTCGGGTCGGGCTGGATTTTTTTAGGCCCGATCTCACCTCTGATTCACTGGCCCTTCTTGGGGATAGCTTGACTTGTCCCCTTTCCTTTCCTTTTATTTTTTTTTTTGTGGACTAAAAGAGGTGGGAGAGAGGGGGGGTCACACCCCTGCAGAGTATTTATCCTGGTTACCATGGTGACACCCTATAGTACAAAAAATAACATTTGAATTAGGATAGAGTACTTTTACTTTTTACTTAAAAAGTAAAACATACACCAAATACTTTTGTACTTTTACTTAAGTAGATTTTTTTTATTGGTACTTCTACTTTTGTAAATTTTTTGCCTAATTATCTGTACTTTTACTTAAGTAAAAGCTGGGGAAAGTATGGTACATTGGGGTTCTGTCCTCTAATTCTATCTACTATTCTCTTCCAGACTGTCTTGGCTCTTTCCCCGTACCCCCTACTCTAACCCTCTACCCTAAACCCCTGGCTTTCTATCTCATTCATTGTTCTCAATTGTCTGTTTATTTAGAATTACACTGCTAGTTGGTACAATACAATTCACATGTCGTCCACCTCTCTCCCTCCTCTCTGGGAGAGAACCCCATTCAGGACTCAGCGTTCCTGTCCTGGGCATGGCCACACTGAGGAGACCTCCGCGCTTCTTCATCCCCGCTCCATCAGGAGGAAATCCATCTACTCATCCCCGCCGTGGGCTTCGCTGGGCTGAGGAGTCTCCCGTTTCTCCATCAGGATGAAGAACTTCTACTCATCCCCGTACTGGACATCTCCGGGCTGAGGAGTCGGGCTGAGGAGCCCCCGTGTTTCCATCAGCATGAAGAACATCTACTCATCCCCGTTCTGGACATCTCCAGGCTGAGGAGTCCCCCAGTGTTTCCATCAGGATGAAGAACATCTACTCATCCCCGTTCTGGACATCTCCGGGCTGAGGAGTCCCAGTGTTTCCATCAGGATGAAGAACATCTATTGACTTCTTTAGATATTTAGCTGTAGATTAGAATAAGCTAATATTTAAACAATAATCTTTGACACATTGTTTGCTCGTCCCGGGGGAGGGATCTCTCTTTCACGTGGATCCCCATAAGGTTTCTTATTTTTTCCCCACTGATGTGTTTTTTAGGAGTTTTTCCTCACCGAGAAGGAGAGTCTAAGTGCATAGATGTGCTAGTCTTGTTTAGTTAGCATTTGTTAGTTATTTTTCTTGTTGTGTATTTGTGTTTATACGTTCCTCTTTTTCTTGTGAAGCCCATTGAGACGGACATTCTGTGATTTTGGGCTATACAAATAAAATTGAATTGAATTAAGTACAAAAAGTGAGTACTTCATCCACCGCTGTGTATTATTATTATTATTAGGATGGCGCCCTAAGCAGCCAATGTGGAATCTATAAAAATATCTGTTATTTTATGGATTAAAATGATATTTTCTGAGTGTGAAATAAAAAGACAAAGATGTTGTAAAATGAGGATTTAAGAGCCATAATAACAGTAATAGGGTATTTGTGTTTAAATGTTATAAATATAAAAACATTTAAAATGTATTATGTTTTTTAAATGTAAATGTGTGCATGTTTTAACACTAAAATAATTATGTAAAAATAATGAATATGATAATATTATGGGATGTTTAAAAGGATGAACAGATAATAATCCTGTTATGTAAATACATGGTTTTAAAAGGCTTGTTTTTCCAAATAACAGAGTTTTAACGTTTATTATTATTAATGTTATTAGTTAGCAGGAGATGCTAACAGTTAGCATGTTACCTTAGCACACGCGGCCGCACTGAAGGCGCTCCGCGCGGCGAACAGCAGCGGCCGGCGGTACATGTTATCAGCCGGTCACGGTGTTCCAGCAGCGGGGTCTTCTTACACCACGACACCCCCAACAGACAGAGTTCCAGGTTAAATAACACCTGTCCTCCTCCACCTTTACAATGTCATCCACAATCTGTCCTACTGATAATCCGTCCGACTGGAAACGTGGGGACAAAGGTTCCGCTTGTTTGTTGTTATGAAATTATATTCTATGTTTTTTTTTATTAATCAATAAAAATGTTCCTAAAAATTCATCTTTTAAAATAAAATTATCTGGAATAAATTTAGCTATTGTCACTTCCAAGCTGCAGGAGCTGGACAGCTGCTTGGTGGAACAGAGGTGGAACAGCCACATGGTGGAACAAATGTTTGGTGGAACAGAAGTGAAACACACCAACTGTTGGCTCTGTGTGGGGCGGAATGTGGGCTACCATGGTACCCATGTTTAAAAGCTCCCGTAGATCATAATAAGATCTTAAAACGACCAAGAAAAGCTCCACAAATTGACAGCAACTGGTCTAGAGACAGTGTGGTGAGAGCGGCCATGCTGATTGGTCTAGAGACAGTGTGGTGAGAACGGCCATGCTGATTGGTCTAGAGACAGTGTGGTGAGAACGGTCATGCTGATTGGTCTAGAGACAGTGTGGTGAGAGCGGCCATGCTGATTGGTCTAGAGACAGTGTGGTGAGAACGGCCATGCTGATTGGTCTAGAGACAGTGTGGTGAGAGCGGCCATGCTGATTGGTCTAGAGACAGTGTCACCGAGGAAAAGACAAGAAACAGAGATGGAGGTAGCAGAGATGAAGATGCTGAGGATCTCTCTGGGAGTGACCAGGATGGACAGGATCAGAGGAACAGCACATGTTAGAAGTTTTAAATTCAGAGAGGCCAGACTGAGACTCCAGACTCCATTCCAGCAGATCTGCCTGCTCTCAGTCTGTGGGGGTCTGACTGGCCTGGGTGTTGCGAACCCCTGTGGTTTTTGGCCGCTGCAGTCATGGGCGGGCCGACTCCTGGTGTGGATTGATCCCCAGTTAATATTTCCTCTCAGCATCAGGCCAGATGCTTATTTTTATTTCAGCTAAAGAGACAGTGGCTTGTAGTTCAGGTTTAATGGGGGTTGGGAAAGGATGGGCTATGTGAATGTCAATGCATGTGGCATTGTTTTGTTTTTTTTTATGCTTATTTTTATTTTGACTTTTCTACTTTTGATGTTGTTTACGTTTTTATTTGTTCTGTTCAGCACTTTGTGTGACCTTTTGTTGGAAAAGTGCTCTATAAATAAAATTTGATTTGGTTTGATTTGAACTGTTTGGTGGAACAGAGGTGAAACACACCAACTGTTGTCTCTGTGTGGGGCGGAATGTGGGCTACCATGGCACCCATGTTTAAAAGCTCCCGTAGCTCATAATAAGATCTTAAAACGACCAAGAAAAGCTCCACAAATTAACAGCAACTGGCCTAGAGACAGTGTCTCTGAGGAAAAGACAAGAAGCAGAGATGTTTGTAGCAGAGATGAAGATGCTGAGGATCTCTCTGGGAGTGACCAGGATGGACAGGATCAGAGGAACAGCACATGTTAGAGGTTTTAAAGTCAGAGAGGCCAGACTGAGATGGTTTGGACATGTGCAGAGGAGAGAGAGAGAGAGAGAGTACATCAGAAGAAGGATGCTGGGTTTGGAACCACCAGGAAAGAGGACTAGAGGAAGACCAAAGAAAAGGTTCATGGATACAGTGAAGGAAGACATGAAGATAGTTGGTGTGACTGAAGAGGATTCAGCAGATAGAGTTAGATGGAAGAAACTGACTTGCTGTGCCGACCCCTGAAGGAAAATGCTGAAAGAAGAAGATGAAGAAGAAATTAACAGCAACTCACATCCTTCACTTTGGAAGGTGGAACAACACTGTTTGTTCTTATCAAACACTACCAGTCCACCATCTTTACTTTAGTTGCTCTTGTCCACGTCTCTGCCCGTTCGCACCACTTATATAATAACACTCATTTAATAAGCCAGGATAAAATTACAATCTTATTGGTTAAGACAAAATGGAACTATATAAAAATTCTCAATATTAAAATGTTATTATTTTGAAAAACTAAATATTAAAATTAGTCCGTGTAGTCCCTCATTCATCCAGAAGTGATCCATAGTAGAAAAAGTTTCAAAAAAGTCTTCTGGACAGTTTAAATACAAAACTTTAAAAAAGTTTTGATACATACCGGACGGTATGTACAGCAGCCTTTTGAAGCCATGGACTAAAGATGACACCTCGTGACCCAGTTTCACTCCTCTCGTTAGCAGGAACTTCTATTCACTAGGCTTTAGCATTTTTATAATAGGGTTTGTTTACTGGTCTGGGGCTACAATAGGAGCCATTCACAGCCATCATAGCAACACAGGCTCATTGGTCGAGCCCTTCTTACTATTTTTTTTACCTTTTTCTCAGGTTAGTATAAATGGATCCAGGTTTCAGTCCATTTCATTCAAATTGAAAATGATTTCCGGATGGAAGTCGAAACGTCTCGATCAAGAATTAAACTGTCCAGAAGACTTTTTTGAAACTTTTTCTACTATAAATATTAAAATGTTAGTTTTATAAAGTCTCTTGCTGATTGATTCTATCATACCATCATGCACTCTGGTGCCCTCATTGGCTTGTAAGACATTGTATGTTGGAGACAGGCTGGTGGGAGACTGCCTCGTTTGGGTTTAAATGGGTTTAAATCCCTCCAGGAAGCAGGACCTTCTCACACATTAAATTTGCCAAACAGACTCAGCTGCAGCTTTTAAACCTCGACTTGGCACCACCTTCCAGGAAAACACATTTCGGCCCAAATTTGTGCCAACAGGATCATAAAGCAAAGGGATTAAATCTGTAAAAGTTACATTCATCATAACTCCATTCAGATCTGAACAGAACAGACCTCAGACTTCACAAAAACAGAGAATAAGTTCAATATGGTTTCTAATCTGACCTGGAGGTCAAACAACCAGACTACCCAAGAGGAAGTTTTCACCACTCAAAGTGATCTCGTTTGCTGCTCAGGAAGCAAATATAAAATTCTCATGTTAGTCTTGAATTAATCTCTTTTGCTTGAAAGTTTTCTGAACTATTTGTCCCTAAATCCACAATCTGAGACGAAAGGACACCTGATGTTCATCTCACTATAAGTTTCACTATAAAGACTCTTTTATTTCGTCTGTTCATCCTCTGTAGAGACTCCATTATTTCTCCAAGTAGAATAAATCTGGTGCTTTGGAAGTCTTATATTCCATTTAATCGATCGGTTCATTTAGCTCTGCACAAGTCCCATTCCTTTTGGGCTGCAGATACTGTACCTATAATTTTTATGCTCAGATTAGAGCCGTGAATGGCCCCCATGGGCGATGAGTTTTGGGCTTTTTTATTGGCACGCCAGTGGCACTTTAGTCTCTATATTGACTCCTTTATTTCTCCTAAACAGTAATAGATCTCACTTTAGTCTCTATGTTTCTCTTAAGTGATAAAACATGTCGAACATTGTATATTTTATATTCAAACACCAGCAGCAGAAGCTGCTTAATTTACTCGTCACCCATTAGGAGACTTGTGTCTTGATTAGGGTTACTTTGGCAGGACGTAGAGCGGTAGGGAATTGAACCCCGGACTTTCCGGATTTGATATTACCATCCGTCCGGCTGAGCCATGACGTACCTGACAACGCATGCGTTTATAAGCAGTACAACCAGTGAAGAAGAAGAAGCTATACTTTATTGGTCCCTCACTGGGGAAATTTGTGTGCTGCATTACACCGCAGCAGGCTGCCATGACGGCGCCAATGGTGAGAGAAACAGGGGGTTATGTGTCTTCTCCAAGGACACCTGGACATGAGCTCAGTGGGATTTGATTCTGCGAACTTCCGGACCGAGGGTGAACATTCTAAACACTGAGCAATCACTCTCCCCCCCCAAGGAAGATTTAAGTACTATTGCAAAAAAAAAAAAAGAATTTCTAAAGAGCTTACAGAGCAGCTTTAATGTTCCAGCTGTGTGAGGTAGTCGTGATTGCTCCTCAGAAACACGGAGGAACTTCCACCTGAACTGTGTGATTTATTCTTTGTTATAAGTCTGTAAATAAGATGTAGTTTTCTGTCGGAGCAAGAAGAGGGAGGCACAGTGGTCATTAGAAAGATGCTGCTTGGTCGTATATTAGGATGCAGAAGATGTGAGAAGAGGAAAGTGTGTGTGTGTGTGTGTGTGTGTGTGTGTGTGTGTGTGCGCTCTCCTGCTGAGACGGCCTGATTTCCTGAGCATTTAAGTGCTGGGGCTAAATCAACAACACAAATGACACGTTTAAGCTTTAGGTTATGCTAACACTCCACCCCACTCTGTTCTCTCTCCATCCTGCCCCCCTGCACCCACATGCTGGCTAATGTTACTGCTAACACCTCCTGACGCAGGACAGGGTACCAGCCTGCTGTACAAACTGATGATCTAAGCTCCACAGCTGCTCCAGCTGTGTGCTCTCAGACCAGCTTTGCACGCTGTGTCTGGGTGTGCACGTCTACGCGCACGCCTTCGTGAAACATAATACACCTCCTGCTTTTCGGTGAGGCAGTGACGTACGACACATAAGGACGAGACGGGAGACTTTAAATGTGCTCTGGTGTATTTGAAGTTTGTGATTTTTACCAAACATGAACTAAAAGTGAAGCCTGGAACGTAAATGACCAAACAGCGACTCACAGTTTCCACCTGTTTTTAACTTATAGAAATTTAGTTCACAACAAGGGCGGAATAAATCAATGTCAGGATTAAAACATTCCTCCTTCCATTTACACCCTTACCAGCCTGCAAGGACAGAGAATATTAACACAAAGCTGTTAGAAACTAGAAACCAGGGAACGTATGGTACATCCCATTCCATCTTATCTTTACTATTCTCTAACATCTTTTCTAGTCCATACCACAACTTTTATCAGTCAGTCACATTCTTATCCGTCTATCCCTTTCAGAGTTGCAGGGGGTGCCGGAGCCCATCCTGGCTGATTCAAGGCGAGGGGCAGGGTACACCCCGAACAGGTCGCCAGTCTGTCGCGGGGCCACACACATACAACCATACACACACGCACTCATTCCTAGGGGCAATTTGGCACCGACCAATCAACCTAAACCGGAGTACCCAGAGGAAACCACGGGGAGAACATGCAAACTCTACACAGAAAGGACGAGGTTCTAAGCCTCGTTCCCACCCAGGACTCGAACCCACGACCTTCTTGCTGTGAGGCCACTGTACTACCCACTGCACCACCGTGCCGCCCACACTACTTTTTTTTTTATTGTAATATACTTTATTCATCCCTCACCGGGAAATTTATGTGTTGCATTTCACTGCAGCAGGCTGCCACCTAATGGTGGGAGAAACGGGGGGTCTTCTCCACGGACCCTAGACGTGAACTCAGAGAGTTGCGAACCCGCGAACCGGCTGGCTTCCGGTTCACGGGCGAACGCTCTAACCAGTAAGCCACCATCTCCCCGTTGTACCTACTTGTTACAGAGTGAGGGACCATGCACACCTAGGCATTGAAAGGTGTTCTATCTGCATTAGTCAGCCTTTCAATTTCTGTTCTATGGTTACAAAATCCTACTATTACACTTGATCGATGGGTGTCACATATATAACAATAAAATAATAATAATAATAACAATAAAAACTTTTACTCAAACAATTCAGTGTAGAAAAAAAATCTCACTGTGCAAACAGTTGTGACACAAAACCATCCATAAAGACCTCAATATATACTCAATATTTAAAAAAATAACAATTTACTTACTTAAAAACGCAATTCATTTGCAGGCAAATGCTGGAAGCATGTTTTCTACACCTGTCCCGTTCCTTGCTGCTTGCAATTCTTTACTTTGTTCAACTGCTTTTGAAAAGTTTGTCTCAAAATGACCTTGGAAGAAAATCAGCGATCATTTTTTAGTTTTCCTTCTTCAGTTGTTGTTTGCTGATTGATAAAAGTTTTTCAACAACAAAAGGAGATTTTCTTTCATGTCGTCGACCACTATTAGTCTCTCAGACTGTCCAATCAGCTGCACAGAAAACGGTGACGTAAAAGGCCTGCAAAGAAACCACCTGAAAATCTTTTCTGTTGAAGCCAAAGTTGGATTGGCGTTCACTTTGTGTGAAGAGCGGTGAGAGCAGTAGCACCAGGTTGTGATTCAGATATTATTTTGGGCCAACAGAGAAGACAGCAAAGGTGTTCAGAGCTTGCCACCAGTGATTTGCATGAGGGACATCCTGGGCTTTGATTGGGTCTCCACTCAGAATGTAGAGGAGACGTTAAACACGGGGGCAGTCTGTGCTTCCGTAACACTTTTGTAAATGCAATATTTCCCAAATCATTGAGGTCATTTTAATGAAACTGCTCTAGTTACTCAGTACCAGCCATAGATGAACAGATCAGGTTTCTGGGGTCTTAAAACCAAAGATGTGCAAACCTTACACACATCACTGCTTCTATCTCACATAGAATGATCACCTTGAAAGAATCGTGTTTTTTAGGGACCCAGTTCCTCTCACACACGTAAGCACGTCATTAACTCATCCATCCTTTTTATCCAGCCAGCCATCCATCCATCCTCCTTCTTTCCATCCATTAATTCATTTCTGCTGAAGACTATTTATGTTTCTACTGCTTCACCAGATTCTTCTGACAGGGTATTTCATGCAAATTATACTTTCACGGATTAGTCCGCCTAGAAAAACACTTTGATTCTGATTCCAGCTTCTAAAGCAGACACGTCACATTAGTCTCTCCCTTCACTCTGGTTTATATCTGTTATTAAAACCCTGCATGTTTCAGAGGTGAACTGTCCTGTTTCTCACCACACAAACTTGGCCGTCAACCATCAAGGCCAAAACCGAGGTAGAATCAGCTCTTTATATCATGGACCACATTACACCCCTTGACCCGCTCGATCCCAGCTGCAGCTGCTCTGATATTTCATCTTTTCTGAGCACTTAGTTAGAAAAACATCAAGCCAAGGCAACAGTAAAGTTTGGAGCAGGTAAAGATGGTTTTCTGGTTTGGAAACACTTCCATCTGTTTAATGAGAGACAATTCTAAAGAGGAGCGAGCGTGCGCGGCCTTGAGGTGGAAGAAAAACTCAAAGGAGTGAAAAAGCAACCAAAGTTAAGTTCTAAGTTTCACTAAAGTGTTTCCTGGCAGAGCAAAGTGTCAAACCTCACTACAAGTGCAGACTACAGGATTTCTACTGTGTTCCTGCTGACATCCAAACCAAGACCAAAGCACACACGATGGTTTTCTAACAGGAAATGAAGACATACTCTGATCCTTTGCTTCTTCATAAGGAAACCCAATGTGCTGCAGATCATGTTGAGACGCAGGTAAGAAAGTTTATTCAAGGACTTACAAACAGTAACATCTTTAACTTGAAAAACTCAACATCATAACATCCATGTAAGGTCTACAACACAAAGGCTCCTGTGGACGTTTTTTACTTCTAAGTAAATGAAATCTGTTCCATTCCGTCGTCTTCCGCTCATCCGGGGCCGGGTTGCGGGGGCAACAGCTTCAGACAGGAAGCCTAGGCTTCTCTCACCCCAGCTGCATCCGCCAGCTCACCCGGAAGGATCCTGAGGTGTTCCCCTGCAAGATGTGAGACATAGTCTCTCCAGCGGGTCCAGGGTCTGCCTCTTGGTCTCCTCCCAGTGGGATGTGCCCGAAACAACTCACCAGCGAGGCGCTTGGGAGGCATCCTGACCAGATGTCCGAACCACCCCATCTGCCTTCTCTCGACCTGGAGGAGGAGCAGCTCGACGCTAAGCTCCTCCCGGATGGCAGAACTCCTCACCCAATCTCAACAGGGCCCAGCCACCCTGAGGAGGAAGCTCATTTCGGCCACTTGTATCCTCAGTCTCATTCTTTCAGTCACCACCCACAGCTAGTGACCATAGGTGAGGGTGGGAACGTAGATCCTAGTTGCCATGGTGAGGGTAGGAACATAGATCCTGGTTACCATGGTGAGGGTAGGAACGGAGATCCTGGTTACTATGGTGAGGGTAAGAACGTAGATCCTGGTTACCATGGTGAGGGTAGGAACGTAGATACTGGTTACCATGGTGAGGGTAGGAACGGAGATCCTGGTTACCATGCTGAGGGTAGGAACGTAGATCCTGGTTACCATGGTGAGGGTAAGAACGTAGATCCTGGTTACCATGGTGAGGGTAGGAACGTAGATCCTGGTTACCGTGGTGAGGGTAGGAATGTAGATCCTGGTTACCATGGTGAGGATAGGAACATAGATCCTGGTTACCATGGTGAGGATAGGAACATAGATCCTGGTTACCATGGTGAGGGTAGGAACGTAGATCCTGGTTACCATGGTGAGGGTAGGAACATAGATCCTGGTTACCATGGTGAGGATAGGAACATAGATCCTGGTTACCATTGTGAGGGTAGGAACGTAGATCCTGGTTACCATGGTGAGGGTAGGAACGTAGATCCTGATTACCATGGTGAGGGTAAGAACGTAGATCCTGGTTACCATGGTGAGAGTAGGAACGTAGATCTGGTTACCATGGTGAGGGTAGGAACGTAGATCCTGGTTACCATGGTGAGGATAGGAACATAGATCCTGGTTACCATGGTGAGAGTAGGAACGTAGATCTGGTTACCATGGTGAGGGTAGGAACGTAGATCCTGGTTACCATGGTGAGGGTAGGAACGTAGTTCCTGGTTACCATGGTGAGGGTAGGAACATAGATTGACTTGTGAATCGAGAGCTTATCTTTTCAGCTTTGGTTTTGTTTTGTTTTTTAAATTAATTTGTTCATTTTAAAGTGAATAAAAAAAAGGAGACATTAGTGCTGACTTTTTCTGACAAACCGAATCGTAGCATTCTGTCCACCTGCTTCATTCTGCTGCTGATTTCTTCCAGATGCCTGGGAGTTTTCCCGCTCCACTTCTGTTTAAAAGCCTTTTAAGACTCTTTTAAAGATCTCAGTAAAGTTTATGTTAAGGTTGGTAAGATTTTAAAGTATATGGATTTGTACCATGTGGTTCTTTCATTCTTCACTTCAAGCCAACAACAACTCCCTTTAACTCCTGTTCTTAGAATAAATATAAAGTTTGACTTGATTTTTTATTCACAGCTTAATTCCTGACATGATGGCTTATTCATGCTGGAACAAAAAAAAAAAGCTGATTTTTCTCTCTAACAGTGAACTTTTTAATACCAGAACTTATTCTGAGAGGTTTGTTTTGGCCTCTGGTTCGTTGCAGGTTCACTTTGCTGCAAAAACGAGGCCAGCTGTTGATTACGATGGAATAACAGAAACGCTGAAAGCAGAGGACCTGAACTTCCTGAACGCAACTTAACTTGTCGTCACTTCACGCTGCCGACTGCGTGATGGTAAAGTATTTATTACAACTTATATAACAAAAAGATTTCACACTCCCGCAAATATTAATAGCAAACACACAGTGTTGCTTTCTGAAAACTTACAGGGTTTGAGTCGTCGTACAAGGCAGGAGCTGTTTGATATCAATAAGCAAAAACACTGTTCCGTTCCGTCATCTTCCGATTGTTCCGGGGTCGGGTCGCGGGGGCAACAGCCTCGAACGGGCAGCCCAGGCCTCTCTCTCCCCGGCTGTATCCTCTAGCTCACCTGGAAGGATCCCAAGTCGTTCCCCGGCCAGCTGTGGGACATAGTCTCTCCAGCGGGGCCGGGGTCTGCCCCTTGGTCTCCTCCCGGTGGGACGTGCTCGAAACACTCGGGGGGCGCTCGGGGGGCATCCTGACCAGATGCCCGAACCACCCCATCTGGCTCCTGTTGACCTGGAGGAGGAGCGGCTGGACACCGAGCTCCTCCCGGATGGCAGAGCTCCTCACCCGATCTCTGAGTGAGAGCCCAGCCACCCTGCGGAGGAAGCTCATTTCGGCCGCTTGTACCCGTGATCTCATTCTTTCGGTCACCACCCACAGCTGGTTACCATGGTGAGGGTAGGAACGTAGATCGACTTGTAAATCGAGAGCTTTGCTTTTCGGCTCAGCTCTTTCTTTACCACGATGGACCGATGCAGCGTCCTAGTTATTGCTGATGCCGCACCGATCGGCCTGTCGATCTCCCGCTCCATCCTCCCCCCCCTCGTGAACAAGACCCCGAGATACTTAAACTCCTCCACTTGGGGCAGGACCCTGTCCCTGACCCGCAGGGGGCATTCCACCCTTTTCCGGGAGAGACCAAAAACACTGTCTGAATCTAAATTATTGGGGGATAAAATTTGTTTTAAAATGTATTGAGACCTCATTCACAAAAAAAAAAAGATCTTGAGCTGAGCAAGTCTTTCTCTTTAGGTACCACACCAAGCCAACGCTATGCAAATCTAAGTCTACAAAACCATTCATAGATCTATTCAGAACTACAAATATGGATCCTGCTAGTTTTGAGACACAAATGCAATGGTTCTCAGATGCTGGTGTTTTTGCTGGCTCTGAAGCTCACTTCTTTCAGTTAGCCTCTTAATTAAATATTAACTACTATAGTTACACTATTGGGAAACAAGTCCGTGTAGTCCCTCATTCATCCAGGAGTGATCCATATAGGAACCATTCACAGCCATCATAGGTAACACAGGCTCATTGGTCGAGCCCTGCCTTACTATTTTTTTACCTTTTACTCAGGTTAGTATAAATAGATCCAGTTTCCAGTCCATTTCATTCAGATTGAAAATGATTTCCGGATGGAAGTCGAAACGTCTTGTTCAAGAATTGAACTGTCCAGAAGACAGTTTTTTTATTTTTTTAAACTTTTTCTACTATTATTGGGAAACATATATTTCCCCAACAAAATATTGGTTTGAATAATATGTTTGAATAATTCAGCAAATGGGCTTCTTTCTGATGGAAAGGGGATAAACCTGGGGAAGTTGGGACAGGACCCAGAGACGAGATGAGGGTCAGTGGACAGTGAACCATGGAGTCAGCCAATAGGAATGGAGGTATATCAAGCACTGAAGCCTCCTCAGTCAGCCCTAAAGTCAGCCCCAGCACTCATTTTTTTCCCTTCTTCTTTTTATATGTATATTCTTTTTTTCTTGTTTTTGTACTTTTTTCAGTCTGTAATGTGAAGCCCGTTGAGACAAAATTTTTAAATTGAATTGAACTGAATTTAAACATTAACACGTCTGATTAACATAGTCTACATTACTGACTGACCTGACTGTGCTTTTCAACTCAATCCCGCCCTTTTGTTCAAATTTACCATCTAAAGTTTGTCATAATTTTGAGCCATACAAAAAACTTGAATTGAAATGTGAACTACTATGAGATAAAATCGTTCACCTGATCTGCTGTTTCACTTGTTTTCTTTCTCTTTAAATTAAGTCGAAACACAGGAGGAAGAATAAGATGGAGCAGGGAAGTGATGACAAGCCAGCAGGTTGATCAGCCAGCCAGCTCCATGTTGGTGTTGGCAACACACACACACATACACACTTCCAGCAGCGGTGAGCTCACTTGCGTAAAGTTTGTGTGAACATATAATCACCCGCTGAACGGCTTCAGACTGTTTTATAGACTCCTGCAGCTCAGCAATCACACACAAACACATGGTACCACAACACATCAGCGGGCATGCACGTGGTTGTGCACATGTGTGAAACTCTTGCATGTTCACTGAAAGCAAACAGAAAACAAAGCGAAGCGTGCCGACTCAGCATGTTGATTTCAGAGGCCTGAGGTCGATCGTTAGTTAAAATAATATTTTCCCGACTGTTTTCGCCTCATTGCAACGACGACATCGTGGCAGCACCGCTAGCAAAACAACAACGCCGCATTAGGACCAAAACAAACCAGTTAAATTTAAAAGCCTGGACGTTGTCGCCACGAATTTTCTCGTAAAACAGACATGTTGGTTCCACGTCCAGCCGGCGTCACGGTCACAAAGTAGAAATGAGCTGCTGGAGACTCAAAAACAAATTAGAAATGAAGAAAAAAAATACATACATTTTCATCACTCAAATTGAAGTAAATTAGTCAGGTTGTTTTATTAGTTCTGTTTGGGAAACATTTGGAATTAGGTTCCTACTTTTTAAGCTTCCAACTACACAACATGAAGAAGGCGTAAAGAACTTGGACTGTCCGTGCTTTCGTCTTTCCAGATAACTTTTGTGAGCGTAATTTCTCTAGATGACCTGATGAGGTTTTCAGGGTACTGCGGCCAAAAGTTACAAAGGTTGAGTTCACAAAACATTCATTATCGATTAAGTTTCTGATACAATCGAGGCCTTGGCATAACATTCGATGCCTTGGCATTGACTTATTCTTTTTGCAGACGATGTCCTGTTCATACCCGGGATTCCTGAACCACCTTCTTTGTGTTCCATGATTTCGGCGTAGTTGTTCTTTTACAGCCACTGCCCAGCTGGGAGCCTTAAGATGAGACATGTCTGCCAGACTTTAGCTGGCCGGGACAGGGCCGTCTGTGAAGTAACATAGACCATCACCTACAGGATGTTATGAAGCGGTATGTAGGTGGAAAGAGGAGGAGCCAATTGCAGGACAGATAACATGGTTTATTTGAGAATGGCAGTCCAGTAATGCTGTGGAAGAAAAACATACATTTTTAGTGGCATGGCAAGAGGTTATTGTTTCAGAATCAATTTCTTGGTCAGGCAACAAGAGAAACCTGGCTGGAAGGGATGGTATGACCCGACAAGAAAGTCTAGCATTCCGTTTCGTCATCTTCCGCTTATTCCGGGGTCGGGTCGCCGGGGCAACAGCCTCAAACGGGAAGCCTAGGCTTCCCTCACCCCTGCTGCATCCTCCAGCTCACCCGGAAGGATCCCAAGTCGTTCCCCGCCAGCTGTGAGACATCGTTTCTCCAGCGAGTCGGAGTTCTGCCCCTTGGTCTAGCGATTGCCCTTAAATAGGCAGCAGGGTCCACAGGTGGTGGCATCAGAATAATCACCCTCAGGTGTGCCAATCAGGGTGATTAGGAAAGGTCCAGGGCTCCCTCTGATGGCAGGTGAGGGGATCATGACACAGGAGGAAACACATATAAACCACAAACGTCACAGTAAGGTTTAAGTTGCTACATGTTTTATGAGTGTTTGTAGGTGTCATTTTTTCTTTTATCTGACCCCTTTTCTTCCTCCTCTTGTTCGGCCCTTTGCCCTCATTACTCAGTGAGTCGTAGCTCCCTTTACATAATATTTGCACCTCCATTATGTCTTGCTTTTTTCTAATTTTAAATTTCACTTTATTTTGAGCTCTTCTGTTGTTTTGTCCACATCTGGCCCTTCAATGTCTTGTTTGACAAGTCTACCCAAGATATAGGCCTGCACAGGTCCCCAAGCTTGCCTGGTAAGCTAAGCTTGTCCTTAAAATGAAACCTTACCAGGATCAAATCCTGGCCAGGAACTCAATCCTACTAAGGAACCCGGGCCTGTCAAGAAGCGAGCGTTGCCCAGGAGCAAACCCTATCCAAGAAATCAAGCCTACCGATGCTGCCTGGGAACCAAGTTTGCCCAGAAAACACAGCCCCGATGAGCAAACCCTACCCAGAACTTAATACTGTGCTGGAATCAGTCTGTGTAGGTGCTAAGCCTGCCCAGAACCCAGCTCTAAGCCTTCCAGAGCTAAGCCTACCCAAAGCCTGCCCAAGGCTAAGCCCCAAGACCCAAATGTCACCAAGACCCAAGCCTGTCTGAGAATCAAACATCTCCCAAGAACTTGATCCTGCACTGGACACAACCGTACCCAGGAAATTCAAATCTGCCCTCAAAATCAGTTCTAAACAGGAACCAAGCTTGCCCAGATTGGCTTCCGGGAAGAACCTGTCTCTCTTCCATGCCCCCTTTCCTAAATAAACTGGTTGAACTTATACACCTGAGTCCGGTCTCAAATGCCCACATTGTGACAGTAGGTGTGTGTGTGTTCTTGTTTTATTGCTCCTGTCTGGGTTTTATTGTTGCTCTTATCAGGCTCTTAAAGGCTTAGCAGCTCTTTCCACCATGTTTGCTGATAATCTTCAGTTTTTAACTCTTCATATGAATGTTTTCTTCATTAATATTGTAACGTTTTGAAGAAAGAAAACATTCATTTAAAGGAGTCACAAACTCCAAAAAGAACAAAAGAGTCCTTCTGTGATGAAATCCTTAATCTGACAAGACTGAGATGTAGATGCTTCATGTGGGAACTCTGGTTCTCTTTCTGAACCACTTTGCTTCAGTGTGTGTGTGTGTGTGTGTGTGTGTGTGTGTGTGTGTGTGTGTGTGTGTGTGTGTAGTGGAAAGTTTGAAGCAGTCACAGCGTGTGAACAGTTTGTGTTGCAGATATTTACATGTGTGCGCTCATACGCTGTCACTCACACGCCTGCTTCAGAGTTTCCACTAGATGCAGTTTTGAAGCAAAATAACACACACACACACACCTATACATGCCCATACACCCATACATACCCACATATGCCCGCATAGACATACACACACACAAACAAACACTTATGATTGGAACTTCTTTGGTCCTTTTGTTCAGAATTGCTATACGAATAAAGTTCTTAATATTATTACACACATACACACACACACACACACAGGTGGCTGTGACTAATGCTGCCATTTGTTCTGTTGGTATTTACGTCAGCCATTAGAACGGATGATGACGTCATTTCTCACTGATTGCCGTGTCATTAGTTCCTCACATGTTCACCATGAGGATTTTCCACTCAATCTGAAATAAAACACACAACTGTTTTCATCTGGACTCACACACCGTTACACACTTGTCATGAAACGTAAGAAAGGAACTAATATGTTTATTAACGATAGATTTTTTTTTTTTACATGTCAATACAGTTTTAATCGAGAGAGTTTGCTTAAATATTCCTATCTGTAAATTTTCTTGTTTCAGATTTTCCCTCCTGGTGGCATCTCAGCAGATCCCTTTCCTCCTTCTAACCCTGTGTCCTACTTATTCTTCTTGGAGATTTTATTTTAGCTCTCATTTTGTTATTAGAGTGCCCTGTAAAACCTGAAATCTGTTAGCTCCACCGGTTACATGGACTGGTGTCAATAAAATTAGGTGTAATCGTTAATAACATACTTTGAAACCTGGAAAATGATCTGAAGTCGTTGGAGAATGGAAACAGAAAAATGTATCTGTGAAGATATTTTGATTTGAACTAATAGTAGTGATATTGTTGTGATGTGGAAGGAGGAGGATCCAAATGCAGGACATCAAAACAAGGGTTGATTGAACACAATTCAGATAAGTCTGTAAGGCAAAGAGCATGGGATTAACTCAGGATTCATACGTTTAAATGATATCACAGTTCAACAATAACTTATAGTCAAGCAGCCAGGAGGACCTGGTTGGGAAGGATGACAATGACCCGACTCAGAAGTCTGGGGTGATTGCACTTACGTAAATAAGCAGCAGGATCCACAGGTGTGTGGCATCAGAAATCAATCTCAGGTGTACCTAATCAGGGTAATGAGAAAGGTCAAGGGCTCCCTCTGGCGGAAGGCGAGGGGATCACGACAGATACAAGTGGACTGTGTTGGACAAGTTTCAGACTGTGTATTTTTTATTTGTACCGTTAGTTAATTTTTTTTGAGTTTTATGTCTGAATAAATTAAATTGAATTGAAAATTGAATTGAATTGAATGTACAGGTGTCACTGTTCTGTCAAGATCCGCGGCCTCGTCGAGATCTCAAACCGGTCGCAGTTGTCGATAGATCAGTGTTCAGAAAAGTGAGATTTCGTCTGAATCTGCGAGCCATCACGAGATGTGTGAGATTACTCTTAAAAGTAAAAGCAATGGATTATAAACTTTATTCCACTAAAAAATGACTAGATTACATTTAATAAGTTTAATAAAAACTTTATTGGAAGGGGGCGGGTAGCGTCAGCGTCATGGGGGCAGTGTTTGGTTGCATCATTCTGGTCGCAGCACTCAATGTTTAGATGTTCTAGAGGAGAGGGGGAGGTGGATGAGGCGTTCTGGGCATGCGTAGAGGCACAGAGTTGCAACTCTCGATGGTCGCAGATCTCGACAGAACACCACCTACTCATATGAGGACCATTACATGTGCATCATGTCATGTGAATCATCCACATTTGGAGTTTTAGAGGTGTGATTGGGGCTGGATGGATTTCAAGTTTGCTTGTGCTTGAAATTGTCGCTGGTGTGGTTTGATGGAGCTTAAGTTGCACAAAAAGACTGCCAAATTTTAACACATCATTGACCAGGTTTGGGATGGGGGTCTTCCTACTTGAAGATGTATTGGTTAGAGTTTATTTCAGTCGGTGTTTTGTTTTGCGCCCTCTGAGGGGGGCAAAATGTGAATGAAGAGCCAGAGAAACCAGCTGTGCCCTTCAGTCTGATCTTTACCGTAACGCAGCTCCATCAGCATGGCCTGAAGTCATTTTATTCTAACACAGTTCTGGTGTGTGTTCACGTCCACCTGACCGACACACCAAATTACACTTCCTCACACCACAGCAGTCAAGCTGACTGATGGGTGATGCTCCGAGCCAAAACTTATGTCACTCTGCAATCAGCTCCATCGTCATGGCAACACCGGATGAGATGATTCAACCAATTCAACAAGTTGGAGTCCAAAATTCAGAATTAAGAACAGGCTCTAACGGTCAGCCAGGACACTTGAAGGACCACCGGATCATCTTCAGAAATAGTCACCAGAAGAGCCATGTGTGTCTTTTTTTGTGTATGTGTGTGTGTGTGTGTGTGTGTGAAGGCAGTGGTTGCAGGTATAATAGCAGAGGTGAGGTGTAGAGAGCCTGTCAGGATTAATTAGGCTTTGGGAGCATGTGGAGCCCCCAGGCTGTCATTAAACACACTCACACACAAACACACACACACGCATACACTCAGAGAGGAGTCATAAAGAGTCTGAAGATAACTTAACCTGAGTGCTGGGACTCTATGACATCATGACAGCTACGGGGCAGCGCTGCTTTTCCATGTCTGCTTTTGCCAAAGTTGAAGTTTACCTTCTCCAAGTGGGAGAAGAAGTGATGATTTTAAAGTTTGGAAACTTATTCTCTGTCTTTTTGTTGTAATGTTTTAAATTTTTTAATTGCTTTGCTCATAAAAAAGCAATGAGTCGGCGACGAGTGGATTTGGGAAAATTTGGCTTATTTGAGCACAGCTCGGGCGTCTATCTCACTCAGATGACATCGTTATCGCTCTGACTTAAAACTTTTCAGAGGTAAACGGACTCTACTTATTCAGCGCTTTTCCACCTGCGTAGGTACACAAAGCGCTTTACGTTGTACTCACATTCACCCACACAGTCATTCCTGATGACGGATGCTGCCATACAAGACCCATACTAGCATCACCAGGAGCAATTGGGGGTTTGGTGTGCTGCTCAAGGACACTTCGGCATGAACTCCTGGCGGGGGATCGAACCGGCGACCCTCCGGTTACAGGACGGTCTACCCACTCACTGAGCCATCCTTTCCCTTGAAATTTCCCTAAAATTTTGCGACCATCACATTTTCTGGAATCCACTTTGAGTCAGAAAAGTCATGGGATTGTCGACTGATTACCTCCAGATAAGTACTAGACAAACGATCAACCATCAGTCGATTTAATAACAGGTAAATGATGACAAACATTGGGCAATAATCTGTAGATGTTTTGCAGAAATTGTGCCAATAATTGACCGATTTTGAGTCACATACACGTCATCGTCTAGTAGGCGACATGTCTCTGATCACCTGGCAATAAATTCCAGATGAGTGGGATAGTCGCACGATTGTCTCTACTTTAAAGAGTAGCTGCATGCATGAAAACCCAAATCCTTCTGTTTGTAGATCTGCTATGCTGCAAAGTTCAGGATGCCACCAAGAACGTGTCGGCATTATGTTTGCGATGCATCGTTTAACGATCTGAGAGAGCCTTCCGTCGAGCGCTTTACGCTCGATTGTCGCCATACAAGCGAGACAGCATCGTTTGATGTTCTCCTGACTGAGCATGAGCACTGCAGTGTGTGAGCACTTAAACATTTCTTTGTTACTTTAGAATGTGAGCGGGACAAAGAACAAAGTCCCGTGCAAAGAACAACTTGACATTCAAATTATATCCAAATGCTGTCATGTCCCACTCACCTGCCACCAGAGGGAGCCCTCGACCTTCCCTCATCACCCTGATTAGGGACACCTGAAGGGATTAGTCTGATAACACACACCTGTTGATCCCGGTGCCTATTAGAAGGCAATCCCCCAGAACTCTTTGTCGGGTCGTCATCACCACCATCATACTCACCATCATCCCAGCTGGGCTTCCTGGCTGCCTGACCATAAGTTTAATCTTTGAACTTTGTTATATCATTGAACTTTTTGATCCTGGGTTAATCTTTTACCCTTTGCCTCACAGACTTACTGGACTTTTGGGTCATAAATTCTGTTATGGTTGTCCTGCATTTGGGTCCTCCTTTCTTCCACATTTCCACATCCTGACAAATACCGGACAAGATGACTCGTAGGTTGTTCAAACATTAATAAATTAAATAGAAAACCACGTCAGAAATGGTTTTGATGTGGTTGAAAAATAAAAAAATGTTATTTTTTTTCATCACACCGTCTCTTTAAAAAAAAACTAGCTGCTTTAGGGTTTAGCGCAGTCGTACGTAAACTACACGACTAGTTTGATTGTGTACTTTACGCGACTAAGGGTTCGAGACTTTCAAACCCAATCGGGGTTCTTTTTATTGCTGCTGACCACAAAATAACATCACAAAGGCATGTTAAAAGCAGGTGATCCTCTGTTGTTATCTGTAAGGAGGACCCAAATGCAGGACAAAAACAGGATTTATTAACAAAAGTCAGGCAAGTCTGTCAGACAAAGGGCACAGGATTAATCCAAAGGAATGTCTTTAAATCCAAAATTATAACAGTTCAATTATAAACTTGGTCAGGAAGACCTGGCTGGGAAGGATGATAATGACCCGACATGGAAGTCATGGGCGACTGCCTCTAAATAGGCACCAGGATCCACAGGTGAGTGTCATCTGACTAATCATCCTCAGGTGTCTCTAGTCAGTGTAATGAGGAAGGTCCAGGGCTCCTTCTGGTGGCAGGTGAGGGGATCATGACAGCTTCTGCCAGATAGGACGTTAAGGTTTATTTTGATTCCTTAACTTGTTCCTAAAAACAAATGGGGCTAAAATAAAGAAAAGTGGATGGAGAATGTAATTTTTTTCAAGAAATTTTTCAAGTAATTTTTTATATAGAAATGAACGCACACGTTTTCTAAATGGTCAATATAAGAGTCACCAAAACAATACAAGAGCATTTTCTTCATAAATTGTCCGTTTGACCCTACATTTTAAGGCCATTTGTGGCCTCTGGTTTAATTAATCTTAAGGGACACTTAATCTAAATTTTTTGTTTGTTTGTTTTTATACCTGTACCCGCTGAGTGTTGAAGGAGGCTCAAAACAACGAGGCTGCCTGTGCTTCTGTAACACTTTGGTCATCACACAGATCTCACCCATTATTACTAATAAAGTTCTACTGTTTTACACTCTGTATCAATGCTTAAAAACATCCTACAATTTAATCAACGCCGGGTCTCAAACAGTCTTCAGGATGACTAAATTAATTAGAATGAAAAAGCCCGAGCAGAGAAAGTTCAGGCTGGGAAACAGACGGGAGTTCTTATCGTTTTATGGAAGCTGGTCTGAAACCTCTACAGTTTTATAACGAGCCTGCTTGAGCCTCTTAAGCTGTCAACACTGGTCTCATATGAACACGCTTCGTTTCCCAAAGGCTTCTTCCATGAACGGCAGCTCGGTGGGAACGGGGAATTCTGGGTAATGTGGAAAACTGTGCTCCCGGTCAGAGAGGACATAAAGGCCATTATCCTTGTAGGAAGGAGCCGACGTCACACAGCGTCACTCAGGCGGACTTTTTATTCCATTTTTAACTTTTCTCCTGCTTTTATTTGACAGGTGAGAGACTGGAGCACTAATAAGCTTTAAAAATCATCAAATAAAAGCCAGACTGTGTAAAATAAAAATATCAAACTCTAAGAAAAGATTAGTTCTGAATTGTGTTTGTTCGTGAAAATCCAGAAGGAATAAGACTTAACGAGAAATACAAAAGACCCTTTTTTGTTTGAGCTTTTCTGTCGAAAAGCAAATAACTTAAAGTAACTCAAATGGTCATTATATAAAGTCTGAAGTCTTTAAACGGTGTTTCATTTTCATCCTTCATAAGTCCAGACGTCTTTGATTGGAACCCTAGAAGTTCTGGAGGGTAAAATTTTCTTCAGGCTTAAATCCCCCTCGCCACCCATTAACACCTCATCGGCTACCGTTCTCATATAAATGCCCCAAAGTGATTTCTAACCGTTTCTAAGCATCACTTCTCCAGTTCTACTCGTAGCTCAACGTTTCACACCAAGTTAAATAAAAAAAAGGCAGTTTTGTTCTTGTTGTCTCACTCTCATCTTCTGGAGTTCTTTACGAAGCGTTTTCAGCTGTTCATCCGCTGAATCCGGGCTTCCTTCCAGGGTGACTGCTGTTCAGCATCTTCCACTCTGGAATTCATTTAGTCAACCTTTAGCTCCAAATCTCTCTTAGTCTTATAGATTTCTTTGTTATCATCCTCAGTATCAATAGCAGGTTCAGTCGTCCTTCACTGTATCCATGAACCTCCTCTTTGGTCTTCCTCTAGTCCTCTTTCCTGGTGGTTCCAAATCCAGCATCCTTCTTCTGATGTCCTCTCTCTCTCTCCTCAGCACATGTCCAAACCATCTCAGTCTGGTCTCTCTGACTTTATCTCTGAAAATTCTTCTCTAGATACCCTGTCATACGCTTACTCTAGAGCTGCAAAGACCCCGTGCAGCTCTCTCTGACCTTCCCTGTACTTCTCTATCAGCATTTATTCAATTCCATTCTATGTCTCCGTCCTTGTAGTCCCACAAAGTCTTCTCTCAGGCCTTCACTCAGTCGGTCATGGTGTTTGGAGTGCCCCAGGGCTCGTCACCTGGACTTCTTTTGTTCAGCTTGAGCATGTTGCTTTTAGGTCTCATATTTGAACATTTTAACATCAATTAAGTGGATGGGTTTAAGTATCTCAGGGTCTTGTTCAGGAGTGGGTAAGGATGGAGAGGGCGATCGACAGACTGATCGGTGCGGCGTCAACAGTAAGTAGGACGCTGCATTTGTTCGTCATGGTAAAGAGAGAGCTGAGCCGAAAAGCAAAGCTCTCGATTTCCAAGTCGCTCTACGTTCCTACCCTCACCATGGTAACCAGGATCTACGTTCCTACCCTCACGATGGTAACCAGGATCTACGTTCCTACCCTCACCATGGTAACCAGGATCTATGTTCCTATCCTCACCATGGTAACCAGGATCTATGTTCCTATCCTCACCATGGTAACCAGGATCTACGTTCCTACCCTCACCATTGTAACCAGGATCTACGTTCCTACCCTCACCATGGTAACCAGGATCTACGTTCCTACCCTCACCATGGTAACCAGGATCTACGTTCCTAGCCTCACCATGGTAACCAGGATCTACGTTCCTACCCTCACCATGGTAACCAGGATCTACGTTCCTACCCTCACCTTGGCAACCAGGATCTACGTTCCTACCCTCACCATGGCAACCAGGATCTACGTTCCTACCCTCAACATGGTAACCAGGATCTACGTTCCTACCCTCACCATGGTAACCAGGATCTACGTTCCTACCCTCACCATGGTAACCAGGATCTATGTTCCTACCCTCACCATGGTAACCAGGATCTACGTTCCTACCCTCACCATAGTAACCAGGATCTACGTTCCTACCCTCACCATGGTAACCAGGATCTACGTTACCAAACTAACCATGGTAACCAGGATCTACGTTCCTACCCACACCATGGTAACCAGGATCTACGTTCCTATCCTCACCATGGTAACCAGGATCTACATTCCTACCCTCACCATGGCAACATGGATCTA
The DNA here is from genome assembly GCA_902685375.1 of Neostethus bicornis. Classification (NCBI taxonomy): domain Eukaryota; kingdom Metazoa; phylum Chordata; class Actinopteri; order Atheriniformes; family Phallostethidae; genus Neostethus; species Neostethus bicornis. The sequence continues at coordinate 6,876,816 of LR738541.1, forward strand.
TGTTCCTACCCTCAACATGGTAACCAGGATCTACGCTCCTACCCTCACCATGGTAACCAGGATCTACGCTCCTACCATCACCGTAGTAACCAGGATCTACGTTCCTACCCTCACCATGGTAACCAGGATCTATGTTCCTACCCTCACCATGGTTACCAGGATCTACATTCCTACCCTCACCATGGTAACCAGGATCTATGTTCCTACCCTCACCATGGTAACCAGGATCTATGTTCCTACCCTCACCATGGTAACCAGGCTCTACGTTCCTACCCTCACCATGGCAACCAGGATCTATGTTCCTACCCTCACCATGGTAACCAGGATCTACGTTCCTACCCTCACCAAGGTAACCAGGATCTATGTTCCTATCCTCACCATGGTAACCAGGATCTACATTCCTACCCTCACCATGGCAACATGGATCTACGTTCCTACCCTCAACATGGTAACCAGGATCTACGCTCCTACCCTCACCATGGTAACCAGATCTACGCTCTTACCCTCACCATGGTAACCAGGATCTACGCTCCTACCATCACCGTGGTAACCAGGATCTACGTTCCTACCCTCACCATGGTAACCAGGATCTATGTTCCTACCCTCACCATGGTTACCAGGATCTACATTCCTACCCTCACCATGGTAACCAGGATCTATGTTCCTACCCTCACCATGGTAACCAGGATCTATGTTCCTACCCTCACCATGGTAACGAGGATCTAGGTTCCTACCCTCACCAAGGTAACCAGGATCTACATTCCTACCTTCACCATGGTAACCAGGATCTACGTTCCTACCCTCACCATGGCAACCAGGATCTATGTTCCTACCCTCACCATGGTAACCAGGATCTAGGTTCCTACCCTCACCAAGGTAACCAGGATCTACGTTCCTATCCTCACCATGGTAACCAGGATCTACATTCCTACCCTCACCATGGTAACCAGGATCTACGTTCCTACCCTCAACATGGTAACCAGGATCTACGTTCCTACCCTCACCTATGGTTACCAGGATCTACATTCCTACCCTCACCATGGCAACCAGGATCTACGTTCCTACCCTCAACATGGTAACGAGGATCTACGTTCCTAAACTAACCATGGTAACCAGGATCTACGTTCCTACCCTCACCATGGTAACCAGGATCTACGTTCCTATCCTCACCATGGTAACCAGGATCTACATTCCTACCCTCACCATGGCAACATGGATCTACGTTCCTACCCTCAACATGGTAACCAGGATCTACGTTCCTACCCTCACCATGGTAACCAGGATCTATGTTTCTACCCTAACCATGGTAACCAGAATCTACGTTCCTACCCTCACCATGGTAACCAGGATCTACGTTCCTACCCTCACCATGGTAACCAGGATCTACGCTCCTACCCTCACCGTGGTAACCAGGATCTACGTTCCTACCCTCACCATGGTAACCAGGATCTACATTCCTACTCTCACCATGGTAACCAGGATCTACGTTCCTACCCTCACCGTGGTAACCAGGATCTAAGTTCCCACCCTCAACATGGTAACCAGGATCTACGTTCCTACCCTCACCATGGTAACCAGGATCTACGCTCCTACCCTCACCATGGTAACCAGGATCTACGCTCCTACCCTCACCACGGTAACCAGGATCTACGCTCCTACCCTCACCATGGTAGCCAGGATCTACGCTCCTACCCTCACCATGGTAACCAGGATCTACGTTCCTACCATCACCATGGTAACCAGGATCTACGTTCCTATCCTCACCATGGTAACCAGGATCTACATTCCTACCCTCACCATGGTAACCAGGATCTACGTTCCTACCCTCAAAATGGTAACCAGGATCTACATTCCTACCCTCACCATGGTAACCAGGATCTACGTTCCTACCCTCACCATGGTAACCAGGATCTACGTTCCTACCCTCACCATGGTAACCAGGATCTACGCTCCTACCCTCACCGTGGTAACCAGGATCTACGTTCCTACCCTCACCATGGTAACCAGGATCTACATTCCTACTCTCACCATGGTAACCAGGATCTACGTTCCTACCCTCACCGTGGTAACCAGGATCTAAGTTCCCACCCTCAACATGGTAACCAGGATCTACGTTCCTACCCTCACCATGGTAACCAGGATCTACGCTCCTACCCTCACCATGGTAACCAGGATCTACGCTCCTACCCTCACCACGGTAACCAGGATCTACGCTCCTACCCTCACCATGGTAGCCAGGATCTACGCTCCTACCCTCACCATGGTAACCAGGATCTACGTTCCTACCATCACCATGGTAACCAGGATCTACGTTCCTATCCTCACCATGGTAACCAGGATCTACATTCCTACCCTCACCATGGTAACCAGGATCTACGTTCCTACCCTCACCATGGTAACCAGGATCTACGTTCCTACCCTCACCATGGTAACCAGGATCTATGTTCCTACCTTCACCATGGTAACCAGGATCTATGTTCCTACCCTCACCGTGGTAACCAGGATCTACTGACTCAGGATCTTCCCAGGTGAGCAGGGGGGTGCAGCTGGGGTGAGAGAAGCCTGGGCTTTCTGTATGAGGCTGTTGCCCCACGACCCGGCCCCGGATAAGCGGTAGATGACAGAACGGAACATCATTTACATTATATGCTGATGATACCCAATTTTTCCATTCAGTTTGATTCATTTGCCCAGAGTTTAAAGGGCTCCAGTGCATGGTGGTGACCCCGTCAGTGTCCACGGCTTCTGTTTTCAGCCCTAAATGAGTGAAAATAAGGAACCAGTTATAAAATTCAAGATTTTAACACTTGTTTCTTTTCAAGTTTAAAGCCATATCTCTGTGATTTGGAGAAAAACTGCTGAATTTGAAAATTTCTCATATATAAAAAGTAAAATGATTTGATTTTAACCAAAACACAAATGATTGAAATATATTTTTATCTGTTAAGAAAAAAGTAATCAGCTTGGGAAACAAAAGGAATGTGAAGCCTGTTATTGGAGACATCTTATTTTAGAGCAAAGTTCTTCTTTTACAGATTGACTGTGACATTTGTTTGTGGTGGTTCTACCAGATGTGCGTGAGAAGCCCACCGGCAGAGCGTCTGTTATTTGTCCTGCTTCATACAACCGTCATCTCTGTAAGGTGCTGAAAGCATCACGGTATCATGCCATGCCGATCAAACATGTTTGGATTAGAAAAGTTGGATAAAAGACATATTTTGCTGAAAGTTGAGAAGATTTTCTGGTTCCTGAGAAATCTAGAACATATGAAGAGGATAAGAGATAGCTGAGTGTGTTACTCAGAGGATGCCAACGGTGGTAAAACCAACATCCAGCACACCAGCGTGAGCGGCAGCTAAATATACTTCAGATTTAAAGCTTTCAGGCCTGACCTGCAGCATGTGGAGACCAAACCCTCAAACCCAACTAAAAGAGGAACCATGCATACTTTGTTTCACTATATTAAACCATACAGACATCTGCTCACGTCCGTATTTGTTTTACGGCTCGAAATAGATACAATATTTTAAATTTCAATGGAAGTACAGATCTATTTAGAGAGCATCAACAAAATATACAACATATCTGGACACCTGGTCGTTGAGGACGATAGATGCATTGTTTTCTGGACATTGAGAATAAAACACAGATTTCTCCTTCGTTTTGACTACTTTTTTTTTCACAGAAACAGAAGTTTAGGGCATTTAAACTTAAAAAAGAAAAACACTAGAAAGTTCAATTTTAGGAAACTCAAAAGTAAATTCAGGGGTTGCACGGTGGGGCAGTGATAGAAAGAAGGTCAGGGGTTCAAGTCCTGGTGGGGACGAGGCTTGAAACACTGTCCTTTCTGTGTGGAGTTTGCATGTTCTCCCCTGTATGGGTTGGTTTTCTCAAACCTTTCAAAAACATGCATGTTAGGTTGTTTGGCCTCTATGAGATTGTTCCTAGGAATATGTGTGTGTGTGTGTGTATGTGTGTGTGTGGCCCCGTGACAGACGGCGACCTGTTTGGGGTGTATCAGCTTTGGATAGGCTTCGGCACCCCTGTAACTCCGTTAGGAATGAGCGGTTCAGAAGACGAAACGAAAAATAGATTCAGTTGTAACAAACTGGATTTTTAAACTTTCTCTTCCAGTTATTTTGCAACTGAAAGGCTGCAATATTTTTTTAATTATTGGGTTTGTGGAAATAAAAATTAACCCGTGATTTATTGCTCCTTAAATTGGATCAATTTGGCATTTTGTTGAGCTTTTATTCTGCTTTTTATTTTGCTCACAATAACTGTAACAAAAAAAATTGCTGCTAGAAAACTTTTCTGCATTAAAAACATTTACTTTTGCATAAAAAAAAGAGAGAATTAAAAAAATTAGTGAAAAATAATAAGTCAGAAAATAACTTCAGTCACCTTCTTATCCGTCTTTCCCTTCCAGGTTTACGGGGTTTGCCAGAGCCCATCCTGGCTGATTTAAGGTGAGAGCAGGGTACACTCCGAACAGGTCACCAGTCTGTCATGGTGCCAGATACATACAGCCATACACACACACTCTTAGGGGCAATTTGGCACCGGCCAATCAACCTATCGTGCATGTTTTTGGAGGGTAGGAGGAAACCCACGCAGACTTGGGGAGAACATGCAAACTCCACACAGAAAGGACAGTGTTCCAAGCCTCGTCCCCACCCTGGACTTGAATCCACAACCTTCTTGCTGTGTGGCCACTGTGCTACCCACTGCGCCACCATGCTGCCGCCCACTAAATAACTTTGACAAAATAATTAAACTGATATAAAACCTTCTTTTATTTTCTTTTCAGGAAAAACCTTTGATAATAATTTTAAAGTTGCAGTTGTTTGTCAGTCGGATTTTTCCGGATTAATCAGTTAGAAATCAGGAACGAGGACTTTGTTAAAAAAAAACATTGAAATGAATCAAATCAAATTTTGTTTTGATTAAAGCCTTAAAGTTTTTAACTTTATTTGATGTCTGTTTCTTTAATTATTAATATTTTTACATCAGTTTGAAAACCTCTGAAGTTTTAAGTCTCTTCCAGGTCTCTCTGTTCAGGTTTGACGTTTCCTCGTCGTGTCTCATCTCCGTCGCTGGGTTTTCGGGTTCCTGTTGGACTTTGCATGCCCTCCTCCGGAGCTGAACTCCTCTAAGTGGAAACATTTTGGAGGGAAACTTGGTGTTTGTTTCTAAAGCCTGCCACTCTCTCCTGCATTTCCATCCTGTGTTTTCCTTTCTTCTGACTCTGATGACTTTTGGCGTCGGTGACGATGTGAAACAGGATTCAGTAATTTGGCTTTTGGAGGAGAAGTCTCGTTCAGACGGAGGCAGGTCTGCAGTGTGACGAATGAGAAAAGATCCGGCCTCGTTAGGTCAGCTGTGGCACGGCTTCATGTTTGAAATGAGAAACTCAAAACTCTTCCTTAACTCTGATCTGAAGTCTTGCTGTGACATGATGTGACCTTTTCCTTTGTCCATGTTGGTGGTTCCATCCAGATGTGCCTACAGGTTGGCTCCTAAACCAGCCTCAGGACAGCGTTGAGGTAACACCATCGTCTCCGCTGTGCATTTCCACACATGTGATTTGTGTTTTGGGAATCCGTCTCATGGTATTGTGTGAAGTAATTGAAGCATCAAACTGAAACCACAGTATTCTTCATCTGACCGCCGACTCGTCCTGCTTTTTGTTTTTGTGGGACCCAAAACACATGCAGATCCATGCCAGAGATGATCCGGTTCAGATCTGCATGTTATACGTGTGGTCTAGAAGTTTTTGGTGGCTTAGGAGGATGGATCGGCCATGTCTGATTTCCAAATAAATCCATCTTCAATGGTTTGGTGGGAACATAGACCTCAGTGTGGGAGACCTGGTGGTACCACCACAAAACAATTCAAGTATTCTGTTTTAAAAAGTAACTCAGACTCTGAAAACTTACAGATTCAACAGAGTTTTACAATATTTTAGAAACTCAAGCATTCAAATTTGAGTCACTGTTTTGGATCCGGGAGTTATTTAGATGTTGTTTTAAAGTTCACAGTTTGGACACCCGCTGGCCTCGGCTCCGCCACTTTAAGAGGCGGAGCCGAGGACATTAGAACTCTGTTCTCTATGGAAACTTTCTGTTGGTTCTGTTCGTTCGTTAATCTGCACCAGTGTTGGCCACTGGGCCTTTTTAATGACAAACAACAGATTTTTTTCCATCACGGTCTTAGAATGCTACTTTTCATGACGGTTTTTATATGTGTCTTCTAAACGCCACTTTTACAGTTTTAGTGATAAAAAGTATGATATCAGAGTTTTTGAAGGGGGGCGGGGGTTTGTGATAGCATGTCACATGTTTTGCCACATACAGTTCCAGGAGTTCTAGTGACACAATTTGGGAGATGGTGGCACAGTAGGTAGAGCGTTCGCCCGGAAGCTCGCAGGTTCACATCCCACTGAGTGCACATCTAGGGTCCTTGGAGAAGATCCTAACCCCTCGTTTCTTCCACCATTAGCGCCGTCATAGGTGGCAGCCTGCTGCGGTGAAATGCAGCACAATAATTTCCCATGAGGGATTAATAAAGTATTAAAAAAAAAAAAAATTGGAGAAATTTGAAGATGGTTTGCGTCTAACGTTTGTTGCGGATGTGATTTATGAAGCTTACGTTGCGTAAGGAGAGTCACGGGGTATCAATATACCTCAAGTTTGTATGGCTTAAGCACCACTGTAAGTTCAAGTTTTTTTTTATTCTGTGTAGTGCAGCTGACATACCACACAGTCAAGCAGAAAGACAGGATACTCTCAATAGTGGCTCTTTAGAAGTTCACCTGAAGTTAGAAAGAGAGTTCAGAGCACTTCAACTTCTGGAGGTTTTTGATTTGTCTTCACCAGCTGTGACGTTTAGAGGTCCACAAGAAGTCAGAGGAGATGTTTACCTGAGTCTATGTTTCAGCTAAACAAAGAAGATGTGAGTGTGTGTGCAACTATAGTCAGAAGAATCTCAGAGATTGTTTGTCTCTCAAAGTCATAGATAAAACTCAGTGAGTATCTATTACTTGCGGGGTGCCACAAGACTTGGTACTTGGGCCTCTTCTGATTAAGTGATTGAGCTTCCTTTGGGTCTAATAATTGAAAACTGGAATGAATGGATCACCAGCTAGGTAGCTGGTTGGGTGTAAAGATCTCTCTGCACTTGTTTCTTTTCTTTTTTCTTTCTTCTCTCCTCTGGACCCCTCCCTCCCCCCGGCTCCCTCTCTGTGCCTCCAGGTAAAAGAACTTCTTTCTTCCTTCTTTTCTTCAGGTGGCTCTCATGCTTTCAGTAAACACCTCTCGGGGTTCCTGGAGCTCCGGCACCTCTGAACAAAGACAGCGGTTATGTGTCGGTCCTTGGCAACGTGGAGCTCTAATCTAAACATCTGCAGCTCCTCCATCCCAAATGTTCCTTTAACTCAGCAAAAAAATGATGAACTGAAGTGTTAATGTGTCATTTTTTCAAGAAAAAAATCGGCGTGATTAGAAGGAGTGACCAGTTTGATCTTCTACTCTAAATCCCAAAACTGAATAACAAACTTTTAAAAAAAAATTGATAAAAGTTTTTTAAAAAAATAAACCATTTCTAAATCTTAGACGATTTAAATAAAATGGTAAACACGTGTCCTTTGAGTTCCGTCGTCTTCCGCTCATCCGGGGCCGGGTCATGGGGCCAATAGCCTCAGACAATAAGCCCAGGCTTCCCTCACCCCAGCTTTATCCTCCAGCTCACCTGGAAGGATCCCAAGTCGTTCCCCAGCCAGCTGTGAGACATAGTCTCTCCAGCAGGTCCGGGGTCTGCTTCTTGGTCTCCTCCCAGTGGGACGTGTGCCCGAAACACCTCACCAGCAAGGCGTTCGGGGGGCATCCTGACCAGATGCCCGAACCACCCCATCTGGCTCCTCTCGACCTGGAGGAGGAGCGGCTCGACACCAAGCTCCTCCCAGGTGGCAGAGTTTCTCTCCTGATCTCTGAGTGAGAGCCCAGCCAACCTGAGGACGAAGCTCATTTCGGCCGCTTGTAACCACGATATTATTCATTCGGTCACCACCCATATCTGGTTACCATGGTGAGGGTATGAACGTAGCTCCTGGTTACCATGGTGAGGCTAGGAACGTAGCTCCTGGTTACCATGGTGAGGCTAGGAACGTAGCTCCTGGTTACCATGGTGAGGGTAGGAACGTAGATCCCGGTTACCATGGTGAAGGTAGGAACGTAGATCCTGGTTTCCATGGTGAGGGTAGGAACGTAGATCCTGGTTACCATGGTGAGGGTAGGAACATAGATCCTGGTTACCATGGTGAGGGTAGGAACGTAGATCCTGGTTACCACGGTGAAGGTAGGAACGTAGATCCTGGTTACCATGGTGAGTGTTGGAACATAGTAGATCCTGGTTACCATGGTGAGGGTAGGAACATAAATCCTGGTTACCATGGTGAGGGTAGGAATGTAGATCCTGACCGAGGAATTCCTTGAGCAGGAAGAACTTCTTCCCAATGATTAAAACTTGTTTTCTCTCTTCTAAAGGGTGCTTTAGAAGGACCACCATACTTGGCTGAGTGGGGATGTACTGATTGTTTCCTATGGCAGTAAAAAAAAAAAAACTTTCTGATTTTTTCTTATTCCGGTGATTAATCCCTCTGTGGGGATCTCCACAGGCCAATGTGAAGTTGGACGGCTTGTCCTCACGATGGAACATGCATTTGATTCCTACTGAATATGACCTCCTGACCTTTTATGAAACCCCAAGCAGGCATTTGTTTCCAATAAAAACACAAGCGGAACAATCAGAAACAGCAGCATTCTTTGGTTTTAGGAACGAATCGTCTCAGATTTCCTCACCGGCCGCAAAAATGTCTGTTCCATCACCACAAAGAACAAAAAGAGGGGTTTTACAGCTAAACAGTCCAAACAGATTTATTCAGGATCTATGAAAGTTTCACTCAGGATCTCGTCTGGATTCATTCAACTTACATTGAAATGGTCAGCGGCACATCGGTGGTCAGACGGACGGAGCTGAACAGAGAAGATGCGAGTCTGTGGACGAACTATGCAATAAAGTAGGAGGTGGATGGATGAATTTAGGCCATCATTTTTAATGAGTTATAATTATACAGTAAAATAAAGAAAAAGTTAGTCTGTAAAAAACAGTTTGTATAACCCTTACCTTTTGGACAAGACGTTGAAGCTCACTTTGTCACATCATGAGTCCATTGAAAAGTTGGAGTGATGTTCTAAGACTGTGAAACTATCAGATGGATCTTAATGGTTACAAGTTCAGAAAAAAGTGAGATAAATCCTTTACTGGACTTCACTAAGCCCATTGTGTAGACCCTAACCTTGTTTTTTGGATGTAAATGAGTAAAACAGGACGCGTAAACATAGAAAACATAGTTTGTTGGTAATGCGGTCTTCATTAAACATGTTTACATGCACGATCAGGTTTCCAATCTGATCAAACTGGTGTTGTTTGTTTGCAACTAAAACAACATTTTTTCCATTATGTTGCTTGTTCAGTGGTTTACGTCTCTTTCTGTCTCACTTTCACACCAACTCCAGAGGCTTGATCCGGTCTTTGTATAAACTTGATCCACTTTGCCAGAAAAAGTTGGATCCATTTCTGAGCTGGACACCACCAATGCCGCCATTTAATCATCAGATGTGTTCATTGCTTTTCTGGACAGAGTTTCTATGTGCAGCTGAGGAGGTGGGTGGATCCGGTTTGGTGTCCTCTGAATTGGGTCCTGGTTGTGATTTCCGACTCTCACTGGACTGATTTGCTACAGAGTCTGAAGCGGTCGGAATCGGAATTAGAGCCTCCAAATAAGAGACCATGGTCGTCACCAGGACATAGGTGGAGTGCCCCCTTCAGGTCAAGGAAGGAGCCCTAAGTAGAGCAGGGGAAGCATGGAAAATCAACAGGTGTTCCAATTGATAACGATGCCGCACCAATCTGTATCAGTGAAGAACTGAGCCAGAAAGCAAATGTCTCAATCTACCAGCCGATCTCTGTTTCTGTGGTTGAGTTGATTGTAGATACTTTCTTTTTGATTTTTGGGCCACAGGTGATTAATTCAGTCTGTCTCTGTTTGCTGGAAAAGTTGTTTCTCATTCAAACGCTGATCTTTTCGGGGTAGAGACAGAATGAATCCACAAGTCCATAATGGTTTCAGAGAGATGTAAACACCTGTGTGTCATCTGCATGGTTGTTATTTGGATTAGCTGGCAAGGGGGAGGTACATACGTGTACATTTACAAAAAAAAATCCTTCTGTACTTAAAGAAAATACTTCATTTTTCAACATAGATTTCAGCGTCTCATAGCCTGGTGCAGCTTGCTTTTTTTTTAATAGAGCGGTTGTGGCTTATACACAGGCGTGTTCTATAGTTCTGGAAATATGAAAACTGGTGGACGTATCAAACGCATGTTTTTGCCGAACTCGCTATGCATGGCGCTGCGATTCAAACTTTCACTTCCTGTCTCTGAACCATTGGTTTTGACTTTGCTTGATTCAAACTTTAACAAACCTCTGAGGTCATACTGACTCGTTCGTAGTTCAAGAAGGTCTAGAAATGTTTGATCTACTTAGGTGTCCTATTGGCTCTTCGGGTCCTTCTGGGAGTGAATAGAAAGTGGTGATTATTAATGAGAGTAAGGACAGTATATTGTTGTGACTGAGCGTTCTTTCCCTCGTGGATTTGACTGTGTTTCATCCAGTTTCATAGCATAAGACCGTGGACTTTGAGCTCTCAGTTCTTTTTGGGTAGTTTAACATTTTTACCATCATGTCTGCAACAAGTAAAGGATGATGTTTGTGGGTCTCACTGACGGTCTTTCTGTCATTCTTATGACTGACTTCTCTGTTTAGTTTTGCCACTTTAGCCCAACAATAACGCAACGTTCTGTGGAACACACACACAGAGAAACATGGCTTGTTTGGTGAAAGACAGAGGGGGCTTTGTTAGGAAAACACATGGAACAACTTGGCCAAATAATATCTCTTAAAATCGAAATCCAGTTTACAAGAAGTGTTGAGTGAGAGCAGGTGCAACAATGAATTCACCTTTTCTCCAAACTCCTGCAAGGCTGGCCGACGTGCTGGAGGTCTCTTTTAAACAATACAACACTATGCTGCAGGAGTGGGGGAGAAGAGGAAAGGCTGTCGCCAGGAGGGGATAAAGTGGTCTTTGTTGGGGTAAAACCCTGAGGATTGGCGACTGCAGCCAAGGTTCAGATGAACAGATAAAAACACACTTTAACAGTTACCCCCTACCATGCGGGCCAAGGGCCACCTCCATAATCACGGCCATTTGACTTCAGCGTGTCAGAATTTCTGCAGAGCTGTCTGAAAAGTTCAGGGTTCATTGCAGAGAGAGCAAACACGAGCTTCCCAGAAGGAAGCAAACGGTGTTCAGAGGACGAGTTCATTCATAAATATGAAGGGGTGGCCATCAGGAGGAAGTCTCATCACAGATCTTTAAAAGTGACTTTAATGAGTTTCAATAACATTTACTGACCCGGAACGAGATGGAGAGGCTACTAACTAATCAGGAAGTCAACCATGTCCCAAAGATTTGGAGACTGCTTGTTCTTCTCAAAAGTCGCCTCCTGGTGTTTGAAGAAATAAAAGAGACAGTTTGAGTGTATTTTTTTTAGGATTTGCAGGAGCTGCCATCAAACAGGACTGGCACCATTTCAACTGAAGGAAGATTGAGACTTTTTTTCCACTTCTTCACCTCTTTTTTCTCCTTGGCTTCAAACTGTTGGTCATGAGAATTTAAAAGTTCAATCATCTGCAAAATAACTCCTTTTTTTGTTGTGTTTTATTCTCTTAAACACCCACAGTTTGGGTTTTGGAACATCCATTATGGAATAGTTATTAAAACTTATTGATTCATAAAGCGTTATCACAAACCAGGAAGTCTGATTATTGCTCATCCCTCTGGCTCAGAAATGAAAAATTTGACACGGGTGGTGAATAAACTGATGGTTCGGATTCATTTGGTTTTGCAATCGCAACCGGATAGCTTCTTTTTCTACAAGAACATAGTTAAAAAAAATTGTGTTTTTAGCAAAACAAACCCCCAAAAAATAAAGTGACTTTCTGAAAAATCTGTAGATCACAGATGCAGGAGATGGGATCGTTACCGTGTGTCCCAAATTATTATACAAATGGAATTTAAGCGTCATCAAGATCGTTGCTTTGGTTTGTTTCTGTCATGGGGCCCCCATGATGGGGGTGCAGGTGGAAGGAGGAGGACCCAAATGCAGGACAACAGACATGATTTATTTTGAGTGGTGGACAGCAAACAAGGATGAATGGATCATTTCTAGTTATCATTAAGGATTGTGCATCTTGGTCCGGCAGCCAGGAGGACCTGGCTGGAATGGAAGGTATAACTGACTTTGAAGGGAAGGCAGCAGCCCAAAGACCTTCAGGTGTCTGTAATCAGACGGATGAAGTGAGGGCCCCAGGCTCCCTCTGGTGGTGGACGAGGGAACCATGACGGTTTTGAATTTCTGAAAGACGATTTTTGTAATAGTCAGTTGAGCCTAATTAAAAACAAAAACACTGCAGGCTAGGACGCTGCATCGGTCCGTCGTGGTAAAGAGAGAGCTGAGCCAAAAAGCAAAGCTCTCGATTTACAAGTCGATCTACGTTCCTACCCTCACCATGGTAACCAGGATCTACATTCCTACCCTCACCATGGTAACCAGGATCTACGTTCCTACCCTCACCATGGTAACCAGGATCTATGTTCCTACCCTCACCATGGTAACCAGGATCTACGTTCCTACCCTCACCATGGTAACCAGCTGTGGGTGGTGACCGAAAGAATGAGATCGCGGGTACAAGCGGCTGAAATGAGCTTCCTCTGCAGGGTGGCTGGGTTCTCACTCAGAGATCGGGTGAGGAGCTCTGCCATCTCGGTGTTGAGCCGCTCTTCCTCCAGGTCGAGAGGAGCCAGATGGGGTGGTTCGGGCATCTGGTCAGGATGCCCCCCGAGCGCCTCGCAGGCGAGGTGTTTCGGGTACGTCCCACCGGGAAGAGACCAAAGGGCAGACCCCGGACCCGCTGGAGAGACTATGTCTCACGGCTGGCCGGGGAACGACTTGGGATCCTTCCAGGTGAGCTAGAGGATGCAGCCGGGGAGAGAGAGGCCTGTGCTACCCGTTTGAGGCTGTTGCCCCCGCGACCCGACCCCGGAACAAGCGGAAGATAACGGAACGGAACACTGCGGGCTGTTCCACATCATTAAGCACATGAATATTTCCGACATTCTGACTCTCGTTACATCACACGTAATGAGAGTCAGAATCATGGAATCATGGAGGTGCGTATCTTTACAAATTAAAATAAAATCTCTCCATCTGTTTTACACATACACTGTGACACGGGCACTGGGAGGTGTTTGTAAAGAGTGTCATGAGCCCGAGTGAGCCCAGCGCTGAGGTACAAAAAGACTTTTATTTTATGGGTGTAAATACGTTTTGGTGAACGTCTGTGGCTGTGTTTGCACATGAGTTAGCTCTTCATTATACCTGTCTGTGCCGTTCTACGTGTTTGCTTCCCAGAACATAAATCAGATACAGTAATCCTGCCGTAAATAACAAGACAAGGTTGTTTTGGTTCATTTGAGACATGATGTGGATTTATTCTCACACGTGTTCATTCATTACCATCAGGAAAAACCTTTTCCTGCCACCTTTCCTGCTGCTTCTGGCTTCATTCGCCATGAAAAGTCAAACCTGAGTTATTGTGCGCACGCAATTAACGGAGTCTCACATGTCGTGTGTTTTCCTCTGCAGCCGCCTCGGGCTGAACTCTTCACCCCTCAATCCCGCCTCACACCCTGCTTTTCCCCAACACACCAGAAACAGACGTGCATCTGCTTCTCCAAACGCACCTTCATCAATATTTCGTTGGTGGAGCTGAACTGTGCGGCCCAAGGGCACGCAGGCACATTTTATGCAGGAAGTGACATCATTGTATACATGGGCCTGGGGCCGTTATTCAGCTGGTAATGAGAGTGCATTGTTGTAAATGGCACTATTCTGTATTTACACACCAAGCTTGGGTTTCATATAAGGACCATGTGTAATAAAACAACACATACCTGTATTCTGTTCTAGTCCCAATACGAGCGGCACCGCAGTTCATTCGACAGTTGATACGAGTGAAAACACTCCCAGAGGAAGCCATTTTGTTTCTTTCTTGTTGCCCGCTCTGCTCACCGGTAACACAGGAAGTTATTGTGGTGCCACAGTGGTCTCAGGTTTAACGCCGTTCCCGGCCTGGTACTAACACTGATCCCCGATGACACATTACGGAGGTGAAAAGGGAGTTTGGAACCATTAAAACGATATGAATGTATATCAATCTCCATTCAGTCATTTTAAAAGAAGTCCTTCTAAAGGAAACCCCCTCAGAGACCCTGGGTTTTAATACCATGAAGGAGCAACGTCTCTCTGAACGTAAAGAAACACAAACTTTAACTTCAGGTCTCTTAATTTGAAATATTAAAGATTCTAAATAAAAAATTTCATCATGTTTGAACCTTATTTTGAAAGTGACTTCCTGTTTCAAAGACGCCTGTTTGACCCATTTGCAAACTCTTTTGTCCAGTGTTCGGTACGATTTGAACCCCAGGCTGTTCCTGGGCATGGATTTTGTTCACTGGAGTTCTTTTCAAGTGTAAAAGAATATAAAATAAGACGAATGCATGTTTGAGTAGTTTTAAATTTTTCACGTCGAGCACACAAATAAGATTCAAATGCCAGGATGCCACGCCCACATTCTAGTGTTTAAAAAACAAATATTTGTCATGACCCCCCTCTTCTGCAGCTAAGAGGGAGCCATGAATCAACGATCTGATTAGGATCACCTGGTGTGATTCCTAATTTCTCTCACCTGTGCACCCTGTATTTAAGGGGAACCATCCCTGACTTCCCTGTGAGGTCTTACTACTTTCACCTCCAGCCAGGTCGCCCTGGTTGCCTGACCATGTTTTGTATTTTGATTTTAGTTGGACTTTTGAAACCTTAAATTAGTCATGTTTTCTTTACAGACTTTCCTGAATTAAGTTAATAAACCATGTTTGAAGTCCTGCATTTGGGTCCTCCTCTTTTCCCATCCTCAACACCTTGACAATATTCAGATGACACGATTGTCAAAGAATAATCTTGCATGTTTGAGTAACTCTCGTCTAGCCTTCGGATTCTGTTTTTATTCTAGGGGGTTCTTGGCCAAGGATTTTGTTCTTGGCCTTTTCCACATTCTAGTATGGAAGAAAAAAATACGATAAACACAAATTCATTAAATTGTACTCTCAATCCCCTCACATGCCTAGGAGGGCGGGACTAAGTAGGGATGAGCAACACATTGGTTGTTCGTCCCAGGGAGGGATCTCTCTTTCATGTGGATCCTCACAAGGTTCCTTATTTTTTCCCCACTGATGGGTTTTCTAGGAGTTTTTCCTCACTGAGAAGGAGAGTCTAAGGGCATAAATGTGCTAGTCTTGTTTAGTTAGCATTTGTTAGTTATTTTTCTTGCTGTGTATTAGTGTTAATACATTCCTTTTTTTCTTGTGAAGCCCATTGAGACGGAAATTCTGTGATTTTGGGCTAAAAAATAACATTGAGTTGAATTGAAAATTGAGTGAGAGGAGGGAGAAAATGTGCAAAAAATAACATAACAGTAAAACTGAATGAACGTATTTAGAAACACTTTTTTTTGGGGGTGAATAGCTCATACAAACCTATGGCGTCGAGAAATGGACCACCAGCCGCCCGAGTCTTTTGTTAGAGAAGAGCCCAGCTTGGCCTCTCGGGTAAAAAAGCCTGGCAGATGTTGCACCCTCTGTTGCGTACTTAGAAGAGGTACGTGGTTGCTTTTAAAATGATAAAAAAGAGAGACAGAGAGAAAATGCATCCTCACTCTTTTGTTTACTTTCCAAAAAAAAAACGAAGCTTCACTTTCGGCTCGAATTTAGCCCGATTTTTGGTTGTATGAATTTCAACTTAATTCAACCAGACAGTCAGATGTGTTTGTCGTCTCTCATGAAAACATGGCGTTGTAGAAGCAGCACGATGAATCCATTCTCCTGATTGGTTGGTTCTGACGTCATTAAGTTGCATGCAAAGCCAAAAATATAACCGCAACCATAGCAACACGCATACGTAGGCAAACCTTGTAGAACATGCCATGTTTAGATTTGCAAGTATAGCTTGAGTGGTTCACTTGCAGCAGACCATCGGTTTTGGATCTGAAATCACACTTAGACAACTAATGAGTGTCAAGTAAGTTGTGGAGCTGATGAATGATGTCGCCGGGGGAATAAAATTAAGAAGGAACTGCAGCAGACCAAGGGGTGAAGCTTGTGTTGTGATGTGGAAGGAGGAGGACCCAAATGCGGGACAAAACAGGATTTATTAACAGAAGTCAGGTACGTCTGTAAGGCGAAGAACACAGGATTAACTCAGGATAAAAAGTTCAGATAATTTAACAGAGTTCCAGGATGTAACTCATCATAGAGGAGGACAGTAAAGACGACGATGACCCAACGTGGGAAGTCTGGAGTGATTGCCCTTAAATGGGCAGCAGGGTCCACAGGTGTGTGGCATCAGAAATCAATCTCAGGTGTCCCTAATCAGGGTGATGAGGAAGGTCCAGGGCTCCTTTTGGCAGCAGGAGAGGGGATCACGACACCTTGGGGAGCCCCTTGCACTAGAGGAGCAGTCGAGGATGACCATTTTTTTCTGTTGATGTAATCATGGTGGTTGTCTAGGTTGGACTGAATCCAGAATTTTTTATTAAAAAATTTCTGCTTTGGCTTTATTTTAATTTTGTTTCAGGGATTTTTTAAAATCAATTAACGTCATGCCGAATGTCTCTGTTTTATCAGACTTTAGCGAGTAGTTTAGTTAACATATAGGGGGCGACATTAACGTGCCTGACTCTACTTAAACTGAGATGTCATTGTGTCAGAACAGCTCACAGACTCGCTGCGTAGAGGAAAGAAAAGCCGGCTGGTTTTTCCTTTCAGCAGAGGATGAAGCTGTCGCTAGCCGCTTAGCTTCACAGAGAAACATGCTGCCCTGATGATGGCGTGTCACCGTTCCACCATGACTCCATCCATCTGTCTTCTATCAGACCTTTAAGTGAAGAGAAAAAGCAAATGGCTGAATGTTTGCTTTGATCTAAACCAGAAAAACCAAACGAAGAGTGTGAACACACTCAAACAAAGGTTTTCCATATGGGTTAACACAATGTACTCATGTGGCAGAACTTTTATTTTTTGGTTTGTTTCCCTCACCTGCTGAAACCAGATTAAAGTCACGGTCAGACGACAATCCTAAACTCAGAAAATAACCACATTTACATGACCAGATGCTGCCGTGTGATTGGCCCAAAGATAGACGTGTTGAGTGCAGGTTAAAAGTCAACCGGATGCTGTGTTTGTATTTGTTCTCTGAACATTTTGCTGTAAGTGAACATGTTAAAGTCTTCAGATGGGTGTATAAAAACCTGTGTTTGGAGGACGGTGGTCTCACCTCAGGATGCTGGACACGGGCTTTTGATCCGTCTGCACATGGCCACGCTCCGCTTCAACAAGGGAAAACAAAGAAATATACAGTGGAAAGTCAGAGGACTGAAACACCACAAGCCACAGTCCAGATGCTTCTGAATATAGACACAAAAATTATAGGTGTGATCTTCCTCCTTTAAAAAGACGTCCAAAAGGAGTCTCTCGCTGAGTCA
Organism: Neostethus bicornis; assembly: GCA_902685375.1. Taxonomy (NCBI): domain Eukaryota; kingdom Metazoa; phylum Chordata; class Actinopteri; order Atheriniformes; family Phallostethidae; genus Neostethus; species Neostethus bicornis. The sequence continues at coordinate 6,894,594 of LR738541.1, forward strand.
GCAAGTTATGACCCGTGTCATGTACGTCAGTTTGTCATTAGAAAGATTTTTGTTGCTTTTTCTGCACTTTTACGTTAAAATTATTTTCAAATAAAAATTCTTTGGTCTTCTGTGGTGATACTGATCACACCTTGGATGATTTACATGACTTCACAAGGACAGTTTGGTAAACAGACTCTAGTAGAAAAAGTTTCAAAAAAGTCTTCTGGACAGTTTCATTCTTGATCGAGACGTTTCGACTTCCATCCAGAAATCATTTTCAATCTGAATGAAATGAACTGAAACCTGGATCCATTTATACTAACCTGAGTAAAAGGTAAAAAAAAATAGTAAGGCAGGGCTCAACCAATAAGCCTGTGTTACCTCAGATGGCCGTGAATGGCTCCTATTGTAACATCAGACCAGTAAACGACCCTATTATAAAAATGCTAAAAGCCTGGTGAATAGAAATTCCTGCTAACGAAAGGCGTGAAACTGGGTCACGAGGTGTCATCTTTAGTCCATGGCTTCAGAATGCTGCTGTAAATCCCAGGCAGAATGTATCTAACGCCCTCATTGTTTTCTACTATGGATCACTCCTGGATGAATGAGGGACGACACGGACTAAACGGACTCTACTTATAAAGCGCTTTTACGTACCTGCATTGGTACCCAAAGTGCTTCACAGTGTAGCACACATTCAACCATTCACACACTTATAACTATGGTGGAAGCTGTAAAGCACAAACCACTACCATCAGGAGCAATTGGGGGTTTGGTTGGGGGTTTGGCGGTTCAAACAGGGAATTGAACCGCGACCCTCCAGTTACAGGACAGTTGCCCTACTGCAGGGTTCTCCAACCCGTAGCTCGCGCCCCCTTTTTGCGTAGCTCGCCAAAGGTTTTCTGAATCCTCCTTCAGAATTAATTGTCAATCAGTCAGTTGCGCTGCAGTCTAGTTTGACTCAGAGGCAAATAGTGGCCAGATTTGCAGCAACTACGACCACAGCCAAGAGGGGAAAAATGTACAATTTCCACAAAGAGTGAGAAACAGAGTTTTGTTTTACAAATGTAAACAATAAGCGTGTGGGTTTGATCTGCGGAGCCAGCGTGTCTGTTGGTAAAAGATGTAACATTGAACGCCGTTCCACTAAGGACCACAGAAACTTTGCGTGGGAATTTTCCGCAGGTAGCAGTCTCCGAATGAAGAAACAACACTCCAAACCAGCAAATAAGACCAATGCAGCAACAGGGCATTGTTTAAAGTCATGCACATTTTAACAAAGCACTAAAGCCGTTCATTGATGGTTGGATGGTACAGAAGGCTATGACGGCGGTGGCTCGGATGAAATCTTATTTACCTCAACAAGACTTTCGGACAACAATATTTTGTAAATGTTCATATGATACTGGTCACAGGGGGCGCTGGCCTAGTGGTAGAGATACCGGGTTTCAACCGCAAAAACCTGGTTCAATTCCTGCCAGGCCCAAGCTGTCCCTGGGACCACAGAAAAGACACAAAAACAAAGAAAAGACAGAAAATAAAAACACTGAAAAGACAAAAATAAATGTTCACGTAATACAAAATTATCTTTGTTTGGGTTAGACTAAGTTATGAGAAAAAATGTTACAAACCACGAGTAGATCCTAGACTTTTGGATTTAAAGTAACTCTCGTAGACAAAAAAGGTTGGAGACCCCTGCCGTACCCACTGAGCCACCCTTTCCAAATGACGCTGAGTGACAATGCCTGTCCTGTGGCCTCTGCTTTTGTCCCCGAATACTGTCCATTTCCATCAGGATGAAGCCCATCTGCTGATTTCTTCAAATATATATATTTCTAGTGCTGTATTAGCTGATCATTAATTTCATTTTATGTTTTTTTTTTATCTTCTACTGACTCTATTCATCCCTCACCGGTAAAATTTGTGTGCTGCATTACACTGCAACAGACTGCCACAGCGGTGCCAACGGTGGGAGAAACGGGGGGTTAGGTGTCTTCTCCAAGGACCCTAGACGTGCACTCAGTGGGAGCGAACCCAGGCAAACGCTCTACCACTGCTCTAACCACTGAGCCTGTCTAACAGTTAGTTAGTTAGTCCTTAACTAACAGTCCTAGGTACATTACCTGTCTGTTCTGAGGGGATCCCTCTTTCATGTGGATCTTCATGAGGTTTCTTCTTTTTTTGCTGCTGCAGTTATTTAGGTTGTTAGTTAAAAACTTGCTATAGTTTATGTTAAAGTTCATTTAATGTTCAATTTAATAACTGGTTACTTATTTGAATGAAATTCAATCTTTGGTTATTTTCTTGCTCTCATTCATTCTTTTAACAAACATTCTGGTTCAGTCAGTTACCTTCTAAACCGTCTATCCCTTTCGGGGTTACGGGGTTTGCCAGAGCCCATCCTAGCGATTTAAGGCAAGGGGCAGGGTACACCCCGAACAGGTTGCCAGTCTGTTGCAGGACCCCACACTTACAACCATACACACACATACTCACTGCCAGGGGCAATATGGCACCGGCCAATCAGCCTAACATGCTTGTTTTTGGAGGGTGGGAGGAAACCCACGCAGACAAGGGGAGAACATGCAAACTCCACACAGAAAGGGCTGTGTTCAAAGCAATTGAATTAACAAAGGAGTGTATGTATGTGTGGTTGGTGACGTAGACAGAGGACAGGTCCTTCTAAATAAAAATAGAACTGCTTTTGTCATCAAAATGAGATTCTTTTCTGTCTCCATGGAGGAGAAACACTCCTCCATGTCACACACCCTCCTGTTGTCACATTAAACCAGGTTCTCATAATATTTGCAGGCCACCCCATGGAGGTATTTATCCAGTCCTTGTATTTATGTGCTTTTATTGGGTGTATCATGGCAGCTCAGAGCGGTTTTACGTCGCAGCACCGGTGTTTATGAAGAGGGTAAGAGTGGGAGACTGGTCCAAAGCTAACTGTGTGTGGGTGTGCGGAAGGCTAAATCTGTGTGATTGTGTTGGCCTGGCCGTCTAAACCATCCTGCTTCATGACTCTGCATTCAGAAACAGTTCTTTCTCTTTAATAAATCACATTTTATCCGTCAGTCATGTCATTTATCTTCATTAAAGCAGGTGAATAATAATCCTTTGTCGGCCGTGTGTTATAAATAATACTAATAATCAACCAATTCTGACCCTGACATTTGTTATGGTGACATTTTGCGCCATGACCTTGAAAACCTAATAAGTTAATCTATAATTGGTACTGAGTAACCAATAAAAACATTAGTCAGAGTAAGACACATACGTGAATGAGAGGGATCCAAATGGAAAAGTGAGGTTACAGGGAGAAGAGAGAAAGAAGGTGGAGGATTTTATGTATCTAGGATCAACAGTCCAGAGCAATGGAGAGTGTGGAAAAGAGGTGAAGAAGCGTGTGCAGGCAGGCTGGAACGGGTGGAGAAAAGTATCAGGTAATGTGTGATTGAAGAGTTTCAGATAAAATAAAAGGGAAAGTTTACAAAACCGTGGTGAGAGCGGCCATGCTGATTGGTCTAGAGACAGTGTCACTGAAGAAAAGACAGGAAGCAGAGATGGAGGTAGCAGAGATGAAGATGCTGAGGATCTCTCTGGGAGTGACCAGGATGGACAGGATCAGAGGAACAGCACATGTTAGAGGTTTTAAAGTCAGACAGGTCAGACTGAGATGGTTTGGACATGTGCAGAGGAGAGAGAGAGAGTACATCAGAAGAAGGATGCTGGGTTTGGAACCACCAGGAAAGAGGACTAGAGGAAGACCAAAGAGGAGGTTCATGGATACAGTGAAGGAAGACATGAAGATAGTTGGTGTGACCAAAGAGGATGCAGGAGATAGGGTTAGATGGATGAACGGACTTGCTGTGGCGACCCCAAAGACCCCATTTCTGTATCCTGTCTTTTCCTCAGTGCCACGGTCTTGATGAAGCTTGAATTATATTTGCATAATAATGTAAACACATTGTCGATGTCATAGTAAAGGAATATTGAGGGGAGGTATTAAGAGACACCTCTCCGCCCTTGTCAGCGTCTGACAGGATCACATACAGTATATATTTTAAAGATAGTCTGTGTAGTCCCTCATTCATCCAGGAATGATCCATAGTAGAAAAAGTTTCAAAAAAGTCTTCTGGACAGTTTAAATCCACCAAACACACTTTTGAGGACAGTGAGGTGAAGATTCTAAGTAGAGAGAAAGGTTGGTTTGAAAGAGGGGTGAAGGAAGCCATCTTTGTGATGAAAGAGAGTCCCTCACTGAATCCGAGTGGAGGCGTTAGATACATTCTGCCCGGTATTTACAGCAGCCTTTTGACGCCATGGACTAAAGATGACACCTCGTGACCCAGTTTCACGCCTCTCGTTAGCAGGAATTTCTATTCACTAGGCTTTTAATATTTTTGTAATAGGGTTCGTTTACTGGTCTGTGGTTACAATAGGAGCCATTCACGGCCATCTTAGGTAACACAGGCTCATTGGTCGAGCCCTTCTTACTATTTTTTTACCTTTTACTCAGGTTAGTATAAATAGATCCAGTTTCCAGTCCATTTCATTCAGATTGAAAATTATTTCCGGATGGAAGTCGAAACGTCTCGATCAAGAATTAAACTGTCCAGAAGACTTTTTTAAAACTTTTTCTACTATTTTAAAGATAGATCCATCCATCATCAGCAAACAGCCAAACTTGTTCAAACTTCATATTTCTGCACTAATAAACCAGTATGTTTCTGATTATACCGGACACACTGAGGTGTGTCTTCATTACTGGTGTGTTTCTCTCCCTCTCCGCCCTCTGAGGTTTGTGTTTAGTTGCTGCAGGTGTGTATCATACATGAAGAAGAGGGGGTGACAGGTACTTGGCAGACTTTCCTCCCACACATGGACACGCTTAGCGACACACCAACAATCCCACCGGCTGTACACGCATTAAACACACAAACATGGACGAAGCAAATAGCAACACTTCTACTTGGAAAATCTTTTCCCAGAATGCCCACAAATCATCAGCTAACAACCCAGTTAGCTCACTGTACAGGATTATGGGAAGACCTGAAAATGACATGAATCATTTCAAACGTTTGTTTTTAGTTTAACTGAGAGGAAAAGAAATCAACCATGTGGAATGGGGAGGTCTTCTAACTGCATTAGGGACATCCGTGTGGGGATACTCGCCGCCTGACCTCGTGTTGCCCACGCTGAACCAGGAAACATCGCATGATCTGTCAAATTTAAAGGAACGGGACACAGCAACGGGACACCTCTGTGCCAAATAGAAAGTAACTTCTAGCCCCAAAAAAGCCTCGACACCTGTGAAATTCCATTGTCTGTGTTTTCTGTCTGACCTGACAGGGAAGGCTGAGGAGAGAGGGAGAGGGGAAGGGGTGAAAGAGAAGAGAAAGAGAGGGAGATAATGTCAACTACAATAACACTGTTTGGGAGGAAGGAACATAGCGGACAGCAAACGGTGTGGCTCAGTGAGAGTACATGCATGCTGCTGATGTGAATTGTGCGCTTCTTAGGGGTAACAGATCTTTCTCAGCCCCAAAAAACTGGAACGACAGAGGGAGAAATACAAGTGACCCAGGCCCACACTCATCCCAATTCCGGGCCCCCAAAATAGGGCAGAAGAAGCCTCCCACCCAGCCAGAAGAGTTCCAGAATGGACCCTCTAACAGCAGTCCCCCTGGCACCAAGGGGCATGGGTGTCCCCGATACCAAGACCCTAGGCTACGGGGCAGACACAGACAGACCAATCACCCCAAGGACCCAGGAGCTCCACACTACCCAGCCAGAGCCCCCGCCAGAGACCCAGAAGGACCAGGCCAACCTTTATGTAACCTCCACAGCCCAAAACCCAACCAGGCGCCTGGTCTAAGTCGGCCAGAGACCTCCAGAGAACACTATGCAGCTACAGCTACCCCACACATACCTTTCTTCACTCTCCTAAAACCTCACCTGTAGTCTTGCCCAAGTCCTCTCAGCTCCATAACTACATCCTCTCACCCCCTCCCCACCAGACTAACCCTCTTCGCCCTCACCAGCGACTTCAACAAGTTTTCTTGACAGGTTTTGTTTGGCCAATGATAACAGGAAGCTAGATTGTGAGTCAGACGCATTGGCTGCAGTCGAGGTTTTCAGTGACAGGGTCACATACTGTACCTTTAAAAACTAATTCTTTATTTATTTGAAAAAAGAAACACAAACAAAAGTCTAGCTTTTAGATTGTAATGTGGTTTGCCATGGGAACGCAAATTGGACCTGTTTGGATTTTCTGACGGATGCAGGACCTGCATGTATGAACACAGTTACTGAATATCTAACCAATATCGATCATGTTAGAGGTTTTAAAGTCAGAGAGGTCAGACTGAGATGGTTTGGACATGTGCAGAGGAGAGAGAGAGAGTACATCAGAAGAAGGATGCTGGGTTTGGAACCACCAGGAAAGAGGACTAGAGGAAGACCAAAGAGGAGGTTCATGGATACAGTGAAGGAAGACATGAAGATAGTTGGTGTGACCGAAGAGGATGCAGCAGATAGGGTTAGATGGCGCCCCTGAAGGGAAATGATGGAAGAAGAAGAAGAAGATCAATCTAACGCTCCCGAGGTGTCGATACCAGCTCCACGTTTGTTTTCAGCTTTCTCCAAAGATCCCTTCAGGATGTCTCAGACGGACCGTGCTCTTCCACAGGAATGAGAAAAACGTTCTCATATTCATCTTTGCTCTGACATCTTTGGAACAGTGTGTGATTACTTCTGGCTGCTAAGCTGAAGCACACAGGTGGTCTTTATGTTTTACACCTTCAGAAATGCTGCGTTCGTCCGTCCGTACGGAGGAAACCCGACTGATGAATTACTCACACAAGCATTTCATTTCATTCTACACCTGGTAACGATAAAGGTTCACATAGTGCCAGGATGTGTTTGTGTGTGTCTGTGTGTGCAGGTTATCTACCAGCTTTGTGTGTGGTCATGTGGAACCTCACACCTAGAAGGTTGCAGGTGTGACGGATCCTGAATGACTTCTAAGAACATTTCTGTTTGTCTAAAAAAGATCTAAATCACAGAACGTGGGCGGAGGGGTTTGGCACTCTGTCTGTCTGTGTTTCTGTAACACTTTTGTAAACACAGTTTCTCCTTCACTCATCTTTCTGTCATATTGAGCCTCATTCAGTTCTACAAACTGACACAAATAACCACAAATAATCGAACCAAATTCTCAAACAATCAGAAAGAAAAGAAACACATAAGTCGATGTTCTCGCTGTAACCAAAGTCAACAAGACAATGAGCCTGATATCGGCACAGAACTCGTGATGATAAATCCAAACCCACCGTGGAAACTCACCCACTATAAATTCAGAGTGTGTGTTGATTTTAACACTCAAGGCTTTAGATCTTTGATGAAACCACAAAGTAAGACGTTCTTTGGCCAAAGTTATTCTGAACCAGAGAAAAGACAAAAATCTTTAATGTAGGACCAGAAAAAAAGACTATGTCTTCATTTTCTTCAACACCATTCGTTTTTTTTTTTTTTTTTTTTATTTTAGTTTGTCCATCCAGTTTTACGCCCCGTCGTCCCAGGGAGAGCTTTGGCCCAGTGGGATTTGGATCCGGTTCTCCCTGCCGAAAGACGGTAACTCTACCACTAGGCCAACGCCCCCTGGGACCAACACCATTCGTCAGTAGGAAGTCCACATGTAAGTTAGGATTGGACTCCTGGTCGGAATCTTCACGAGAAGAAAACTTTGAGGCAAACAAATGAGAGTAAAGAAAGCTCTGATTTGTTTTTTAAGAAGTGTTATCTAACACCTAGTCACACAGAGAGTCGTTACATAGCAGTTATCAAACCTTAACGTGGGAACAAAGTGAAATAACTGAATTCTTCATGGGTATTTCAGTTACTTTGGACTTCCAAACACTCGGTGGTATTTGAAAGATTAGCTCCTCCTGCTAGCGTTAGCCGTGGGAGCTCCTGAGTTTTATTAACAGTCAAGTTTCAGCACCGCAAAGTGAAAATCTGGAATTATCCTCTGAAGACTTTGTCATAAACGTAAATCCTGTTCTTTCGCTGTTAATTCAACCCGATGGGTGTAAAATGCAAAACTCTCCATCTGCACATAAATATGGTTCTCATAAAACTCGACCAGCCGACAAGAACTCCAACTGGGGTCTTTCTAAGTGGCCCAAACAGTCCTGATCGTTTTTTTTTTTTATTATTTAGATGAGTTTAAATGAATGCATTGGTAAAGTTTCCTGGTCGAGTTTAAACGAGGTAGAGTTTAAACATTAAGCCCAGCATGCTTGGAAGATGACTCCATGTGCAATTAGCTGGAAATGAAAATTGGGTCGGAGACCACAAACAAAACGAGAAATTCTTTGTAAAGATAATTGAATTGTGGGCAGTGAACACTTTACATATTGGAAAGCAGTGATGGATGAGAGGGCAAAACAATAGAAGCTAAAAAGGAAAGTATTGCAGAACGTTCCGATCACAGCTCATGAACTCAGGAGGAGCCTCTTCTCCTGTACAGATGATAGAGGCTGAGGGGGATGATGCAGGCCCTGATCGATTTATAGGTTGGCCAATTAAATCGTCCGTAGCTGCACTCTGATGAGACTTTGGAAATTGAAAAAAATGTTGCCAGTTTAAACAAACACATTTCTGTCTAAAAGTTTATTTAAACACTCTGATTCACAAAGTTCCTGTTAACGCACCACAAAGTGACGTCACACACTGCAGATAAAGCTGCTCTGACATGGAGGAAGAAAGCAGAAACAGACATTTTTTCTCTTGTTCTTTGTTCTGCGAACATCATGAACAAATACATAAGTTCTGTTCCATCGTCTTTCACCTATCCAGGGCCGGGTCACAGGGGCAAAAGAGTCAGATGGGAACCCCAGGCTTCTTTCACACCGGCTGCATCCTCCAGCTTAGGATCCAGGACCCTGTCCAGCTGTGAGCTCACCCGGGAGGATCCTGAGGTGTTCCCTGCCCAGCTGTGAGACATAGTCTCCCCAGTGGATCCAGGATATGCCTCTGGTGGGACTTACCTGGAACACCCGCCAGCAAGCCATTAGACAGGCATCTTAACCAGATGCCTGAACCACCCCATCTGGCTTCAGTTGACCCAGAGGAACAATAGCTCGACTCCGAGCTCCTCCCTCTATCTCTGAATGGGAGCTCAGCAGCTCTGCGGAGGAAGCTCATTTCAGCCACTTGTATCCGTGGTCCTGTTCTATGGGTTCTTTGAGTCGCCAGGTTACCATGGTGGAGGGGTTTCCATGCTCTAATGATCCTAGGAGTGATATGGTCAGGGGCTTAATGTCCATAGTCAGGTCATCCAAGATAAACAGGTCCTAAGTGAGCGGTCGGACGAAATGCGTTTCAAAAACCCCCCATGAAGAGAAAGGAATCAGTTTATTGTGTGATGTTTCGGTCACAGAAAAAATTGTTTAGAAAACAACTTTACTATCCAATTAAATTCTATTAAAAATATTCCTCTAAACATTTCAATAGAAAATGTTATAAACAAGGCTGTAAATATTAAATCACTTTTTTTTTCACACAGACGAGTTATCTAATTTGATATTGTTAATTATCTTGGCATTGATTTTGAAAACCTTGACATTTAAATAATAAGAAAAATGTTATTTCTTTTTTTTTAAATTTACATTGGCAGAATAATAAAAAGAATTGTCCTTTCTTAGATCATGTAATTCAGTTTTTGCATTTTATTGTTAAAACACGGGAGTGTGCTGAACACTGAAGCATCTGAACCAATCACAGAGCGGAACATTTACTGAGACAATGAAACACTTTGAAGCAGTAGGAGGAACCAAAGCTTCAACACTTTAGTTACATGACCAGCCGCTGAGACACAAACTCTGAAACAGCAGTTTGGAACAGTTTATTTCTGAAAGGACAAGACGTGCTCCGGAGTTTCAGATAGTTGGATGAATAAATGAAAGAATTAAATGGATTCTTGGGTGAATGGAGTTTGACTAACGTGAAAGGATAACTGGTCGAGAGAATTGAATAAATAAAAGGTTGATTTAACAGACGACTGGAAAGAGACTTGAATGACTGAATGAATGGATTAATAAATAGATATTTGAATGACTGACCTCCGTCCCTTACACGACCACATGGCAGCGTATGGACATGATTTACCAGAAAATAAGCCATTGTTTATCTTTTTAGCAGCTTTTGGCGCCTCTTGATAAAATTCCTTCAGAACAATTTTGAGGGAAAAACCAAGAACACCAAAGAATCTAAACACCATTCAGTTCCACCGAGCCAAATCTGATAGCGTAAAAAAGTTTTGGAAGGAGACACAGTGAAAAACAACAGCTACGAGGGCAGGACGATCCATCAACCACAAGAGTTATAAAACCAATGGAGAAAAATCTTGTAGATATAAAATATATGATTTAAATGTGTTTCATATCTAAAGAAGATTTATTTAATCATCCAACAAGTCAACGAAGAATGAAACGCCTCCGTCTTCTCTGTTTCTTCTTTTACTTCTTCTTTCATCATTTCCCTTCAGGGAGCGCCACAGCAAGTCAGTTTCTTCCATCTAACCCTATCTTCTGCATCCTCTTCAGTCACACCAACTATCTTCATGTCTTCCTTCACTGTATCCATGAACCTCCTCTTTGGTCTTCCTCTAATCCTCTTTCCTGGTGGTTCCAAACCCAGCATCCTTCTTCTGATGTACTCTCTCTCCTCTGCACATGTCCAAACCATCTCAGTCTGACCTCTCTGACTTTAAAACCTCTAACATGTGCTGTTCCTCTGATCCTGTCCATCCTGGTCACTCCCAGAGAGATCCTCAGCATCTTCATCTCTGATACAAACATCTTTGCTTCCTGTCTTTTCTTCAGTGCCACTGTCTCTAGACCAATCAGCATGGCCGCTCTCACCACGGTTTTCTACACTTTCCCTTTCATTCTAGCTGAAACTCTTCTATCACACATCACACCTGATACTTTTCTTCACCACTTCCAGCCTGCCTCAACAAGCTTCTTCACCTCTTTTCCACACTCTCCACTGCTAATTAAATATTAGGTTATATCATTGTACAGGTACTTTATGTAACATAAGAATTCAGCAGATGGGGTTCATCCTGATGGAAATGAATGGTAGTTAAGTTTAAACAATTGTTCCCAAAAAAGTTTGTAAAAACAAACAAACTTTATCCGTTAGCAGCAGGGCCACAGAACTACAAACATGGCAGACACGTGCTTGTGATCATGTCACACCGCCATCTCTGCTCTCTCATTGGGTGGGACGTTTTCCCATTGCTTCAATCGTAAATAAACCTGACTAGTTGCAGAAGGAACATTAAATTGAGTAGAGGCACTAGGCAGCACAAGTTCGGTCCCCAATGTACCATACTTCCACCAGCTTCTCCCATCTAGCAGCCAACTAGCAACTGTATCAGCTACATGTCTCTGTTTCTAGCTGGCCTGGTGATAAGTTTTTTCATACAGGAATGCTTTAAACCTCCCTTTAAATGTAGGTACACTGAGAGAAGAACACTGTCTGCCTCTCTCCCTTGAGCTTGGAGCTTATTCCATAAAATTAGAGGTTGGTGATTAAAGGCTCTGCCTCCAACTGAACTTTTAGAAATCCCAAAAGCCCTGTATGTAGTTGGTACTCAATACTAATCTAAAAGCTACCATTTTTGGCTGCAAGTTGGTGGTACTATTATTTGATAGTAATTAGTTACATGTTAATATTTAATAATTTGATTGGTTATTTAGGTGTATTTGGTCATTAAATTGGCTCTACACAGAAACTTCTCGACCAATCACGCATCCAGAGCCTAAAACATGTCAAATATTGACCAATAGTAAATATAAACTGTAGCTCTGATGGGGCCGAGTAACAAGATTTGTAAACTTGTTTCATGTGGAGCAGAAATTAATATGTTTTTCTTCTTGTTTCATCATTTTTCTTTGAGATTTTATTGTAAAAACTCTAATTTGAGGAGTTGTTTGTGGATTAAAACCCAAGCGGCTTCGTGTCTAAAGCAGCAGGTTCCCCGACTTCATGCAGGACTGAGTTTCTCACAAAAATAATCTGATTTTAGATGCAAAGCTGGAAAGTGTTTATTTAAACTCTGGACTGGAGGACCAGCGTGATGGAGATGTGGACCACTGATTCTGGACCAGTTTGTTCAGGTCTAAGCGGTCGGTGGGAACACGAGCCCTCTGGGTGTGAGCTCTCGTCTCCAGGGAAACGCTCTCAATGCCTTTTTACTTTTGCGAGCCCTCCCGAAACATTATTGTTAAATCGTGTAATGGGGCGACCATTAAAGTTGTGTCCGATGAAGTTAAGTCCTGTTAAACAAGCCTTCCTTTTCAGGGTTGGCAATGAGAGGCATCTGGTTCTGATTAGAGCCGAGCAGGGAACACAATAGGCCTCTTCAGCCGGGCTCTTGATCCTGTTCGCTTCGATTTGGCCTGACACTTTGCCACAATTCACCGCCACAAACAGAAACATAGAAACCTAAAACTTGTAAACAGGTCGTGTTTCTGCTTTACTAGAGATTCCTGGACTTCAGGAGGCTCTACCAAGTTCACTGAGATGTACTCTGATTACATAATGAGTGGTAGAAGAGCAGCATAACAAAGTCACAGGACCATTGTTCACGTTCGATCTTTAGCCAGACTGGAATATGTCTTCATTTCCATTTGAGTTTCTTTAACCTCACGTAAAAATGGTTTAAATTATTCATTTAATCAGCATAAACATTTCTTTTAACTCTCCAAACCACAGTTTCGGTAGATCTACAGAGGAAAAAACAGTCACTCTGCAGTTTTGTTTTTGATTAACAAAGATTTGAAAGCGTTTTAAAGTTAAATGGATGAACGTTGTGAAGTTAGATAGAATATAAACTTTAATAAGAAAATTGGATCACATCATGTAAAAGATTAATTATATGCAGATTATCAATCAGTACATTTGAAGTTATTTTGAAACGTCCACCGTTACACACACATTTTATACATAAAGATAATTAACAATGAGAGTAATGATGTCATCAAACCAATAAGTCTGTAATTATTTGAACCACCTCCAAGACTGATTCCTGGTGCGCTGCATGTTTCTTTTTTGTCACTACAATAAGGTCAGACCGTTCCGTTCCATCGTCTTCCACTTCCGCATCGTGGGGGCAACAGCCTCAGACGGGAAGCCCAGGCTTCCCTCACCCCGGCTGTATCCTCCAGCTCACCCGGGAGGATCCAGAGTTGTTCCCCTGCCAGCTGTGAGACATAGTCTCTCCAGCAAGTCTGGGGTCTGCCTCTTGGTCTCCTCCCGGTGGGATGTGCCCGAAACCCCTCACCAGCAAGGTGCTTGGGAAGCATCCTAACCAGATGTCCGAACCACCCTGTCTGGCTTCTCTCGACCTGGAGGAGGAGCAGCTCTACAAATGAATAAATTAACAAGATACTTCCACGTGTTCTGTAAATTTATGGCTTACACTTTTAACCTTTGGTTGCTCAGTCCTGAAAACCCAATCAGTTCATCCATAGTTGGAACTGAGTAACTGAAGGCAGTTTCATTAAAATTTCTTGGTGTTTTTGGGAGACATCCCATCCACACTGTACACATGTGGAATAAAATTACGGACAGATTTTTCTTAAACTGGAAAAAATGAGACTTTAAAAGTCTTTGTTTCTTATTTTAAACAAAACCATTCGTTCAAAAAAAAAAAAAACAAAACTCAGTGTGAATTCAATTTACAAATTATGTTTCATTTCCTGTTTAAAGACTTTAAAGGATCATAAATCATGGGAAATATCAGTCGGTATAAATCAGAGGTGCAGATTGAAATCATCTGTTTGTTTTATTTATCTCTAATGTGTGATAATTAGAGACAGACGGGTTTCTGGGGCAGTAGCCCACGTTTACTTTAGGCTGCAGGATCGTTCGCTCTGCAGTGACTTCTCAACGACCTGGACTGGATTCTTTGAAGCTTTTACAGAGAATGAAAACTTATGGATGAATCGTTTTAAAAAAGCTGTTAAAAGTTTGGCCGAGTTTTTTTGTTGACATGGTTGAACATAAAACAGAACCTCCTCTCTCTACGGATCCATGGGATCTGGACTCTTCATCTGTGATAGTTTCACATTGCATTCATTGTAAAAACACACTGATTATAACGAATCAGTATTTTATACTAAAGTTAAGAAATATGTCGAGAAATAAAGGAAATCATAACAAAATCTGGGGGAAAAAAACATCCAATAGATTCGAAATACATAAAAAGAGACGGTCTCTCCAGCGATTTCGGGGTCTGCCTCTTGGTCTCCTCTCCACTTGTTGTGGATGGAAGGAGGATGATGTGGATGAATGTTGTGAATTTCGTCCTTTTGGTCCATTTTTTTCACCGCCTGAATGAATACACAACACAGTGTAAACCTCATTTGAAGCCACAGATTCATTGCAAAGAGCATCAAGTTAGAAAAGATAGTAGGTCTATAGATGGCACTTTTTATTGAGGAGAGGGACTGAGCATGAGCACATCACATGCACTGAAACACTTCATGTTTAGGTTAGAATGCAGGTGTTCTAACCTAAATATGAGAACAAAATCCAAGACCAAGAACAAATTTGTCATTTTCCCTCACCTGCCACCAGAAGGAGCCCTGAACCTTCCCTCGTCACCCTAATTCGGGACACCTGAGGGTGATCAGTCTGATGAGACACACCTGTGGATCCTGCTGCCTATTTAAAGGCAATCACTCCAGACTTCTTGGTTAAGTCATCACCATCCCTCCCAACCAGGTCTTCCTGGCTGCTTGACCAAGTTTATCTTTGAACTGCTTTGTAATTTTAGACTTAAAGACATTTCTTTGTGACAAATCCTGTGCACTTTGTCTCACAGCCTTACTGAATTTTTGGTTAATAAATATTGTTTTGTTGTCCTTCATTTGGGTCCTCCTCATTTCACATCATAACAAAAATGGGGCTTGAACAGTATCCAAGTACAAAACAGAACCTGCTTGAGGCGTCTATTGCATAAAATCCTCATTTGGGAGAAGCACGGACGATGAATGAATGAATTGGTTTTCCACCAATGGCAGTACGACCTTAGTGTGTACAAACTGGGGCTTTTTGGTGGGTTTTTTTGACAGAGCATTAAGAATAAATATATCTACCATCTTATGATACCCATACTATGCATGAATCAGTATGGTGTGGTTTGGATCTGAAAGGATAAAACCAGCAACAATGTTTCAACAAAAAACATCTATAAAAAAAAAAAGTCAAGCCAAGCGAACAGAATCAGCAATAATCTGATCAACTCCTTTTTTTTTCATAAAAATCCCAGATGTTTAAGTTTAAATGATTGATGGTTTTAATGTAAAAAATATGATCTGATTCTGATGAATCTGGATGTTAGTTAAAAAGGGTTTCCAGGTGATGTTTACACTGGTTACCATGGTGACGCACCCACCCCCCTCCTTTACTAACAGCTGTCTGTAAACATCTGGAAGAGGAGGAGAGCAGTTTTTGGAGTTATAGAAGAAGAATGGACTTCTATCAGAATCATATTATGGGATGTTTAGTGTTTCTCATGCTGCTTGTAGGTCAGCGGTGCTCAAAGGCACTACGTTCACTCATAATAATATTTCCATGGTTAATTCTGAATAAAAACACACCGTAAGTCTTTTAAATGAAAACCCTGAACTCTAATTTTGAACCATCTGAATCTTTCTGTCACTCAGTGAAAACAGTCTGACCTTGCAGCGTTGGGGATCGCTGGCTCCAAGGTAGATGGATTCCTTTTTTTTAACCGATCGCTCTTTCCTTGCTGATAAGTATATTCTGTTACGTTCCGTCATCTTCCGCTTGTTCCGGGGCAGGGTTGCGGGGGCAACAGCCTCAAACGGGAAGGCCAGGCTTCTCTCACTCCGGCTGCATCCTCCAGCTCACCCGGAGGGATCCCGAGTCGTTCCCCGGCCAGCTGTGAGACATAGTCTCTCCACCCCATCTGGCTCCTCTCGACTTGGAGGGTTACATACAGTATAGTATGTACCCAAACAGTCAGTATAGTCCAGAAAACAGAGCCTAAAAACACTTTTCTAACCAAGTTTTCCCTTGAACAAACTTTCTGAGCATTATCTTTAAATTCTCAATCTGGGGAATGGTTCCCATTATGGACTGTATGGCGTGGATGATCTAAAGAACTACAAACATGGAGGACGGAAACGAGAGTTCATGTCAAGTCATCATCTCAGTTCTCTGATTGGGTTGCTGCAATCGTTAACTAATGCCTGCTGACCCTGACCTAGTTGCTAGTTAATTGAAATAGAGCAGAGGCACTAGGTGGTGCGTGCCTGGCATGTCCACTTCCCATTGTCGGCAGGGAATGCACCTGTCTGACTTTCTTATCTGAACTGGTTCTCTCTCTCTGAGACAGAGTGATGTAAACATTTCCTTTAATCAAAGCTGAGGCTTCCCAGTGGTTTGAAACCCTCTCATATCCTCCCAGTACAAAAACCCACTGACAAGGAGATGCTGAGCAGGAGCAAAGTGAAAAAAGAACTTTGAAGAATGAAGATTCCCGGATGAGACATTCCAAAGAGCTGGATGAAGTAAAGCAGCCAGTGTCTGGATCGATGTGTAGAGCCAGACGGTACAAACAGCCAAAACCAGACTCACACGGGACCTCATCATTTTACAACAACACTGTTCCTCATCCAAAGATGATTTTAGCTCACGTTTTTTTTCTGCCTGTAGTTTGATTCCAGGTGGGTAGTTAGCGTGCTAGCTGTTATGACGGGTAGTGAAGTGTCTCCACATTGTGCCACTTTGACATGGCCACATTCACCTGGCAAATGAGGCACACACAGGTTTCTTTCAAATGTGTTAAAAAGAAATCCTCTTCCACTGTGTTGTTTTTGGGCCAAGCGCCCATGTGCGCTGCGCCCGTTAACTTCCTCTCCACTGGTGCTTATTTTGTGTGTACACAAACCTACTGTCAGGATCCCCTGGCCTGCTGCCAAAGGAAGCCCTGAACCTTCCTCCTTCACCTGGATTCCAGCCTTATCCTGGACACCTGGCTGATTAACCTGGTACCAATCAGCTGTGCTTCATCAGCCTGTTGCCTATTTGAGGGCAATCACCCCCAGACTTTCTCGTCTGCATTGTGCCAACACTGCAAACAGAGTCAAACCGTTGAGCACGTTTTTATAGAGTGTCCTCTTTATGCAAGGCAGCGTGCCATTTTGTTTAAATCTGTGTCTGGAAAAAGTGAGTTGTGTCTTAAGGAGCTGTTGAACCCTCCTGCAGGAGCTGACCATTGTATACGCGCTATTGGGAACTTTCTAGAGTCGAGTGGAGTATGCCTCTGGATGTAGTAGAGAATCCTAAGTGCAGTTCCTGAACAATCCAGAAAGGCAGCAATGTGCCGGGTGGCATGTAGTCTGACGGAAATAATAATAATAATAATAAGAAGAAGACTTTCTCGTCGGGTCATACCATCCCTTCCGGCCAGGTCATCCTGGTTGCCTGACCATGTTTGAACTCTGTTATTATTTGAACCTTTGAATTCTGAGTTAATCCTGTGCCCTTTGCTTTACAGATTTACCTGAATTGTGTTAATACACTTTGTTTTGATTCTTGTAATCGGGTCCTCCTCCTTCCACATCCTCAAACCCTGACAATTACAAGTTAATGTATAATGAACGTGGTTTTAAAGTATTGTAATTTTCAAATCTATAGAAATGCAAGTGTGATCACAAAAAATAGCAACAAAAAATTCTATTGTAAACTTAGCTTAATAGAAAGTTGCGCAATGTTAGAACGACCTGTTGCCCGCGGGCACCTTGTTGGTGACTCCTGGTTTACATCATGTCCTTTGGACTTACTAAACTTCTAATTCATTCTTCCCTCTTCTGTCTGCTGTCTTCAAATTAAGGTCCAGACATCAGTGGGAAGTACACTAGCCGCCATTTTTCTTCTTCTTCCAGCATTCTCCTTCAGAGAGCGCCACAGCAAGTTAGTTTCTTCACCCTAATCCTATCTCCGCATCCTCTTCAGCCACGCCAACTATCTTCATGAGTTACTAGCTGCCATCATCAGCAATGATAAAGAACCTGGGTCTTGTTTACTATGAATTGCATTGATCTTGGCTCAACAAGTTTTTGCCTTGCACTACGGTGATGCTCAACAATCAGGTGTAAGCCAACTTAATCTCCATCCCTCCCTAACCACGCCTCTTGAACTCCATATGGATCGATTGCTTTATGAACGGACTCTGACACTTTCAGAAATCACTCAGTGAGCATAGAAGTCAGTATTCGCACACATTTGTTCGTGTACATGCAGCGGAGTACCACAGTATTTCTCTTGGTGATCAAACTTGGTGGAACTTAGATTCCATTCTGCTGAGAAAGTTTTAGATGTGTTTCAAGTTTTGTCCTTATGACATTGCCCTTTTCTGAAAAGTACGTAGGTGTCAGGATACCCTCACTTGCCGCCAGAGGGAGCCCTGGATGTTCCTCACCACCCTGATTAGGGACATCTGAGATTGATTCCTGATGCCCCACATTTATGGACCCTGCCATCTATTTAACCAAAATCACCCCAGACTTCCCGGTCAGGTCAGACCATCCCTTACAGCCAGGTCTCCTTGCTTGCCTGACCAGGAACACTTTCTGACAATAACTTTTTGCCACTGAAACTTTGTTTTTCTTTCCACAGTAATAACGGACTGCCAAATTAAAATAAACCATATTTTCTGTCTGCAAGTGGGTCCTCTCTTTTCACCTGCACACTGCTTCATGACAGTAGGTGTGTCTTCTTCACAGCAATCACACCTGAGGACAACATCATTAGCGTCTTAGCCACAGACCTCCAGATTCTCACGTGTTTCAAACACTGAATAATTTGGCTTCCGTAGGAAAATTCCTGATTCCTGAATGTGGTTCATTTTAGTGGATTCTGTTTCTCTTCATTAACATAGAAGAAAAAAGCTGTGGTTTCCTCCAGCTTGAGATTTTGTTAATGGGAACGTGTACTTAATGCAGTGTAGATGTTTGTTAGAAAGCTCTGATTAATGTTGTGTTTTCTGCTGGTTAACAATCAGCTCATTCTTCTTAGTTGTGGGAAGAAAGCCATTTTCTCAGAGCAGACACACCTAAATATAGCTGCATGCTAGAACGCCAGCCACAGATAAGAAGAACTCACTGGGTTTTCTTTTTCCCAGACGAGCGGATGAGCCAGACAGACCAGACGGGAAGAATGTCGGCTATAGATAGAAATGTTCACCATGTAGAATTCAGTGTTTATGGATGAGCTGTGAAGCTACTTCTGGCAGAAAAACAACCGTTAGGTGTACTTTATCATTAAATACCATGAGAAATATTTCAATTAGTCTCCTCCGTCATTTTTTAAATGATCATAAATAACCTTTAAGGCTAAGACCAGATGGAGCCAACATGAATTCACAGTATCTGCCGTTGGCTCGGCTTGACTTAACTTTTCATTTGAAATTCAATTGCAAAAGTATTTCTCAAAACCAGTTGAAGCCGGGGTGAGGGAAGCCTGGGTTTTCATCTGAGGCTGTTGCCCCAGCGACCCAGCCCCAGATGAATGGAAGGCAACAGAATGGACCATGTCCTAACAACCTGTCGTAAGAAAAAATATACTTTATTCATTGCTCAGTGGGGAAATTTGTGTACTTCATTAAACCGCAGCAGGCTGCCGTGACGGCACCAATGATGGGAGAAACGAAGGGTTAGGTGTCTTCTCCAAAGGTGAAGGCTCCAACACTGAGCTATTGCCTTCCCCCTTATAAATGGACCACATCACAGAAAGGAATTTTAACTTAGAGTTATGGATGATTTTGATCACCGTGTTTTAAATTGTTTCTAAACCATGCATTGCCGTGCACTAACTTCTATGCAATATTTCACATTCTGATAATAAACAATATCAGTAAAGCATGTTAGAGGTTTTAAAGTCAGAGAGGCCAAACTGAGATGGTTTGGACATGTGCAGAGGAGAGAGAGAGAGTAGGATGCTGGGTTTGGAACCACCAGGAAAGAGGACTAGAGGAAGACCAAAGAGGAGGTTCATAGATACAGTGAAGGAAGACATGAAGATAGTTGGTGTGACTGAAGAGGATGCAGCAGATAGGGTTAGATGGAAGAAACTGACTTGATGTGGCGCCCCCTGGAGGGAGATGCTGAAAGAAGAAGAAGAAGATCAAGCTGGAAAATACATGAATTGTCTCCTGCGACTGACAAGAATTCCTTGTGCGTCACGCAAACTTGAATCAAAACCACTGTGACTCTTTTTACAAAACAGAAGCTTTACAAATCACATCTGCAACAACTCTCAGGAGCTAACTTGATCTCAATCCCACCCTAACCACGCCTCTAGAACTCCAAATATGGGTCATGCAAATGATGTTCTGTATGCAGTAGTCCTGGAATGAGCTGGTGGCACCTTAGTCATGAACAATAAAGTGGGAAGCAGCCACAACGACTGTGTTACTGGAAAAAAAAGAAAATTATAGTGACCAATGGGAAAGTAGCCATGGACTGGGAGTCCATGTCAGCCAATGGAGGCGATCTAAGTAGATATGTTTAGCTTCTAGGTGATAGAAGCAGGTGCATGTCAGCACACAGTTTCAATATGAGTTCAAACATGCTGATTGATGCAGTTTTTTCCATAATCATGAGGTGTTTCGGGTACGTCCCACTGGGAGGAGACCAAGAGGCAGACCCTGGACCTGCTGGAGAGACTTACTCACAGCTGGCCGGGACCAACTCGGGATCCTCCTGGGTGAGCTGGAGGATGCAGCCGGGGAGAGAAGCCTGGGCTTCCCGTCTTAGGCTGCTGCCTCCGCGACCTAGCCCTAGATAAGCAGACGACGACGGAACGGGACGGATTGGTCCGGCTTTAAACGCTTCATTTCACTGTCCTCATTTCACTTCAGCTTCTGCCCTCAAGTCTAATCTTTTCCTGGTGTCTTACAACGTGTGTACGGCGACTTCTGACTTTACTCAAAGTTACACCATCGTCCACACTCTTCACTAGCTTCATAAATCACTCAATCTGAGAAGAAGTAGGCAAACACTTGGATTTGGGCGTACGCTCCTTGATAAATGAAGCCTTTGGATACTAACTGTTGGAGAGAAGCTCATTAATATGCAAAGCAGTGAATAGGACTATTTTACAGAGACTTGAGTATTAAACATGTTTTCATTTATTTCACCATTTTTTTGTTAAATACACGCCTCCATATGTGTGTTTTATGTATTCTCAGATTCCATCAGCTCATTTAAAGACCATTGCATGTACATCTCATCATTAGGATGAGGTCTAGAGGTGGGTTTGGGGTGGATTTGAAGTCGTCTTATGCCTGAGATTTATTCCAGGTGTGATTTGTGACAGTTACCTGTGGAAGGAGAGCCACAGTGGGTTTGAGAAACACAAAGGTTGTGAGTTGCAAATACTGCCATAGTGCTGAGCAAAAAAAATTACATCATTCCTGACCAATGAGAACCCTGGAATGGTTTACACTTCACAAGAAGGAAGAGGAATTTTTGTTTAATCGATGATGTCAGTAACATTATTTATGTTCTGAAGCCAAAAACTGTTCCATTCCTTTCCGTTCTGTCGTCTTAAATTTATCCGGGGCCAGGTTGCAGGGGCAACAGCCTTAGACGGGAAGCCCAGGCTTCTCTCACCCCGGCTGCATCCTCCAGCTCACCTGGAAGCGTCCCGAGTTGTTCCCCAGCCAGGTGTGAGACATAGTCTCTCCAGCAGGTCCGGGTTCTGCCTCTTGTTCTCCTCCCAGTGAGACGTGCCCGAAACACCTCACCAGCGAGGCGCTCAGGGGACATCCTTTACCAGATGCCTGAACCACCCCATCAGGGTCCTCTCGACCTGGTCGAGAGGAGCTGTTAGAATTTAAAAACAAAAAGCTAAACAAAGAAAATTTAGTGACCATCTTTTCTTTAAGAAATAAAGCTCAGGTCATCCCTTTGTTTTTTAATCATTTTGTGAAGTTTATTTTTTTATTCATAGTTTTGATGACCTCAGTGAGACTGCGTTTTTCCAAATGGAAACGTGAGGTTACAGGAAGAAGAGATAAAGAAGGTGGAAGATTTTAACTACTTAGGATCAACAGTCCAGAGCAATGGAGAGTGTGGAAAAGAGGTGAAGAAGCGTGTGCAGGCAGGCTGGAACGGGTGGAGAAAAGTATCAGGTGTGATGTGTGATAGAAGAGTTTCAGATAAAATGAAAGAGAAAGTGTAGAAAACCGTGGTGAGAGAGGCCATGCTGATTGGTCTAGAGACAGTGTGGTGAGAGCGGCCATGCTGATTGGTCTAGAGACAGTGTGGGGGGAGCGGCCATGCTGATTGGTCTAGAGACAGTGTGGTGAGAGCGGCCATGCTGATTGGTCTAGAGACAGTGTGGTGAGAGCGGCCATGCTGATTGGTCTAGAGCAGCGGTCGGCAACCCGCGGCTCCGGAGCCTCATGCGGCTCTTTCATCCTTATAATGCGGCTCTGATTGGCTTGGGAAAATAAATTACTAAAAAAATTTTTTTTGTATTTAATTGAAGTGTGTTTTATTTGTGTTAGTTTTTATATTATTTTAGTTCTAAATTTGAAGATTATTGTGATCTTGAAATATCACAAAGTAAGCTCCGCTGCATACTTTGAAAGCCCAAGGTGATATAAGGATGACGGCTCACGGATTTTTCCCTTTTGTTTGCTGCATGCACAATTTAAATTCAGCTTTTTAATTTATTCAAAAGAGACATTCAGACATTATTATTTTTTCAAGAATTCAAAATGTTAAAATGTGTTCATTAAATGAATACAATGTAATTTTCTCTGTAGCACGTGGATTTCATAAGAAACATGCTGCGGTAAAGTAGTAGAAGTTTTTTTTTTTTTTTCATTTTAGATGTGCGGCTCCCAGTGTTTTCTTTTCCGTGGAAACCGGGTTCAAATGGCTCTTTCGGTGTCAAAGGTTGCCGACCGCTGGTCTAGAGACAGTGTGGTGAGAGCGGCCATGCTGATTGGTCTAGAGACAGTGTGGTGAGAGCGGCCATGCTGATTGGTCTAGAGACAGTGTGGTGAGAGCGCCCATGCTGATTGGTCTAGAGACAGTGTGGTGAGTGCGGCCATGCTGATTGGTCTAGAGACATTGTGGTGAGAGTGGCCATGCTGATTGGTCTAGAGACAGTGTGGTGAGAGTGGCCATGCTGATTGGTCTAGAGACAGTGTGGTGAGAGCAGCCATGCTGATTGGTCTAGAGACAGTGTGGTGAGAGCGGCCATGCTGGTTGGTCTAGAGACAGTGTGGTGAGTGCGGCCATGCTGATTGGTCTAGAGACATTGTGGTGAGAGTGACCATGCTGATTGGTCTAGAGACAGTGTGGTGAGAGCGGCCATGCTGATTGGTCTAGAGACAGTGTGGTGAGAGCGGCCATGCTGATTGGTCTAGAGACAGTGTGGTGAGAGCGGCCATGCTGATTGGTCTAGAGACAGTGTCACTGAGGAAAAGACAGGAAACAGAGATGTTTGTAGCAGAGATGAAGATGCTGAGGATCTCTCTGGGAGTGACCAGGATGGACAGGATCAGAGGAACAGCACATGTTAGAGGTTTTAAAGTCAGAGAGGTCAGACTGAGATGGTTTGGACATGTGCAGAGGAGAGAGAGAGAGTACATCAGAAGAAGGATGCTGGGTTTGGAACCACCAGGAAAGAGGACTAGAGGAAGACCAAAGAGGAGGTTCATGGATACAGTGAAGGAAGACATGAAGATAGTTGGTGTGACTGAAGAGGATGCAGGAGATAGGGTTAGATGGAAGAAACTGACTTGCTGTGGTGCCCCCTGAAGGGAAATGTTGAAAGAAGAAGAAGAAGTGAGACTGCGTTGAAAGAGAAATTGTGTTTAAGTTTTTGGCAGGTGCATCGGTCACTCCACCTGCGTTTCAACCTGTGTGGTTTATTCTAAAACTAAATTTATCACCTGATGTGAAACCACTGCGTTCTGTTGAGCCATGAGATTGTTAGTCATTCTTAGATTTAATGGTAAATTTGGCATCTGAAAATATCTGAGATTCCTCTGATAGTTTAGTCTGCGGGGCCTCGTGGGAGGGGTATGGGGGGTCTGATAGGAGTTGGGAGCTCAGTCAGTTAAACATTTTTTATTGAGGAACTTTCCCACATTTGGAGCAGGTCAGATTAGCACTTCATCACTGGCCAGTATTTATACATCACAAATTCTTCTCATGCTTTATAAAAACATCTGAGATAAGGCATCAGATAAGTGCAGGAAAAGGACATTTCTGACTATAAGTCCCTTCATGTTCAACAGAAACTTTTTGCACCAGTTGGGACAAAGATACACATCTGAAAGCAAATAAATTCATCCGTCTGGTCTCTTTTTTCTTTTATGACCACCAGCATCTCCAGTTTAAGAAACCGCCTCCATGAGTCAGTCTGACTGTTTAGTCTTTAAAGTCGCTGGTATGCGGCCTGATAGCCCACTTCAGTCAGAGGAGATGTTTATTGGATAGCTAAAGCTTCCAGTTTTAGATTCAAGAACAAATGAGTCATTCCCCAGGGTGAAATTATGGGGTGTTTTTCTGCTTTCGCTACCTGCACCCACAGGACTCCACCACCATGTCTTCATACTGTTTGTAGACGACGTTGTTGGCCGAGTCGATGTAGAGGATGCTGATGGGGCTGAGGCGTGTTGGCACGCAGCAAGTGGGCGGCGTGGAGTCCGGATCCATAGAGTTAATGAGGGTCTGTATGATGGCGTGGTTGGTGGGCTCCAGGTGGGAGCGGATTGGAAAGTCGCAAGCGCCGTTGCAGTGGAAGGCGTCGTACTCCAACGGCGCTATGATCCAATCGTCCCAGCCCATCTCCTTGAAGTTGACGTGCAGCCTCCTGCGGTGGCAGCGAGGCCTTGCTTTGGCAGCCTGGTGCTGGGGGAGGGACTGAAGCAAAGGCTGCAGGGCTTTCTTACCCCCCCTGTTGGCCGGGGCGCGTCGCATGCGCCGCTGCGTAAACAGGTACTCGTATACTGTTTTATTATCGTGACCCGAGCGAGCTTTGATCTCGTTGTAGAAAAGGTCACGCTTTTTGCTTCGGCCAAAAGCCAGAAGGAAGGCTTTCTCCTTGGTGGTCCTTCCTAGTCGAGCAAACCCCAAAGTCCGCAGGTCCAAGGGGCGACCGCCTCTATGCTCTAACGCTTCCATGTCAAAGCAAAGCTGCTGGGAGTGCAGTTTTAAACCTTTGAAGACTTTAAAAATGTCAAACACCTCCCATTTGTTACTGAATCCACTCAGAAGGTCCTCCATACATCTGGTTTGGAGTAAAACTGGCTTTTGTTTTCCTGAAGCACAGGTGTACAGCCTCAGGCACGGAGACAGGCCTTCTCCAACGGAGATTCTGCGGGGATCTGCGAGGCGCTTCCTCAGGACACGCAGCTCTGCTCCCAGCAGCCCGTCTCGTTCCAGCGAGCTGATGTTGAAGTGAAACCTCTGACGCCGCAGCAAAGCCCCACGTTCATCTGCCGGCGAGAAACAGAGAGTTATGAGTGAACGAGGAGGTAAAAATATGAATGAAGTTGATCATTTCTCAGGATTAAAGTCGACTGATCTGTTCAGCTCTGGAAGCTCTCCCTCACATCCTGCTCTGGCTTCAGCTTTGATAAATCACGTCTGCCTAATGTAACTTCATACTCACTGAATCAGATTTGGAAAGCCAATTCCTACATAAAAAAAAAACTGTTAACCTCTTCGTCTAAGTGTGAGATTAACGGAGCACAGGAGCTCTGAACGGAGAGCCAGGTTTACAGCAATCATAGTGGAATGTAAGAAAACATGAGAGCTGAAACATCCACACATGCTGGGTTCTGTATTTTAATAAACCACTAAACACAGGACCAACATTCAGCTAAATCAACTTCTTTTTTATGTTTCAGTTACTTGTAAGCAAGAGGCCTGGTTCCAGTGTGAAGCGGTCGGGATGGGAATTAGCACCTCCAAATCCGAGACGATAGTCCTCGCCCGGAAAAGGGTGGAATGCCCCCTGCGGGACAGGGACAGGGTCCTGCCCCAAGTGGAGGAGTTTAAGTATCTCGGGGTCTTGTTCACGAGTGGGGGAAGGATGGAGCGGGAGATCGACAGGCGGATCGGTGCGGCATCAGCAATAACTAGGACGCTGCATCGGTTTGTCATGGTAAAGAGAGAGCTGAGCCGAAAAACAAAGCTCTCAATTTACAAGTCGATCTACGTTCCTACCCTCACCATGGTAACCAGGATCTACGTTCCTACCCTCACCACCAGCTGTGGGTGGTGACCGAAAGAATGAGATCGCGGGTACAAGCGGCCGAAATGAGCTTCCTCCGCAGGGTGGCTGGGCTCTCACTCAGAGATCGGGTGAGGAGCTCTGCCATCCAGGAGGAGCTCGGTGTCGAGCCGCTCCTCCTCCAGGTCAAGAGGAGCCAGATGGAGTGGTTCGGGCATCTGGTCAGGATGCCCCCCGAGCGCCTCGCAGGCGAGTACATCCCACCGGGAGGAGACCAAGGGGCAGACCCCGGACCCGCTGGAGAGACTATGTCTCACAGCTGGCCGGGGAACAACTTGGGATCCTTCCAGGTGAGCTGGAGGATGCAGCTGGGGAGAGAGAGGCCTTGGCTGCCCGCTTGAGGCTGTTGCCCCTGCAACCCGACCCCGGAACAAGCGGAAGATGACGGAACGGAAAGTTACTTGTAAGCTTTCCTTTCTGATATTTAGATACGTCAAATTCAGATGCTGCTTGTTCTGGGTCAGAGATTCTGCTCTCTGCCCCGCCCACTTTTTAACATCAGCAGCAAGTGCTGTAGTGCAGGTGCTCTGCTCATGCTCGGTCCCAACACAGACTGACCTGCTTCTATAAACGCACCAAAATAAGATTTTTTTTTAAATAATCTCTAGCTTTACTAATTTGATGCGGTTTACTCTGCATTTGCAGCCGTAAGCAAGATTTATACTGTGTCATGCATGTGGCAAGCGGGAGCGAGAAAAGTGATAGGGTGAGTGTCGAGCACAGAAGGGGGTTAATGTTAATTAGTCCAAATAATGATCCATTTTTTGGCAGAGAGATGACTGTAACCGTCAGATGTTGATCTCAGGTGCCTGGTAGGATCTCCAGAAGGCGTTGAAGGCAGTGGACGATATTTCTCTGTGTGCCCTGCATCACCATGATATTTAGTGGTAAGTCCCAATAAAATCCCTTCAATGATTTGGAAGTTATTATGATCATAGGAGTTTGTGACATTGACATTTGTTCACATGACCCTGAAAACCTAATGAGTTAATCTATAGATGGTATTAAGTTTCATTGAAAAAAAAATGTCACAGAAGCCTGGACGAGTCTTTAATGCCGCTTCCAAATTTTGTGGACGGAGGCAAAGAAATAAATGTTATCTGTATCTACATGGTTTATTTCAAGGGTGTCCAAAGTTGGTCCTCGAGGGCCGGTGTCCTGAAAGTTTCCCATATGTTCTTGCTTCTTCACACCTGGTCCAGTTCTTTGAGTCATTGTGCCAATTTCTGTTGGCTGTTGATTCACTTTCTGTGCATCAGCTGTATGGAACCAGGAACGTGTGGAAAACCATCAGGACTCCGGCCCTTGAGGACCGACTTTGGACACCGCTGGTCTATTTAAATCATTTTGTGCCATATCGATGGAAACTCCTGTTAAATCTGTTCAGATGCGTAACTATTGGTCCCGGGGGGTGTTGGCCTGGAGGCAGCATTACCGTCTTTTGACTGGGAGGACCTGGTTTGATTTCCCCTAGGACTGCTCAGTCACCAACTCAACAAAAACAAAAAAAGATGCATAAATATCACTGTTAAAGTCATAAAATGAGAAAAAATTGGGACAAAATGATAAGGGGAAAAAGGGCTCATTTAATTTATGTCTGAAAGAAAACTGACTTTTCAAGTAAATATTTCTTTGAAATAAAACTGATGTAAATTCTTTTCTGCAAGTCATCGTGTCCCAACGTGTGGTCCATATCGTTTTAAAGTTTAATCTTAAAAACAATTAAGCAAAGTAAAATTACATGGATTTTATCACAACTCATCAGACGGACGGTCACCATTAGCACAGGTCGGAATCATCTGTGTCATTTGTCTTTGTAGCCAAAGTAAGTCATATTTGACGTTAAAATTGGTGATTATCGTATATATTTTCTATCATTTTAAAGTATTTTATATAGGTTTGTAAATTCTTTAACGAATTTGGCACATTTGTGTTTTTTGTGTTTTAACCAAAACTTTTCATAATTATTCACTAAGTTTTTGTCGTAAAGAGAACATGTCGATCTCTCTGAGCTTGTTAGGATGTTAGTTTTCAAACGATGAGCTGTTTGTTTCTGTAGGTTTGAATTTTAGAAAAATATCAACGGATTTACTTTCTGACACTTTTCAAGTTTATTATTGTTTTTTGTTGAATTCCGTTTTGATAAAAAATAAACTTTTCATGCTTATTGCTGAATTTTTCTTGTTTAATTGGATAATAGTAAAAAGTTTTTTTTTTTTTCTACCTATTAGCTTTTTGTTTGCTAAATTTTGAGTTTTTAGTCAGTCAGGCACCTTCTTTACCGTCTATCCCTTACAGGGTCAGGGGGATGCTGGAGTCTATCCCGGGTGATTATAGGCGAGGTGCAGGGTACACCCCGAACAAGTCGCCAGTCTGTTGCGGGAGTTTTTAGTTTGTTAGGATAATTGACAATAGTTGTGTTAATGTGACTGGTTATTGATTCCTCTATATGTCTCTTAGACAGAATGGAAACCTGCTCAGGTTGGTAATCTGCACCAATGGGCTACCGGGCAGAAAAAAGAAGCTACCTTTTTTTTTTTTACCAGTCTGACCAAAACTGTTAAAATGATCATGAGATGGAGAAATAAACAAAATAGAAACAAAAAGAAATTAAATTGAAAAAGAAATGTGGCCAATCAAAAATAGTCTGAGAAATGACATTCCAATGTAAAAAATGACAAAACTTCCTCAAACATTAGAGGAAATAACTCAAGGTCAAATATTCTGACTAAATATAAATGTGGTACATCGACTGGAAAATTATGGAACTTCAGGGAAAAAACTAAAAAAAAATTGTAATATAATTTTTGCCGGATTAAAAAACTTTGAAGATGGTTCTGATTGTTCATAGTTTTCATCTACGGGTTAAAATGTAAGATCTGTTTAAATTTAACATCTACCCTCAAATCAAATCAATAAATCTCAGATTAAGGTGTTCCTGCTTCTCTCTGAATCTCCAAAACTTCACCCAAACATCTAAACTAGAATCATTTTGGGACATGAAGTTCCCAGATGTTCTTGTAGGAAACAAAGTCCCCAAAACCACATTTAAACGTGTACACAGCAGGAGCAAAGCGAGAAGGCGCTGATTAATGTTTTCATTTGTGTTGTCAGTGAAGGAAACCAGCAAAGAAATCAGCTAAAACAAACACACATGTTTATAATTCCACCTCCATGAAGAGCGCTTTTCACGGCAGAAACTCTGAGGCCCGTTAGGCGAACGCAGCCGCACAGAAACTCTAACTGAGGGAATGTCCAGAAGCTCAGAGAGATGCCAGCTTGTCCAGAACGGAGGAGAACATTGAAACCAGACAGAAAAACACATCTGCTGAACTTACTGAACACCAGCGGAGATCGAATCTGAGAAACTGTTTTTGATCAAATCCGAAACTTTGCTCACACACAAACTTCTGTGACGTCCTCTAAACAATCTTAACTTCATAAATCAAACCTGTTTTAAATCTTGGGCACAAGCCAACTTGCTATGCATCCCAATCCAACCACGCCTCTAGAACTACAAATATGGATGAATGCAAATAACACAATGTATATGCATTGGTATTTCAATGAGCTTGCACTGCCTGTCATTACTCATGCAAAGTGGCAAGGCGTCGCTATTGTGCAGCCATGGTGACACATTACATGAGCAAAAGACAACAAATTGGAAAATGGTCACCATGACAACTCTGTGAGTGGCACACCGATCTGCCAGTGAAATATCAAAATAAATGTTAGGGATACAAGCGACTGAAATGAGTTTCATTGGATGGCCAGGCTCTCACTCAGAGATAGAGTGAGGAGCTCTGCCATCTGGGAGGAGTTTGGTAATCTGGTTAGGATGCCTCCTGGATGCCTCTTTGGCGAGGTGTCCCGGGATGTCCCACCGAGAGGAGACCCAGAGGCAGACCCTGGACCTCCTGGAGAGACTGTGTCTCACAGATAGAATGCCTCAGATTGTTCTGAGGATGTGGCCGGGATGAGGGAAGTCTGGGCTTCCCGGCTAAGGCTGATGCATCTGTGACCCTGTCCCATGAGTAGCGGAAGAAAACAGAATGGTATTCTGACCCTAAAGTAATAATCAAACAGTAA
This sequence comes from Neostethus bicornis, assembly GCA_902685375.1. Taxonomy (NCBI): domain Eukaryota; kingdom Metazoa; phylum Chordata; class Actinopteri; order Atheriniformes; family Phallostethidae; genus Neostethus; species Neostethus bicornis. The sequence continues at coordinate 6,925,038 of LR738541.1, forward strand.
TGAGAACACATGTCATCAGTGGAGGTGGTCCAAGTAATTCTCATACTGATGTTTTAATAATAGCGATAATAATTATCTTTATGTGTAGGATGTAAAATATGTGAAAGCGGAAGCACGACAGCAAACAGTTTCAAAATGAGTTCAAACATGGTGACTAACGATCCCCACTAATGTTAGTTAACAATCTTTTCCTTGATGTGCTCCAATTTTCTTATGTACAGTCCTACACTGACAGCCTTTCTCATGGTTTTTTCGCTGCTTTAAATGCTTCATTTCACTGTCATTATATCACTTCAGCTTCTGTCCACAGGTGTCGTCTTTTCCCCAAATCTGACCCGTCTTTGCTTAGAGTTATTAGTTGGAGTTAACGTGTGTTTTAGCATGAGCAAGCGTCATAAATGAGGCTCTTGGAATTTGATTCCAAAATGTTTGAAGGATGCTTTATGCTCACATGTGATCTTGAACATGCAATCCCTGATAATAATACCTCTACCACCAACTTTAATGAGCAACATGTACTTGGTTCCAACAACAGGACTTTTAGAATTTTATTTTTCGTAACTTTTTTTATCGCTCCAAAACCAACCAACCAAAGGTCCATGTCCTTAGAGCCTTCTTTTCTGGGTGGAAAAAACACTTCTAACAGATGGAGTGCATCCAGACAGGAACGTGGAAATGAGTAGCTATTTTAGATACTGTCACTAAACCGTTCAACAAAAAACCACATTGAATACTATGTCAGGATCCTCCTCTCAACCAGCGTTTGAACCAGCAACATTAACAGCCAGTGCCACCGTGCAGCGTCAAACTTTGATCAAATAAAAGTTAGAACAATTCAATTAAAATAAACAGAATTTTGTTTGGTAAATATGTGCGTGCGTGCGTGCGTGCGTGATATCTCCACTTTGCTGCTTCTAAATGGTTTAACATCTACCATCCCATGTTTCACTTATCAATCAGCTTCAGTTTGAGCTCTTAATGTAGAAGAATGAAAGAAGCCATAACACCAGGGCTCATGAAGCTGGTTACCTCCCCCTGTGGAAAACCTCTATTATAAAGATTTATTCTAAAATAACAACCTGGGAAGAAATTATTCTATTTTGATACAAAAGAAATCTGAATTCCTCTAAAGCTATGAACTTCTAGAGGGGAGAAACCAGCAGAAAGTAGCACTTTAACTTTAGAGCATGGTGGTGGAGGTATTATTATCAGGGATTGAAAATACAGTAGCTCACCTTTTCATTTGTTTTGTAAAGTTTAATAAAACTGAGGGTCAAAACATAGAGACGGTGGCTCAGTGGTTATAGTGTTCGCCCGCGGACCGGAAATTAACCGAAAGTTTGCGGGATTGCATCCCACTGAGTTCACGTCTAGGGTCCGTGCATAAGACACCTAACCCCCTGTTTTTCCCACCATTTGCGCCATTATAGGTAACAGCCAACTGCGGTGTAATGCAGCACACAAATTTCTAGGTCAGGGATTAATAAAAAATAGAGCTCGAATGGTTACCATGACAACAGTAAAGTGTGACTAATGGCTTCTAATTTTTTTAAGAAATATGGATGAGCTGTAAGGTGGCTTCACAGCAAGAAGGTCAGGGGTTTGAGTCTCGGAGTGGAGGCGAGGTTTTGAACACTGGCCTTTCTGTGTGGAGTTTGCTTGTTCTCCCCATCTATGCACTGGTTTTCTATGGGCACTCCGGTTTCCTCCCACACTCCAAAAACACACGTTAGGTTGATTGGCCGCTACAAAACTGCCTCTAGAAATGAGTGTGTGTGTGTGTGTGTGTGTGTGTGTGTGTGTGTGTGTGTGTGTGTGTGTGTGTGTGTGTGTGTGGAAATGCAACAGACTGGTGACCTGTTCTGGGTGCATCTCGCCTCTTGCCTGTCGGGATAGGCTCCGGCACCCCATGTGATTCCTTAAGGGATGAGCAGTTCAGAAGATGAACAAAGGAGATTATGGGTGTGTTCGGGAGCCAGAGGTTACTTTCTATTTGGCATGCAGGGTTGCTCCGACGCAGACTGAAACCAGTGAGACAAGCCTTCTGTTTTAGAATCTAAATATTCACACTGGAGCCTCTAAGAACCTAACTGACCCCCAACACGTCTTCCTTTTTACCTCCAGACATTTCTAGATACATTACCAGGCTTAAAGCTTCTCTTAACACCATAAATTCACTTATTTTAATCATAAAGCCTGAAATATTTTCAAATTTTTCATCAGAAATCTGACTCCTGCCGCTGACGGTCTGGAGGTTTATCTAAACGAGCTCAGATGCGTTCCATCGCCCGTACTTTCTGTCCTAAATCAGCCGAAATCATGCAGCACGGTGACTTCCCGTCTGTAAATCAGCAGGCGAGGAAAGTCTTTATTAGTAAAGACGTTTCCTACATGCAGCAGTAAATCTCTGAGCTGGAACAGAGATGTCATTGGAGGCTTTTAGAGGACTTTATGGACTGCTGCTGGAGCTCCGTCAGCAACCAGAAACAGACGCACAACTCAAGTGAGTCTGCAGCACATGACAGTTGGGTTTCGCTTGGTTTCCAACAGAAACTTCCCTGCCGGCCGGCTGATTCTCCAGGAGGACCTCTGAACTTCTCACTCCTCTCCAGATGATTCCTCCTGCTCTCTAACCTCATACACACTCTGAAAATTTACAATGTGCTTCCAATCTCATCCCATAGGTTGTAGTTTAACCCAGAAGCTCTCCGTGGTTCCGGCTTTAAGCTTCTGAGCATCCCAATCGTCTCAGAAGCACCAGCAAGTTTTACTGATTCAGCACTGAGGCCTTGCTGCTTGATTTATTCACATTTCGGATTCTTCGCTCTCCTCATTTGTGACCCTCATCTCATCTTTGGTTCTACCCACACACTTGGAGTTGGAGACATAATCTCTTAACGGGTCCAGAGTCTGCCTCTTGATCTCCACCCGGTGAGACAAAACACCTCACCAGCGAGGCACTCGGGAGGCATTCCAATCAGATGCCTGAACCACCCCATCTGGCTTCTCTTGACCTGGAGGGGGAGCGGCTGGACACCAAGCTCCTCCCGGATGGCAGAACTCCTAACCTGATCTCTGAGCGAGAGCCCAGCCACCCTGCGGAGGAAGCTCATTTCAGCCGCTTGTATTCGCAATCTCATTCTTTTGGTCACCACCCACAGCTGGTTACCATGGTGAGGGTAGGAACGTAGATCCTGGTTACTATGGTGAGGGTAGGAACGTAGATCCTGGTTACCATGGTGAGGGTAGGAACGTAGATCCTGGTTACTATGGTGAGGGTAGGAACGTAGATCCTGATTACCATGGTGAGGGTAGGAACGTAGATCCTGATTACCATGGTGAGGGTAGGAACGTAGATCCTGGTTACTATGGTGAGGGTAGGAACGTAGATCCTGGTTACCATGGTGAGGGTAGGAACGTAGATCCTGGTTACCATGGTGAGGGTAGGAACGTAGATCCTGGTTACCACGGTGAGGGTAGGAACGTAGATCCTGGTTACCATGGTGAGGGTAGGAACGTAGATCCTGATTACCATGGTGAGGGTAGGAACGTAGATCCTGGTTACCATGGTGAGGGTAGGAACGTAGATCCTGGTTACCACGGTGAGGGTAGGAACGTAGATCCTGGTTACTACTATGAGGGTAGGAACATAGATCCTGGTTACCACGGTGAGGGTAGGAACGTAGATCCTGGTTACCACGGTGAGGGTAGGAACGTAGATCCTGGTTACCACGGTGAGGGTAGGAACGTAGATCCTGGTTACCATGGTGAAGGGAGGAACGTAGATCCTGGTTACCACGGTGAGGGTAGGAACGTAGATCCTGGTTACCATGGTGAGGGTAGGAACGTAGATCCTGGTTACCATGGTGAGGGTAGGAACGTAGATCCTGGTTACCACGGTGAGGGTAGGAACGTAGATCCTGGTTACCACGGTGAGGGTAGGAACGTAGATCCTGGTTACCATGGTGAGGGTAGGAACATAGATCCTGGTTACCATGGTGAGGGTAGGAACGTAGATCCTGGTTACCATGGTGAGGGTAGGAATGTAGATCCTGGTTACCATGGTGAGTGTAGGAACGTAGATCCTGGTTACCATGATGAAAATCCTGGAATTGTATTTGTTCTCTGAACATACTTTGAGTTCAGAGTGATTCTTTGAAACACTCTTGGTCCTCAGCATGTTAAGCATGGCAAACATGTTGCTCGGGCAAAGATTTATAAAATTCCTTGTAAACGACACCGCTGCAGTTACTGTCTGAGAACAACGATAGGATGCTGCTTTATCAGAATATTTCAAATATGTTATTCTGTACCGTCATCTTCCACTTATCAGTAGACAGGTCGCTTTGGCAACCGCTTCAGATGGGACGCCTAGGCTTCTCTCAGCCCGGCTGTATCCTCCAGCTAACCCGGAAGGATCCCGAGCCGTTCCCCAGCCAGCTGTGAGACATAGTCTGTCCAGCGGGTTCGAGGGTCTGCCTCTTGGTCTCCTCCCAGTGGGACATGCCCGAAACACCTCACCAGCGAGGCGTTCATCTGGCTTATCTCAACCTGGAGGAGGAGCGGCTTGACACCGAGCTCCTCCCGGATGGCAGAGCTCCTCACCCAATCTCTGAGTAAGAGCCCAGCCACCCTGCGGAGGAAGCTCATTTCAGCCACTTGTATCTGTGATCTCGTTTAATTCTGAGCCATCTTTTGATTTGTTTATTTAAAACAGAGCCAAAGCAGAAAAATCTTCTCTGACTGGGTGACTGAATAAATGAAGATATTTTCAGTAATTATGACCAGAGTTAGAAACAACGTATGTTAAACATAACGACATTACTGATGACATCACTTTAAAGTATCAGATTGATCTCACTGGTTGATTTTTCTATTGTTACGTTACTAAGCAAATAAAGTGGTGTTTCTGAATCAACATAAATCCATTCTGTTTTCCCCACGCTGCAGGTTTACCAACACAAGTTTAGAAAAGTTTCTCCTTCTTCAATAAAACCAGCTTCACTGGAGAGAAACGTGATTTTTTTTCTTGAATAGTTGTTCTTTATAAATATTTAAAATTTCACCAATCGTGCAAAAAAGTTCGGAAGCTCAGAACTGCCATAAATTTTTTTTAAACATGTCAAGTTATAATTTGAAAAGGTCAAACGGGTCAAATATCGATCTGAACGTGGACGTTAAAATTTAAAATGACATTTTAAGCCTGTTTAAAGTCACTTTTTAAAGGTTAAGTGTGAAAAGAGACATTTTAAATCTAAAAAGTGCCATAAAATTACATTTTTTTATGATATTGTGAGACCATTTGTTTTGATTTGATTTTGTCAAAGCTTTCACTAATAATTAATTTTTTTTTGTAAATGTATTTTCATTTTTTCTGATATTTACACTCATAAAAATGGCAATTTTAAGAGATTAAAAACTAAAAACATTTCGTGTGGAATTTTTTTACTTTGAGTTCTCTTTAAAGTTTTAAATTTACACTTATTTTAGCTGTAATTAGTTTATTTGAAGTTATTTTTACTCAGTTACTTTTTGAGATCTGATTTGTAACGTAACGTGTAACTAGTTACTTTTTTTCGTTACTAACCTTGTCCTTTATCCACAAAGCTGGTGATGGTGTTGGCCAGTCCTGCTTCATGCAGGGCGCTGCTGTTCAGATCCCCGCTGCTTAGAGACCAGTACAGAGACAGCATGTAGTCATGCGGGATAACCAAGGGACGTGCGCCTTTCTGCGGGTCCACCCTTACCCCCGCAGGAACGTGCGCTTTAACCCGTGCGGGCATCCAGGAGCGCACGGGCTCTTTGCGTCCGAAGTTTGGGGATTTTTCTCGGCTTGTTTCACCCTGGATTGGAGGGGGTCGCGCCTGCATGTGCGAAGCGGCTCTCCAGGTGAGGGAGGAGTGCACCGGGTGCAAGGTCAGAGTCCAGCTGCTCAGCAGGAAGAAAAAACTCGCAAGTTTCATCTCTAAAGTCCTTTGCAGCTCATTTTTTAAGATTTATTTATAAGGATCCCATCAAGCTGAAGAAAATCAGCTGCTTTTCATTTCAACTTTAAAAATAATTAGAAAACATTTAATGAATCAGCAGAAAGTCTTCAGCCGCTCATCCTCACTCTGCGCCTCATGATGCGGCGCAAAAAGAACTCTGCGGGAAATCCTCCAGAAACTTCTTTAAATCCGTTTTTTTTTCAGGAGAGGCAAGAATGGCGTCATACACACCCCCTCAAAAAAAAGTTTGAACTCCATCCAGTGAAAATATTTCACACACACACACACACACACACACACGCACGCACGCACGCACACACACTAGCCTGCAGGTGCGCGAAATCCTGCATTGGAAACGGAATTCCAGAAAAGTGTTTTTAATTAGTGCCTGATGTCATGATGTCTGAAGCCATTTAAAATCTTCCTCCTTCTTTCCACAGAATGACTCACTCACTTCTGAACCAAACAAATGCTATGAAATAAACTGCAAAGAGGAGGGAAAGAAAAAAGAAAGGATGGGATGGAGAAAGAGGGGTACACCCTGTTCAAGTCCATGCCCTGCCAAACACAGAGGCAGAGCAGGAACACTTTTTAAGGGGAGGTTAAATGGAGAGGAGATAAAGAAGGTGGAAGATTTTAACTACTTAGGATCAACAGTCCAGAGCAATGGAGAGTGTGGAAAAGAGGTGAAGAAGCATGTGCAGGCAGGCTGGAACGGATGGAGGAAAGTCTCTGGTGTAATGTGTGATAGAAGAGTTTCAGAAAAAATGAAAGGGGAAGTGTAGAAAACCGTGGTGAGAGCGGCCATGCTGATTGGTCTAGAGACAGTGTGGTGAGAGCGGCCATGCTGATTGGTCTAGAGACAGTGTGGTGAGAGCGGCCATGCTGATTGGTCTAGAGACAGTGTGGTGAGAGCGGCCATGCTGATTGGTCTAGAGACAGTGTGGTGAGAGCGGCCATGCTGATTGGTCTAGAGACAGTGTGGTGAGAGCAGCCATGCTAATTGGTCTAGAGACAGTGTCACTGAGGAAAAGACAAGAAACTGAGATGTTTGTATCAGAGATGAAGATGCTGAGGATCTGTCTGGAAGTGACCAGGATGGACACTTTAATTAAACGTTAATCAGTGTCTCCGATCATTCATTCATTTATCTTCTTAACCGCTCATCCCTGATGGGGCACCAGGGGTGCCGGAGCTTGTCCCGTATGATTCAAGGCGAGCGGTACACCCTGAACAGGTCGCCAGTCTGTCGTGGGGCCACACACACACTCATTCCTACGGGAAATTTTGTAGCGGCCAATCAACCTAACATGTATGTTTTTGGAGGGTGGGAGGAAACCAGAAAAACCCCACATTTTCACAGGGAGAACATGCAAACTACACACAGAAAAACCAGTGTTCAAAGCCTCAGTCCCAGCTGGGATTCAAACCCGACCCTCTTGCTGTAAGGCCACTGTGCCGTGCCACCGTGTAGCCTGTCTCAGAGCAGTTCCATGTAAACATTGTGTGTTAAACAGGAGGAACATCCTCTAAATGTGTCCCAAATGAAGCAGCAGCAGCAGCAGTCCGGACATGGTCGACCACAGAGCAGAGCTTTCAGGGTCTTTGTGGTCACGTCTCAGCGTGAACTTCCTTTCAGATATTTTTATGTCGAGTTCAGTCAATATTTCTTTGTCTTTTTTTTCTCTTTATGGTGGAGTTTTTGTTTGTATCCAGTTTTATGTCATAATGTCAATCTGCTGGGAGATGTTTTCAATCCTGTTACGAGACGTAACAGTGGTGGAACGGATCATTCTCAGTCCTGTACGCTCATGATCCACGGACTGATTCAAGGAGAAGAAAAGCAGTGCGTGCATTCAGTCCACATGCAGCGTGGAGATGGCAAGCAAAGGACTGTTTACAAGCCGTTTAAGTTACTCGTACGGGAACATTTTGGCTTCCCTGATGAATTAATTGATGAAGGAAAGCAGTTAGAGGATAAATCTGTGACAGTGATCAGACCTGCAGTTATAGCAACATCCCCTCGATGTTTTACTGACAGCACTGAAAGAAAAGTCTGCTCCTTGATGCACGATCACACTAGGTTTTACAATCTTTACAGATGCATGACTCAGCCCACATTGGGCTGTGCAAAATGAGGGTTTCAACACTTGATGAAAGTCTGTAAGCCGTGTTACAACATCCATTTTTGCCAGATACAGAGGTTGTCATTCCTACAAAGTTTTATTCCGTTCCGTCGTCTTCCGCTTATCCAGGGCCGGGTCATGGGGGCAAAAGCCTCAGACGGGAAGACCAGGCTTCTCTCATCCCAGCTGCATCCTCCAGCTCACCTGGAAGGGTCCCGAATCGTTCCCCGGCCAGCTATCTTTTCTATTTAAACGTATCACATTAAAACATTATTTGTATCAAATAAAAAGTGTCACTTTTCATGTCTAATGTGATATGTTGCCCTCAAGGAGAAGACGGTTCAATGGGTAGGGCGAGCGTTTTGTAACAGGAGGGTTGGAGGACTGATCTCCCACCCGATAGTCATACTGAGGTGTCCTAGAGACACCAAACCCCCAATTGCTCCTGATGGTGGTTTGCAGCCTCCACTTGTAGCTGCAAACCACATGTGGACACATTAACACACGTTCAGGTATAAACGGTATGAACGTGTGCTCATGTCTGAATGTGAGCTACAATGTGAAGTGGTCCCTGCGCTGACCAGGTAGCAAAGCACCATGTAAGCAGAGAGAATTTGCCATTTTTGTTTCATCTTCTGAACCGTTTATTTCTGATTGTTTTGGGGGTTTTTTTTGTTTTGCTGATGTGAAAAAATTATTTGACTTGTGACTCTGATTCAAGGAACGATTCTATCTTCTTCTCCTTTGGCATTTCCCTTCAGGGGTCGCCACATCAAGTCAGTTTCTTCCATCTAACCCTATCTCCTGAATCCTCTTCAGTCACACCAACTATCTTCATGTCTTCCTTCACTGTATCCATGAACCTCCTTTTTGGTCTTCCTCTAGCCCTCTTTCCTGGTGGTTCAAAACCCAGCATCCTTCTTCTGATGTACTCTCTCTCTCTCCTCTGTACATGTCCAAACCATCTCAGTCTGACCTCTCTGACTTTAAAACCTCTAACATGTGCTGTTCCTCTGATCCTGTCCATCTTGGTCACTCCCAGAGAGATCCTCAGCATCTTCATCTCTGCTACCTTCATCTCTGTTTCCTGTCTTTTCCTCAGTGCCACTGTCTCTAGACCAATCGGCATGGCCGCTCTCACCACACTGTCTCTAGACCAATCAGCATGGCCGCTCTCACCACACTGTCTCTAGACCAGAGGTGTCAAAAGTACCAACATTTTCTACTCAAGTAGAAGTATAAATACCGAGTTTAAAAACTACTTTAGTAAAAGTAGAAGTATCAACTCAAGTTTTCTACTTAAGTAAAAGTAAAAAGTAACCTATTTTAAAACTACTTCAAGTAAAAAAAGTAAAAGTAATTTTCAGAAAAAAAGGAATATTGTTAACAAAAGCGTATGAACATATTTTTTAACTATTATCACATGCTTTAAGGAGCAGAAAATATGATAATAAATGAAAGTGTTTTGGTGTTAAACTTTATGAATCAGAAACATTTATTTCTTAATAATCTTTATTGGAAATCGATTAATGAACACAATCAAATGTATTAACATAAGCAGGGCATTATGTAACGTCCCTTCAGCTACCAAGCTTCACTCTGCATCACCTAATTTAACCAACTTCAGCAGACACAAACACACTCAATGTAAAAAAAAAATAAATAAATGAAAAAAAAAATGACCAAAAGGCTTTTTCAAGCCTTGAAGGCAGCTAGTTTTCAAAGTTCTTTGAGGCAATACTGAATAGTCTTTATCAAGTTGATAAGGTTGGGAGTGCCACATAAAGCCTTCGTGACACCTGGAACCAGCCCACCAGGTTGCCAGGTGGGAGGTGCTGGATTATCGTACTAATGACGTAAAATGATCGTATTTTACAAAAAATATCGTACACCCAGTAAAACCACGCCCATTGACAAAATAACACCCTTTACATGCACTCGTAAGGCAGTGGGAGTGAAGGAAACACACAGGAGGCAAAATCCTTGGATTCTTTTTCTAAAATTTTAAGAACTGCAAAAATGAAAAAATAACCAGGGAAACAAGATTTTAAAAAACCAGTAGGGGCGGGACTTAGGAGACGGTATATATAAATTTACATATATACATATCTACATATATATGTGTACATATAAGGTTTTTTTAATGTTAACCCAAACATCTTCATGATACAAAATCTAAGCGATGTGTAGTTTTAATCTCCTCAGTCAGTCTTTATAAACTAATCAATAACATTTTGGATGCTTTTAAGCACAAATACTTCATCCACTACTATTTATGGATTAATCAGTTCAATTAGCTTTGTTTCTAAAGATAAAATAGTGCGTCACAGATCAAAGTTATTTTTATAAAAATACCATCTACAACATTTTCAGCAAAGACGTTTACAATAACCGCAGAATAAAAATAATAATAAAAAAAAACATTTCTTTGCTGTTGTTTTTTTAAAAAATTGATAATTCAATCAAAGTTCAGTGTTGCAGCATCAGAAACACTTTGATCTCCGAGCCCGAGTCTCAAACACGGAAATTGACGTCCCTGCTCTTTAAAAGTTTGTGGGCGGGGCTACTCGCCCCAAAGTAATGATTGATTGGACCTTTCAGCCAATCATTCATCTGTTCCTTTGTTTGATGCATTCAGGGTTCATAAAAAAAAAAAAAAAAAACTCCGACAAACAGTCGCGGCTTTTTAACGGTGACAAAATGGCGAAAGTAGCGACTACTTTTTATAAAATGAACGAAGTAAAAGTACAGATAATTGCATAAAAAAGTAGTGAGTAAAAGTAAAAAGAAGACAAAAAAATAATTACTTCGTTAAAGTAAAGATAACGAGATTTTCTACTTGAGTAAGGTAACGAAGTAGTCTTACTTTGCTACTTGACACCTCTGCTCTAGACCAATCAGCATGGCCGCTCTCACCACACTGTCTCTAGACCAATCAGCATGGCCGCTCTCACCACACTGTCTCTAGACCAATCAGCATGGCCGCTCTCACCACACTGTCTCTAGACCAATCAGCATGGCCGCTCTCCCCACGGTTTTCTACACTTTTCCTTTCATTTTATCTGAAACTCTTCTATCACACATCACACCTGATACTTTTCTCTCCCCGTTCCAGCCTGCCTGCACACACTTCTTCACCTCTTTTTTACTGTTGATCCTAAGTAGTTAAAATCTCCCACCTTCTTTATCTCTTCTCCCTGTAACAGATAGGAACGATCCCATCTGTTCATTGGTTTATCTATTTCATCTCTTCTCGTTCACTTTTCTATCCCTTTAGAAAGGACCTACTGGTTGCCATGGAGATGGGTTGAAGCTATTAAGAAACTGGCCTGTACTTTGTGAGGAGGGTTTTTTTGGGCAAAAGTTCAGACTAGACGGAGGGATTTTCTCTTCTTTTGATTAGTTTGGTAGTTTATAACTCATCCAGTGTAGAAAGAGAGGACGTAAAAGGGGTTTTTTGGTCTAAAAAGAGAGGTAGTGATGACGTGATCTTCTTCCAGAGGTTCTGAGCAGGTCAGGAAAGCCAGATGGCGTGAACATGGTCGTCCATACGAAGTAGAGAAGAACAGCAGGTTTGATGTAAATCCCATTTTAATCATCCTTTACCCTTTGAAGTGCTTTTCATGGACTATTTTATATCGTGTGAGTTGTATTTTGACGTTTTTTGGACGCAAACTGGATATTTTTGTATATCTGGTTCCATCAGAGTGATGGATAAATCACCTCCATTCACAAGCAGAGACCAGCTTCAACTCAGAGAGATTTATCCCGGGTTTAGAAGAAGAATGTAGAGTGAACATCAGGGTGGGGAGAGCGAAAGTTAAAGGGGGTTTTAGATCTTTACAGACCAGCGTGTTGAACCCCCCAGATGGACAGAAACGAAAAAAAAAAAAAAAAAACAGGAATAAAAGACAGATATTTATAGGTTTATGTGTACCAACAGTGACACCTCGACTTTGTGAATGAGTAACAACGGGCAGTGCCGGCTCCTTTAAATATCATTGCATATGCATTAAATAATTTGCACGATTTATATTTGTAGTTATAGAGGCATGGTTTGGGCGGGATGGAGATCAAGTTGCGTTTACACACGTTTACACAGATGATTTGTCTAAGAAGAGGAATGAAGATTAGTCAGAGTAAAACAGAGTACATTTGTGTGAATAAGAGGGATCCAAATGGAAAAGTGAGGTTACAGGGAGAAGAGATAAAGAAGGTGGAAGATTTTAAAGATCTAGGATCAACAGAGCAATGGAGAGTGTGGAAAAGAGGTGAAGAAGCGTGTGCAGGCAGGCTGGAACGGGTGGAGGAAAGTATCAGGTGTGATGTGTGATAGAAGAGTTTCAGATAAAATGAAAGGAAAAGTGTAGAAAACCGTGGTGAGAGCGGCCATGCTGATTGGTCTAGAGACAGTGTGGTGAGAGCGGCCATGCTGATTGGTCTAGAGACAGTGTGGTGAGAGCGGCCATGCTGATTGGTCTAGAGACAGTGTGGTGAGAGCGGCCATGCTGATTGGTCTAGAGGCAGTGTGGTGAGAGTGGCCATGCTGATTGGTCTAGAGACAGTGTGGTGAGAGCGGCCATGCTGATTGGTCTAGAGACAGTGTGGTGAAAGCGGCCATGCTGATTGGTCTAGAGGCAGTGTGGTGAGAGCGGCCATGCTGATTGGTCTAGAGACAGTGTGGTGAGAGCGGCCATGCTGATTGGTCTAGAGGCAGTGTGGTGAGAGCGGCCATGCTGATTGGTCTAGAGGCAGTGTGGTGAGAGCGGCCATGCTGATTGGTCTAGAGACAGTGTGGTGAGACCGGCCATGCTGATTGGTTTAGAGACAGTGTGGTGAGAGCGGCCATGCTGATTGGTCTAGAGGCAGTGTGGTGAGAGCGGCCATGCTGATTGGTCGAGAGACAGTGGCACTGAGAAAAAGACAGGAAACAGAGATGTTTGTATCAGAGATGAAGATGCTGAGGATCTCTCTGGGAGTGACCAGGATGGACAGGATCAGAGGAACAGCACATGTTAGAGGTTTTAAAGTCAGAGAGGTCAGACTGAGATGGTTTGGACATGTGCAGAGGAGAGAGAGAGAGTACATCAGAAGAAGGATGCTGGGTTTGGAACCACCAGGAAAGAGGACTAGAGGAAGACCAAAGAGGAGGTTTATGGATACAGTGAAGGAAGACATGAAGATAGTTGGTGTGACCGAAGAGCATGCAGCAGATAGTTGCCTTAGCTGAAGATCTGCACAGGTCTTAATGAAGGAATCCCCAGCTGTGTGCTTTCAGGACAGGTGGAAACTGATTTCAGAGGCTGCGCCCGCTTTAGACCTGTTAAAGCTAAAGCTTTTCGTCCAGCCGGTGAAAAGAGTTTACCGGTTACAGATGGACAAACACTGTCTGCTGCTCCGTTTCCTCTGAGAGGAGGTGAATGTGCAGCTCAAACATGGAAAGAGTGAAAAGTCTGGATACGGTCGGTGAACTATGAAGCTCTGGTGGTGACCCTCACCATGAGGAAAAAAAAAAACCCAGACGTGCAATCAGGCCGACCACATTCACGTCAGATCATGTTCTTCGTGCTTTCAGAGAGGAATTTAAAAGTTTCTGTCTGTTGCCTGGAGAACGTCTGGTTCAGTGTTAGAAAGAAAGGTTTGGCTGTCGCCGCTGACAACGGTGGACAGACTGCAGAAGACTCAAGAAAAACCCACAAGTGAGCTGGAACACCATGAGTAGATGCTTCTGGAACATGGAGGGCATCCTAAACACTCCGAGAAAACCCAAAACAATATGCAACATGTTTGTTCTGCAGGACTCAAGAGCTGTCTTTATTTGTCTGTATTTCTGTCAACATTTTTATCCAAATTTGTCAAAAATTTTGTTTAAAAAAAAATACTGTTACATTTCTGCACAGGCAGAACAGTGATGAAGATATGTGGTGTCTCATTAAGGTGTTGCCTTCGCCTGCCGGGATAACATACTGTAGTTCAGGGGTCCCCAACCTTTTTGGCCAAAGGTCTACTTTTCAAATGCCAAACCTCCTGAGATCTACCTGTCTGGCGTTACCATCACAAACCACCAGCGATCGTTTCGAGCCTGCAATAAACCCACCCTCATGGCCTGTTTTGTTGTTGTTACACAACCATTAGACATCACATCAGAAACCCACCTTCTATAAAACACACACACACAGACAAATTCCTTTCTCCCGCTTGCACTTTTTTCTCTTTCTAACACACACACAGTGACATTTTCCGCGCGGACGCTGCACTTTGCGAGGGGGAGTGGCACCAGCAGAACCAGGCGCTGCTCATTGATTTCAGGCTTAATAACGTGTTTTCATGTCACAGACACCAAAAATCTCTAAAAAAACTAAAGAAAGCTGCTAGTTTGACACTTAGAAATAAAATTTTAGCAACTCCTGCAGCTAGAGGGTTTGAATACTCGCAAAATAAAGCCTCAAAGTTGCTGAGTTGATATTACTGACTTCATTTCATAATTATTTTGCCTTCACACCTGGCGGACGACTTGGAATCAGTCGGACCGCGATTGACTGGTTGCGTACCCAGACATAACTGATGTTGAATAACAATGTTTCAGAATCAGAATATACTTTAATGATCCCAGACATGGGAAATTTGTGTGTCACAGCAACAACTTCCTATCTGCTAAGTGAGTCGTTGTAGAGCCCGATCACGTATGGAAAGAAAGACCTCCGGTAACGAGATGTTCTCGAGCGGAGCTGTCTGAGCCTCTTGGAGAAGGAGCTCCGCTGTTCGTCCAGGAGTGGGTAGAGAGGATGGTCATGGTTTTCCATGATGGATAAAAGTTTGTTCAGTGACTTCCTCTCTACCACTGCCTCAAGTGAGTCCTGTTTGCTGCCAATGACAGAGCCAGCCAGTCTGATTAGTTTATTCAGTCTGTTGGCGTCACTGGCTGCGATGGTGCTCCCCCAGCAGATGACGGAGAAGAACAAGGAGCTGGCCACCACAGACTGATAGAAGGTCTCCAGCATCTTTCCCCACACATTGAAGGACCTCAGCTTCCTTAGAAAGTAAAGTCGGCTGCAGGTCTTCTTGTACACAGCAGTACTGTTGCTCCTCCAGCTCAGTCTACTGTCGATGATCACTCCAAGGTATGTGTACTCCTCCACCACCTTCTGCACATCCTACATTCATAGAGGTATCCTAAAAAATAACCCTTAAAATGCTGAATCTGAAAATTAGTCAACTTTATTTTGTTGTAAAACTTCTCAAATTAGTGACAGATTCATCTGGATTGGAATAGATATTATGAAACTGTGATGTCATAAAAACCCAGTTTGAGGTTTAATTTATTTGGCATATTTTTATTCAGGTCATGATGTGATTGTGAGCATGTTTTAAGAAATGAACGGAGAAATAAATTGTGGCTTTTTAAGATTTTCAGACATAAAATACAAGCGGAATTAACTTCAGGTGAAGTTAGATTACTGCTGGGAGGTGGTTCTGTACACAATGGACGCTACAAAACCACCTGGTTTACTGTAAATAGAACCAATGTGGAACAAAAAGCATCAACTTGGACTCTGAAAATGTTGCTCTATAGAACATAAAGCTGTTCTAGTGATGGACTGCTGTAGTAACAGAATCAATTTAAATAGTCTGTTTCTTTTCATGCTTTCCCAATGATGCACCACTTCTAGACACGTATCAACCAATCACATTTCAGACATTATCTGTAGCCAGGCACAGTTACAGTGAAAGTAGTCTGCCTGGAGGCCTTCACAATCCATCCTGCAGTTTTGTCAAATTAAAAAATTTTGCTTTAGACAATCAAATTTTAGATTTTTGTCACCGGGACCTTCGAGTAGGCCCAAATCGGACACTTTAAAGGCATGCACATGAGATTTTGAAGGCCTTAATGATCCACCATGGGTGTATAAGTGTGTCCATTAAGGATGTAACAGTACATGTAATCACACCAAACTGTTTTGGTTCAGTTCAGTGCAAAAATAATTACAACCCACTCCTCCGTGTGCACAGCTGTGTCACCGTGAAGCATGTTATTTCATGCATGCAACATGTTCTTTACTCACATGAAACGTGCAGTAACACGTGTGATGTTTTGTTATTCACTTTTTTGTAGTTTTTTTACGGCCATGCTCATTGGTTTATGTTATAAACCAATGACAGGATCAACCAATCACAGATGAGTTTCCTTGTTGATGTTATAACGTCCTCTCACCCAATCTACCTGCATGGATACTGACAGCTGTTTTTGTTCCAATACGGTCGCGAAAACTGACCGAACCTCACCTCATAACTGATGTACGTACTGAACAGTGATTTTTGTGTACGTTACACCCTGAATATAATTGATATATATGTGTATAAAATGCTGACTAGTTCACTGTCACCTGTTTAACCCGCCGCCCACTCGGCCCCTGTCCTTCCCCCCGTAGCCTCCACTTCCAGCACATGGCCCTTATGTTACCTGCTTTGCCAGCACTGCTGTTTATTTTCTCAGCTCTACGTTTCTGGCGCTCTGTGCCAGAGACAATATTATGCTGGAAACATACAGGTATTAACTGTAAAGATCTCAGATGGTCAAATAAACGGGGTCTGCAGGGCTCTGCACGGCCCAACAGAGAGCAGATTGTGTGTGAACAGCCTGCTGTTAATGAAACACACGGACGGGGAGGCAACTCGCTCTCTAATAATCCCTCCATCCATCCACTCATCTGACGCTCTGTCTCTCTCTGCCCAGGTGATTTCCAGGCACCTCTCTCATTCATCTTCCCGCCTTTGATTTCAACGTGACGTCCATTTCACGCTCATTTCCTGCCACATCGCCGGCTCCTGAAGGCCGGCCTTTCATTCCGGCTCTCAGCAGCTAAACGGCTTCTTATACTCAGAAGGTTGGCGAGAGGAGAGCTGCGGAGACAACCTGCGTACGGCAGGAAGTAAACGATGATGGATCTGTTCTGGCAAGCTCCAGGATGGAGATCTCTGCTTCCAAACAGGACCAACATAAATTTGCACCGACCATCAGGTTCACTGTTCTAGCTATGCCCACTCATGCCACCTCGGTCCTTTCTGTGGTGACTCTTAACAACGTGAAAGAAACCATTCTCACAGGTTTACTTGTTGTTCCATTCATCAGGACAACCTCTCGTTGTTAGAAGGTAATTGGGGAACCATGTAGTCTTGTTTGGATCACAAACCAACGAGGCCAAAAGAACCATATTGTTTGAATGGGACAGGAACCTGGTTTAAACACAACCCAACTGGTCCAGATACTGTTAAACCAGGAGCCTCAGTTGATCATATCTTTACCAGCTCAGCACAACAATATTGCTCACGGCACATAGGGTGCACAACGGAAGCTTCATAAATTACACGTGCTACAAATCTCAGGCGTAAACCAACTTGATCTCCATCCCGCCCGCAAAGCCTCTAAAAATCCAAATATCCAAAATCCAAACATTCAAATGATATTATGCTTATTCATATGGTTTCAAATGAGCTGATGCAGCCGGTTTTTATTCATGCATAATGGAGAGGTGTCATCATCGTGCAACCATAGTGGCAAAGAGTGGGCGGCGGTTGTCATGGCAACCCTGTAATATATACCGTAATTTTATGGCTATAAGGCGCATATAAACGTCTTAGATTTTCTTCAAAATGAGCGGTGCGCCTTGTGTGTGAGAAAAGGCGGACCTAAAAGAAAAGGGATGAGAACGTTAAAGAGTGAAGTGTGGGCGTGGATTGTGTATAAAAAAGGTATGTGCTGTATGCACAAAATTACTGTTTTAACCCTGAAAATGGTAAAGAGACGCTTATGACGCTCAGCGAGCGACGTGGGAGCGATGGATGACCGAAGTAGACCGCAGTGTCACGAAGGGTGGAAGGCAGCGCCGGGCGAGTTACGCTACAGTTTGCCAATGGATTGTAGATGCTTGGACTAACGTGTCTGCTGGTACTGTTATCCGAGCTTTCTCAAAAGCTGGTATCCTTTCTGAGGAGCCGCACAGTACAGACAGTGACTTTGACAGCGAGGACCGAAGTGGACCTGCTGTGTTGGATTTTGCGCAGCTGTTCGATTCCAAAGCAGAGGATGAGGACTTTGATGGATTTGAATAAAGACTATTACCGGTAATGTGCTTGTTTAGTATCGTTACTACTTAAATAAAACACAACCAAACTCAGTTTTGCTCCCGATCTATTTTTTAATACACACATTTGCATGCTTGCGTGTGTGTTGTTGTAAGGCGGTGTGTGACTGAGACTGTGCCTTTTTGTACGGTGCGCCTAATGGTCGTGAAATTACGGTACATATACTGTATAGTATATAGGTCTGTCAGTGGAATAAAAAATAAATAGTTACACTTTAAATTAGTGACGGAAAAAACCTGGAATGTCAGCTTCTGGAGGCGGTCCAAGTCGTTCCTAGCAGGATTTTTCAGTCACACTTTCTTAACCGTATATTCCTGTCGGGGTTCCTGCCGACTGATTTAAGGCAAGGGGCGGGTACACCCCAAACAGGTTGCCAGTCTGTCGCGGGGCCACACACATACAACCACACACATTCATTCCTAGGGGCAATTTGGCACCGGCCAATCAACATAACATGCATGTTTTTGGAGGGTGAGAGGAAACCAGATTAGCTGGAGAAAACTCACGCAGACATGAGGAGAACATGCAAACTCCACACAGAAAGGCCAGTGTTCCAAGCCTCATCCCCACCTGGAACGAGAACCTATGACCTACTTGCTGTGAGGCCACTGTGCTACCCACCTAATTTTTTTAGTGAGATTTTTAATATTTTTAGTTATATTTCTGTATTGAATGTAAAATTTTGTGTATGAGCAGGTGCACAACCTGGCACTTTTTCAAAATAGGTTCAAACATGATGATTGACTACATACGTGTTTCTTAGTTTACCATCTTTTCCTTGATGTGCTCCGTTTGTTTTATGATAAGAATTTATGTGTGTTTTATTATCCTCAGTTCATTTCAACTTTTGTCCTCAAGTCCTGTCTTAGGATTGGCTTCTAACAGATTAGAGTTACAAAACACTGCGCCACCTTTACAGTTGGATTTGGCGTCAACACGCTTAACAAAGGAGTCCCATGATCCCGACTCAGCAAACTTGATTCTGAAAGGACCAAACCCGTCTCTGAGACCACCAAACAGGATCCTACCTCCAACATTCTGAATCCAGAGCTCTCCAAACCATATCCCCAAATACTTGTGTTGATCCTGTAAACTCCATAAAATAATGAATCCAAACTAAAAAACAGGACAACATATGGATTACATCAGAACAAAATAGCATCATCCACATTTTACAGACATGAACAAACAGATTTAACTCAAACCGAATGCGGAAACATCTCGCTAACAGATGCTTATCAGATAGTCGGTGCTTTGCCTCAGTGTTTTCTGAGGTCTGTGGTTGGTTTGAGCTGTAAACACGAGCCCTGCTGCTAACCAAATACAGGTGGGCCGAGTACAAGACCCTGAGTGATGCCAGATATCACAGTAAAGAGCCAAAAGCTTCTGATGTATAACTTCAACATCCTGATGGAAGGAGATACAGGTTTGATCTGTTTAGAAAGTCCCAGATTTTTATTTATAGAAGTGATTTTTCATCGCGTTTCTCACTGATCTGAGAAAAGATTTACATTCACAGACCTTCAGCTGGTCACCAAAAGTTCCGAAACCGTAGAAACCGAGGCATCAAACTTCATTTAACTTATTTTATAGGGAGGTGAAGAAGTGTGTGCAGGTCGTTTGGAAACAAGTGGAAATAAAGAATTAGGCGACGCCAAGGTGGTAAACAAACATATTGACCTATAGTTAGAAAAATCTAACTAGTTCATCTATAGTTGGTTCTAACTGTGGGCTTTTCACACAAATTATTTCACTGTTTAGTGAAATATTGCAGTCATTCAATTAATGACCTTGATCTTTGTGATCTTGACGTTTGGTAAAATGACCCTGGGAACCTAATCAGTTCATTTACAGATGGTACTGAGTAAATGTGTTCACAAAAGTGTTACAGAAGTAGAAACAGCCTGAGTGCTTAATGCTTCCTCCTTATTCCGTAGATGAAGGCATCAGGTAGTTGACGGTTCAGACCTCTGTTCTAAGGCCTCATTTAGTATCAAGTGTGTGTACATCTAAATCCTCTACCATCTAAATGTGTGTGTGTGTGTGTGTGTGTGTGTGTGTGTGTAAACTTCCACTAAAAGCAAAGTCAGAAGCTGCCAAATGGTAAAACGTGGGGAAAAGACGACATCTTGTGGAGAGAATCTGAAGTGAACCGAGGACAGTGAAATGAAGCATTTGAAGCAGTGAAGAAACAATTAAAAAACACACATGAATGTCTGATCTAACAAATGAACCACATCATGGAAAAAATCCAGATAAGTCTACTTTATTAACCCCCTACTGGGAAAATTTGTGATGGTTAATTAGGATACACACACTTTGTTAAATCACCACATTTTAACGATTATTTTACATCCGCGACGTTGATCACTTTTGGGAGGGATCCCTCCAGCTGTGAAATAGACACCTCACCATTCTTTGGTGATCAGTCACCTTCTTAACCATCTATCCCTCATGGCGTTGCGGGGGATGCTAGAGCCAATCCTAGCTGATTCGAGGCGAGGGCAGGGTACACTTCAAATAGGACGCCAGTCTGTCATGGGGCCACACACATACAACCACCCACACACAAACACGCACTCACTCCTAGGGACAATCCTGCAGGGGCCAATGTTTTTGGAGGCTGGGAGGAAACCGGAGTACCTGGATGAAAACCTCGCATACACGGGGAGAATATACAAACTCCACACAGAAAGGCCAGGTCTAATTGGCTCATTTACATTCTGTACTCACACCACACCCTGTTACCATCCGGTTTCAGGTTCAGGTACCTCCCTCTTAAAAACCAAGAGAGTCACATCCAGCTTTATACCTACTTCAATCCGACTGCTGAAAGGCTGAAGGGCCTTGTGACGGGTGGCCATGTACTGAGGAAGTGACGACTAAACGTTCTTCTCTTATTGATTTTATTGATTTATAGCACTGAGTAAAAATGCTTCAGCCAGACATCTACGCAATTCTTAGTCCACGAGGACGCAGGTCGTTAGATATGAAGTTCACCCCAAATGATTGTGAAGTCCAGTTTTCAGGGGTCCTCTTACTTAAAACATGTAAGCCAGGCTAAATGGATGCTTCGAATTTGATTCTAAATGACTGTTTGATTTGTCTCTGTGTGGTGCTGAACATACTGGTAACCATTGCAATGTGTACCCTGCCTGGTACCCCTTCTGTTGGACTGGTTTTAAAAGAAAGTAGAACTGAAGAGGGTGAAACTGATCTGATGGAGAGAATCTGTTTTTCTTCAGACCAGCTTTACCACAACTCTTTTCAGATGTTCTCCACCGCTCCGTCACATCAGCTTCTCTTCTTGATGCTTGTCTGCGGGTATGTTTCTCTATAGAACCACCCGGAACGGGCATGTGGAGCAGCTCAGGTGGACCTGTGTCAGAAACAGTGAAGACCTGATGGATGAAGGGATGGAGGGAACAAAAAATATTTTTTTCTACTTGGAGTCAAACAGCGCACTCTAATGGAAATGAGAGGGAAAACAAGCAAAAAAAAAATCTAATGTTTTTGGTGTAGAAAAAAATGGGCTTAAGTCTATTTATTTCTCCGTTCCGTTGCGTCATCTTCCGCTTGTTCCGGGGTCGGGTCGCGGGGGCAACAGCCTCAAACGGGCAGCCCAGGCTTCTCTCTCCCTGGCTGCATCCTCAAGCTCACCTGGAAGGATCCCAAGTCGTTTCCCGGCCAGCTGTGAGACATAGTCTCACCAGCGGGTCTGGGGTCTGCCCCTTGGTCTCCTCGCGGTGGGACGTGCCCGAAACACCTTGCCTGCGAGGCACTCGGGGGGCATCCTGACCAGATGCCCGAACTACCCCATCTGGCTCCTCTCGACCTGTAGGAGGAGCAGCTCGACACCGAGCTCCTCCCAGATGGCAGAGCTCCTCACCCGATCTCTGAGTGAGAGCCCAGCCACCCTGTGGAGGAAGCTCATTTCGGCCGCTTGTACCCGCAATCTCATTCTTTTCGGTCACCACCCACAGCTGGTGACCATAGGTGAGGGTAGGAACGTAGATCCTGGTTACCATGGTGAGGGTAGGAACGTAGATCCTGGTTACCATGGTGAGGGTAGGAACGTAGATCGACTTGTAAATCAAGAGCTTTACTTTTCGACTCAGCTCTCTCTTTACCACGACGGACCAATGCAGCGTCCTAGTTATTGCTGATGCCGCACCGATCCGGCTGTCGATCTCCCGCTCCATCCTTCCCCCACTCGTGAACAAGACCCCGAGATACTTAAACTCCTCCACTTGGGGCAGGACCCTGTCCCTGACCCGCAGGGGGCATTCCACCCTTTTCCGGGCGAGGACCATGGACTCGGATTTGGAGTTGCTAATCATAATTAAAAGTAGGGCACACAAATCATGGTTCAGTAGACACTTCCATTTAGAGATCAGGTTTTAGTTCATTTTTAGAAGGAAATATCCTTGAATGAGCAACAGATTTATGTAAAAATATTTTTTAATGGTTATAAACAGTGATAAAAATTAACAACAGCACAAACACTTTGACCTGAATCTGGTCTTAGATTCTAAGTTATAAACACTCCAGTGACATGTTCTAACTTCAGTCTGATCTGAATTATCAGGGACTGGCTGCTTGAATGCTGGCCAGCTGTAATATGTTCTTGTCACATTACCAGTGACGTTTCAAAGTGTCTATAAACACATTTTCAGACTTCCGAACAAGATGTTCACTGAGTTTAATTCTCTAAAAGAATTAAGTTTCAACTCGTAAATAATAAAAACTATTTACTTAAACTGCCATTTGATTTTTGCTGCCGACAAATAGGATTATCTCATTTTTTAACTGCTTTTATTTCATAATTTTTCTTCCTTTTTTCCAAGTTTTACTGACATTTGGCTTTTTGTTTGTGGAAAAAAAAAAAGACGAAATGAGCTTCCTCTGCAGGATGGCTGGGCTCTCACTCAGAGATCGGGTGAGGAGCTCTGCCATCTGGGAGGAGCACGGAATAGAGCTGTTCCTCCTCCAGGTCGAGAGATCCCAGATGGGGTGGTTCGAACATCTGGTTAGGATGCCCCCCAAGCCCGTCGCTGGTGAGGTGTTTCGGGCATGTCCCACCGGGAAGAGACCAAAAGGCAGGCCCCGGACCTGCTGAAGAGACTGTGTCTCACAGCTGACCGGGGAACGACTCGGGATCCTTCTGGTTGAGCTGGAGGGTGCAGCCGGGGTGAGAGAAGCCTGGGTTTCCCGTCTGAGGCTGTTGCCCCCGTGACCCAGCCCTGGATAAGTGGAAGACAACGGAACAAAAAAAGTTAAATAGGCAGAAACAATCTTTTCGAAGATCAAAACCCCAGAAAATCCGAGATGGCAACAGAAAACTTCAAATGTACGAAGGTAAACACTGCTAAAGCTCTAAACCCCACAGTAAGAGCTGCTTCTTAACACCAGATGCTGACCCTAACCTTCCAGACTAGGTCGTCCAGCCTCACAGTCTTGGCTGTCAGTTATGTAAATGGACTTGAATTCAGTCGCTGATTAACAACAAAAGTTTGGTGTTTTTTCACAAAATTTTCTCATGCTTGTTCATGTTATAAATTCAGCAGGGTCGTTTTGGAGGGAGGACTCTTCGTTATTCACGACAAAACTTATCTGTTTTACTTTATTCTCTTTTTGAGACAAAAATGTTTTAAATTGAAAGGTTTCCTTTCCTCACACCCTCCAAAAATATGCATGTTTGGTTGATTGGCCGCTATAAAGCTGTGCGTTAGAATGAGTGTGTGACCTCACGACAGCCAACCGACCTGTTCTGGGTGCATCCTGCCTCACACCTTGATTCAGCCGGGATAGACTGCAACACCCCTCTTGACCCTGTTTTGGATGGACGGTTTAAAAGATGAATGAATGAATGAATGCCACCAATAACATAAAGCCTAAAGTCTAAATTTGGGCACCTATAGCTTTTTATGTAAAGTTTCAACTATTTTTTTAAATGATCCAACTATTCATTCTGTCCAAGAAATCTGGACCTCCTGGTTGTTAGTGTGCGTGGCCCCACAACAGACAGGTGACCTGTTGGGGGTGTACCTTGCCTCTCACCTGTAATCAACTGGGATAGGCTCCGACACCCATACGACCCTTTTTAGGTTGAGTGGTTCAGAAGATGAATGAATGAATGAATTTGAGTAGGAATGCCAATAAACAAAGACTTTGGTTAATCTGAAATACCTGTTTGAAATCTGTCTATTTCAGATGGAGACCACCAGGTGGAAGCATCTCCATAGAAACTCAACTTCTTTTATTATCTTAATTGTTGCAAAACAACTTAAAACAAAACATTACACTTTAATTTAGAGATAAAACGTTGTTTTTATTGCTTAAAAACATAATTAACAGTTTGTAAAGTTGAAAAAGCTGCAGTAAAAGTCAAACCATGTGGATGAAAACAAAGAAAATGGCTGCCTGAATTTCTTAAGATATTTTTTTTTTAGTCTGAAAGACTCGAATTGATTTAAATAAACTTTTTAAATCATCATTAATTTTTACAAACTGCTAAAAAAATGCTGAATCAGATAGAAATTGAAGGATAAACTAACAGAGCAGTGAAGAGTGTAGAAAAGAGGTGAAGAAGCGTGTGCAGGCAGGCTGGAATAGGTAGAGAAAAGTATCAAGTGTGATGTGTGATAGAAGAGTTTCAGATAAAATGAAAGGGAAAGTGTACAAAACCGTGGGGAGAGCGGCCATGCTGATTGGTCTAGAGACAGTGTGGTGAGAGCGGCCATGCTGATTGGTCTAGAGACAGTCTGGTGAGAGCAGCAATGCTGATTGGTCTAGAGACAGCGTGGTGAGAGCGGCCATGCTGATTGGTCTAGAGACAGTGTGGTGAGAGCGGCCATGCTGATTGGTCTAGAGACAGTGTGGTGAGAGCGGCCATGCTGATCGGTCTAGAAACAGCGTGGTGAGAGCGGCCATGCTGATTGGTCTAGAGACAGTGTGGTGAGAGCGGCCATGCTGATTGGTCTAGAGATAGTGTGGTGAGAGCAGCCATGCTGATTGGTCTAGAGACAGCGTGGTGAGAGCGGCCATGCTGATTGGTCTAGAGACAGTGTGGTGAGAGCGGCCATGCTGATTGGTCTAGAGACAGTGTGGTGAGAGCAGCCATGCTGATTGGTCTAGAGACAGTGTGGTGAGAGCGGCCATGCTGATTGGTCTAGAGACAGTGGCACTGATTCAAAGACAGGAAACAGAGATGTTTGTAGCAGAGATGAAGATGCTGAGGATCTCTCTGGTAGTGACCAGGATGGACAGGATCAGATTTGGTTATGCAGTAGATAACATGATATCATCTTTTGGTCTATTTGTGAAAAAAATTCATTTTAAAAACAAAACAAAAAAATTGCTCTTTAAAAAAAAAAAAAAAGAGAAGAAAACAAAAATCAACCAAAGCATGCAGCCAACCCCGACCTGCCCGTCTCAGTGCATGACAGCATGCTCGAAGGGACAAATTTATTTTACAAGTCGATTTATGTTCCTACCCTCACCATGGTAACCAGGATCTACGTTCCTACCCTCACCATGGTAACCAGGATCTACATTCCTACCCTCACCATGGTAACCAGGATGTACATTCCTACCCTCACCATGGTAACCAGGATCTACGTTCCTACCCTCACCATGGTAACCAGGATCTACGTTCCTACCCTCACCATGGTAACCAGGATCTACGTTCCTACCCTCACCATGGTAACCAGGATCTACGTTCCTACCTTCACCGTGGTAACCAGGATCTACGTTCCTACCCTCACCGTGGTAACCAGGATCTACGTTCCTACCCTCACCGTGGTAACCAGGATCTACGTTCCTACCCTCACCGTGGTAACCAGGATCTACGTTCCTACCCTCACCGTGGTAACCAGGATCTACGTTCTTACCCTCACCATGGTAACCAGGATCTACGTTCCTACCCTCGCCATGGTAACCAGGATCTACGTTCCTACCCTCATTATGGTAACCAGGATCTACGTTCCTACCCTCACCAATCTCTCCTCCATCTAGGTCTCCATCTATTTTCTGTTTTTTTTCTATAAATACAGTATATATTTACAATGTGGCAGTTTCATGCACAGACTGCGCTTCATGTGATCATCACGCTCTCTCTGATGGGGAAAAACCGAGTTTAGTGTAAACAACCTGACATTGTTTCCTGTTATTTTTGTGACATTTAGAAAAGCTGATATCAGAGAGGAGAAGTGAAATCCATCCCTGAAACAGAAAGGTGACGTGAGGCTGATATGAAACATGTGAAACAGGAAGGGAATCATCTTCTTATCTTCCTCTGAAATGTTACAGAGGAACCATAAAAGCAGCTTTATGAGTCACCTGTCTGCCAGGAGGGAGGGGAGAACAAGGTCAAATATCCATGCCATTATCCATCAGTGTACCCATCCAACCACAGAAGGATGAATAAATGGTATCGATCGATAGGCAAAAATACAGATAAAGTTTATTAATGCACTGCTGGGGAAACGCATGTGTCCAGAAGCCAGCTCTGAACAGATTCAGAACAGCTGTGGTGCCGAGTTGGGTGGGGAGGAGCTGGAATAGCCACTTGATGGAATAGAGCTAGATCAACCGTTGTTGGAGCACACAACAGTTGGTTCTGCACTGCCCAGAATGTGGGTTGCAGTGGTAATGATGTTTGAAAGCTCCAGTGAATCATAATTAGATCTTAATGTGTCCCTAAAAGCTCCACATCTTGACAGCAACTCCCATCCTTCACTGGTGGAACAACACTATTTATTGTTGTCAAACACCAGCTCCACCATCTTTAGTTACACACGTCTTCACCATAGTGAAGCCGGGTATGTTCAGACAGGAATCCCCTCTGCTTCAAGTGGAGGAGTTTAAGTATTTTGGGGTCTTGTTAACAAGTGGGGGAAGAATGGAGCGGGAGATCGACAGGAATCAGCAATAACTAGGACGCTGCATCGGTCCGTTGTGGTAAAGAAAGAGCTGAGCCAAAAAGAAAAGCTCTCGATTTACAATTCGATCTACGTTCCTACCCTCACCATGGTAACCAAGATCTATGTTCCTACCCTCACCATGGTAACCAGGATCTACGTTCCTACCCTCACCATGGTAACCAGGATCTACATTCATACCCTCACCATGGTAACCGGGATCTACGTTCCTACCCTCACCATGGTAACCAGGATCTACGTTCCTACCCTCACCGTGGTAACCGGGATCTACGTTCCTATTCCTACCATGGTAACCGGGATCTATGTTCCTACCCTCACCATGGTAACCAGGATCTACGTTCCTACCCTCACCATGGTAACCAGGATCTACGTTCCTACCCTCACCTATGGTCACCAGCTGTGGGTGGTGACCGAAAGAATGATATCACGGATACAAGCAGTCGAAATCAGCTTCCTTCGCAGGGAGGCTGGGCTCTCACTCAGAGATTGGGTGAGGAGCTCTGCCATCTGGGAGGAGCTCGGTGTTGAGCCGCTCCTCCTCCAGGTCGAGAGGAGCCAGATGGGGTGGTTCAGGCATCTGGTCAGGGTGCCTCCCGAGTGCCTTGCTAGTGAGGTGTTTCGGGCACGTCCCACCGGGAGGAGACAAAGAGGCAGACCCCAAACCCGCCGGAGAGACTATGTCTCACAGCTGGCTGGGGAACCACTCACGATCCTTCCGGGTGAGCCGGAGGATGCAGCTGGAATGAGAGAATACTGGGCTTCCCGTCTAAGGCTGTTGCCCCCGCGACCCAGCCCCGGATGAGCGGAAGATGATGGAATGGAAGGAATCACCTCTGATATCACTCAGACAAGTCTGGGATGGGTGTAAACTAAAAGATCTCATTTTCATTTAAAAGCAAATCCAGGCTTTTTCCAGGCTTGGTGCAGAGGTAACAGATAGTAACAAGATCACATGAATATGGGAAATTAGGACCATAAGACATGATGATAGAATGATCATATACAGTATTATTATAAAACATATTTGAACATATAAACTCGTAATATTTTATCATTGGAAATAAAAAAAAACTGTCTCCTCACAAACCCTAAAATCTCAATTTTGTTTCTTTTTTTTTTTTTTAATCAGAGTTTTTTATCCTTTGTGGTCTGATCAGCACTTTGTAAAAGTATTTGAAATATGTTTTAGAAAAAAAAAGTGGATCCAAAATTTGAAAGAAAATTCAATGAAACAACAGCCTAAGGATAATTATTTTTTCCAAGCTGCAGTGTGACGCTTACAGAGCCGCTGGATGAATGTGTGTCTGTTGTGTTTAATTTGCATTCATCTATTTTTATCTTCTAAACTGGCTGTTTTGCATCATCACCATCCAATCACACACACACCATCCAGACTAGGTAATGTGTGTGTGGATGATTGTATTTGTGTGGCCCTACGACAGACTGGCGACCTGTTCGGGGTTTACCCTGTTCTCACGTTGAATCAACCAGGATGTGCTCCTGCACCCCCTGCTCCCGTAAGCGATAGACGGTTAAGAAGATAACTGATTGATTGACTGACTGACTTTCTGTTTTGCAAATGAACAGTGGAACATTTAACCGGTCCAACAAGTTCATGTTCAGTCAGTCATGAAAAAAAAAGTGTCCTCTTCAGTTTCTGTTTAACAGGGTGAAGAATTTAAAGCTGCAGTGAGGAACGCCTGCTGGGCTTCACTGTGCAGACAAATAACTGGACATAGTTAGCCGTATTCGCCACATGCCAAATAGGAAGTACCTGCTGGCTCTCACTTATCCCAAATGAGGTCGGGGGCTTACAGGGATGGGAGCATGAGCTGCTATTGAAAAAACAGCAACCATTACTGTTATGACAACTGGTCAATGTTACCAAGTCAAAGACACCATGAAACCAGACCATAAGTGAGCGCGTAGCTTCAAAAAGCTAGCTTCTGGTTGGCAAGGTGGATTCTGGTTGGCAACTAACTGGCCACGGTAGTTAAAGTTTGTTCTGTGCAAATCAAATGTTCCGTTCTGTCGTCTTCCGCTTATCCAGGGCCGGGTTGTGGAGGCAGCAGCCTCAGACGGGAAACCCAGACGTCTCTCACCCCAGCTGCATCCTCCAGCTCACCCGGAAGGATCCTGAGTCGTTCCCCGGCCAGCAGGGAGACATAGCCTCTCCAGCGGGTCCAGGGTTTGCCTCTTGGTCTCCTCTGGGTGGGACATGCCCGAAATACCTCATCAGTGAGGAGCCCGAGGGTATCCTGACCAGATGCCTGAACCCCCTTATCTGGCTTCTCTCGACCTAATGTGTTATAATAAAATATTGTTCAGTATTAATCCTGTTGCATTGATAGCAAATTTGGACAATTTTATGATAGAAAACTTGATCTTTTTTAATGTTATTTCAATTATACAGTATGTGTCCTTTCATTTGCCAAACATTGTGTAAACATAAACAAGAGGGCCACGTGTCAGATAACGGTCTATAAACTGTCACGACATATAAAAAATATATACTAATATTAGTGTTTGGCGGTGCATTAGTTCCACTAGCATGTAAAACAATGTGGTTCACCAGTGTGAGAGAGCTTATGACTGGTTATTTGTCAAACTGGCGACCATCACAATGTGTTGGTAATGGGTCAGGTTAGATTCTGGTCCTGTGGCCCAGTGATGGGTAAGGTGGTGAGGTGATGATGAGGTGAGTCAGGTGAGGAAGATTCGATGGACTGAAATCTGGAAACTCTGACTTCTTCTTTAATAAATGCAGAACAGTGTAACCTGTTATGTTCCTGTTTCCATGTCGAGACAGAAAGTCACCCACACACACATGCACGCACGCACACACATCTATTTATAGGTTTATTTGACAAGGACGGTGGAGACATATAAAGTTTTTGTAGATCTACCGGTTTTACCTCAAGAGATAATTTTTATCTGATGCACACAGACATTCACAGAAACAAACTACTTCTTTCATCATTTCCCTTCAGGGGGCGCCACTACAAGTCAGTTCTTCCATCTAACCCTATCTCCTGCATCCTCTTCGGTCACACCAACTATCTTCATGTCTTCCTTCACTGTATCTATGAACCTCCTCTTTGGTCTTCCTCTAGTCCTCTTTCCTGGTGGTTCCAAATCCAGCATCCTTCTTCTGATGTACTCTCTCTCTCTCTCTCCTCTGCACATGTCCAAACCATCTCAGTCTGGTCTCTCTGACTTTAAAACCTCTAACATGTGCTGTTCCTCTGATCCTGTCCATCCTGGTCACTCCCAGAGAGATCTTCAGCGTCTTCATCTCTGCTACAAACATCTCTGTTTCCTGTCTTTTCCTCAGTGCTACTGTCTCTAGATTGGGCATGGGCAAACTACGGCCCGCGGGCCACATGCGGCCTGTTAAACGTTTTTATCCAGCATGTACACGACATGCACGTAAAACAAGCGAGTTAGACGTTGAAAGAAGCAAAATGTTACATCTGACAAGCAGGTCCGGCCGCTTGTCAAATGTAAGAACTCAATGTGGCCAAAAGTCAAAAAGTTTACCCACCCCTGTTCTAGACCAATCAGCAGGGCCGCTCTCACCACGGTTTTGTACACTTTTCCTTTCATTTTAGCTGAAACTCTTCTATCACACATCACACCTGATACTTGGTAAGGAGACGGCAGCTCAGTGGTTAGAGCGTTCGCCCGCAGACCGGAAGGTCCTTGGTTTGTGTCCCACAGAGAGCATGTCTAGGGTCCTTGGAGAAGACACCTAGCCCCCGCTTCTCTCACCATTGGCGCCGTCGAAGGGCAGCAAACAAATTTCCCCGGTGAGGGATGAATAGAGTAATTCATTTATTTATTTTTTATACTTTTCTCCACCCGTTCCAGCCTACCTGCACATGCTTCTTCACCTCTTTTCCACACTCTCCATTGCTCTGGACTCTTGATCCTAGATACTTAAAATCTTCCACCTTCTTTATCTCTTCTCCTTGTAACCTCACTTTTCCATTTGGATCCCTCTCATTCACACACATGGACTCTGTTTTACTCTGACTAATCTTCATTCCTCTTCTTTCTAGTGCAAACCTCCACCTCTCCAGCTTTTCCTCCACCTCTTCCCTCCTGGAAGACTGTAATACAATTTTTCCTCTGATTAAAGGAAATTAGGGATAACCTCATAGTTGCTAATTAACCTTACATATGTATGTTTTTGGAGAAGGAGAGGAAACCGAAGTACGTTGAGAAGATGTCTGCGTACACGGGGGAAACTCCACAGAGAAAGGAGAGTGTTTCAAGCCTTCCGCCTGCTCCAGGATTCAAACCCCTGACCTTCTTGCTGTGTGGTCACACTGCTAACCACTGCATCACTGTGAAACCAAATTGATCAATTGACAATAACATTTTTCAGCCTTGTGCAGACATTCACATAATCACACACACAACTAGGTATAAAAACACACTCAAGGAGATCCATGAAATACTAACACATTCATACACACAATAACTCACTCATACACATACAGAGTACACACACACACACACACTGTTACAGCACTAATCTCCTGCTGGGGATTTACAGTAGCGTGTTGAACTAGTTTATGAAGGAAAAACACACACCTACACACACACACACACACACACACACACACACACACACACACACACACGTCATCTTATTGTGGGTTTTCCCCTTTTATTATTTTTTCTTTCGGGTGAATTTGTTTTGAGGTTATTGAAAAATTCCCAGGATGTCATAAAAATTCCCAAAATAGAACAAAAAACTTTTATTAAAAGTTGTTTTATAGAATAAAATATGAATGTTTAAAACATTCCAGGTACTTTTTTGTGTGTTTTGGAACTTTTAAACTCAGGGATTCTGAGTGATGACATAACTGATTTTCACTTTCTGATTCACACAGTTTGAAAAGGGAAAATCCAAACAGAAAAACCCACTCAGCAGAAAAAAGAAATGAAATCATCTGAGGAGAAAAGGAAAAGAAAAGAAGAGGCGGGAACTTTCCCGGAAACTTCCATCTCTAAAAGAATTTCCATGATGTGGCTAAAAAAAAAAACGTGAAAAAGTTTCCTGATGGGAGGATGGTTGTATTGTTAGTGTCTCTGATGGGATTGAAAGCAGCTGGTGGTTTTGTTCTGGATTAGACACACCCTTCTATCAGTTCTAATCCTTTTACAAGCAGATTAACTGTAAATAATTAACATCACATTGCTGCCTTTACTTCACCGTTTACACCAAATTGAACGATTCTTTTGACCTTTTCAAACAAAAAAATGCAAATTTACACTTTCTGGTGACATTATTTCCTAGATATTTTCTTCCAGCTAAACAAAAAAAAAATAAAAATAATGTGACTTTATATTAAAAAAAAAACTTTTATCTGTCATTATTTTGAGTTTTAAATTATGAGTTTGACTCATATTATTTCCCAAACTAGTGAAGGGATTTCAGTGAACCTTCTCGCAGTTACTCAGTACCAACTATAGATTACCTGATTATGTTTCCAGGGTCATGTGACCGGAAGTTGAGGTCTCAAAACTTAATTATTGAGTTTTCCGCCCACTGGTGAGGTGTTTGCCCTTAGCAAGACGGCGGATGGAACGGGTCGAAATGAAAATTTTCACATTTTCTAGATAAAAAAACTCTTTCTCTGTGTGACCCCGTAAGAGATAGAAGGTTAAGAAGGTGAATCCAAGAACAGGCGGCACGGTGGCCTCACAGCAAGAAGGTCAGGGGTTCGACTCCCAAGTGGGACGAGGCTTGAAACACTTGCCTTTCCGTGTGGCGTTTGCATGTTCTCCTCGTGTATTTGTGGGTTTTCTCCAAGTACTTCAGTTTCCCGTCACCCTCTAAAAACATGCATGTTAGGTTGATTACCTGCTTTGAATATGCCCACTAGCAATGAGTGTGTGTGACCCGGCAGCAGACTGACGACATGTTTGGGGTGTACCCTGTCTCTCGCCTGCAATCAACCGGGTTAATCTCCGGCAACCACCGTGACCCCGTTAAGGATAAGCAGTTCAAAAGACGAAAATGAAACCCCAAAAATAACATCATTATTAATGTCAGAAAGAAGCTTCCATGGCAACTGATGAAGAGTTCCCTCACTTTAGTCCTGTGCTCAGGTCTCTGCACTGGCTTCATGACTTTAGAGCTGCTCTGCTTGGGTTTAAGAGTGAAATGTTAGGGTCTTATGAACCATGTAGAACTCTGAGGACCTCTGGGACCGGCCTCCTGCTGGTGTCTAGAGTCAGGACTAAACATGAACCATCTAGAACTCTGAGGACCTCTGGGACCGGGCTTCTGCTGGTGTCTAGAGTCAGGACTAAACATGAACCATCTAGAACTCTGAGGACCTCTGGGACCGGCCTCCTGTTGGTGTCTAGAGTCAGGACTAAACATGAACCATCTAGAACTCTGAGGACCTCTGGGACCGGCCTCCTGCTGGTGTCTAGAGTCAGGACTAAACATGAACCATCTAGAACTCTGAGGACCTCTAGGACCGGCCTCCTGCTGGTGTCTAGAGTCAGGACTAAACATGAACCATCTAGAACTCTGAGGACCTCTGGGACCGGCCTCCTGCTGGTGTCTAGAGTCAGGACTAAACATGAACCATCTAGAACTCTGAGGACCTCTGGGACCGGCCTCCTGCTGGTGTCTAGAGTCAGGACAAAACATGGACCATCTAGAACTCTGAGGACCTCTGGGACCGGCCTCCTGCTGGTGTCTAGAGTCAGGACTAAACATGGACCATCTAGAACTCTGAGGACCTCTGGGACCGGCCTCCTGCTGGTGTCTAGAGTCAGGACTAAACATGGACCATCTAGAACTCTGAGGACCTCTGGGACCGGCCTCCTGCTGGTGTCTAGAGTCAGGACTAAACATGAACCATCTAGAACTCTGAGGACCTCTGGGACCGGCCTCCTGCTGGTGTCTAGAGTCAGGACTAAACATGGACCATCTAGAACTCTGAGGACCTCTGGGACCGGCCTCCTGCTGGTGTCTAGAGTCAGGACTAAACATGAACCATCTAGAACTCTGAGGACCTCTGGGACCGGCCTCCTGCTGGTGTCTAGAGTCAGGACTAAACATGAACCATCTAGAACTCTGAGGACCTCTAGGACCGGCCTCCTGCTGGTGTCTAGAGTCAGGACTAAACATGAACCATCTAGAACTCTGAGGACCTCTGGGACCGGCCTCCTGCTGGTGTCTAGAGTCAGGACTAAACATGAACCATCTAGAACTCTGAGGACCTCTGGGACCGGCCTCCTGTTGGTGTCTAGAGTCAGGACTAAACATGAACCATCTAGAACTCTGAGCACCTCTGGGACCGGCCTCCTGCTGGTGTCTAGAGTCAGGACTAAACATGAAGCATCTAGAACTCTGAGGAACTCTGGGACCGGCCTCCTGCTGGTGTCTAGAGTCAGGACTAAACATGAACCATGTAGGACTCTGAGGACCTCTGAGGACCTCTGGGACCGGCCTCCTGCTGGTGTCTAGAGTCAGGACTAAACATGAACCATCTAGAACTCTGAGGACCTCTAGGACCGGCCTCCTGCTGGTGTCTAGAGTCAGGACTAAACATGAACCATCTAGAACTCTGAGAACCTCTGGGACCGGCCTCCTGCTGGTGTCTAGAGTCAGGACTAAACATGAACCATCTAGAACTCTGAGGACCTCTGGGACCGGCCTCCTGCTGGTGTCTAGAGTCAGGACTAAACATGGACCATCTAGAACTCTGAGGACCTCTGGGACCGGCCTCCTGCTGGTGTCTAGAGTCAGGACTAAACATGGAGAACAAACTTTCTGAGACTGTGAAACAGGCCGACACTGGAGTAATATGTGGTTCCAATTTTTTTTTTATTATTTTTTTTTTATTATTTATTTATCTAAAAAAAAATATATTTTTTTTTTTTTTACTTTTTTTTATTTTAATTCTATATTTTGTCATTTTAAAGCATTTTTTCTTTCTTGTAAATCACTTTGAATTGTACTACAAATAAACTTTTTTCCCTCCAAGATGGCGGATAGGTGTGTGTGACGTCAAGGCCACTGATTGGCTGCTGAGGGTATAGAAGAGCTGACGTAGTGGCTGAGCTCTTCAGAAAAATCCTGCAGTCACAGAGGAAACATTATCACAGCAAAGAGGAAAACTTTCTCCAAGTTCTTCTGGACTTTATTCACACACAAAGAAAAGATTCCTTTTCATCGACAGAGAGATTTTAATCCCAGTTAATCTTATTTGTTTCTGATTTTATTGTTTTTAATCATCTGAGAGGAAGCCATGATGATCTGTCTCTGCCTCGTGCTTTTATTATCTGCTTCTGTTTCCTCTGAGTCGGTAAGTTATTAAAAAAAAAAAACACTTTTAAAAACCAGTTTGACTTAATTTACATAAAGTTTGACATGTTTAAACATTTTTTCTGGTTGTTTTGCTTTAATTTCTCTTCTTTTTACTCTAAATGATTCCGTTTAAATGTGTTTAAAGTTGTTGTTCTTTTGTTTGGATTGAGAGGTTTTTTT
Organism: Neostethus bicornis; assembly: GCA_902685375.1. Taxonomy (NCBI): domain Eukaryota; kingdom Metazoa; phylum Chordata; class Actinopteri; order Atheriniformes; family Phallostethidae; genus Neostethus; species Neostethus bicornis. The sequence continues at coordinate 6,960,757 of LR738541.1, forward strand.
TTTTAATTCCTCAGGGTATTTTTTTTGCTGATTAAAAATGTATTTTTTGGTCCTGTTTGGGAACATTTGGGATTAGTTAAACAGTGACTTCCTGTGTTGCTAAAGGTTGACTTAATGGAGAAAGAATTTGTGTTCTGAGGGCCTCAAAGTCCTACAAGAGGTTTGATTGGATCTTTAAAAAAATCTGATTTTATGGGCTTAAATTTTAAACCAATCAGCTCACAGTTTGTTAATCAGTCAAACTTTCTGATTTTATTGAAAATTTTTAAATCTGATTTTATTGGTTAAATTTTAAACCAATCATCTCACAGTTTGTTATTAAGTTAAACTTTCTGTTTTTATTGAAAAGTTTAAAATCTGATTTTTATTGGTTAAATTTTAAACCAATCATCTCACAGTTTGTTATTAAGTTAAACTTTCTGTTTTTATTGAAAAGTTTAAAATCTGATTTTATTGGTTAAATTTTAAACCAATCAGCTCACAGTTCGTTAAAAAACTTTCTGATTTTAATGACAAGTTTTTTTTTCTTTTGATTAGCAATTAAAACCATTAAAAATGAAAATTTGACTAAAAGTTGCTGAGATTTATTTAACAATTTAAACTTTGAATGAGTTTTTTCACTTTAATTTGATACAAAACTTTATTTAAAAACAAGCTACCAAAATATTACTGGATTATTTTTGTAACTTAATAATAATTTTAACATAAAACCTTCGTATAAAATACGAAAGTGTCTTTTTCTGTTTTTACATTAGTTTTTTTTTGTTACCTTTTGGTTTTGTTTGCTTAAAAAAGCTTTTATTTGCTTTTGTTATTGTTGATAAAAGCGTTGATTGTATCGATACTTTAGGAAAAAGTTTTGGTATCGATATATTTTAATATCGATACATATCGATATTTTGACACTACTTTAAACTTTTCAAAACTTAAGAAAATTGATTGAAAATATATAAAACATTAAATATCGAATTGATATTTCAATTCAAACTTGGAAAAATTAAGTATAGATTAATTCATTGTTAAATGGAAACTAGTTTTTAAAATCTAAACTTTTGATCTTTAAAAACTTCAAACTGTAAAACAAATAAGTCTCATTAAATATTGAATTAAAATCATGACATAAAAGAAAAATATTGTGATTTGATACTTTATTGATATTAATCACTCAAACTTTGTAGTTTTAATGACAAAAATTTCTTTCTATTTGTTGGAGACTTTAACGCTGGATTCAAAGTTTAACTTTATTTTTTTTTTTACTTTATGGTTAACAGTATTTTTTGTGGGTTTGAATCTCTAACCAATAGAAACCTAGACTTCTGACGAACCAGGAAGTTTGACTAATTAACAAACTGAGCAAATATTTATAAATGTTTTATTTTTGCTAAACTATTTCGTAAAATCAGAAGTTCAAGCAGTAAAATCAAATTTAATGGATTTATAAAGAAAGAAAACAGAAATCTGTGTTTAGAGTTTTTTTTTCTTTGTTTTTCTGCATAAACAACAGATTTTATCTGGTCTGTTTTTCCAAATGATCTTTTCTGACTTTAAAACCTTTATTTATGAAAGTCATTTTAATCCCTTGTGATTTATTTTAGAATCATGACTAATTTAAAAGGTTTAATTAAATTAATATCATACCAGATAATCTAATGAATGGAATTATGGGTATCATCGTTTTCAGGATTAAAGCAGAGCATGAACGTCGTTACGTAATATTCCAAACATCCTGTGTTTATTCAAACATCTGTTCTTTGTTTCACACGCTTCTATCTCACTATGAGAGATGTGTTTGGGGTCATATGTAAATGTGAGCTGATTTATCTGTGTGTGTTTATACCGAGAGGTTTCAGGTCAGGTTGTGTACGTGATCTTCTGCATGAAGTCATTGTGTTTGTTGGTAAATTTTTGCAGATAAGGGTCAAATTTCACTGTTTGGCCTCCTTACATGAACAAATGGACATTTATATAACTGTACAAGCTGGTGAAGAGAAAAAAATGTCTGTTTTGAGTTGGATTGTACTGGTGTGAAACCCGAAAAGAGAACTTTGAGTACTCGTTCATACCGAAGAACGATATGTTTAATATTTTAGTTTGTTTTCCAACATTCCTAAACTAAGCAAGGATCAGATTCATACTGAGAAATACCTGATGTGTCCGTTCTTTGAAACGATTAGGCTTCACATCCAATGGCTGCATCCGAAAAGTTGATTAATTTTGGATAATGAGCGTCTTGACCGAATCGATCTAAGAGAGAAATGTTACATTGATAAGTTTTACCAGTAAAATTGAGTGTTTATCTCTTTCATTTGAGATGGCTGACAAAATATTGGTGGGTTTTTTTTATGGTAAAGCCCACAGAACCTGCAGCTGGTCTACGATTTACCCGCTGAAAAAAAAGTTACATTATCATTGACGCAAATAACGAACCAATATTTTACTTACAAAAATATTCAGAAAGTTGTTTTTAAGATCATTTGTATTGACTCTTGTTTGTTCTGACTTTTTGCCGGGGGGTTAAATAACTTGCTGTAAAGTTTGCTTTGGGTTATCAGCCTATTTTGGACACGTACAGAGGAGAGAGAGAGAGTACATAAGAAGAAGGATGCTGGATTTGGAACCACCAGGAAAGAGGACTAGAGGAAGACCAAAGAGGAGGTTCATGGATACAGTGAAGGAAGACATGAAGATAGTTGGTGTGACCAAAGAGGATGCAGGAGATAGGGTTAGATAGAAGAAACTGACTTGCTGTGGCGCTCCTTGAAGGGAAATGCCGAAAGAAGAAGAAGCCTACAAAAGTATAAAACGTTGGGGTTATTTAACCGGAACATCTTTCTTTGGGGTCACATAATCAGAAAATAATTGGACACCAAAGAGAATGAAGTATTCAGATTCCTGGTGTCAATGCTTTATGGTATCTTTATGGTATGCTTTGGCATCGGCTTGATACCCATTCCGATGTGTTTTAAGCTTCAATTAAAGGCGGACATAGCGGGTCAGTAGGTGTTAAAGCAGCCACCCACATTTAAACACGTGTGCCCAACCCCTCCTCCCTGTCCGCCCAGTTGTTCCCTCCAAATGGTGTGGATCAGCAGTGGTAGCCGGTCGGACGTGCACGTGTTTTCCCTCCATCGGCTCGTTGTTGTCGGAAACATTGAGATTGTTTCCTGCTTCGTCTTTACAGTCCGCAACATTCCTGCGCAGGTCCTCCACTCCTCCTCCTCCTTCCTTCTTTTTTTCCTTCACCCTGCTGGAATGTGACCTTTGCTGATCTTGACCGGCCCTCTTGGGGATTTTGCACACTTGGAGGGATCTGAATAGAGCCCCGGGGTCTTTTCACAAGACGCTTCTTTAACCCGGCCTCGCGTGGGTACACCTCCAGCTTTCCCACCACTCATCCCTCCTTCACATTTACCGGCCCTCCGTTCACCTTTTCTCTCTCTTTTCTTTTGATGGATACTTATCCCCTCATCTCACTAGTTCCCATCTTTCCCTCCCCCCGCCCCATCGGGGTCATATTTGGTATGTGGGTCGGCCTAATCGATAACAATGTTTTCTACCTGACAAAAGATGGTCTTCTGAATGGATAAAAGGTTCTTTTTGGAAGCCACAGGAACGGTAGGAATGTTTTTATCCCGGATTGAGTTGGATTTCTAATCTACTGGAACCAACAAGGAGGTTACTGCTTCATCTGAAGTGTTGCCCGGGTCGTCTGGTACAGTTTATCAGTTAGTCCCACTGAGTCAGAAGAAAAAAAAAAAACATTCTTTTCTTTGTTCCCCCTCTTGGTATTTTCTGCCCATGTATGGATACAAGTTCCAACAGGTCTTTGGGAGTTGGGAAAGCTCCTTTGCTCTGACTTTATCAGGTGATCCAGGTGCTTTTCATCCTGTGTCGGCACAATCCAACACCTTCAGACATCGGATCATAAAATATTATTTTGAAATATTAGGCTTATTTTAGGTAAAATCGTAAAGCTTTAAAAGTTCCAGTTTATTTTTTGTTTGTAGTATAAAAAACACGTTTGACCAAGATGTTTGTGAAAAGCTCAAAAGACTGTCAACATGAGCAGACGAGGCGTTCGGAACACACGACCCAAACATTAGAACACGTAAACAGAAAAACCCCAAACATAGAAATAGTAAACAGAAATAAAAAGCTTAGTGAATCAGTTTCAGTTCAAAACGCTTCAGCTTTAATCATTAAAAACTAAAGTAGGTTTAATTTTTTTAGATTTTCCTAAATAAAATTTACACATCAGACTCCAAACCCGTCCTAAAAGTGGTCCTTATCCATCGTTAGCTGTTGTTTTCTAGACGGTCGTTCAGTCTTCTGGATTGTTTTCCTGCTCGTCTGAACAGGAAAGTAGCCTTGAGTGAGTTTTTGGGAAACAAAGACACCCTAAGAGGGTTAGAATTTATTCTTTAGAAAAAAACCTGTTGATGTAAACAGTCTCATTATTTTAATCCAACCACAGTCACGTTCCCTGATATCATCCTTATTTATTGTTGGTTTATTATTTTATTTTGCTCGTAAAATATTCAAATTAAACTTTATTCACTTAAATTGTGTTTAAAAAATAGCAATAAGAGTTGATAACGTTAGCAGATGTGCTAAGTCGAAACTATTCAGGGTGTACCCTGCCTCTCGACTGAAATCAGCCAGGATAGAACATGCACCAAACTCCAGATGTGTGCTTTTTAGTAACAACAAACTTTCGTTAACGCTCAAATCAGGCAACATGATGGTGAAACTTATTTATTGGTTCATATAAATCACATGGCCATGCACATGTCTGTTTCTGCTTTCTTCCTCCATGTGGATCAGCGTGCCCTGCACAGGAAATCTAGGTGACTTTTAAACAGAAATCGGCACCGATTACTGAAGACTTGTGATAGCTCGATATCAGCCAATGGGATTTGGGCTTCGCACAGTTAAATGAAGGGGGGAAAAATAACAAAAATTAAACAAACAGCTAGTTGTTTAAACTAAACCAAGTAGACAGGACATCCATGTTCTTAGATCCTCCTTCACGGTGAGTAAAAACAGTCTGAATTATGCTCCGCTCCTTTTGACATTGAGCAGGTAGGAGTAATGAGCTGGTGGATCGGATCATCTTTGCTTTGGAGCGGCTAACCTCGCCATGTTCCCTTTGCAGCCTCAGGCCGTGTCCATTTGTTAGATCTTGTTGGAATGCGGCCGGTTTTGCATTTAACCCCACTTCCCCCCCTTTTCCCAATCATTTGCAAGAGAATGAGCCAGTTTTTTTTTTTTTTTTTTTTAAAGGAAGTTTTTTTTGTCTCTTTAGCATGACGGGGTGCAATGAAAAGATGGAGGGGCAGGAGGGAGCATGATAAATAGTATGACTAGGATGTAATAATGGTTCCTGCATTGCTGTCCGCTGGTCTATAAAATCCCTTTGGGCCGAGGAATGTTGGCACACAGAGAGGAGGGTTTTTGTGCTTTCCTGCCTGCGACGGCGAGCCGCGGAGAATCTGATCTCCCTCCACCCCGTGCTAACCACCACAGCTCTAACTGGAAGTATATGAACAACCCCCCACGCCCGCTCCTGTCCCGGACTTTTCTGGTTAAACATAAAACTAAAAGGAGCGTTAAACTGGCGTCTGTGTGGCATTAAAGTTTAACTTTAATGTGAAAGCTGGCATTTATATTTAACTTTATGAAAAGAACAGAATGAAGGATCAAACAAACATTCAGTCAAACTTTTTAAGATGTTTCCCACAAGAAAGAAGCTTCAAAATAAAACCAGTGATTATTAAGAAACAACGACATTATTTTCTCTTAAAGCTACAGCGTCTCTTTTAAATCCAGTTTACACTCGTTTTCTTCACTTTTAAAACTTTTTATAGAATTTTTAGTCTGTTTTTGTCTTTTAAATATTTGAGTTTAGGAAAATAAACTTGCTTTAGTTGCTCGTGTGGTTGCAGCATTTTTCTTCTCTTTTCGGCTTTTCCCTTCAGGGGGCGTCACATCAAGTCAGTTTCTTCCATCTAGCCCAGGGCTGGGCAAATCCGGTCCTCGGGGGCTGGTGTCCTGAAGGTTTTCATTGTGTTCCTGGTTCAATACAGCTGATGCACAAAAAGTGAAATCAACAGCCAATAAAATTCGGCACAATGACTCAACAGGATCAGGTGTGAAGGTGTAACAACATGGAAAACCTTCAGGACACCGGCCCTAAAGGACCGGATTTGCCCACCCCTGGTCTAACCCTATCTGCTGCATCCTCTTCAGTCACACAAACTATCTTCATGTCTTCCTTCACTGTATCCATGAACCTCCTCTTTGGTCTTCCTCTAGTCCTCTTTCCTGGTGATTCCAAACAAGTCAACAAGTAAACAGAGTGATATAGTGTGCGAGTGTGAGTGAAAGTACATGCAGGCTGCCGATGTGAACCATGTGCTTATTAGGACCAACGGATCCTCACCAGCCCCAAAAGATTGGAACGAGGGAGGCAGAGACACACGCTACCCGGGCGCACGCCCATCCAGATCCCGGGACCCCGAGGCCGGGCCAAGGAGCCGCCTTAGCTTCTTTATTTTTTATTTTGACACTAAACAAGGAACAAAGTTGCACAATGAGAACCGCCGGCAAGGTGTCCCTTTATTCAGATTTAATGAACGTTGAATCATACGGCTGCTTTTTTAAAGACTATTAATTACTGAGAATAATAAACACCTAAAAGGGCGTTAACCTTCTTTTAGCATGGTCGCTGTTCTTGTTTTTGTTGTAGGGTTTTTTATTTATTTTTACATAAGAAACAACAGCGGACTATTTGTTAGTGTTTGTTTCCATAGTAACGTAATCTACATCTGGTTCTTTATTCGCCAGCAGCAGAAGGTGACAAATGCTTACGTTACATAATAAAGCATAATAATATGGCCTAAAATTAAACTTGATTATAATCAATTCATTTTTCATTCGACTCAAAAACAAGAGGATTGAAATAGTTGGAAAGAAGTTTTCTTGTCTTTTTTCTGGAGAATAAAACCATATCTGTGAGGTTAACCACCTGTAACACCACAGAGAACACAACAAGAGAGGTGTTGGTTTCTACTGGAAGTGACTCAATGAAACCAAAACAAAAACTAACAGGGTTCTCCTGTTAGAGAGCGAGTTCGGACACAGTGGATTTAATGAGGACAGTATGTAACATACCTCAGTTTATTTTAACGATCTACAAACAAAAACACATTGGTAACGTCATTAAACTAAAATCATGTGTATTTAGCATCAAAATTAGAACAAATATTAGAAAAACAATAACATTAATTAGTCAGGTATCGATCAGGACCTCTTAGCTGTTTAAGTGCCTGATGTAAAATCCAAACATTAGATTTAATAACTAATAAATTTCACGTCTATCTTTGGACCGAACACCATCTTTCTTTCCCCCAGTCACCCTCGTGCATGTGGTGGATGAAGTACTCACTTTTTGTACTTAAGTAAAAGTACAAAAGTATTTGGTGTAAATTGTACTTTTTAAGTAAAAAGTAAAAGTATTCGACCATAATTCAAATGTTATTTGTTGTGCTGTAGGGTGTCACCATGGTAACCAGGATGTGACCAGGGGTGTGACCCCCCCCCTCTCCCGCCTCTTTTGGTCCACAAAAAAAAAAATAAAACAAAAGGAAAAGGGCCGCCAAAATGGAGGAAAATGACACTTATTTTTTAAAATGTTTTGGGGGAGGCCCCTCAGTCACTATATATTGGCTTTGTAAAAGCCCCACCCCCCTTTGGAAAATTCTAGATCCGCCCCTGCTCTGTGTAATGATGGCTCTACTTTTTATTTAGAAGTAAACACAACGAACAACGATCTTCTGACTCTTTTTAATTTGTACTATATTTGATGTTTGGTTTTTGAATGAATGGAAAATGTTTCTCGATTCATGACTTCTTCTCCCGATCAACTGCTTCTTTTGATTTTGGCGATGCGGCTTCAAGATGCGCTAAAAAAACCTGTGTATTTTTCAAATTCCTGAATGAAAATGTAACAAAAAATGTAAAACACATTTTTAAAAAGTAGTGAAGTAAAAGTACAGGTATTTGCTCTAAAAATGTAGTGAAGTAAAAGTAAAAGTACCGGTCTTAAATTTTACTTAAGTAAAGTACAGATACATAATTTTTTTACTTAAGTACAGTAACGAAGTACATTTACTTTGTTACGTTCCACCACTGCTCTCGTGCATGTGGATCAACAAGGTTTAGCTAACATAGAATGTTTTTTTTAAAAGCATGGCGGAGCATCAGCTGCACTAGTGTGTTACGCGTTACTTTAAAATATTTTTCCATTTAAAAAAACCCACTGTTTTTAAAGTATCTTTTCAAAGTAAAACGGCACGTCTTCATCGCTCGTTATTAAAAAAGTCCATAGTTGGTTATGAGTCAGTCATCTTCTTAGCTGCCTAGGGTATTCAAGGCGAGGGGCAGGGTACACCCCAAACATGTTGCCAGTCGGTCGCTGGGTCACACACATACAACCATACACACAGACACTCATTTAATCATGAGTGTCTGCAATCATGCCGTGGCCAATCAACCTCTAGCATTTAAAAGGCCAGTGTTCTAAGCCTCATTCCCACCCGGGACTCAAACCCACAACCTTCTAGCTGTGAGGCCTATGTGCCCACTGCGCCACCGTGCCACCCAAGAAATAAAGTGACTATCTGAAACATCATCCAGAGGTGAACACCATTCAGCCAATCAGAATCATGGTATGATTACATTTAAGAATCAATTAAAGCGACTCAAACTAGTGTCTTTATGAGACGTATGACACGCACGTGCTCGGATGAAAACGGCACGTGTGTACGTCTTTAAAACGGCCGCAGGCGTTCGACATTAAATGATTGAATGAATGGATTAATTTATTTGTGGTATCAGCGTCTCCACTTCTTGGTATCAGCCCGATATTCTATAATTGTATCTGTTTTGTTGCATCAGCAGTTTGATTCAAAGTGTTTGGACGTAAAGATTAAAAGCTTCACTGCTCGGAACAAAATGTAAAAAATCCTAGAAGTTCACACTAAAGAGGAGTCTGTCTTCATCGGTCGTTCAGTTGAAACCTACTTTCGGTAAATGAAACCAAGTTGACTTAATTTAACACGCTGATCTGTGTGGTTTTGGGCGGTGCGAGGACTCCCCCGCCACACTAATGCAGCTTTGCTTTGATGTGGTGTGTGTCTGCCTCTTGTATCCACCGCCATCATAAACCAGCAGTCTGGTTCTCCTCGGTTCCTCGGTCAACCCAATGCTCGGTTATTGCAGGCGAAGGTCCAGTCCATAAACCTGGAAGATCCAGCTAAACTGTGCCGGGTTTTGACCGTACGCGCCAGACCAGGCAGTAGACGGGACAGGAATGTGGCGGCTGAGTGGGTAGCCAGAGTCTTGGCCCTCTTTAGGAAGCACATTCCTCATTCTAAACGAGCGCACACACTCGTGTAAGGAGCCGTTTCTTAGCTCGACTAAAAGAAACACTGAGTTCAGAACTGTTTGGAGGTGAAACGGTTTTATTTATTTAGGTTTACCGAGCAGCGGGTGTGGAGTTATGAGAAACGTCCACGTCAGCAGGATAAAAATGTTCTTTATTTAAAGCTTCTGGTTCAGTTTGACTTTAATATGAAGATTTCTTTCCTCTTGATCTTTTGTAACAACGACATTTGGTCTAAAAAAAAAAAACTAATCTTGAAACACGACTCATGATTTATGATCTAGATACATTTTTTTTGAAAACTTTTGAATTTGACTGAATGTATCCAATAAAATTTTTGTTAACTATAAAGTTACATAAAATTTTCTGCTTGAATAAAAAATTGCTGAATGGTTTCTGAGAATCGAAAAGTTAGAATTTTACTTTGTATTCAAATGTATTTTATTGTGAAATTCGTATCAAAGATGAAAAACATTTAATTTAGTCCAACTTTATTTTGTAGTTATGGTCAAATTTGTCAAGTTTAAATATAAAAAATCCAATAAAACCATCAGCTGTTAAAAAAAGAAACTTTTATCCCAAGACTATTATTTTTTTTGGCCCAAAGCAGACCTTCTCGTTTCCTCGTGTTTACTTTTCTCATCCTTAAATTAGAATCAGCACGATGTAATTAGCTGTCGTTTAAACGGAGCGTCTTTTAAAAGTCTTCTTCCATACTTTGTATCTGTTATAAATCAAACTCCGACCCGGAGAAACCGGATAATGGATTTTTGTCAGGAAATGAAGAACTTGTCTGTGGGGGAAAAAAGACCTCTATTGTTTCCGTAATGAAGAGTCGTCCTCACATGTTCAGTCGAAGCAATCAGTAACTCTTCACGTGTCCGTCTGGAGGCTTCATCATTGATGGGTACTTCCTATTTTGCCTTTAACGCCGCCAGGCTGCCATTGGCTTGATAAAAGCTTGTTTCTTTTTGCTCTGTTGGACTGTGCGCTCTTTGATTGGAGCCAGTGAGATGCTCGCTTGATGGAGGAACATCAAAGGGGGAGATGATAGAAGAAGGGAGGATGTTGGGAGACTGGAGGCGTTTGGGGGGCTCTGGTGGGGAATCGTTCCATCGGCTGCAGGAAGAGACTAATAAAGGCTGCGTGATGAGATCAGATGTTCCCACAGGAGATCCTCATCAAACTTCAATTAGGCTTATCAACGGAAACCAAATCAACGATTTGTCCCAGCTTCTGCTCTGCTGCTGTTCTCAACAGGAGGACTTTTGATAGTGTTTTCTATCAGATTACAAACAGATTAATACTGGGCGATATCAGAGACGGTGTATCTGTTCTAAGAAATGTGATTGGTTACAATTTATCTCAAAAGGTGACTGAGTCGGTAACTCGTGTTTAAATCTTGTAAATGTAATTAGTTACAAGTAAAGTACCGTAATTTCACGGCCATAAGGCGCACCTAAAAGTCTCAAATTTTCTTCAAAATTAGCAGTGCGCCTTTTTGTGCGGTGCGCCTTGTGTGTGAGAAAAAGCGGACCTAAAAAAAAACGCGGTGCTCGTGAGAAAAAGCGGACCTGAAAGAAAAGGCATGAGAACGTTAAAGAGTGAAGTGTGGGCGGCGTGGGAGCGATGGATGACCGAAGGAGACCACAGTTTCACGAAGGGTGGAAGGCAGCGCCGGGCGAGTTACGCTACAGTTTGCCAATGGATTGTAGATGCTTGGACTAACGTGTCTGCTGGTACTGTTATCCGAGCTTTCTCAAAAGCTGGTATCCTTTCTGAGAAGCCGCACAGTACAGACAGTGACTTTGACAGCGAGGAGCGAAGTGGACCTGCTCTGTTGGATTTTGCGCAGCTGTTCGATTCCAAAACAGAGGATGAGGACTTTGACGGATTTGAATAAAGACTATTACCGGTAATGTGTTTGTTTAGTATCGTTACTACTTAAATAAAGCACAACCAAACTCAGTTTTGCTCCCGATCTATTTTTTAATACACACATTTGCATGCTTGCGTGTGTTGTTGTAAGGCGGTGTGTGACTGAGACTGCGCCTTTTCGTACGGTGCGCCTAATGGACGAGAAATTACAGTAACTCCTTTTAAAACGGCAGGTATTTGACAGTAAAAATTCCAACCGTAGTTAGCTGTAAATATCAGTCTTTGGGACACAGATGGAACCTTATCGTCATCTGCTACACGGAGCAAACCAATCTCTCCTTTAAACACATTTATCTTTAAATCTGAGTGTAGAAGAAAGTGTGAAAGAAACCAATCGATGCAAATCGGCAATATTTTTGAAAGTTATCAAAGTCTCGCGAGAGTACAAAAAAAAAACGGTATGGATGATTTAATATCACAGCACTACATAACGTCAACGTCATATCTGCAGGTCTTTGTGTCCTGGCTGTTGGTCTGGAGTGTGTGACTCTCAAACTCACATGGCGCTGTGGAAACGCTGCTATAGATAGACCAGGCGTAGGTAGAAAGAATCTAGAGTTCGTCTGCCAGAGTAAAAGGCAAAGGTAGGAGAGGTCTGTTCAAGGTGTCGATCAGGACGAAAGATTCACAGAGAATCTTTTAGATCTGCAGGAATTATCTGATTGTATTTGAACAAATTAAAAACCATAAAAATGATAAAGATAATTATATATTTGAAGATAGATTAAAGTAACTATCGGTCATTTTGGTCCCTTTAAATTTATACTCAGAAAAAAAAGAGGAAAAGAATCCATAATCTTCCACTTTAAAAGATGATGAGGGATTTTTGTAATAAGTTTTATTGCTTCCGTTGATGTAGGAACCAATAAGCGTGACGTCTCTGATGTAAACTGGTGTCTAAATGGGAGCTGAAGTGTGTCCTTTGAAAAGTTGCGTCAGGGGTCAGGAGTACATCTTCCAAACAGATGAGGAGACACAATGCTCGCTGCAAATCCTGCTGGTTCAAGTATGTGAGCAGCCGGTGGGGGAGGGGTCGGTCCTGAAAGGGATCAGGGATACTTTTTTTTTTTTTTAGTAGAATATCAGGTGAACGTTTCAAACACAAAGCTGAAAAACTTCTCTGTGAGGAGTCATGTGAGGGTGGACGTCACAAAGCACATGGAGGCACATTCCTGCGCTGGTGTTTCCTTTCTGTCCTTTCATGCTTCGTACCTCCTCCGTGTCGCCGTGTGAATGGACCAGATGCCCCTTCTCCGCAGCGGCAGATGGAGGGATTGTTTCTGGGTTTTAATGAACGCCGGCTGCCAGAGCTTTACCCTCGGTTACCTTGGTCATTGATACGCTCTGAAGGCATCAGCTGGCTTTGTTTGGTGTCAATAGAAGAGACAGGTCCAGAGAAGAAGTGCTGGGTGTCCTCAACGACCACCCTGCACGCTAAGAGACGACAAAAAGATTTTTAAAGTCCTTAAAAACAATATAAACCACCAATTTACTTTTTTATTTTTGAGCAATTTGAGAAAAAAGATTTCTAGAAATCAAGTTATTAAATTTATTTTAATCACATAATGAATTGATTTCTTTAATTTATCTTAAAAATATCAATTTTTTAGCTGAAAAACTCCTGAAAACCAATCAGTGAGGAAAAATAAGAAACCATGTGGAGATCCACATGAAAGAGAGAGCCCTCCTCCGGGACGAGGATTGAATGAGCTTATTCTACTCTACAGCTTTATATGTAAAGAAGTCAGCAGATGTTCTTCATCTTGATGGAAACAGGATGGTTAAGCAAGCACGGGGGCCTCCTTAGCCCGGCGATGCCCAGAACTGGGATAACTGGAACTGTATATGTCTAGATTGATTTAGCCCGTTTTTCTGTGGATTTCTGGAACGCTCAAACAAAACAACCAATGAGCAGATGTCTAAAGTATGACGCATTTGACGTAGCCAGGACGGACTTCGCACACGCCCCCTCCCTCCTCACTCCACTAATCTACAAGCATTTTGTAAAACTTTACCAATCAGTAACATTCATCCCATGCCGCCGCGGTGCTCGTGCTTCGTGCACCTCAAAATCCTCGTCGGATTCTGGATCCAAAATGTAGGGCTGAACATGAGGAATTGACATGATAAAATCTTATTTCAGACGCTACCGAACCGCTACGCATGGGTTTACGCCTGCCTTCCCCCTCCCGCTCAGAGATGGGCGGAGGAATAGCGGCTCAGTGAGAGCAGAGGGCGGAGCTTGTACTTTCTCAGGACGGGCGGGGGATGAGCAATACCCGGCCTTTCATAGTTCCGGGTCTGTGACTGCGCTCCACCAAATCAATATATTTTCATAACTATGGTGTAATGCATATTGTAAACGTGTGTATGTGCAGAGGATACAATGTGAAGAGTTATTTTACATGAGATGGGCCCTTTAAGTTGTGAAACGTTATTAGTAATACCAGGTTGTTTTTTTGCAAAAAGAAACCTGGTAGATCAAGAGCGTCTTGGTCAGCCTCCACGCCAGCTTAGAATGAATCAACGCGAGTTTAAATATGATTTTACTTCTAACTTGGGAGCGTTATTGTCAGTGCGCAGGAGTGTGTATGGTGTGTGTGGGCGGGCGAGTCGGTGGCTGGGAGTAAAACAGCTCAGAAATTTAATTAAAATAGTCACTTTCTATTAGAATATTTTCAGGACATCAAGAGCTCATTTGGGACGTCCAGTCACCCCATTTTACGCCTATTCAGTCTGTTCTCTATGTTTTCCAAGTCAACATGTCGCCCTCACCATGGTAACCAGGATCTACGTTCCTACCCTCACCATGGTAACCAGGATCTACGTTCCTACCCTCACCATGGTAACCAGGATCTACGTTCCTACCCTCACCATGGTAACCAGGATCTACGTTCCTACCCTCACCGTGGTAACTAGGATCTACGTTTCGCTTTGGTCAAGTAGTTTAAATAAATTACCCGCAAAAAAAACCCCTTAAACTCCTGATTGAATCGTAGTCCAATATTCAAATCATGAGACATAAAGAGAAAACTTATATCTTCATTGAACAATAAAAAAAGTCTGTGTCTGCTTACATCCTTCATAACAAAACAGTCAATGTAACCTGCAGAGTGTGATGTTTAAAGGGCCCATCTCATGTAAAATAACTCTTTCCACATTGTATCCTCTGCACATACACACGTTTACAACATGCATTACACCATAGTTATGAAAATATATTGATTTGGTGGAGCGCAGTCACAGACCCGGAACTATGAAAGGCCGGGTATCACTCATCTCCCTGCCCGTCCTGAGAAAGTACAAGCTCCGCCCTCTGCTCTCACTGAGCCGCTATTCCTCCACCCATCTCTGAGCGGGAGGGGGAAGGCAGGTGTAAACCCGTGCGTAGCTACAAAAAGCGTGTTTCAATCAAGAAAATAAAAAAGACGCAGAGCAGCGAACCAGCCTGTATATCGGACGTTGAAAGCGAGTTTGTGAGGGCGTAAGGCCGGAGTGGAGGCGGGTGAGGAGGGCGGGCGGGTGGTGAGGAGGGAGGGGGGCGTGTGTGAAGTCCGTCCTGGCTACGTCAAATGCGTCATACTTTAGACATCTGCTCATTGGTTGTTTTGTCTGAGCGTTCCAGAAATCCACAGAAAAACGGGCGAAATCAATCTAGAAAGCCCTTTGGTGACATATACAAGACCCGGACATCACACACGCACACACACACACACACACAAGGCCCGGACATCACACACACACACACACACACACACACACACACACACACACACACACACACAAGGCCTGGACATCACTCTTACAAGCTAGAAAACTCTGGAAAGTCACTTTTGCATGAGATGGGCCCTTTAAGGACCTTCTGAAAATCTGAGCGTTTAGATTCTTTAGGGGAGGCTTTGACTCAGCGGTAGAGTTGGTCCTCAAACCAGGAGACGCCGGTTCGAATCCCACTGAGCAGCCTAGGTGTTCCTGTAGCAGAGACCCGATCCCCTTCCCCCAGTTGCTCCAACCATCGGCGCCGTCGTGGCTGCTTATTCTTATTCTTATTCTTCTAATTACCGTCGTTTTGCGAGTGCAATATTTGCTGATTGGTCGACCCTTTTTCTTCCCAAAAAAAGGCAAAATAGACCTCTTTTTAAAACTAGTTAACAAAAATAAAAATTAGGAAAGGTTCAAAGTTTTGTTTTTCCGTCTTCTTGGGGTTCTTTTTTTTTTCTGTCCGATGGCTAACCCCCTTTGTAATCCAGATCCATCTATTTTCATGCATGAGATGTCTGTGACATGATCGCCGTGGTTTTCCCTCCGACGCGAGTCCAGAACGAGCTCTGCAATTAAGAGGCTTTTATTGGAACAATGTGAGCCTTTGTGCCGCTGATGGCTTTGACCTTCTGGTGGGCCGAGAGTCCTGATGATAAAAGTTTATCTGAGAGGAGCGAAAACTGTCGGAAACCAGAGAAACAACTTAAGTTAGATTTGGTTTTGGGAAGCAGTAAAATGGACTCTTTGTTGCCTCCATTACTTTCCCATTTCTTCTTTTTTTTCCTCCTTGAATCCATCTGGCTGGATGGGATCTGGCTTCCTTCCACATGCCTATCGGATGATACGAGGATTTATATCCACTTTTATTTAGATTCGATAGTAAACAACGTTCCAGAGCCAGTCCCTGTTTGTTTGTGGAGGTCTTCAGGATGTTTTCATGCTTCTCCAACTCCTCCCAGACCACAGGAAGTTCTGCTTTAAATCACCAGACTTTGCGGTGCGGCATGTGTGAAGCAGGAAGTGCTGTTTGTAGCTGCGTTTCCATGGGAACGCCGGCGATTGGTCACACATGCGGTCAATTAATGTGAGAAGAAAAGGAGGGTGATTAAAGTTGATGTTTTTATGGTTAGAAGCAGACCTTCTGGTCTCCTCATGTTCGGGTTCAGCCACTAGAAGTTTGTTCCTGTTTTTGTACAAACAACTCGGCCAATTCCAGCAACATGGATGATGTCATAAATACCCCGCTCTATCTGAGCCAACCACACGCCCCCAGCTCACCTAGGGGGTGTGGTTAGCCGCTCCCTGACCAACAGGGAGACATGGCCGCTCCGGAAGGTTTTTGGTCTGCCCTCGGTCTCCTCTTGGTGGGATGTGTCCAGAACACCCCACCTCTGTCATCTGGCATTCTAACCAGATGCCCAAACCACCCCATCTGGCTTCTCTTGACCGTGCCCAGTAACATAGGCTCAGCTAAATTTAAGTCCTTTATTTTTGTTGAAACATAAAAATATCATGTAACAATTTCACAACTTTGGGGTAAAAATTTCTTTAAAAAAAACCCAAAAAAACAAAACTATTCTGTTAAATCAGGGGTAAAAATATTCTTTGAAACAGAAACGTGACCGTTTTGAATCTCAATGTGTTTCTGTTACAACATGACAAGTTTAAAAACCAGTGCTTCTTCATGCTGTCGGATTAAAATCATTAGATTATCTAATCAAGATATTTTAAAATCAGACCTTTTGGCCTTGATTTGTTTTGACAGCGGCTGTTTTGCATTTTAACTGACTTTTTTTTGTAACTCATTGAGGATGCAGAATTTTTCTCAGAAACGGTTTGTGGCCGGCGGTGTAGACGAATCGGGCAGGAGGAACTCTGTTATGCAACCTCGGTTCAGGCAGGGACTCTGTGTTCTGATGGCTGCTTGTTTCTGTTGGTTCTGTGGAAACGCGTTCAGACCCAGAACGCGAGCCAAACTGTGTCATTCCAACCCCAGGCATCAGATCAGTCTGCGTCGATTCAAGGAATTCTTTTTTTGGTTGTTTTTTTTTTTCTGTGATGAAATGAAAGCTGTCGTCACTCCTTTTTTTTGTGTGTTTTGTTTGAGTTGAAGGGAAGCGTTATCAGTCCATCTCCTTCTGAATAAAGCCAGCCTGTCGGGACAGGCTTCGCTCCAGATGAACATGAAGGTTTCATGACTGAAGAGTTAAAGTTCATCCTGCAGGAGCAAAAACAGATTTTAAAGTTTAGCTAAAGATGAACACCGGACCACCAGCTTGGTTAAAGTTTAATAAAACAGTTCAGATCAAATAAAAAAAGATCAGGACTTAAATATTTAGACGTGGCCAAAAAAACAAACTAATTCAATGCAATAAGTGATATTGTTCGTTACAAAATACACAGGGTTTTTTTTTTATTTTTTTATTTCAAAGTTGCCTCTCTAGTGGTCCCAGGAACGTCTTGGGCCCGGTTGGAATCGAACCAGGTTCTCCCGGTCGAAAGAGGGTATCTCTACCACCAGTGGTGGATGAAGTACTCACTTTTTGTACTTAAGTAAAAGTACAGACAATTAGGCAAAAAATTTACTTAAGTAAAAGTAAAAGTATCAATAAAAAAAATCTACTTAAGTAAAAGTACAAAAGTAGTTGGTGTAAATTGTACTTTTTAAGTAAAAAGTAAAAGTATTCTATCATAATTCAAATGTTATTTTTTGTGCCAAAGGGCGTCACCATGGTAACCAGGATAAATACTCTGCAGGGGTGTGACCCCCCCCCCCCCTCCCACCTCTTTTGGGCCACAAAATAAATAAATAAATAAAATAAAAGGGGACAAGTCAAGCTATCACCTAGAAGGGCCAGTGAATGGGCTCCAAAATTGAGGAAAATGACACTTATTTTTAAAAATGTTTTGGGGGGGAGGCCCCCAGTCACTATATATTGGCTTTGTCAAAGCCCCACCCCCCTTTGGAAAATTCTAGATCCGCCCCTGCTCTGTGTAATGATGGCTCAACTTTTTATTTAGAAGTAAACACAACGAACAACGATCTTCTGACTCTTTTTAATTTGTACTAAAATGTTTCTCGATTCATGACTTCTTCTCCCGATCAACTGCTTCTTTTGATTTTGGCGATGCGGCTTCAAAATGCGCTAAAAAAAAAAAAAACTGTGTATTTTTCAAATTCCTGAATGAAAATGTAACGAAAAATGTAAAACACATTTTTAAAAAGTAGCGAAGTAAAAGTACAGATATTTGCTCTAAAAATGTAGTGAAGTAAAAGTAAAAGTACCGGTCTTAAATTTTACTTAAGTAAAGTACAGATACACAATTTTTTTACTTAAGTACAGTAACGAAGTACATTTACTTCATTACGTTCCACCACTGTCTACCACTAGGCCAACGCTCCCTGAGACCATTATCTGTTTTTTGGGGGGATTTTATCGACGTTACTCCTCTCATAGAAACTGCTTTTTATTCCTGCATCATATCAATACATTATCAACAACCCAGGATAGCGCCATCTAGAGCCTCCGCTCAAATTAAAGCTGAAATATTATAATTTTCTAACATGTTAAAACATGTTTGTATTGGTTTGTGATCACCGTCACGTCGCGGCCCGTTAACGCTGGAACCCAACTTGACAAGCTCCCTCTTTAATACATATTACATAGTGTCCGCTTTCTGTTTCTATTTGGACAAAAACAGAAGCACTTTAACGTTTTTTGCTTGCAGTCGCTCTGCCATCCTTGTCAGCGGCCCCTCCCCATCGCGCTGCAGCGGGAAAGAAAAGAGACAAGTTTCTATATAAAAAGTGCGTGTTGTGTTTGTAATGCCACCTCACCACCACGCTGACATAATTAAGAATATCATTATAGCTGGAAGTCATTAGTCCAGTAATAACTGAGGCCAAGGGACTGGTGCCAAACAATCCAGGATTTGGTATCCCACTCTTGGTACGAGGAGATGGTACGAGTGTGTCACGTTTCTGTTGAGAATTATTTAACAAATCATTTTCAATTTAAAATTAAACGTAGAAATTGTGCGCGGCCGGTGGCGCAGTGGGTGGCACAGTGGACTCACAGCAAGAAGGCCGTGGATTCACGTCCCGGGTGGGCATGAGGCTTGGAGCACTTGTCTTTCTGTGTGGAGTTTGCATGTTCTACATGTGTATATGTGGGTTATGTTTGGTTTCCTCCCACCATCTTAAAAATGTGCATGTTAGGTTGATTGGCCACTAAATGATTGCCCTTAAGAGTGTGTGTGGCCCTGCGACAGACTGGCGACCTGTTCGGGGTGTATCCTGCCCCTTGCCTTAAACCAGCTGGGATGGGCTCCGGCACCCCTGCAATGCTTTAAGGATTGACTGACGTAGAAAATGTACATTTTTATCTTGAGCTTAAAGTATTTTATTTTGAAAGACCTTTCAAAATAAGGTCTTTCAAAATAAAGACCTTATTTTGAAAGGTCTTTATTTTGGTTACTAAACCAGGCGGTCGGTTTGATTACAATCAGTAGTTTAAAAACATTGAACCTGAAACATTCAGCCCGACTTTATCTTCTTTTGATTCTGTTCTGTTTAAATCAATTTAAATAATAAAAGCAGTGACTCACTTTTTACACATAAAGTAGGTGAAGAAAACATTCCTGAAGCTTTACGATCACATGTGATGTCATTTACAGCCACATGGTTAATGTTTTCTGGGTTGGTGAGTAAAACCCGCCTCGGGGGGAAAGACGGAAACTAAATTAGAAACGTGCGGTACCTGTGGAATGAACACCTGATGACTCATCGGAACCTGTTTAATCTTAAACCGGAGAACACGTCACTGACGACTGGGTTAAGAATGAAGATGTGGGATTATTTGGAGTTTTATCAAGAAAGAAAACACACACACACAGATAAACACACACACACCACATACAGTCAATATTATTTAAACAACCCAATATTATTATTATTATTCTTTCGGCATTTCCCTTTAGGGGTTGCCACAGCAAGTCAGTTTCTTCCATCTAACCCTATCTCCTGTATCCTCTTCGGTCACACCAACTATCTTCATGTCTTCCTTCACTGTATCCATGAACCTCCTCTTTGGTCTTCCTCTAGTCCTCTTTCCTGGTGGTTCCAAATCCAGCATCCTTCTTCTGATGTACTCTCTCTCTCTCCTCTGCACATGTCCAAACCATCTCAGTCTGGTCTCTCTGACTTTAAAACCTCTAACGTGTGCTGTTCCTCTGATCCAACCAAAGTCAATTAGGGAGAAGACGGTGGCTCAGTGGTAAAACATTCGCCCTTAGACTGGAAGTTCGAAGGATTGAATCCCACTGAGTTCATGTCTAGGTGTCTTTGAGGAAGACACCTAACCCCCATTTCTCCCGTCATTGACGCAGTCCTTGTGAAAGTTGATCAAAACTGATAAATCAGAAGAACTTGCTCCACTTTTTATTTTCTAAAGTGTTGTACTCGTCTCTGAAGATGTGGTTGAGTTAAACCTTCCCACAGATTTCTTTGTGTTGATTTGGTTCGTCGTCCTTCTCTCTTGTTTTTCCTCCATTCCTGAAAACTGGATGTTCTTGTTGATGGTGGAGATGGTGGCTCAGTGGTTAGAGCGTTCACCCGCGGACTGGAAGTTAACCAGAAGTTTGCAGGTTCGCATTACACTTGGTGCACGTCTAGGGTCCTTGGAGAAGACACCTAAGAAGACACCTTACCCCCGTTTCTCCCACCGTTGACGCTGTCTTGGCAGCCTGCTGCGGTGCAGGAGTGCAGCATACAAATCTCCCCAGTGAGGGATGAACCAAATGAGTAAAAAAAATATATAACTGTAAAGCTGCTGACACTACGAGCATTCACAGCTTGTTTTCAGAACGTTACAGTTAATTACGACTAATGGAGTTTGGTTAATTTTATGTTAATAGTTACGATCAGTAGGAAGTAAACATTCTTATTCTGGTGTGTTTACATAGAAATCTAAATGGAGGAACCAAGCAGGAGCAGATCAAACTTTAGAATGTAAGGGATAAGATTCTACGTTCCAACCCTCACCATGGTAACCAGGTTCTACGTTCCTACCCTCACCATGGTAACCAGGATCTACGTTCCTACCCTCACCATGGTAACCAGGATCTACGTTCCTACCCTCACCATGGTAACCAGGATCTACGTTCCTACCCTCACCATGGTAACCAGCTGTGGGTGGTGACCGAAAGAATGAGATCACGGGTACAAGCAGCCGAAATGAGCTTCCTCTGCAGGGTGGTTGGGCTCTCACTCAGAGATCGGGTGAGGAGCTCTGGCATCCGGGAGGAGCTCGGTGTCGAGCCGCTCCTCCTCCAGGTCGAGAGGAGCCTGACGGGGTGGTTCGGGCATTTGGTCAGGATGCCCCCCGAGCGCCTCGCGGGCGAGGTGTTTCGGGCACGTCCCACCGGGAGGAGACCAAGGGGCAGACTCCGGACCCGCTGGAGAGACTATGTCTCACAGCTGGCTGGGGAACGACTTGGGATCCTTCCAGGTGAGCTAGAGGATGCAGCCGGGGACAGAGAGGCCTGGGCTGCCCGCTTAAGGCTGTTGCCCCCGCGACCCGATGACAGAACGGGATAAGATTCATGGCTAAGAACAACCTGTCGTTAGAGAAGAATCTGAATACCAGACGACAAAACTTTTAAATTCCTCAAACATGTTTGAATGAAACTGAAAACCACTTCAAAAATGAGAAAAAAAAGTTCACATAGTTTGAAAAGTTTTGCTCTTTAAACAAACGCAGGTCGTCTCTGAACTTAGACCCTCCTTCTCAGGGAGGAAGAGGGGTTACACACATGGTGTAATTAAAATGGAAACGAGGGGGAGTAAATCCCCACCACACACATGCACGGTCTTCCTCGGCCCACCTTGTTGTTAGGAGCCTCAGCAAAATGTCCGCCTTTGTTTGAAGCCTGTGTGCAGTCACAATCACCCTCCCTACCCCTCCGCCCCTCCCCTCCTCGGCTCTCATTCAGACCCCTCCTTCCTTCAATCACTTTTAAAGCTGAGAGGATTACCTTCAAACACACACTGTTACTATGCCAAGTATTTCACTTAATACTGGGGGGCCTGGGCCACCAGTTAGACCCCCGCCCCCTCTCTCTCTCTCCCGCTCATCATGAGACTCAGATGGAAGTAATTATAGGGAGTGTGAGGAAAGGGGGAGTTTCCAGCGGGATTTGCGGTCTGCTGTTTTTCACAGGAAAGAGTTTCACATGAACGTTACGTCACCGTGTCGGGTGTGGTCGTCACGTCGGAACACACACACACACACACACACACACACACACACACACACACACACACACACACACATCGATCCTGATCATTGTGTCCGGGGATGTGGATCCATCAAGTACTCATATGGATGATTAAATGACTCCAATCAAGTGTGCATGTTCTCAGCTGCTAACGAGCTGGAAAATAATTAATGATAATTAAACAGGTTGAAAAATTATAGAAATAAAAAATAAAAACATTCATTTATTAAGTCGATTTATTTCAAAACAACAATTAAAGAATTTTAATCTGAATTATTGACTAAATTATTGATTATTTAGAAAAGTTATTAAAATGAATGGATTTTTATAAGAAAAAATTATGAAAGAATTATTTAGACTTTTCAACAAAAAACTAATCAAATATCAAAATTAAATGAAGATCAAAGAAAAAAAAGATTAAATTAAAAATTTTAAACTCTTGAAAATCTTTAAAAACTTAAAGTTTGGCTAAAAATAGAAAAAAAAAGTTTAAAATATGAAGAAAAAGTTTGAATCTAATAGAATTTTTTACATATAATTAGTGGATTGAAAAAGTTTTGTAGCGGCACGGTGGTACGGTGGGTGGCACAGCGAGAAGGTCGTAGGTTCGAGTCCTGGGTAGAGACGAGGCTTGGAACACTGTCCTTTCTGTGTGGAGTTTGCATATTCTCCCCGTGTCTGTGTGGGGTTTCTCAAGGTACTCCGGTTTCCTCCCACGTTCCATAAACATGCACGTTAGGCTGATTGGCCGCTCGGTGATTCTCCCTAGGAATGAGTCTGTGTGTGTGTGTGTGTGTGTGTGTATGGTTGTATGTGTGTGGCCCTGCAACGGACTGGCAACTTGTTTGGGGTGTACCCTGTAGTGATGGGAATTACGGCTCTTTTTGGTGAGAACGGCTCTTCCAATTGGTTTTTGTTTGAATTGATTCATTTAAAGTTATGCGTAAATTAATTCCTGCTTTTGTTTTTAAATATTTTTAATATATAAACCTGCCATTATTTACCATAAAAAATGTATAAAAATTATTTAAAATTTATAATAAAATGTAAAAAAAAAAAAAAAAATCTAGTATTTACAATTCAGCTTTGAACAATTTGAATTTTTCAGCTTTTTAAACAAATTTAAAATGAACAAACACAGAACATGTAAATTTATTTTTACTCACTCTATTCATCCCTCACCGGCGCAGGGGATTCGGGGTGGGGCTCCCAAATCAGTCAACAAACGGCTCCCAATCAGGAGCCGGCTCCCATCGTTCACTTCAAAGAGCCGGCTCTAAGAGCCGTTTTGTTCGCGACCGACACATCACTAGTACCATTCCCTTTGCCTTGAACCAGCTGGGATGGGCTACGGCACCCAGAGATAGACGATTAAGACTGAAAAAGTTTTGTAAAACTATCAAATTTTCTGAATAAATCTGTAAACATTCACAAATTTTTTGTTAAAGTGTTAGTTTTGTACCAATCAGGTTAGCGACGGGTAATCCTGTTTTTATTAACGAACCAGATTGAAGCTATAAGATAATTTTTTGTGACTAAAAAGATTGAGTTTGATTGTTTTCTTGAGCCAGTCGGTCCTTCTGTCTTCATGCTGATTAACTTAGTGTGTGAGCTGATGTTAATTAGTCTGATTGAGGTGTCGACTTTAATCCCATTCAGTCTGTTTACGGGACAAATGGTGAATAAAGTGACTTTTCTGTGTGATTAAAAGAGATTAAACGATCTTTGTTGTGCTTTTAATTAACTGGTAGAATGAATGTGTTTCAGTGGTTGCCATGGAAACACCGTAACGTAGTGTTTTACTGTGAAATGTTCTCTCTGATGTTTTCACCATCACACGCTCGGTGGAAATACGTCTTTAAAAAATCTCATCCAGACGTGAAAAAGTTCAGGTTTACACTCAGTCATCTTTTTTTTTTCTCCTTGAGGCACCAACGAGGGTTTTTTTTTTAAACTTCAATATGAACGACTTTTCTCTGAACCCCCTTTTTCCTCCGTCCTGTCCCAGCAGGTGAGGGAGACAGAAACATGGATGCCCATGAAGACCACACAGGCCGTCGCCTCGACAACACACAACGACAAAATGGAGGCATCGGGTGATTTCTCAAACGGCTCCGACTTTGGTTTCCCTGACGACGAAGATGACGGCGACATCGACGACGAAGAGGATGATTTCTCAGGATCTGGAGATGAAGGTTGGTTCTTAAAAACAAATGCGTCTCCATGGAAACCACTTGTTTGAGACGCAAACTTAAACAAACATCGGTGTCTTCTTTTTTTTTCTTCACAGAGGTGCCGCCGGTCAAAGAGTTCAGGCCTTCAGTGAAGGTAAGGTTTCACCCTTAATCTTTAAGTTTGCTTCTAACGGGCACTAATAGTTAATTAAGTGAATGTAATATGTAAATAATAATAACAATACAAGAAGATAAGCGACCAATCAGAGAACAAGAATGAATAAACACAAAAGGCAATGAGTTTTAATGAGTTTGGACCTGGTGTTGATCCCTAAGTTACACTAGCACTAATCCATCCGTCATCTTCCGCTTGTTCCGGGGTCGGGTCGCGGGGGCAACAGCCTCAAACGGGCAGCCCAGGCCTCTCTCACTCCGGCTGCATCCTCTAGCTCACGCGGAAGGATCCCAAGCCGTTCCCCGGCCAGCTGTGAGACATAGTCTCTCCAGCGAGTCGGGGTCTGCCCCTGGGTCTCCTCCCGGTGGGACGTGCCCAAAACACCTCGCCCGCGAGGCGCTCGGGGGCATCCTGACCAGATGCCCGAACCACCCCATCTGGCTCCTCTCGACCTGGAGGAGCGGCTCGACACCGAGCTCTTCCCGGATGGCAGAGTTCCTCACCCGATCTTTAAATGTAAGCAATAAAAATGAGGCTCAGTGGGTAGCACAGTGGCCTCACAGCAAGAAGAATCTGAAGAAAGAAGGTCATGGGTTAAAATCCCGGGTGGGGACGAGGTTTGGAACACTGGCTTTTCTGTGTGGAGTTTGCATGTTCTCCCCGTGTATGTGTGGGTTTTCTCCGGGTACTCCGGTTTCCTCCCACCCTCCAAAAACATGCATGTTAGGTTGATTGGCTGCCACATAATTGCCCCTAGGAATGAATGAGTGTGTGTGGTCCCGCGACAGACTGGTGACCAGTTCGGGGTGTACCCTGCCCCTCGCCTTGAACCAGCCGGGATAGGCTCCGGCTACCCCAGGAACCCCATAATGGATAGACGGTTAAGAAGGTGACTGACTGACAAAAACAATGACTTTGGCCCCAGTTTGGATCCCTGTGGTACACCACATGTTAAAATTCCACTTAGACTAACAGAATGTAGTGAGGACCCAGTATTAATCCTTGAGATACACTAAAATAAATACATTAAAAACACATTTAACTGCTTGATTTTTAAAACTGAAATGTTTCAACTTCATTTTCTTTCATCCACAGCCTGACGTGATTGATAATAAAATCCCCGAGCAGGAGAAGCCGGTGCCTCCAACCGTAAACGAGATGGACATCGTTGCGAACAATGAAATCCTTCTGCGGAAAACCAACCTAAACGAGGAAAACCCTTCCAACGTACTCATGTCCCGCGGTGACGACAACATCTTCCATAAGACGGAGGTCCTCGCAGGTCAGTTTGGAATTACAGACGCATCCAAACCAGATGGACGTGTCTCTGTTTCAAATGAAGACTTTGTATGTTTAGTAATAAAGGAAGTACAACGCTGACATAAATCCCTCAGGTTGAGCTCTGATTAATAAACTGGCTGGAATTTAAGACTTAAGATGATAAAGTAGGAACATTAAGCTGCTGAATGAGTTTCTTTCTTCTCCTAAAGTCCTGAACTTTGGTCTGGAATCCGCTGCTGGTTCCAGTTACAAAACCAGAGATTATGCTGCAAAAATAACCTTTGTTCAACACAATTAGAAACAAATCGCCACTAATTTACTTTTTAAAATGACTGGATAATGTCGGATATTAAATGTTTCTGTTTGTTGGAAAACTGGAGTTAAAGAGTTCAGGACTGGATTTCTATTGGTTCATTCAGCTGGAGTTTCTATTGGTTCATTCAGCTGGAGTTTCTATTGGTTCATTCTGCAGAAGTTTCTATTGGTTCATTCAGCTGGAGTTTCTA
Source organism: Neostethus bicornis (assembly GCA_902685375.1). Lineage (NCBI taxonomy): Eukaryota > Metazoa > Chordata > Actinopteri > Atheriniformes > Phallostethidae > Neostethus > Neostethus bicornis. The sequence continues at coordinate 6,987,316 of LR738541.1, forward strand.
TTGGTTCATTCAGAGTAAAAAATTAATCAAATAAATTATGTTAAAAAAAAAAAAGTTAGGACCCAGTTTGGTTCCCTTAGGAACCTCACAATACATTACACACCACGGCAGAGAAAAATTGCTCTCAAACTCCATTGCTAGTCCTTACTTAGACGGTGGCTCAGTGGTAGAACCTTCGCCCTCGGACTGGAAGTTAACCAGAAGTTCGCAGGTTCGATTTCCACTAAGTCCATGTCTAGGTTCCTTGGAGAAGACCCCTAAAGCCCCATTTCTCCCATCATTGTTGCCATCATGGCAGCCTGCTGCGGTGTAATGCAGCACACAAATTTCCCCGTTGAGGGATCAATAAAGTTCCGTTCCGTCATCTTCCTCTTGTTCCGGGGTCGGGTCCGCAGGGGCAACAGCCTTAAGCGGGCAGCCCAGGCCTCTCTCTCCGGCTGCATGCTCCAGCTCACCTGGAAGGATCCCAAGTCGTTCCCCGGCCAGCTGTGAGACATAGTCTCTCCAGCGGGTCCGGGGTCTGCCCCTTGGTCTCTTCCCGGTGTGACGTGCCCGAAACACCTCACCCGCAAGGTGCTCAGGAGGCATCCTGACCAGATGCCCGAACCACCCCATCTGGCTCCTCTCGACCTGGAAGAGGAGTGGCTCGACACCGAGCTCCTCCCGGATGGCAGAGCTCCTCACCCGATCTCTGACCGAGAGCCCAGCCACCCTGAGGAGGAGCCGAAGCTCATTTCGGCCGCTTGTACCTGCGATCTCATTCTTTCGGTCACCACCCACAGCTGGTTACCATGGTGAGGGTAGGAACGTAGATCCTGGTTACCATGGTGAGGGTAGGAACGTAGATCCTGGTTACCATGGTGAGGGTAGGAACATAGATCCTGGTTACCATGGTGAGGGTAGGAACGTAGGTCCTGGTTACCATGGTGAGGGTAGGAACGTAGATCCTGGTTACCATGGTGAGAGTAGGAACGTAGATCCTGGTTACCATGGTGAGGGTAGGAACGTAGATCCTGGTTACCATGGTGAGGGTAGGAACGTAGATCCTGGTTACCATGGTGAGGGTAGGAATGTAGATCCTGGTTACCATGGTGAGGGTGGTAACATAGAACCTGGTTACCATGGTGAGGGTAGGAACGTAGATCGACTTGTAAATCGAGAGCTTTGCTTTTCGGCTCAGCTCTCTCTTTACTACGACGGACCGATGCAGCGTCCTAGTTATTGCTGATGCCGCACCGATCCGCTTGTCGATCTCCCGCTCCATCCTTCCCCCACTCGTGAACAAGACCCCGAGATACTTAAACTCCTCCACTTGGGGCAGGACCCGGTCCCTGACCCTCAGGGGGCATTCAGACCTGGCAGACCTAATTGCATAAAAAATAAAAAGGAGTTTGATCCCAGGATGGATCCCTGAGGGACACCATACCAAATTAAAACGTTACAGTCATTAGAATTCATTGGTAATTAATAAACATTCGTTTGTTTGGTTTCAAAGCCTCACTAACGTGCTTTTCTGTACCTGCAGCTCTGATTGCGGGCGGAGCCGTCGGCTTGATGTTTGCCATCCTCCTCATCCTCCTGCTCGTCTACCGCATGAAGAAGAAGGACGAGGGCAGCTACGACTTGGGGAAGAAGCCTATCTACAAAAAAGCCCCCACTACAGAGATCTATGCATAGACGCCACCCGCCCATCCGTTCATGACCCCGCCCCACACACACACCCTATCAAACTCAACCATGGCCGACATCTGGCCGCTCAGTGCCTCTTCATTCTCAGAAAGCCCTCGCAGTTCCCGGTTCAGCGGGCAGGAGAATGTGTACTAATCTCACTGGTGCTTTCTCAACCAATGGGAAGCTCGGAGCAGTAGTTTCAGCCACGGTACGCCGACCTTTTCTTCTTCTCAACGTGTCGACGGACAAAAACAACCAGAAGTCTTTTCTCATGTAAACACTAACAGTCCTGATATTTATTCTCTTTTTTTTTTTTTAAGACATTTCACGGCCAATTTTAAACTTAGAATTTTGTAAATTTAAGTTGATTCGTTTAAAAACCCAGAAAAAGAAAGTTGGTTAATTTTCTGTAAACTCTTCAATGGAGTTTTTTAAAGTGAATTTTTATGAAAATTTGTTTTTAATTTTTTTTTTTTTTTACAATAAATCAGTCGGAACGACCAGGAAAAAGTTCTCTAAACACTGCTGGTACATTTTAATAATAATAATAATAATTTGTTTTTAATGTAGCCAATGGCGTCTTTTCTTTTTTTCTGTGAAGACCATTCAGGGTTTTGATTGGTTCTGATAAGCTAATCGCTGGTTTCTCTTTTGACTCCAAAACATCTGTAAATAGTCATTTAATAACCATCAGAAAACGTCGGTACATCCTGGTGACTGAATATTTACCAAATATTTAAATGCCAAATAGTTTCTTTTCCTTCTCGAGCTCATTAACGTTTATTTGATTCATTAAATGTAAAGTTTTTATACTAACGTCTCAGCCCCGCCCCCTTTGGCCGACTCGTGTAATTTATCTGTCAAATAATTTTATTGCTGTCTTTCAGGTTGGGTTTTTTTTTTTCGCCCTTTAAGCTGTTGTATATGTGATTTTAAAAGTTTTATATACACTAGTTGGAGATTTTCAGAGACATAGTTTTTGTAAGAGTTTCTATTATCTTTTAGATCTTTTTTTTTTTTTTGCTTTTGTATTTATGTTTTTTCTTGTTTGTAGAAGGATGATGATGATGATGATGTGGTCGGTATTCATCTCGTTGTCTTGCGATGAGCTGTGTTCAAACAGACCTACGGCGGATTAGTTTTAATTCTTATTTGCTTTTCTTTTTAAGAAAACGGTACGTTTGTAGTTTAAGATGGTTTGGGTGAAAATCGTTTTCTGATCGCCCGATCGACTCCATCCTCCGGCTATAATTAAAGTAATCAGGATGGTTTTGATGAGGAAATAATCTCCCAGGTCTGTGGTTTGAACACTGAGCGATTGTTCTGCTGCTTTATGTCACCACATGTGAATCACCGTTGGAGAGGAGAAGCTAATGAATCATTGGCTTCTGAACGCAGGTTCTGATTTATTATTGCAAAAATAAAGTTATTTTTATTCACCTTAACTTTTGAAAATGTCTTTTTTTTTATTATCCACAGTTTTATGAAAACAAACTTAAACAAAAAAAAATAAGCAAACAAATGCTTGTTTTTTTTTTCTTTGGGTACTATTAGAACACCAGTTTGGTCTTGGTCGTGGATTTTGTTCTTCACCACACCCACATTCTAACACAAGCAGGGAGTGTTTACGCGCAGGTGCTCTGCTCGAGCTCAGTCACTAAATAGGGGTGCACGAGGTTGCTGAAATGAGCTTCCACCACAGGGTGGCTGGGCTCTCACGCAGAGATCGGGTGAGGAGCTCTGCCATGCAGGAGGAGCTCTGTGTCGAGCCGCTCCTCCTCCAGGTCGAGAGAAATCGGATGGTGTAGTTTGGGCATTTGGTCTGGATGAATCCTGAGGTGAGGGGTTTCTGGCACGTCCCACCAGGAGGAGACCAAGGGGCAGACCCCAGATTGCTGGAGAGACTGTCTCACAGCTGGCCGGGAAACGACTGGGGATCCCTCCGGGTGAGCTGGAGGATGCAGCCGGGGTGAGAGAAGCCTGGGCTTCCCATCTAAGGCTGTTGCCATGGCGACCCAGCCCCTGATAAGCGGAAGATGACGGAACAGAACCATGACATCAAACAATATGCCTCCGCTTGCTCTATAAATTTCTGAAATTAATCTTTGTAACCTTGATCTTTGGTCCCGTTCAGTCATCTTCCGCTTGTTCCGGGGCGGGTCGCGGGGGCAACAGCCTTAAGCTGGCAGCCCACGCCTCTCTCTCCCCGGCTGCATCCTCTAGCTCACCTGGAAGGATCCCAAGTCTTTCCCCAGCCAGCTGTGAGACATAGTCTCTCCAGCGGGTCCGAGGTCTGCCCGTTGGTCTCCTCCGGGTGGGACGTGCCCAAAACAACCCGCCCGCGAGGCGCTTGGGGGGGCATCCCGACCAGATGCCCGAACCACCCCATCTGGCTCCTCTCGACCTGGAGGAGGAGCGGCTCGACACCGAGCTCCTCCCAGATGGCAGAGCTCCTCACCCGATCTCTGAGTGAGAGCCCAGCCACCCTGCGGAGGAAGCTCTTTGGTCCCATCGTCTTTAAAAACTATATCAGTTCATCTATAGTAGGTACAGAGTAACTGAAGTTTCATTAAAACCCCTTATCTAGTTTGGGAGACATAGCATTAAGAGTCTGCGACCTCTATTTTGTGAACCTGATGTAATCAATTCATCTATGGTTGGTACTGAGTGACTCTATGCAGTTCCTTTAACGTCTAGTTTACAATAAAAGCATAAGAGTTTTCTCTCCTTTATCTTTATTGGTGGTTTTGGAAGGAAACGTCTTGGACTGGTGAGCTCATGAAAGATTTACTAAATATTTCAACTCAAAATCAAGAAAAAAAGAACAGAATTAATACTGTTAAATAAAACAAAAGCTGTTATTCTGAGAGAAAAACTGTAACTGTAATCCATCCTGCTGAGTTTTCCAGGGTGTACCCCGCCTGCTAACAAGCTGTGAACACTTCAGATGAATAATCTGTCATCTGTTACTTTATTCCTGGGTTTCACCAGAAGAAAGTTTCACCTGAACAAACACAAAGTTCACCTCTATGACTCACCGTGTGTGTGTGTGTGTGTGTGTGTGTGTGTGTTTGGTGGTTTTTTAGTGGTGATTATTTTCATGCAGGCAGGTTGAAACGTGTTCTGCTGACACACCTGGAAGGTTCGTTTATTCATCCACATGACGAAGTCGGACTCCGTCACAATGACTCCATGTTTTTAATCTTTTCACAAAACTTATCCGACACTGGAAACAATATGACTGCTCTTCATTAGGGAGTTTCAAGCTTTAACATGTAACCTGGTTCGATTCCATCTGGAGCTACTCAGACTACAAATGCAACACAAAAAAAATAACAGTCCAGAGCAATGGAGAGTGTGGAAAAGAGGTGAAGAAGCGTGTACAGGCAGACTGGAACGGGTGGAGGAACGTATCAGGTGTGATGTGTGATAGAAGAGTTTCAGATAAAATGAAAGAGAAAGTGTAGAAAACCGTGGTGAGAGCGGCCATGCTGATTGGTCTAGAGACAGTGTGGTGAGAGCGGCCATGCTGATTGGTCTAGGGACAGTGTGGTGAGACTGGCCATGCTGATTGGTCTAGAGACAGTGTGGTGAGACCGGCCATGCTGATTGGTCTAGAGACAGTGTGGTGAGAGCAGCCATGCTGATTGGTCTAGAGACAGTGTGGTGAGAGCGGCCATGCTGATTGGTCTAGAAACAGTGTCACTGAGGAAAAGACAGGAAACAGAGATGTCTGTAGCAGAGATGAAGATGCTGAGGATCTCTCTGGGAGTGACCAGGATGGACAGGATCAGAGGAACAGCACATGTTAGAGGTTTGAAAGTCAGAGAGGTCAGACTGAGATGGTTTGGACATGTGCAGAAGAGAGAGAGAGAGAGTACATCAGAAGAAGGATGCTGGGTTTGGAACCACCAGGAAAGAAGACTAGAGGAAGACCAAAGAGGAGGTTCATGGATACAGTGAAGGAAGACATGAAGATAGTTGGTGTGACTGAAGAGGATGCAGGAGATAGGGTTAGATGGAAGAAACTGACTTGCTGTGGAGACTAAACATGTCCAAGCTGAGGTTAAGTGAATACTACTGGAGAACATCGAGCATGAGATAGCTTTGTATCCACCCAATCGATTCCCACTATTTTTAAGTATTCAACAAATTTACTTCTATGGCCACAAAATTAGTTTCACCAAAATCAGAAGCTGATATTTTTATCAAGAGGCCTGGCTATGGCTGAGGTCTCCAATGATTTTTCTCTCAAATGGTTTCCTATATCTTGGTATAAAAGTGTCCCCAGTCCTGAAAGATATGTTGAAATTGAACTTTTTCTGCATTGATACAGAAATAAATAGAGTCCCATGTAACCACTGCCAGCAACCAATCAGAGCGTGAAGAGCCACGTCAGCTTCCTGGTTAAATATTGAGACAGAGATGGACAGGTGGATAAAATGAAGGTGGTGCCCACACTGTTTAGCTAAGGTTGGGTAGCTTTGTGGCACCATGTCGTCATGCCAACTCATCTGAAACGGTACCAATGGAGAGTAAGATAAGAACAAAACATCACCCAGTCCAAACTCAGCTGGTCAGCATTCACGCAGCCTTCTGTTCCATCGTCTTCTAATCCTGAGGTTTTCCCTGTTCAGCTGTGAGACAGTCTCACCAGTATCTCCGGGGTCTGCCTCTTGGTCTTCTCCCGGTCAGACATGCCCAGAACACCTCACCAGTGAGACGTCCAGGAGATATCCCAACCAGATGCCCGAACAACCCTCAACCTGGTTTCCCTCAACCTGGAAGAGCAACGGCTCTACTCTAAGCTCCTCCGTCTATCTCTGAGTGAGAGCTCAGCCACCCTGCAGAGGAAGCTCATTTTGGCTGATTGTATCTAGGATCTTGTTTTTTTTTGGTCACCAGCATGGGTGAGGGTAGAAACAACATCCCGAACTTTGAATCCTCACCTACAGATGGTGGAGAGTTTGCATGCACCAATGATCCTAGGAGGTTTTTTTTGGGGGGGTTTAAGGCCCCTAGTGGGGTCACCCAAGGCAAACAGGCCCTAATGATGGGCCAGACAAAGCGGGGCTCTAAAACCTCTTATGAGTACAGATGTGGCCAAGTTTTCCTTGACCAGATGTGGGTCACCCCAATGGAGACCCCCTTGGTTTAATACATGTTTTTACAATTTGTTTCAAAACTTTATCAAAAATATATCGAACCATGATTTTTGTGTTCCGCTAAACTCGTAGTGTGTGTGTGTGTGTGTGTGTGTGTGTGTGGTCTGTGCTCATGAGTGTGCGATTTTGGAAGGTAATTTACACGTTCTTCTCTGTGATGGAGCAACAGGAATGTGTGTGTTTGTGTGGTCGATCAGAAGGAATTTTTACATGAAGACAAAAGACGGCCTCACACACACACACACACACACACACACACACACACACACACACACACACACACGTCTGATAAAACCCAGCTGGTCATAACACACGTGTTTGTTTCTCGATGCTCAGATAGCACCGTGAGCTAAACACTGTCACATCATTAGGGTATAAACACACACACACACACACCTCCAGCCCGTTTCCTGTGTTCTTACTGACCTCTCTCAGAGCGATGACAGATTTAAGACCCCCAGTTTCCTCTGAGTGTGTGAGACTTCTAAAGGAGCTGCTTCAGAACAAGAAACAACCCCAGCATCTGACCGCAGACCCTCCTTCACACCCCTCCATCCACACACTGCTATCACATCATTATTATTGTGGATGAGGATACACCCCAAACATGTCGCCAGTCTGTCACGGGGCCACACAAATACAACCATACACACACACACACACACACACACACACACACACACACACTCATTCCTAGGGGCAATTGTGTAGTGACCAATCAACCTAACATGCATGTTATGCAAAATGGACTTTCCAGAGTTTTCTAGCTTGTAAGAGTGATGTCCGGGCCGTGTGTGTGTGTGTGTGTGTGTGTGTGTGAGGGTACCAGAGAAAACCCATGCATACATGGGGAGAACATGCAAACTCCACACAGAAAGGCCAGTCTTCCAAGTCTCGTCTCCATATGGAAAATAAAATAGAAAATATGTAGGCTCAACATTACAAAGAGAAAATTAGGTGTTGATATTTTCTGGTCGCCATGACAACGGCTAACAAATCAGATTAGTCGAGTCAATTGAAGCCCTAAGCATTCTGGGATGTGTAGTGCCGTATGTTTTAACACCAGTGAACCAGCTCTAACTCTTAGTTGGTCATTTCAAGTTTAAGTTTACTGTAACCATAGCAACCTTCTCATTCTCCTCCTCTGCCTCTCGAGTGTGTGCTTTAAGTTAAATTAAATTAAATTAGAGACATTAAGAAAAGATTAAAGTTGTGTTTCAAATCAAAACAAAAAAAAAATAAGATGCATAAGAATCAAATAATCTTCTTCTGATTGCTCTTTATTACATGTGTAAGGTTTTTAAATACTGACCCTTAGAAGCTAAACAATTAATCTACAGCTGGTACTGACTAACAAGACAGTTTAATCAAAAGATGTTTTGACTGGAGGTAAAAAAAAAACAAAACATCACCCCCCCAAAAAATAAGTAATGTCTATTCAGAGCGGCACGGTGGCCTCACAGCAAGAAGGTCGTGGGGACAAGGCTTGGAACACTGTCCGTTCTGTGTGGAGTTTGCATGTTCTTCTCATGTCTGCGTGGGTTTTCTCCGGGTACTTAGGTTTCCTCTCACCCTCCTAAAACAAGCAAGTTGGGCTGATTGGCCGGTGCCAAATTCCTCCACCTCCTCACCCATCAGTGCATACACGGCACTGCACCTGTTTATCTCCAAGAACTCCTAACCCTCCACACCACTGTCCGAGACCTGTGCTCCTCCTCCTCCTCCTACTGCCTGCACCTACCAAGGACCAAACTCTCCACAATGGGGGACAGGGTCTTCCAGGCAGCTGCTCCACGGCTCTGGAACGATCTTCCCAAGAGCTTGAGGGCTCCACAGAGCGTTGAGGTTTTTAAGAAAAGACTGAAGACATTTTTTAGGCTTTTCAGCAAAGTTTTTAGTGTTTTGTTTTGTTCCGTCATCTTCCGCTTGTTCCGGGATCAGGTCGCGGGGGCAACAGCCTCAAGCGGGCAGCCCAGGCCTCTCTCTCCCCGGCCGCATCCTCTAGCTCACCTGGAAGGATCCCAAGTCGTTCCCCGGCCAGCTGTGAGACATAGTCTCTCCAGCGGGTCCGGAGTCTGCCCCTTGGTCTCCTCCCGGTGGGACGTGCCCGAAACACCTCGCCCGCGAGGCGCTCGGAGGGCATTCTGACCAGATGCCCGAACCACCCCATCTGGCTCCTCTCGACCTGGAGGAGGAGCGGCTCGACACTGAGCTCCTCCCGGATGGCAGAGCTCCTCACTCGATCTCTGAGTGCGAGTCCACCCACCCTGCGGAGGAAGCTCATTTCGGCCACTTGTACCCGCGATCTCATTCTTTCGGTCACCACCCACAGCTGGTGACCATAGGTGAGGGTAGGAACATAGATCCTGGTTACCATGGTGAGGGTAGGAACGTAGATCCTGGTTACCATGGTGAGGGTAGGAACGTAGATCCTGGTTACCATGGTGAGGGTAGGAACGTAGATCCTGGTTACCATGGTGAGGGTAGGAACGTAGATCCTGGTTACCATGGTGAGGATAGGAACGTAGATCCTGGTTACCATGGTGAGGGTAGGAACGTAGATCCTGGTTACCATGGTGAGGGTAGGAACGTAGATCCTGGTTACCATGGTGAGGATAGGAACGTAGATCCTGGTTACCATGGTGAGGGTAGGAACGTAGATCGACTTGTAAATCGAGAGCTTTGTTTTTCGGCTCAGCTCTCTTTACCACGACGGACCGATGCAGCGTCCTAGTTATTGCTGATGCCGCACCGATCCGCCTGTCGATCTCCCGCTCCATCCTTCCCCCACTCGTGAACAAGACCCCGAGATACTTAAACTCCTCCACTTGGGGCAGGACCCTGTCCCTGACCCGCTGGGGGCATTCCACCCTTTTCCAGGCGAGGACCATGGTCTCGAATTTGGAGGCAATAATTCCCATCCCGGCCGCTTCACACTCGGCAGTAAATCGATCCAGTGAGAGCTGGAGATCACGGTCCGATGAAACCAACAGAACCACATCATCCGCAAAAAGCAGAGATTCAATCCTGAGGTCACCAAACTGGATCCCTCCAACGCCTCGGCTGCACCTAGATATTCTGTCCATACATAAAGATGATGAACTTTTTTGTTTTGTTGCTGTTTGTTGTTTGTTTTGGTCATTGTAGGACTTTGAGATATTTGACTATTTTTTTGTTGTCGATGAATTTTTTTGATTCAGAAATGATCTTTCCTATCCGAAGTAAAGAAGCTGGGCTCCATCTTTCTCCTCTTTGTTTCCTCCTTCAGCAGCGGGGAGCCCATCACTTCCTGTTCTGGGGTCGGTGTGCGAGGTCAGAGGTGAAAGGTCAGGCGCTGTGATGACAGGACGAAGCGGCGATGAAGCGAATCATCCAAGAATGAGAAGAATTTCCTGATGGAAAATCACTGCTCTGGTACAAACCTGACAGGGTCTGTCGTTCCCGTGGTAACCGGATATGTTTATAATCTACTGTTTATTTTTCCTTCGACCCTGCCTCATGTGGACCACCCTGTCTGTACGACAAGATTCCAGCATGACAACTAGGAGGTGATTCCTTAAGTTCATCTACAGTTGGTACTGAGTAACAGTGAACTGTCTAAATCAAAGCTCTTCACTAATCCAGGAAAGAATTTGTGACATAAACCTTTAGCATCACGATCCTGATAACCTAATCATTTCATCTATAGTTGGTACTGAGTAATTTGTGCTGTTAGCTCTTTAGCACCACGACCCTGAGAACTTAATCATTTTATCTATAGTTGGTACTGAGTAATTTGTGCTGTTGACATGACTACATGGTGCAATGATGGCTGCCTATCGATGAGAACTGATGTTAAATAAGATTTTATCTGAAAAACAAAGTCTTTGTGTGAAAATGTGTTGAACAGAAAACAATCTGTAACAGATTGGAAGGAAATCCGACACTCCTGACGAAAGAGTGAGAGAGTGAGAGGGTGAGGTGTGTTTGACAGCTGCTAGAAGAATTAGACATTTGGGATTTTTCTGTTAAATCAGCTCCATGTGTTTTAGAAGGTACAGTAAATCCAACAGTGCGACTCGGCTAGCTGAAGGCCGCGGTGAGCAGGACTTCCCGCCCTCCAGGGAAAACATCAAGAGGCAGTCGGTGCGCTTTATGGATGGATTCAAAGTAACCTGACTCCCTTTCTTTCACTTCCTCATCTCTCTGTGAACATGTGGATAAAAAACAAGGTTTAAAGTTAAAGTGTTTCACAGAAAAGTAAAGAAAAAAAGATCAGAATCAATTTAAAATGAAACAAAGTGCAGGTTAAAGTTTTTTGTGGTGAACAAAAGTAAAACAAGTCGACGTTAAAGTCTCAGATAGTGTTTGTCACAAACTGTTAATCATGACTGGTTGAGGTCGGTTTGAGGCTGAACCAGGCACATGTGTAAAGTTTTTACTTTTTTGATATTGTGTTATCAGAATTAATTATGTGAACTTATCGTATAAATGCCCGAAGTAGCTCTGGGGGCATCCTGACCAGATGCCCGAACCATGCCATCTGGCTCCTCTCGACCTGGAGAAGGAGCAGCTCAACACCTAGCTCCTACCAGATGGCAGAGCTCCTCACCCGATCTCTGAGTGAGAGCCCAGCCACCCTGCGGAGGAAGCTCATTTCAGCCACTTGTATTCGCGATCTCTTTCTTTCAGTCACCACCCACAGCTGGTTACCATGGTGAGGGTAGGAACGTAGATCCTGGTTACCATAGTGAGGGTAGGAACATAGATCCTGGTTACCATGGTGAGGGTAGGAACGTAGATCCTGGTTACCATGGTGAGGGTAGGAACGTAGATCCTGGTTACCATGGTGAGGGTAGGAACGTAGATCCTGGTTACCACGGTGAGGGTAGGAACGTAGATCCTGGTTACCATGGTGAGGGTAGGAACGTAGATCCTGGTTACCATGGTGAGGGTAGGAATGTAGATCCTGGTTACCATAGTGAGGGTAGGAACGTAGATCCTGGTTACCATGGTGAGGGTAGGAACGTAGATCCTGGTTACCATAGTGAGGGTAGGAACATAGATCCCGGTTACCATGGTGAGGGTAGGAACGTAGATCCTGGTTACCATGGTGAGGGTAGGAACGTAGATCCTGGTTACCATGGTGAGGGTAGGAACGTAGATCCTGGTTACCATGGTAAGGGTAGGAACGTAGATCGACTTGTAAATCGAGAGCTTTGCTTTTCGGCTCAGCTCTCTCTTTACCACGACGGACCGATGCAGCGTCCTAGTTATTGGTGATGCCGCACCGATCCGCCTGTCGATCTCCTGCTCCATCTTTCCCCCACTCGTGAACAAGACCCCGAGATACTTAAACTCCTCCACTTGGGGCAGGACCCTGTCCCTGACCTGCAGGGGGCATTCCACCCTTTTCCGGGCAAGGACTATTGTCTCGGATTTGGAGGCGCTGATTTCCATCCCGACCGCTTCACACTCGGCAGCAAATCGATCCAGTAAGAGCCGGGGAACGACTCGGGATCCTTCCGAGTGAGATGGAGGATGCAGCCGGAGTGAGAGAAGCCTGGGCTTCCCGTCTGAGGCTGATGCCCCCGCGACCCGGTCCCGGATGAGCGGAAGTCGACGCAACGAACAGTTGAAGGTATTGTATTAATGTCCAAAAGAAGGTCAGTAGTGTCTTGATTTTGATTGGTCAACTCAGTTACGTGATATTGTGCGGCCATTTTGCCACCCAGGAAACGTACTCTGCGTCCATGCAGTGTCCGACATAGCCAAGTGTTTTCAGAGGATTTTTTTAATCATTTAACCCGAGGAGCGGCTCGACACCAGCTTCTCCCGGATGGCAGAGGTCCTCACCCGATCTCTGGGTGTGGAGAGATTTAAAGGAGGTCTGTTAAATTAATCTACAGTTGGTACTGAGTAGTGTGAACTGTTTTATTAAAATCTCTTCAATAGTTTTGGAGATATTGAAGCACAAAAGTGTAACAGAAGCAAAAGCAGCACAAGTTGACACCGGTTCTTTTGATCTGACCACAATGCGGACAAAACATAGAAGCCGGAAAACAAATTAAGGGAGTTTGTTTTGTCTTCTGAACTGCTTATCTCTGATAGAGACACGGGGTTGTCGGTGTTTAATCCAAATAAAGTAGTTAAAAAATAGATTTGTAACTTAAAGGTGAGAGGAATAAGTTGCTGCTCTCCTGTGATACCTGACCTAGATGCTGGACTATAATGAAACATGAGTGGAGGCAGGAGATCGTCCGAGTCTGGCTGCAATTCTTCTTCTTCAGAGTCATTTTCTCTGAAATTTGACTTCACTGGAAGCCTTTGAGGGGTCGTCTTTCCCGTCATTTCTTCGTTTCTGCAGATGATCAGCGGTTGTGTTTGATTTCCTTCTGCAGTTTTGTTTCTCAGAGATCAACAAAGAAGTAAAGACGAAGGGGATTCCTTCCTCAAACTTCACACGGCGGACGTTCTTCCTGCCATCTTCTACAGAAACTGTGTTCCTGAGAAAGCAGACGTTTAGATTGTGTTTTGGTTTCTTAGTGAAACCAAAAAAAAAAACCTCACACTGTCGCTCTGAAACCCGCCGCTGGTTCTCAGCTTCAGAAATTGTTGCTGACAAACAGGTTTGATCATAAAGAAGGTGGAAGATTTTAAATACTTAGGATCAACAGTCCAGAGCAATGGAGAGTGTGGAAAAGAGGTGAAGAAGCGTGTTCAGGCAGGCTGGAACGGGTGGAGGAAAGTATCAAGTGTGATGTGTGATAGAAGAGTTTCAGATAAAATGAAAAGGAAAGTGTACAAAACAGTGGTGAGAGCGGCCATGCTGATTGGTCTAGAGACAGTGTGGTGAGAGCGGCCATGCTGATTGGTCTAGAGACAGTGTGGTGAGAGCGGCCATGCTGATTGGTCTAGAGACAGTGTGGTGAGAGCGGCCATGCTGATTGGTCTAGAGACAGTGTGGTGAGAGCGGCCATGCTGATTGGTCTAGAGACAGTGTGGTGAGAGCGGCCATGCTGATTGGTCTAGAGACAGTGTGGTGAGAGCGGCCATGCTGATTGGTCTAGAAACAGTAGCACTGAGAAAAAGACAGTAAACAGAGATGGAGGTAGCAGAGATGAAGATGCTGAGGATCTCTCTGGGAGTGACCAGGATGAACAGGATCAGAGGAACAGCCCATGTTAGAGGTTTTAAAGTCAGAGAGGCCAGACTGAGATGGTTTGGACATGTGCAGAGGAGAGAGAGAGTACATCAGAAGAAGGATGCTGGGTTTAGAACCACCAGGAAAGAGGACTAGAGGAAGACCAAAGAGGAGGTTCATGGATACAGTGAAGGAAGACATGAAGATAGTTGGTGTGACCGAAGAGGATGCAGGCGATAGGGTTAGATGGAAGAAACTGACTTGATATGGCGCCCCCTGAAGGGAAACGATGAAGGTTTGATTCACCTTCGTGTTTAAATATTAAACTGTAATCAGGCGCTTGTGGACGTCGCTTCTTTTCACTGGTCGTTTTTTTCAAGGTGTCACAAATGTTCCCTAATTCATCAACACCTGACCTTGTGGCTGGGGTGAAATAAATTGAGTGAAACCCCTAGGTGCCTGTCCGTAGAGCTTTGATGTTCTGCTGTTGCTGAAATTTCCACAGACACAGATCTCTTCACACCTGTGAGCAGATTCAGAAGCTTAGGTGGTAAAGTGGACATGTGAAAAGACTGGACTGGAAAACATCTGGAGAGGTTTTAAAATGTTCAGGAACTTTACACTGGCACGATTGGGAGGAATGTAGTGTATTATCATCATTACAGTGACAGTAAATCCACTGTCTGACCCGTAACGTGTCCGTTTTACAGACAGTACATTCTTCTCTGATGATTCTTCTTGTATGGACTCTTCAACCGGTCCATCGTACAAATCATATCCAGGCGTCCGCATTCCAAACGTGGTTCATCATTTTAAAGCAGAATCAGGCTTTAATGCATGAAGTTTGATCTTTAGACCTTTACTCATCGTGCAGACGTCCATCTGGAGCCCAAAGCAAGCACATTATTCAAGATTTATGTTTGACTTAAAAATTTTTAAAAAAGACTCTGAAATTATTAGGATAATAATTTAGCTCTAAAACCAGCAGGTTTTAAAACCTTCACGTCAGCTTCTGAAGAATTCTTTCATAAAAAGAAAACGAGAATTTATAAAAACCTTTTTAAATCTGATTTTAACCCAAAACATTTTGACTGAGAGGTGGATCGGTGCGGCGTCAGCAACAACTAGGATGCTGCATCGGTCCGTCGTTGTACAAAAGAGCTGAGCCGAAAAGCAAAGCTCTTGATTTACAAGTCAATCCACGTTCCTACCCTCACCATGGTAACCAGGATCTACGTTCCTACCCTCACCATGGTAACCAGGATCTATGTTCCTACCCTCACCATGGTAACCAGGATCTACGTTTCTACCCTCACCATGGTAACCAGGATCTACGTTCCTACCCTCACCTATGGTCACCAGCAGTGGGTGGTGACCAAAAGAATGAGATTGCAGATACAGGCGGCCGAAATCAGCTTCCTCCGCAGGGTGGTTGCACCCTCACCCAGAGATCGGGTGAGGAGCTCTGCCATGCGGGAGGAGCTTTGTGTCAAGCCGCTTCACCTCCATGTCAAGAAGAGCCAGATGGGATGGTTTGGACATCTGGTCAGGATGCCTCCCGAGCTCCTCTGGGTGAGGTGTTTCAGGCACGTTCCACCGGGAAGAGACCAAAAGGCAGATCCCGAAACTGCTGGAGAGACTATGTCTCACAGCTGGCCGGGGAACTTGGGATCCTCCTGGGTCAGCTGGAGGATGCAGCTGGGGTGACAGAAGCCTGGGCTTCCCGTCTGAGGTCCCCCTGCGGCCCGGCCCCGGATAAGTGGAAGACGACGGAACGGAACATTTTGACTGAGAGACAAAACATCTTGAAACTAAAGTCCAGATTGCTGATGTTTAACCTCTTCCTTCATTACTAAACGTTATGATGTCACACATTTTTAGATCCCTCAGTTCACATCAAATTTGTCTCATGAGCAGATTTAAGCAGAAGCAGGGGTCTCTAAATGAGACCCTTGATGATCAAATCTGAAGTAAATCATTTCTTTGTTTTGCTCTTACATTTATTTGATGTGACGTTTCGGAGCCACGGTGACGGGATGAAAACAGATGAAACTAAAACCAAGTATTACAGCTTCATCAAAGCATCGAGTTGGATTTCACCAAACATCTGGGAAAAAATCCAGCAGCTCCAACAGAAATTGGCTGCAGGTTTTAAAAACCCAACTTTCCCAGGCCCTAATGTCCAGACCACCAGCCCCCAATGACTCCATCCTGTACCCCACCTCGTGAAGAGACACCCTGACAAAAAAAGCTAAAACCTCAGAGATTTGACAACAAAAATTTACACGTTAGATGTTTAACAAATAATATAAAATTTTGTTAAAAGGTATAAAGCTCTGAGGTCTGCATACAGCAAGAAGGTCAGGGTTTGAGTTCTCGGTGAGTCAAAGCTTGGAACACTGATCTTTCCATGTGGAGTTTGCTTGTTCTCTCCTATCCTCTAAAAACATGTATCTTAGGTTGATTCTTCTTCTGCTTTTGTTTCCCTCCAGGGGGCGCCACAGCAAGTCAGTTTCTTCCATCTAGCCCTATCTCCTGCATCCTCTTCGGTCACACCAACTATCTTCATGTCTTCCTTCACTGTATCCATGAACCTCCTCTTTGGTCTTCCTCTAGTCCTCTTTCCTGGTGGTTCCAAACCCAGCATCCTTCTTCTGATGTACTCTCTCTCTCTTCTCTGCACATGTCCAAACCATCTCAGTCTGGCCTCTCTGACTTTAAAACCTCTAACATGTGCTGTTCCTCTGATCCTGTCCATCCTGGTCACTCCCAGAGAGATCCTCAGTATCTTCATCTCTGCTACCTCCATCTCTGTTTCCTGTCTGTTCCTCAGTGCTACTGTTTCTAGACCAATCAGCATGGCCGGTCTCACCACGCTGTCTCTAGACCAATCAGCATGGCCACTCTCACCACACTGTCTCTAGACCAATCAGCATGGCCGCTCTCACCACACTGTCTCTAGACCAATCAGCATGGCCGCTCTCACCACACTGTCTCTAGACCAATCAGCATGGCCGCTCTCACAACACTGTCTCTAGACCAATCAGCATGGCCGGTCTCACCACACTGTCTCTAGACCAATCAGCATGGCCGGTCTCACCACACTGTCTCTAGACCAATCAGCATGGCCGGTCTCACCACACTGTCTCTAGACCAATCAGCATGGCCGGTCTCACCATGGTTTTGAACACTTTCCCTTTCATTTTAGATGAAACTCTTCTGTCACACATCACACCTGATACTTTTCTCCACCCGTTCCAGCCTGCCTGCACACGCTTCTTCACCTCTTTTCCACACTCTCCATTGCTCTGGACTGTTGATCCTAGATACTTAAAATCTTCCACCTTCTTTATCTCTTCTCCCTGTAACCTCACTTTTCCATTTGGATCCCTCTCATTCACACACATGTACTCTGTTTTACTCTGACTAATCTTCAAACCTCCACCTCTCCAGCTTGTAATTCCGTTATACTCAAACAGGGTTACTCCCAATATTTAAAATCTAAGTCTTTATAAATGAATCCCCTGCTCTGTGTTCTTCCAGGAGAGGGTCAATGTTAACTGGACCAACTGAAACAAACCAATGAACGATGTCCTGAAGCTTTAAAAGTTTGTGAAGCAGTGTGCCAAACAAACTTTGTTTCAAAGCCATGACCATCTCCTCTTTACCCTAAAAACCACATGATGTTTTGGTTCACGGTGTTCCAGCACACGGAAGTTTGATCTGCTGGAGGTCAATATGACTGACACAGAAATGCAAACAGAAAGTAGCATATCCTGGTTATCAGTCAGCTGGTTATCAGCTTGTGTGTCTGGAGGCTGTCGTAAATCAGGGAATCCAAGAGGGAAAAAAAAACTCCCTGGATTTGCGTTTTGGACCATTAAAACCACTGACCTGCTGGTAGTGAATCAGGGGTTCGATGAGGGGAGGAAAGACCCAAATGCAGGACAACTGGTTACCGGGTTTATTAAAGGAACAGGGATTTGGCAGGCTAGAGACCAGAAGGTGGTGATGATGGTAGTTAGAGACCAGAAGGTGGTGATGATGGTGGGTAGAGACCAGAAGGTGGTGATGATGGTAGTTAGAGACCAGAAGGTGGTGATAATGGCGGGTAGAGACCAGAAGGTGGTGATGATGGTGGGTAGAGACCAGAAGGTGGTGATGATGGCGGGTAGAGACCAGAAGGTGGTGATGATGGTAGTTAGAGACCAGAAGGTGGTGATGATGGTGGGTAGAGACCAGAAGGTGGTGATGATGGTGGGTAGAGACCAGAAGGTGGTGATGATGGTAGTTAGAGACCAGAAGGTGGTGATAATGGCGGGTAGAGACCAGAAGGTGGTGATGATGGTAGTTAGAGACCAGAAGGTGGTGATGATGGTAGTTAGAGACCAGAAGGTGGTGATGACGGTGGGTAGAGACCAGAAGGTGGTGATGATGGTAGTTAGAGACCAGAAGGTGGTGATGATGGTAGTTAGAGACCAGAAGGTGGTGATGACGGTGGGTAGAGACCATAAGGTGGTGATGATGGTAGTTAGAGACCAGAAGGTGGTGATGATGGTAGTTAGAGACCAGAAGGTGGTGATGATGGTGGGTAGAGACCGGAAGGTGGTGATGATGGTAGTTAGAGACCAGAAGGTGGTGATGACGGTGGGTAGAGACCAGAAGGTGGTGATGATGGCGGGTAGAGACCAGAAGGTGGTG
Source organism: Neostethus bicornis (assembly GCA_902685375.1). Lineage (NCBI taxonomy): Eukaryota > Metazoa > Chordata > Actinopteri > Atheriniformes > Phallostethidae > Neostethus > Neostethus bicornis. The sequence goes on from LR738541.1 coordinate 7,005,976, forward strand.
ATGATGGTAGTTAGAGACCAGAAGGTGGTGATGACGGTGGGTAGAGACCAGAAGGTGGTGATGATGGTAGTTAGAGACCAGAAGGTGGTGATAATGGCGGGTAGAGACCAGAAGGTGGTGATGATGGCGGGTAGAGACCAGAAGGTGGTGATGATGGTGGGTAGAGACCAGAAGGTGGTGATGATGGTGGGTAGAGACCAGAAGGTGGTGATGATGGTAGTTAGAGACCAGAAGGTGGTGATAATGGCGGGTAGAGACCAGAAGGTGGTGATGATGGCGGGTAGAGACCAGAAGGTGGTGATGATGGTAGTTAGAGACCAGAAGGTGGTGATGACGGTGGGTAGAGACCAGAAGGTGGTGATGATGGTAGTTAGAGACCAGAAGGTGGTGATAATGGCGGGTAGAGACCAGAAGGTGGTGATGATGGCGGGTAGAGACCAGAAGGTGGTGATGATGGCGGGTAGAGACCAGAAGGTGGTGATGATGGCGGGTAGAGACCAGAAGGTGGTGATGATGGTAGTTAGAGACCAGAAGGTGGTGATGATGGTAGTTAGAGACCAGAAGGTGGTGATGATGGTAGTTAGAGACCAGAAGGTGGTGATGACGGTGGGTAGAGACCAGAAGGTGGTGATGATGGTAGTTAATTCAATTCAATTCAATTCAATTTTTCAATTCAATTCAATTCAATTCAATTCAATTTTATTTGTATAGCCCAAAATCACAGAATGTCCGTCTCAATGGGCTTCACAAGAAAAAGAGGAATGTGTTAACACAAATACACAACAAGAAAAATAACTAACAAATGCTAACTAAACAAGACTAGCACATTAATGCACTTAGACTCTCCTTCTCAGTGAGGAAAAACTCCTAAAAAACCCATCAGTGGGGAAAAAATAAGAAACCTCATGGGGATCCACGTGAAAGAGAGATCCCTCCCCCGGGACGAGCAAACAATGTGTCAAAGATTATTGTTTAAATATTAGCTTATTCTAATCTACAGCTAAATATCTAAAGAAGTCAATAAATGTTCTTCATCCTGATGGAAACACGGGGGGCTCTTCAGCCCGGAGATGTCAAGTACGGGGATGAGTAGATGTTCTTCATCCTGATGGAAACACTGGGGGACTCCTCAGCCCGGAGATGTCCAGTACGGGGATGAGTAGATGTTCTTCATCCTGATGGAAACACGGGGGACTCCTCAGCCCGGAGATGTCCAGTACGGGGATGAGAAGATGTTCTTCATCCTGATGGAAACACGGGAGACTCCTCAGCCCAGCGATGCCCACGGCAGAGATGAGTAGATGGATTTCGTCCTGATGGAGCGGGGATGAAGAAGCGCGGAGGTCTCCTCGGTGTGGCCATGCCCAGGACAGGAACGCAGAGTCCTGGATGGGGCTCTCTCCCAGAGAGGAGGGAGAGAGGTGGACAACATGTGAATTGTATTGTACCAACTAGCAGTGTAATTCTAAATAATCAGACAATTTAGAACAATGAATGAGATAGCAAGCCAGGGGTTTAGGGTAGAGGGTTAGAGTAGGGGGTAGGGGGAAAGAGCCAAGACAGTCTGGCAGAGAATAGTAGATAGAATTAGAGGACAGAACCCCAATGTACCATACTTTCCCCAGCTTTTACTATCTAGCAGCCAACTATTAATTTTATCAGCTAAATGAAACTGTTTCTATCTGGCCTGTTGATAAGCTTGTTCGAACAGGAATGCTTTAAGCCTCCCTTTAAATGTAAGAACACTGTCTGCCTCTCTCACTTGAGCTGGGAGCTTATTCCATAAAACTGGAGCTTGGTAGCTAAAGGCTCTACCTCCAACTGTACTTTTTGAAATCCTAGGAACCACCAACAGCCCTGCATTTTGTGAGCGGAGTGTTCTGCTTGGTTGATAAGGTACTATAAGTTCACTAATGTAAGATGGAGCCATGCCGTTTAGGGCCTTGTAGGTTAGTAAGATGATTTTAAACTTGATCCTAAACTCAATAGGAAGCCAATGGAGAGACGCTAGCACGGGAGTAATATGATCTCTTCTATGAGCTCCTGCTAATAGTCTTGCTGCTGCATTTTGAACCAGCTGAAGACTTTTTAGGGAAGACTTAGGGCATGCTACGAGCAAAGCGTTACAATAATCCAATCTCGATGTAACAAATGCATGGATGAGTTTTTCAGCATCACTTTTACATAAGATATTTCGGATTCTAGAAATGTTGCGAAGGTGAAAGAATGCAGTTTTACAAGTCTGAGCTATGTGAGCTTTAAATGATAAATCTGGATCAAATAAAACTCCTAGGTTTCTAACGGTGAGGTCAGAGGCCACAGTTACTTCGTCGAAGAAGACTGCTTGGTCAGTAAAAACATCTCTCAGATTTTTAGGACCTACTACAATAACTTCAGTCTTATCTGAGTTTAAAAGGAGATAATTGATTGTCATCCAAGTCTTTATGTCCCTGATACAGGTATTAAGTTTTTCTATATGGTCACTCTGGTCAGGTTTGACTGATAAGTACAATTGTGTATCATCTGCGTAACAGTGAAAATTAATACTGTGTTTTCTGATTATGTTTCCCAGAGGCAGCATGTAGAGCATGAACAGAATAGGTCCAAGAACTGAGCCCTGAGGCACACCAAAACTAACTTTGGTAGAAGTAGAGGACTGATCATTTACATGAACAAACTGGTATCTATCAGATAAATAAGATTTAAACCATTGAAGAGCTGCTCCTCTGATCCCTAAGTCATATTCTAATCTTTGAAGTAAAATGCTGTGGTCAATTGTGTCAAAGGCTGCACTAAGGTCCAAGAGAACTACGATTGAAACCAGTCCCTTTTCTTTGGCTAATAAAAGGTCATTTGTCACTCTAACTAGCGCAGTTTCTGTGCTGTGGTGTGATCTAAAACCTGATTGAAATTCTTCAAAAAGACTATTTTCCTGCAGGTGACGGTTCAGCTGCTTAACTACAACTCTTTCTAGAATTTTAGACATAAAAGGTAAATTTGATATTGGTCTATAGTTGGCCAGAATGCTGGGATCTAAATTGGTCTTTTTTAGAAGCGGTTTAATAACTGCATGCTTAAATAACTGTGGAACATATCCTGTTTCTAGGGAGGAATTTATTATAGTTAAAATAGGTTTGTTAATTACAGGTAGCGTTTCTTTGAAAAGCTTGGTTGGAATTGGATCTAAAAGACAGGTTGATGTTTTGGAGCATGTAATAACATCTGTTAGCTCAGTTTGGTCTATAGCAGTGAAACAATCTAATGTTACAGAAGTTTTTAGAGAAGCTTTCATTTCTGCAGCTTCAGCCTGCTCTGGACTAATTGTAGGAATAAGTTCATTCAGTTTATGCCTTATATTTGAGATTTTATCATTAAAAAATGTAAGAAAATCTTCACAGCTTAGAGTAACTGGGATAGAAGGCTCTATTGTGTTGTGACTGCTGGTCAGCCTAGCCTATAGTGCTAAAAAGAAATCTAGGATTATTTTCATTCTCCGCTATTAAAGTTGAATAGTACTGGTTTCTAGCTTTACGCAAAGATTTTTTATAATCTAGGAGGCTACGTTTCCAGGCGTTCCGAGATTGCTCTGATCCAGAACGCCGCCATTCTTTTTCTAGCTTACGGGTTTCTTGTTTAAGAGAGCGTGTATCAGAGTTAAACCAAGGTGGCACTCGGTCCCGTCTAATAACTTTGGAATTTAAAGGCGCGACAGAATCTAGTGAGTCCCTAAGACTTTGGAAAGCACTGTCGACATACTGGTCATGAATACTGCGACTAGAGCTGCAAGAGGTATTATCAGTAAATTCATTTAATATGGTACTAAGTATTGGCTGAATTTGACATTTAAACTCAGACACAGATCGCTCAGATAACGTTCTTCTAAGTTGTGTTTTTTTCATTGGGGCAGACATATTTTTTAATAAAAACTGAAACGTAATTAGAAAATGGTCTGAAAGTACAGGGTTATGAGGAAAGACGCTAAGCTGACTAATCTCTACACCATAGGTTAGAACTAGGTCCAATGTGTGTTTGTGAAAGTGAGTAGGTTCATTTACATTTTGTGTGAAACCAACATGATCTAGTAAAGCAGTGAAAGCATTTCCTAAGCAATCGCTAGAGTCATCAACGTGAATATTAAAATCTCCTACTATCACTATTTTATCAGAATCTAAAACTACACTGGACAGAAAATCAGTGAACTCGGTTAAAAATTCTGAATAAGGTCCTGGCGGACGGTAGACAATTATAAATAAAATTGCTTTTTGTTTTTTCCGGTTTTGCTGGTTAATAGATAGTACGATACTTTCAAAGGAATTATATGTGTATTTTATTTTAGGGGTAAGAAGTAAGCTAGACTGTGATATTACTGCTAAACCACCACCTTTCCCAGAGCTTCTGGATTTTAGGTAGTTATTGTGACTTGGAGGCGTTGCTTCATTTAGCCTTACATAGTCATCTTGTCGTAGCCAAGTTTCAGTTAGCGCTAGTAGACTAAGTTTGTTATCACTAACTAGTTCATTGACTAGAAGGGACTTTGAAGAAATTGATCTGATGTTCAGTAGGCCACATTTAACTATATCAAAATTCTGCTCATTGTTACTGAGACTGTTGGTGGTTATCACTTTTAAGTTTCTGGGTCTCACTTCTTTCACTTGTCTTTCTGTGTATAAGCTAAAGCTAGGTCCTTCTGAGCTAAGCCTGTGTTGGGTTTGCACCAGCGCAGAAGGAAGCTCAGAGGAGAGTTTTAAACTACAGCTCTGTGCCTGGGTCTCGTCTCTGGATTGTCAGGTTGAACGACTAAGGCTGTCACGAATGTTCCTAGAAAGAAGAGAGGCACCTTCCAAAGTGGGATGGATACCATCTCTCCGCATGAGACCAGGCTTCCCCCAGAACGCACTCCAGTTATCTATAAAACCAATGCCGTTCTCTGGGCACCATCTAGCTAACCAGCGGTTGAATGATGAAAAGCGACTATACATTTCATCATTGACTAAGTTCGGCAGGGGACCAGAGAAAATTACAGTGTGGTGTAATTTTAGAGACCAGAAGGTGGTGATAATGGCGGGTAGAGACCAGAAGGTGGTGATGATGGCGGGTAGAGACCAGAAGGTGGTGATGATGGCGGGTAGTGACCAGAAGGTGGTGATGATGGTGGATAGAGACCAGAAGGTGGCGATGATGGTGGTTGGGGCGTAAGGGAGGACCGGGTTTGTGAAAACTGTGGACAAACAAGAGGCAGTTGTGCCAGAGACAGACAATAAACAAGGTGGGATTAAACAGGGAGGATGGATTAGGCCAGGAGGCTGGGGAAGAGTGTTGTGATCCCCTCTCCTGCCGCCAGAGGGAGCCGTGGATGTTCCTCATGACCCTGAATAGGGACGCCTGAGATTTATTCCTGATGCCACACATCTGTGGACCCTGCCATCTATTTAAGGGCAATCATCCCAGACTGCCCTGTCGGGTCATACCATCCCTTCCAGTCAGATCTCCCTGGTTGTACACGTTCTGACGTTAACCTTTTGCCATTAGACTGAAACTTTGTTTTTCTTTTCACCGTATTAACTGAATGTCAAATTCAAATGAACCATGTTTTCTGTCTGCAATTAGGTCCTGCTCTTTCCACCTGCACACCGCTTCATGACAAAGAGGAGAACAGGGATGATTTTTGACAAATAGACCAACTTTATTCAGTTAGAGAAGAGATTGGAACATCTATAATCATAATCTGGTCGGCTGAGCGACTACTTTTGACAGAATGATACAGTATAGATGAATCAGTTGTGGTAACGAATGGAAATAAACTTACATTTGAATGTTTATCTGTTAATTTCTCATAACTGTTACTTCAAAGTAAAACCACACATCCTTTGACAGTAAGCTTTGGGTTACGAGTTAAAAAACTTTCAGAAAGTCCGACTGATGAACCACTAAAGTTTTTTTTATTTTGAATGTAGTGTGTGTACTTTCCCTTTGTGAGTTATGATAAATACCTCCCACTGACTCAGTGGGGGGGCTTTCAGAAAGACAGTACTCTGTGGTTTCACAGAGAAACCAAAACTGAGCTTCTGCTTTTTAGGGTTTCTGTAGAAAATGACACATTGGTACAGTGAAGGGTCAGGAAGTGGATTTCCTCTTCTTCTTTACTCCTTTGCTGGTCTCTGAGAATCAAAGCTGCAGGAGGAAATCAGACAACCACTCGTCAACTGTAGAACTGTTGAAGTTACGGTTAAGACGCCTCGAAAGCTTCCAGTGAAGTTACAAGTAAGATTCTAAAGAAAATTATTCTGAAGATGAAAAAAAAATTGCAGCCAAAGCGACATGTAGGGCCTCCTCTTAGTTTCATTTTACTCCAGCATCTTTATCAAGTTTTACAGGAATTAGTTCCATTCGATACACTTAGAAAACATCCAATCCGATCAGTTCACAGTTAATCTATCCTGGCCCCTCCCAAAGAGAAACACCAGCATCTTCATCTCTGATACCAACAGATCGGCCTCTTCAGGACCAAACAATGTGGCCACTCAGTCAGTCATCTTCTTATCCGTCTATCCCTGGGTGCCAGAGCCCATCCCGGCCAATTTAAAGGGAAGGGCAGAGTACACTCCGAACAGGTCGCCAGTCTGTCGTGGGGCCAGCACATACAATCATCCACACACACGCTCATTCCTAGGGGCAATTTTCATCGGCCAATCAACCTAACATGCGTGTCTTTGGAGGGTGGGAGGAAACCCACGGAAGAACATGCAAACTCCACACAGAAATGACAGTGTTCCAAGCCTCGTCCCCACCCGGGACTCGAACCCAAGACCTTCTTGCTGTGAGGCTACTGTCCTACCCACTGCGCCACGGTGCTGCCTAATGTGGCCACTCTCGACACAGATTTCTATCTGTTGATTCTTTTCAGTCACCTTCCTAACTGTCTATCTCTTTCGGGATTGCGGGGGGTGCCGGAGCCGAGGCGAAGGGCAGGGTACACCCCGAACAGGTCGCCAGTGTATTGCAGTGCCACACATACACACAACCACACACACATTCCTAGGGGCAATCATGTAGTGGCGAATCGAGCGAGCATGCATGTTTTTTGGAGGGTGGGAGGAAACCAGAGTACCCAGAGAAAACCCACATATACACAGGGAGAACATGCAAACTCCACACAGAAAGACCAGTGTTTGAAGCCTCGTCCCCACCCAAGACTCAAACCCATGACCTTCTTGTTGTAAGGCCACTGCGCCACCCACTGTGCCACTATGCCGCCTGATTCTTTTCATTTTAGCTCATATTCTTTGAGCTTGTTTGGAGGTTCTAGCAGGGGAGCGCATACCGATGGATGGTCGTCCGCCGCGGGGGGACATCGTCTGCTGCCACTGAGCGCAGAGCTTCGGGAGGGACACACATGGACCGGTGAGGGAGGAAGGGGACACCCGCCTAGCCAGCCAGATCAGCCGAATCAACCCTAGCGATCAATGGGGTGATAGATGTCGCAGCCAGATCGCCCTCACATCCTTAGCTCAAATTCTTAATGACTCATTCCAGCAGGCGACCTGGATGGGGTGGAGAGCAGTACCTGAAGGGAGAAACTCAGCCTGAGAAGCACTCCACTAAAACACTTCCTGCTTGTTTCATTATGGGTTGGCAGAGAACAAAAGACGTGGCCAAGAATAACAAGGTGTTCATGAAGAATTCAAATACTAAACGAGCAAGCTGGCATAAATCACTTCTGGTATGTTTTTGATGAGAAAAAAACATTCAAACATGGTAGAAACCTCCGAAAAGTCGACTCTGTTTGAAAGCACTGGTTTATTTTGGGAAAGATCTTCGTGTTCTCCCCTGGGTTTAAGGTCACATGTCTTTTTACAGACCACAGTGTGACCAGTAAAACTCTGGTAAGGAAGACAAACCAACATTACCAGCACTTTTCAGTCCAATCAGGGCTATTTTTGGCTTTTAAGGACGGCTAAGTGGTTTGAGATGTGGATCAGAATCCAAAGAAAACACAAGTTTGAGTTTGTGTCTGCAGTATGAGTCGACGGCGTTGGTCGACTCCAGATGTGGACACATGGATGTGTAAAATGAAAAATAAATGTAGAAATTTCAGTCCTTTGTCTTGTTAGTCTCTGGACGTTCTCTCTGGACTGGGTCTCATCATCGTTGGCTATGAGACCCACCACGGTGGTGCCATCCACAATCTTCAGAACCATGTTTATAGGATGGATGGCACCGCAGGCGTTTGTGAAGACCTGAAAAGTGTTGGGCTTGAGTACGCAGCCAGGGCAACAAATGGCTCCTCAAAATCCCCTGCAAACAAAGACAATAAAATGCATGTTTAAGCTGAAACTTGTCTTGATCCTAAAATTGTCGTGCAATCTGAAATTGGCCTAAATACAGGCCGAAAATGGCACAGCTTGCTCCAAGCTTTAGAGATTACGTAATGAAAATTTGCATAGAGACTGTTTGTTGTCTGCAGCTGGTTTTTAAAACATTGTGACTGTTGGCCACAGCGCTACCCGGTGGTCGCACCAAACATCAGCATTTCTACTCTTAGTGAGCTGATTTAAATCCTGAATCGTTCCACTTATCCGGGGAAGGGTCGCGGGGACAACAGCCTCAAACGGTAAGCCCTGGGTTCTCTCACCCCAGCTGCATCCTCCAGCTCACTCGGAAGGATCCCAAGGTGTTCCCCAGCCAGTTGTGAGAGATAGTCTCTCCAGCAGGACCGAGGTCTGCCTCTTGGTCTCCTCCAGGTAGGACGTGCCTGAAACACCTCACCAGGGAGGAGTTCAAGAGGCATCCTAACCAAATGACCAAACCACCCCATCTGGCTTCTCTTGACCTGGGGGAGCAACAGTTCTACTCCGAGCTCCTCCATCTATCTCTGAGTGAGAGACCAGCCACCCTGCAGTAGGCTCTATAGGCCACTTGTATCCCCGATCTCGTTCTTTCCATCAACACCCACAGCTGACCATGGTGAGGGTAGGAACGTAGATCCTGGTTACCATGGTGAGGGTAGGAACATAGATCCTGGTTACCATGGTGAGGGTAGGAACGTAGATCCTGGTTACCACGGTGAGGGTAGGAATGTAGATCCTGGTTACCATGGTGAGGGTAGGAACGTCGATTCTGGTTACCATGGTGAGGGTAAGAACATAGATCTCGGTTACCATGGTGGGGGTAGGAACGTAGATCGATTTGTAAATCGAAAGCTTTGATTTTCGGCTGAGCTCTTTCTTTACCAGGACGGATCGAGGTCAAGACATAACATAGATTTCTAAATTGTTTGTAGAAATGATCCAATCCCATCCTACCCTCACCATGTAACCAGGTTGGAAGTATGTGCTTTATCTTCATAATGCTGATAAGTGATGGTTTTTATTATTTGGTTTTATGATTTTATTTAAATGTAAAATTCACCATTCTAACATCAACCTGAATCCTACTTACTTTCTCCATTTTAATCCCAAACATCAAACAGCTGCTTTTGTTTGCTGACCTTTTTTTTTTTTTTACTCTGCTGGAGCAGAACAGGTTTGATGACTAATCTTCTTTTGTGTATTTTGTTGTTTTTAATCCCCGAGGGGCGAAAAAAAACCCGACACACCCTGCTGAACTATTCTGGGTCAAACAGAAAGATTCTTTTTCCACAAAGAAAACAAAGCTGTGATTCACTACATGCTGCCCTCTGGTGGTAAAAAAAATATGATTTTTTTTTTTTCAACCAGTAAAAATTTTTTACATTTAAATTAATCATTTTAAAATGTAAATTTATTTTTTTGAAGATGCTGCCCTGTGGTGGTAAAAATGATAAATGTTAATAATGAAGTTAAACTTTTTTGTTTTATTTTTTAACTTTGAATTTACACTTAAAATTATTAAAATTTACATAAACAAATATAATAAATATCTGTTTAAAATTAGTGTTTAAATTTTTAAAATTAATTTTGTGGTCGTTTACCCTTACGTAAGCCAGATACGTAAGGATTGGTCTTTGCGTAATGACGATTAAATAATGACTGATTTACTGATTTAATTTTTTAAATTTTTTTAACCTTTAAAATATTTGATCCGCCAAAAAAAATGATTTACATTTGAATTTTGGCATTTAAAATTTAGATATAAAATAATAATTTTTTTTTTTTTTAATAACTTCGGTCGCTTTCGTGATGACGTCATGATGTGATGTTGCAGAGTCACTGCGACGATTTAACTGTAAACAAGGACGTTTTATATCATTTCATTCTTATTTTGAAAAGGAATATTTTAGATGTAGTTAATATAATTTTCTCGACTTTTTCCCAACAATCTAAAAGTCGTTAATTATTTTAAAAAAAAAATTTTTGTGCTACAGATTGAGTTGTTTTCTCAGTTAGCATCGCCTGCTAACAGCTACCCTCCAAAAAACATCGTCGAATACCTGTGTTTCTGTGTTTTTTAAAATTCTCTTTGGAGGAGACACAAGCTCATCAACCGTAAGTATGATTTAAATGATTTAGTTTGGATTTATTTGTGGTTTTGCTTTAATAAATGTAATAAAGTGATAAAAGTTAGCATCGCTGCTAACTTTAGCATAAGAAGCTAATTCAAGCATAAAAAAAACAAAACATTATTTTAGATGTTTTTACATCAATTATTTATGAACTGATTCAAAATGTTATTGTTTGAAATAAATATCCGTGAAGAACTGTTATTTGTGATAAATCTAATAAAATAACATGTGTATTTTAACATATAAATAATAACAATATATAATAACAATCTCCAAATCCGAGACCATGGTCCTCGCCCGGAAAAGGGTGGAATGCCCCCTGCGGGTCAGGGACAGGGTCCTGCCCAAAGTGGAGGAGTTTAAGTATCTCGGGGTCTTGTTCACGAGTGGGGGAAAGATGGAGCGGGAGATCGACAGGCGGATCGGTGCGGCATCAGCAATAACTAGGAAACTGCATCGGTCCGTCGTGGTAAAGAGAGAGCTGAGCCGAAAAGCAAAGCTCTCGATTTACAAGTCGATCTACGTTCCTACCCTCACCATGGTAACCAGGATCTATGTTCCTACCCTCACCAGGGTAACCAGGATCTACGTTCCTACCCTCACCATGGTAACCAGGATCTATGTTCCTACCCTCACCAGGGTAACCAGGATCTACGTTCCTACCCTCACCATGGTAACCAGGATCTATGTTCCTACCCTCACCAGGGTAACCAGGATCTACGTTCCTACCCTCACCATGGTAACCAGGATCTACGTTCCTACCCTCACCATGGTAACCAGGATCTACGTTCCTACCCTCACCATGGTAACCAGGATCTACGTTTCAACCCTCACCATGGTAACCGAGATCTACGTTCCTACCCTCACCATGGTAACCAGGATCTACGTTCCTACCCTCACCATGGTAACCAGGATTTACGTTCCCATCCTCACCATGGTAACCAGCTGTGGGTGGTGACCGAAAGAATGAGATCGCGGGTACAAGCGGCCGAAATGAGCTTCCTCCGCAGGGTGGCTGGGCTCTCACTCGGAGATCGGGTGAGGAGCTCTGCCATCCGGGAGGAGCTCGGTGTCGAGCCGCTCCTCCTCCAGGTCGAGAGGAGCCAGATGCGGTGGTTCGGGCATCTGGTCAGGATGCCCCCCGAGCGCCTCACGGGCGAGGTGTTTCGGGCACATCCCACCGGGAGGAGACCAAGAGGCAGACCACGGACCCGCTGGAGAGACTATGTCTCACAGCTGGCCGGGGAACGACTTGGGATCCTTCCAGGTGAGCTAGAGGATTCAGCCGGGGAGGGAGAGGCCTGGGCTGCCCGTTTGAGGCTGTTGCCCCCACAACCCGACCCCAGAAAAAACGGAAGATGACGAAACGGAATAAAATAACAAATTTTCATTTGAGTTTAATCCTCATTACGTTTTGTTTGTCAAAACATTAAAAAAAAAAAATTTAAATGCTTTTAAAAAGACAAATCAAGTGGGTTTTTAAATAAATTTATTTGAAAAATAACATTGAGAAAAGAAAATGTTGTTTAATTTCTAACATTTTTAAAAAAATAAATTAATGTTTATCATCAAAAGTACAGTTGTTTTTACAGCAGTTTGTCTCTTTTTTTAATTAAAATTTCAGATTCAGATACTTTATTGATCTCCTTCTGGAAAAATGCACGTGTTCAGCAGCTCCAAGTAGTTCAGGGGAGAGCTTTAAACAGCTGTTAGGTGGTGGGGTGGAGCTGGAACAGCAGCTTGGTGGAACACATAACCGTTGGCTCTGCACTGGGCAGAATGTGGGTTACTCCGGTAATGATGTTTGAAAGCTCCAGAACGGCCGTACTTGGACCAAAGAGTTGCCGGTTCGATTCCCAATGAGTGCCTCTTGAAAAGAAACCTAACCAGTAGCTACTCCTCCATTGGCATCGTCATGGCTATCTGTGGCGGTGTCAATGCAGCACAGGAATTCCGCCAGGAGGGATTAATAAAGTATGGTTATTATTATCTTAAACTGTCTCTAAAAGCTCCACATCTTGATCCTTCACTGTGGTGGAACAACAGCAGCAGTCCACCATCTTTAGTTCCATAGTGAAGCCGGGTATGTTCAGACAGGAATCACTGATGATGTCACTCACAAGATCCTGTCTTCGATTCACTCCAGCAGGAACATCTCCACACTTCCATGAAGACTCCACATGAAGGAGCTGAGGAAGAAGCTCAGCTCTTGAAACGCAAATAAAAAAAATCCAACAAAACTATGGAGTGCTACTCGGACCTGCTGCCATCAGGAGAGGCGACTTTATCAAACTGTTTTAAGTATCAGGGTGAAGCTAAAATCTTCTGAGTAAACAACTATTTTGTGGCTTCAGCGAGACGGCAGTAAACAGAAAAAAGAAGAGGGATTTTTAAGTTTTAATATGACGACAACAATGTTAGGAAACGGAGTTAAAGCCATTTTAGCGAGGTTTTTCTGAACTCCTTCTCTCTGAATCTGATCTCAAAATGCTCTTTGAATGTATTTACAATCAGATTTTTGTCGTTTCACAAAATAAAAGCATTCATTTGACATTTCTTTGTTTGAAATGAGCTAGTTTATGCAGCCGAGGATCTGACCGCCAGGGTCCCCGTCGTTGGCTGCCACCCATCTCCTTCACCCGACCCCTATGGCCCCTCCTGCAGGTGGTGAGTCCACTGGAAGGGCGGCCCATGTCCCCTGTTCGGGCTGAGCCAGGTACCGTGGGTAAAAGCCCGGCCACCAGGGGCTCGCTCTCATGCACCACCCTCGGGCCTGGCTAGAAAGGGGGCCCGGTGATCTCGTCCGGGCAAGGGCAGCTTAGTCATGCTTGATCTCTTCATAGAGGTGTTTAAGCCACGCTTTGTCTGGCCCCTCACCTAGGTCCCTACCAGGGGCATTAACCCCCGGACAGCATAGCTCCTAGGATCATTGGGGCACGCAAACCCCTCCACCACGATAAGATGACGGCTCAAGGAGAAGTTGTTTGATCCATAAACTTGAAAAAATTTTACAATTTATTTTATGCAGTTGGCAAAAATATGAATTCATTACGGTTCGTTCTGAAGGATCAGATGACTCCCAACCTCTCTACGTCTCTTGATGGTGGTTTCCAGCTTCCACCATCAGGTGTGAATGTGTGTGTGAATGAGCTACAAACTAACTAGTGAATGAGTACCGCAGCTCCTCCTGGTGGATGCATAACGCGCCTCCAGCCACCACAGCAGCGTCTATTCTCTGTGCCTTATTGTTTAGAAAAAAAAGCATTTAAATTAGTAATTAAGCTTTCCTGAAATGTGTGTGTGTGTTTCAGCTGGGTGGCTGGTCCGAGCAGCCTCCTTCCACCATGGAGGCAGCAGGTAAAGACTGCGAGGAGGAGACACTTCAGACCGCCTTCAAGAAGCTACGAGTAGACGCAGAGAGGTAAAAGAATATATCTGTGTGGCAGAAAAACATTATTTAATCCTAACGATTGAACCGAACTGCAAACTTAGGTGTTAATAGTGTGATAAAAAGTTACGAGTCTAAAATCAGCACGATTAAAATTGACGATCAAAATAAAGTTTAAACATCCAGTAAAAAGTCGCAAATATGTTGGTTAATGATTCGTGTCTCACAGCATTTGTAAATATTATTCATTCATCTTCTGAGCCGTCCATTATTAACGGGGCTGCCAGCTCCTATCCTAGGTGATTACAGAAAAAGGCAGGGTACACCGTGAACAGGTCACCAGTCAGATCAACTTAATTTTATGCTTTCTCAAAAACAAAAAAAAAAATAAAAGCCAGATGAGGTGGTTCGGGCATCTGGTCAGGATGCCCCCCGAGGGCCTCGCTGGTGAGGTGTTTCGGGTACGTCCCACCGGGAGGAGACCAAGGGGCAGACCCCGGACCCGCTGGAGAGGCTCTGTCTCACAGCTGGTTGGGGAATGACTCGGGATCCTACCAGGTGAGCAGAAGGATGCAGCTGGAGTGAGAGAAGCCTGTGCTTCCTGTCTGAGGCTGTTGCCCCCGCAACACGGCCCTGCATAAGTGGAAGACGATGGAATGGAAAAAGAAATAAATCCCCCCCCCAAAATAATCATAAAGACATTTAGTCAGTTTCTGGAATTTCAGCCAAAACACTTCTTCTTATATTCAATTATATTTTTATATTCAAATTCAATTTTATTTTTTAGCCCAAAATCACAGAATTTCCGTCTCAATGGGCTTCACAAGAAAAAGAGGAATGTATAAACACAAATACACAACAAGAAAAATAACTAACAAATACTAACTAAACAAAACTAGCACATTTATGCCCTTAGACTCTCCTTCTCGGTGAGGAAAAACTCCTAAAAAACCCATCAGTAGAATAAAAACAGCACATTAGACGGTTTTCTACCACCCGGCTTTATCTGAATGTCATGAACCTTGTGTCTCCCCAGGCTCCCCAGTGCAGCCATCGGCTCAGAAGTTATGGCTCCCCGATCGACTCCTCGTGTTTCTCTGGATGGAGCAAAGTCCAAACTCTGCTCGCCCAAAGACACCTGGCACTGGTAAGTGGAACCCATCATCATTCATCACCCCCTCATCTTCAGCTTCTATTATAACAATACCTCCTCTTTCTCTCCTCACGCCCGACCCGTGGCATCGCCTCCAAAACGTCACCTCCTCACAGCTGCAGCAGGAAAAGCTCTCGTGGAGTTTCCAGGTCACAGCGTCGCCGCCGTTCAAAGTCTCCCATCCTTCACCCGCCAAAGTTCACCTACTGTAGCGCTGCAATGCCGCCTCCCGCCGGCGGCCTGAAACACCGGCTCTCTGTCCCCGAAGCGCCTGCAGCCGACGAGCTCAGTAGCGCCTCTTCTAGCCAGAGTGAGCCCTGCGCGTCAGCCACACCCGGAAGCCTGTCCCCTCTCCTTTTCAGATCCCAGGTCAAAGGTGCTGCTTCGCTGGCAGGGATCACCACAGCAACACCTTCCAGCTGGGAGGGGCTTAAATCCGGTGACGGTGCCAGTCCAAGTTCAGTCGAAGGAGCAGAAGTCACGGAGGATTTTCGAGCTCTTTCTGAGCTCCACAGTTGCGTGTCCTGCTCGTGTACCACCGCAGGGGCGCCAGAGTCTCAGGAGGAGAACGTACGGAGCTGCACGTGCACAACCCGTCAGCAAGGTTGGCAGGGCACAGAGGTATACTCCTTCACCGGGCTCCGCAGCGTCATCTCCGAGTGTGAGAAAAGCCCGGCGAGAAGTGAAGAAGCTTCCAGAACTCTTAGCAGCGGCGGCTCCTTGTCGGGCTCACCGCGCTCCTGCTCGGAACAGGCGCGCGGCTACGTGGACGACATCACGATAGAGGACCTTTCTGGCTACATGGAGTACTATCTCTACATCCCCAAGAAGATGTCGCACATGGCAGAGATGATGTACACCTAGAGGCGGTGCGGTTAGCTGCTGAATGTGAGGAGCCGGTGAACGCACCCTGGTTAAAGGGACTCCCAGCCCGATGCTGCGTAGTCTGGACTGTGCACGGTGCGCTCGTTTTATTTCTAAACTCTAAGTTTACACACCCAAGTTGCCAAAGTCTGAAAAAGTTGATCGTTTGGTTCAAATTGCATTAATAAAGAAGAAAAAAATGTTTGGTCTTGTTTTGTGTTTTTTTTTCTCATGTGTAATTATCATTAATAATTAGCTCCATTTTTAGGTTCAAAATTTGTCTAAAGCTTCTTGCAAACGATCATCTTCATATCTGTTAAAGTTCTTAGTTTTCTTCCATATAACATTTAAATTCATTTGATTTGTAGATTTGCTTGTTTGAATATAATATACTTTATTAACCCCAGATGGTAAATTTGAGTTCAGCAGTGCAAACACCTCGATGCCCCCTCGCCCGTATCCACCGGCGTCCCAGTCCGGTTGCACTGTGTCCAACTTGGCAACCCAAAAGCTGGAGTCTGGAATGGGTCACAAAGCCACTGGGTCCGAGTGAGCGCCTCCAGTTCCTCAAGCGAGCAACCAAACAGTTTAGGGTAGGCATGAGCAAACTGCGGCCCGATAAACGTTCTAATCCGGTCCTGATGGCTTACCTAGATCAAATAGAGTATTACGGCTCCACTATATCTCTAGATGTGTATTTTTCCTCCAATGAGGTGAGGTTATCAAAGCATGCCATCCATCTGATCCTGAACCAGCTCCTTTGTTAAATGTTAGAACTCAAAAAGTTCTGCAATAGAATTGATGAAAGTCCTCTTGAATTTAGGAGAATTATTCCAAAAGTTTACAAATTTTGGGTCCAGGATACACAGTGTAGATGGAAAAATAATTTAAAAAAATTAGAAACAAACCTAGAAAAAAATGGGTGTCCAAATGGGTTTAAAAAAAAGTACTTTTTTAATGGAAAAAAATGATAAAAACATTAGTTTTAGTGACAGTTGCAAATTTATGATTCACTGGAGCTTTCAAATATTATTACCACGGTTACCCACATTGAGCACAGACCAATTATCATGTGTTCCACCATAAGGCTGTTCCACCATAAGGCTGCTCTATCAAGCTGCTGTTCCAGCTCTACCTCAACCAGCTCGATGCCACCAAGCAGCTGTTTTGGACTGCATTGAACTGCTTGAAGCTACCTTCTTCTTCTTCTTCCTTCATTTCCCTTCAGGGGTTGCCACAGCAAGTCAGTTTCTTCCATCTAACCCTATCTCCTGCATCCTCTTCAGTCACACCAACTATCTTCATGTCTTCCTTCACTGTATCCATGAACCTCCTCTGGTCTTCCTCTAGTCCTCTTTCCTGGTGGTTCCAAACCCAGCATCCTTCTTCTGATGTACTCTCTCTCTCTCCTCTGCACATGTCCAAACCATCTCAGTCTGGCCTCTCTAACTTTAAAACCTCTAATATGTGCTGTTCCTCTGATCCTGTCCATCCTGGTCACTCCCAGAGAGATCCTCAGCATCTTCATCTCTGCTACCTCCATCTCTGTTTCCTGTCTTTTTCTCAGTGACACTGTCTCTAGACCAATCAGCATGGCCGCTCTCACCACACTGTCTCTGGACCAATCAGCATGACAGCTCTCACCACACTGTCTCTAGACCAATCAGCATGGCCGCTCTCACCACACTGTCTCTAGACCAATCAGCATGGCCACTCTCACCACACTGTCTCTAGACCAATCAGCATGGCCGCTCCCACCACACTGTCTCTAGACCAATCAGCATGGCCGCTCTCACCACACTGTCTCTAGACCAATCAGCATGGCCGCTCTCCCCACACTGTCTCTAGACCAATCAGCATGGCCGCTCTCCCCACACTGTCTCTAGACCAATCAGCATGGCCGCTCTCACCACGGTTTTCTACACTTTCTCTTTCATTTTATCTGAAACTCTTCTATCACACATCACACCTGATACTTTTCTCCATCCGTTCCAGCCTGCCTGCACACGCTTCTTCACCTCTTTTCCACACTCTCCATTGATCTGGACTGTTGATCCTAGATATTTAAAATCTTCCACCTTCTTTATCTCTTCTCCCTGTAACCTCACTTTTCCATTTGGATCCCTCTCATTCACACACATGTACTCTGTTTTACTCTGACTAATGTTCATTCTGAATCTTTCTAGTGCAAACCTCCACCTCTCCAGCTTTTCCTCCACCTCCTCCCTCCTCTCACTACAGATCACAATGTCGCCTGCAAACATCATTGTCAATTACAGCTGTTACTACTATGTTTAAAGCATCTCACAAACTACCACCAAAAAGTTTACTAAGTTTATTTACTCTGAATGAAAAATCCCAAAACTTAACAGTGAAAGGATTTTTCACTGATTATTTTTAAGATGCGTTTGTTCTTTTGTTTTGAATGAAATGAAACAATAAATACAAATACAAAAGGAAACTTTTAATTACCCAAAGTTAGAACCACTAAAAAAAGTTTTTACATGTCTGTACATAGGTAAAAGTTTACAAGAGGGGGAAAAAAAGTTTATATGTTTAGAGGACCTCATAAAAAATAACTGGAAGAGCTGCATTTGGTCCGCGGACCAGAGTTTGGGCTCCATATGTCTTTAAATTATATTTGAAACCTGAAGCTTTAGAAAATAATTGTTATTTTAAATATTTTGCGTATTTAATGAAATATATGTCTTTAATTTTCATTTCTAATTATTATTATTATTTTTTTTTTTACATTTTTTTTTTACTATTTTTACTGATTTTTATATAATTTTTTCCGCATATTTGATTGGTTATGGTGTGGACCAATCAAACCACGCCAACTGGACGTTAGGACCCGGATTTCCGTCTTTCCATCCAATCAGACGCAGGGACGTGTTACTGACTGTTTTCAGAAACCGGCAACAGAAATAAACGCGTGTGGAAGAAGATCTGCTTGTTTCTGCTTTAAAAAATCTTTTCTTTACTGTCTGTTTTTGCCAAAATGTTGAGTTTAAGCGGTATTTTGTTGTTTTTAGTGTTTTCTTTTTTTTCTGGTTCTTCTGAAGCTCTAAAAGAAGGAGAATGTGAAGGTAAGAGCGATGCTAACTTATGTTAGCATTAGATTTAAAGGCCTCAAAACTTTAAAATATTCACTTTATTTTTATTTTAATGCTTTATTTCATTTTTTTTCAGAAGCTTAAATATCATTTAATTTAAATAGAATGTGAGTTTTTTTTTATTCAAATCTTGATTGTGTATAAAAGTCACATCTTGTTGTTGTTTGTATTTGTACATTTATAACATTTAAAGAGAAGAAAACTTCTTTTTTTTTTCTTTAAAAACTAATTTTTAAAAACGTATTCCACTTAATTTTATTCCGATCTTTAGCTGTCACATTAATGTTTGATTAAAAACAATTTTGGGACAGTTTTTATAGTTTAAAAGTTAAAAATATTCAAATAAAGTTGGATGAAAATTAACCAAAACAAATGCAGTAAAAAATCATAATTAAAGTCTAATATTCACATTTTTTTGGGGGAAAATAATTAAATGATCAGTAATTAATTTTTTTACATGAATTAAATTTTTAATTTTGTGAATAAAATATAAATTTATAAATGTTTAAATCCTATTTTTAGATGTTGTTATTGGCTGAAAATAAAACCTATTTTTCAAAATAATTTTTTTTTTTTTATTTATTTTTTCAAAATAAAAGGCGTGAAACTAATTTGCATTTTTTTTCAACTTTAGGAACCATTTTTTAAACTATGTTTTTAAGCTTTGAAACATCCTGTTGCTCTCAGCTTGCTGACGAAGGATGACTCAGGGTGCGCAGGGTGAACTTATCAGAAGGGTTACAGGTTCGAACCACCATCCTGTGGTCATACTGAGGTGTCCCTGAGCAAGGCACTGAACCCCTAACGTCTCCTGATGGTGGTTTCCATTTAGAATGTAGCTCCAGTCGTTATATGCAGAGGACACCCAGCTCTACATGCCCACTAAACCCTCCTCATCTCCCTCTCCTGTCTGCAAGAAATCCTCTCCTGGTGAAGTCCTCCAATAGGACCCCATCTACAGTCTCCAAATCTAACAGCTTCTCTATTTTTATCAATGATTTCACAGTCCGTCCTTCTCCTCTGGTCAACAGTCTGGGTTTCGTCCTCGTCAGCACTCTTTGATAACGTCACGTCTCCGCCCTTCTCTCACTCCTCAAACTCCTGCTGTACTTGTTCACAGTCTCGTCACCTCTCGGATCAGTTACTACAAGCCTCTCATCTTTGGTTCCATTCCGTCATTTTCCGCTTATCCGGGGCCGGGTTGGCAATAGCCTCAGATGAGAAGCCCCGACTCTTCCCGGCTGCATCCTCCAGCTCACCTGGAAGGATCCCGAGTCGTTCCCCAGCCAGCTGTGAGACATAGTCTCTCCAGCAGGTCCGAGGTCTGCCTCTTGGTCTCCTCCCGATGGGACGTGCCCAAAACATCTCGCCAGCGAGGCGCTCGGAGCATCCTGACCAGATGTCCCAACCACCTCATCTGGCTTCTCTCCTCCCGGATGGTAGAGCTCCTCATCCAGTCTCTGAGTGAGAGCCCAGCCACCCTGCGGAAGAAGCTCATTTTGGCCGCTTGTGTCTGCGATCTCATTCTTTCGGTCACCACCCACAGCTGGTGACCATAGGTGAGGGTAGGAACGTAGATCCTGGTTACCATGGTGAGGGTAGGAACGTAGATCCTTGTTGCCATGGTGAGGGTAGGAACGTAGATCCTGGTTACCATGGTGAGGGTAGGAACGTAGATCCTGGTTGCCATGGTGAGGGTAGGAACGTAGATCCTGGTTACCATGGTGAGGGTAGGAACGTAGATCCTGGTTACCATGGTGAGGGTAGGGTAGAACATTAGGAGGAACTGGCTGCTCAACCAGATGGTGGAGGAGATTTTGGGGCTCTACATCTCAGTGACTGGTGGGGTACTTAAAGGGTTAAATCCTGACAAACTAAAATAATAAATGATCATTTTCTGTTAAACTGAAGCAGATCATAAACCTGCATTCTGAACATGGAGACGTCAGACTAACATGAGCCGCTGTGTGTCTCCTCAGTGTGCGTCACCTTCCTGGGGAAGTTTTATCAGTCGCTGAAGGACAACAACGTAGAGTTTACCAGCCCAGCTGTGGAGGCGGCGCTCATGACGGCCTGCAAGGACGCCAAAGGCAAAGAGAACCGCTTTGTGAGTAACACGTCTGGATTCTGGAGAAGTTCAGTAGTCACGCCTCCTAAAAGTCACACCCAATTATCACCCATTACACAGACATAACAATGATCCTGATCACTGATTGGCTGATTCGTAGGAGGCAAATGTAACAGATGTAGGACAGTAAACTCTTGTTTTTTCGCGGGGGTTATGGTCCAAAAAGAACCCGTGAAGTGGAAACTTTTATTTTTTTAAATACTCAATTATACATTGAAAAGAAAGAACAAACCATTTTACAAATAAAAGTAGTTTAGAAACTTTTTTTTCAACCAATAACTTCTGTCAAATAATAATTTTAATCATCAATGTAAACAGAAGGATTCAAATTGGGGAGATTAGCTCCGCTCACTGCGACATGAGTAATTGGATTAAAGGTGAGAAAATCAAAATTGATTATGAATAAAATACAAAGTACAGTCGGACTAAAAGTGACCCGGGTGTACTTCACTGCTCTTCAGACTGAGCCGCTGCATCCTGACTCCGCTCTGTAGTGTTTTCTTCTTTTCAAGCCCGCGGTGAACGCGCTGAATTTGCATGTACGTAACGTAAATTTGGCAGCTGTTTTACGTACGTGTACATATTAAACTGCAACGTCATTGATGCACGGGTAGAGAAGAAGCGGAGGGACTTTTTAGCCAATCAGAATGCAGAACACAATGCATGACGTAAATCCGCAAAGTAGCGAAACCGTGAAAAGTAAACCGCGTCATAGCGAGGGATCACTGCATCCTGTGATATTAATTGTTCTGGGTGTTGATGAGTTTTAAATGTGCGTTAACGAGCCCACATTAATTTGTAGTGAATGAGTTTTTAAAGATGCAGTCGGTGTTAAAGTCACGTCACAGCAGAGGTGACGTACGACATTTTGATGCAGCTTTTATTTTGTAAAAACGTTTTAATTTTTAGCTCAAAATGAAGTCTTTAAGATGTGTGGTTGTGAAAAAATACGTTGTTTGAACTTAAAACGATGAACGTTTAACTGCAGCTTGGATTTATTTTTATAACTTAATGAAAAAACGGATTCATGGTTTTTTGTATGTGAAATTTACTTTACAATAAATATAGATTTTGAAAGATGTTTAAATTAAATACCCTTCTCCCCATTCCTCTGAAACAGAATGAGACTGGAACCAGATGATGTCATGTAAACCTTTAACAGACACGCTTTAGAACCGGGGATTAATCCAACAACTGAATCTTGTTTTCTAACCTTAGTTACCAGGTTCGCTTTCGGACGTTTTACCCGGCCGCTGCATCCCGTAAAGCACAGGTGTCAAACTCAACTCCTGGAGAACCGGTGTCCCTGCAGGTTTTCCATGTGTTCTTACATCTACACACCTGATCCAGGTGTTGATTTCACTGTAGTGAACCAGGGACACATGAAAACCTCTCGGACACCGGCCCTCCAGGAACTGAGTTTGACACTCCTGCTGTAAAGGGTTAAATTTGAGTGGATTATACATTTTTTTTTCCTCATTGAGAAGGAGGCTCTAAACTCAGGAATATTTTTATACCGTTAAAGGGCAGCCTGCTGCGGTGTAAGGAGTGCAGCAAACAAATTTCCCCGGTGAGGGATGAATAGAGTAATTCATTTATTTAATTTATTTTTAATTCCACATTAAACACTAGAGCTGTTTCCGTTTGAGAAGGTAATGTCTCCCAAACTTTAAAGTCACTCAGTACCAACTATAGATTAACTAATAAAGTCTAAGAAAAAAGTCAGCATATCGTTCGACGCCATCGATTTATTCCGTTCCGCTCCGTCATCTTCCGCTTGTTCCTGGGTCGGGTGGCGGGGGCAACAGCCTCAAACGGGCAGCCCAGGCCTCTCTCTCCCCGGCTGCATCCTCCAACACACCTGGAAGGATCCCAAGTCGTTCCCCGGCCAGCTGTGAGACATAGTCTCTCCAGAAGGTCCGAGGTCTGCCTCTTGGTCTCCTCCCGGTGGGACGTGCCCAAAACACCTTGCGACGAGGCGCTCGGGGGGCATCCTGACCAGATGCCCGAACCACCCCATCTGGCTCCTCTCGACCTGGAGGAGGAGCGGCTCGACACCGAGCTCCTCCCGGATGGCAGAGCTCCTCACCTGATCTCTGAGTGAGAGCCCAGCCACCCTGCGGAGGAAGCTCATTTCGGCCGCTTGTACCCATGATCTCATTCTTTCAGTCACCACCCACAGCTGGTTACCATGGTGAGGGTTGGAACGTAGATCCTGGTTACCATGGTGAGGGTAGGAACATAGATCCTGGTTACCATGGTGAGGGTAGGAACGTAGATCCTGGTTACCATGGTGAGGGTTGGAACGTAGATCCTGGTTACCATGGTGAGGGTAGGAACATAGATCCTGGTTACCATGGTGAGGGTAGGAACATAGATCCTGGTTACCATGGTGAGGGTTGGAACGTAGATCCTGGTTACCATGGTGAGGGTAGGAACGTAGATCCTGGTTACCATGGTGAGGGTTGGAACGTAGATCCTGGTTACCATGGTGAGGGTAGGAACATAGATCCTGGTTACCATGGTGAGGGTAGGAACGTAGATCCTGGTTACCATGGTGAGGGTAGGAACGTAGATCCTGGTTACCATGGTGAGGGTAGGAACGTAGATCGACTTGTAAATCGAGAGCTTTGCTTTTCGGCTCAGCTCTCTCTTTACCACGACGTACCGATGCAGCGTCCTATTTATTGCTGATGCCGCACCGATCCGCCTGTCGATCTCCCGCTCCATCCTTCACCCACTCGTGAACAAGACCCCGAGATACTTAAACTCCTCCACTTGGGGCAGGACCCTGTCCCTGACCCACAGGGGGTATTCCACCCTTTTCCGGGCGAGAACCATGGTCTCGGATTCGGAGGTGCTAATTCCCATCCCGGCTGCTTCACACTCGGCAGCAAATCGATCCAGTGAGAGCTGGAGATCACGGTCCGATGAAGCCAACAGGACCACATCATCCACAAAAAGCAGAGATCCGATCCGGAGGTCACCAAACTGGATCCCTCCAATGCCTCGGCTGCACCTAGATATTCTGTCCATAAAGGTGATGAACAGATTTATTCCTGTTTTTTTTTTTTTTCTCAAACTCTCCGCAGTGTTATTACATCGGAGCGACGGCGGACGCAGCCACTAAGATAACCAACGAGGTTTCCAAACCGCTGAGTTTTCACGTCCCCGTGGAGAAAATCTGCGAGAAGCTAAAGAAGAAAGACGTTCAGATCTGCGAGCTGCGATACGGTGAGCGTCCAGAACACGCCGCCTCCGTGCGGCAGGGAAACAAGTTCTAACGCCCGCTGGTTTTTGATCCCAGATAAAGAGCTGGACCTGAGCGCCGTGGACCTGAAGAAGCTGAAGGTGAAGGACCTGAAGAAGATCCTGGAGGAGTGGGGCGAATCGTGCAAAGGATGCGCCGAGAAGTCTGACTTCATCCGCAAAATCACTGAGCTCATGCCGATTTACGCCCCCGCGGCGGCCAAGGCACGGACAGACCTGTAACCGTGGAAACGCAAAGCAAAGACTGATAAGATGAGGCTGCTTCACTGAACCTGGGAAATTTCTGCAGCCAAACTCACCTCCTCCTCAACCAAAATATGTTGTCATAGCAACACTTCCGGTAAGCCACACCTCCACTTTTTTTTTTTTTTTTTTTTCAAAATAAAACTCCCAGCGTTGCCTTCTGGAGTCTTTTATTTTTTAGTCTGTAAATCAGTTGAAAAACAGAAAACCTGCCAAGTCACCTTTTATTTCTTTAAAGTTTCTTAAAATATTCATTCAGCTGTGAATTTGATCAGATTTTTTCGTTAACTTCTCAGACTTTTTGTGGGTTTTTTTTTTTGGTCCCGTCTTTAAAACGGTCTCTAAAGTTTTAAAACTTGTACAAGTTGCTGAAAAAAAATGTGTTTTGGATGTAAAAACAACTCCACGGAGATTCTGGACTTTCTTTTGAAAGAAATATTTAAACTATTTATTAAAGTTTGCTTTCTTTTTAAAGAAGTTTCGAATGGAAATAAAAAGTTTTCTTCCTGCAGCCTGGAACCGAAGCGGTGGAGTCGTAAACACCTCACAGGATTTGTTACAGCTCTGTTGTACTTTTTCATTAAAAGCAAAAAGGCAAAAAAAAAAAATCTGGACTCAGTTGTGTTTAATTTCTATCAACAGCCTCAGACGTGAAGCCCGGACTTCTCTCACCCGCTGCATCCTCCAGCTAACCCGGAAGGATCCCGAGTCGTTCCCCAGCCAGCTGTGAGACATAGTCTCTCCAGCAGGTCCGGGGTCTGCCTCTTGGTCTCCTCCCGGTGGGACGTTCCTGAAACACCTCACCAGCGAGGCGCTCGGGGGGCATCCTGACCAGATGCCTGAACCACCCCATCTGGCTCCTCTCGACCTGAAGGAGAAGCGGCTCGACACCGAGCTCCTCCCGGATGGCAGAGCTCCTCACCCGATCTCTGAGTGAGAGCCCGGCCACCCTGCAGAGGAAGCTCATTTCAGCCGATTGCATTCTTTCGGTCACCACCCACAGCTGGTGACCATAGGTGAGGGTAGGAATGTAGATCCTGGTTACCATGGTGAGGGTAGGAACGTAGATCCTGGTTACCATGGTGAGGGTAGGAACGTAGATCCTGGTTACCACGGTGAGGGTAGGAACGTAGATCCTGGTTACCATGGTGAGGGTAGGAACGTAGATCCTGGTTACCATGGTGAGGGTAGGAATGTAGATCCTGGTTACCACGGTGAGGGTAGGAACGTAGATCCTGGTTACCATGGTGAGGGTAGGAACATAGATTCTGGTTACCATGGTGAGGGTAGGAACGTAGATCCTGGTTACCATGGTGAGGGTAGGAACATAGATTCTGGTTACCATGGTGAGGGTAGGAACGTAGATCCTGGTTACCATGGTGAGGGTAGGAACGTAGATCGACTTATAAATCCAGAGCTTTGCTTTTCGGCTCAGCTCTCTTTTTTACCACGACGGACCGATGCAGCGTCCTAGTTATTGCTGATGCCGCACCGATCCGACTGTCTATCTCCCGCTCCATCCTTACCCCACTCGTGAACAAGACCCTGAGATACTTAAACTTCTCCACTTGGGGCAGGACCCTGTCCCTGACCCACAGGGGGGCATTCTACCCTTTTCCAGGCGAGGACCTCCATATTTGTTTCACATTATAATATGGTGCTTAAATGTTTTTATGGACGTCAGTTCGGAGCCTCCGTACCTCATTAAACATCTATAAGTTCTCAAAGAGAACTTATAGATGCAAACATCATCACCATAGCAACCAGTCGCAGTCTGAACTCCTCTGTTTCACCTACAGCACACCTCACCACTGTCTTACAGTCCTCACACACCGCTCTAACACACACCAGACTTACTCATACAATATCACAGTTCTTCTGTGGGTACCCTGATCTACAAAAACACAGTGCAGCTCCCTCTGACCTTCTCTCTACTTCTCTATCAGCATCCTCAAAGCATCAGCATCTGATATATTAATATTTTCATAACATCGTGGCTTCTTTTATTATTTGTGTTTTTAGTAAAAAAAAAAAATTAAATTACATCAAAAGGGTTTGTAGTTTATGACGTCATCACCCTTCATCAGCATTTCACAAATTGTTTGATTGTTGAATTTTTCAAAAATTATTTATCAATAGTTTTTTTTAATTAATTTCAAAATTACAAATTTTAATTAGAAAATTAGTTAAATTGAAAATAATTATATAAAAAAAACCCATACTGTTCAGCGCGATCTAATGACGTCATGGCGCTCTCTCCTTTTGTCCAAGATGGCGGCTTTGCTGCTGCTCCTCTGATGCTAAAATGTTTTTATGATTTTTTTTACTCGTTTTAGATTTTAAATGCCCTCCTTTTCAAAGGAAACGCACGGTGTTCCGCGTCTGTTTTTATTTTTATGTTGGATTTTTGCTCCAAACTGCAAAAAAAATTAGCTGTTCTGTGAAGAAAAATTGAAAAAATGAAGAGGCAGGCCGGGCGAGAAGCCAGTCCGTCCAGAAGCATCACTAAGCGGCTACGAGAGAGAGAAACGACCGCTCCTCCTCTGGCTCTTCTGCTTGCGGACACCCGGAGCTACCACCGAAGGAGCAGAGAGAAACCAAGAGCGCGTGAGGAGCTGCTGAGCCGCCCTCCCCTCCGGAGCGCCGCCACAGAGCCTCCTGCACCCCGCCTGGAATATAAGACCCTCCTGATCAGTAACCTGGGGGCGCAGGTCAGTGATGAGGACGTAGAGGACGCGCTTTTTCACGAGTTTAAAAAGTTTGGGGATGTTAGCGTGAAGCTCTCTCACACTCCAGAGATGGGGAGAATCGCTTATGTGAACTTTAGGCATCCTGAAGATGCCAAAGAGGCCAGGCATGCCAAGGGGGGGTCCAGACTGGTGCTGGGGGAGCGCCAGCTGAAAATAGAGCCTATGTATGTGAGGAGGCGGAGTGTGACCCCTCCTGATGTGAGCTACCTGCCTCTACACGCCCCCTACCCTTACAGACAGCGCTCCCTGTCTCCCCCCAGCAGCATCAGGGAGCTCAGAGCCCGGCACCTTGCTTTGGAGAGAGAGAGACTGCTGGATTATTATGGGATGCTAGATGAGCGGGGTCGCCCCTATGGGTTGGCCCCACCCGTCCCAGCGGGTGAGGATCTGAAACCAGAGGATGACCAACGCGCCACCAGCAACCTGTTCATCGGTAACCTCGACGGGGGCGTGACGGAGGCTGAGCTTCGGAGGGGCTTTGATAAATACGGCGTCATCGAGGACGTGGTGATTAAACGTCCGGCTCGCGGACAAGGTGGGGCCTACGCCTTTGTAAAGTTTCAGAACCTGGACATGGCGCATCGGGCCAAAGTGGCCATGCAGGGGCGCCCCATCGGAGGGAACCCCATAAAGATCGGCTACGGTAAAGCCAACCCCACCACTCGGCTGTGGGTGGGCGGATTAGGGACGGGGAATTCGCTAGCCGCTTTAGCTCGAGAGTTTGACCGATTCGGAAGCATCCGGAACATCGATTACGTAAAGGGCGACAGTTTCGCTTACATCCAGTATGAAAGTTTGGACGCAGCGCAGGCCGCCTGCACGCAGATGAGGGGCTTCCCTTTGGGGGGCCCCGAGCGACGTCTCCGCGTTGACTTCGCCAAAGTGGAAGAAAGCCCTTCCCGTTTGTTCCCGCCAACCTACCAGCCCCCCGTCCTGCTCCCGTCACAATACGAGCTGCTGGGCGAGGGGTATAGTCGCCATCGCAGCTTAGAACGCTCTCCACCTCACAGCCTGCTCGCCCTGAGAGACCGCGCCCTGCTGGAGAGCACCAGCCCCCCTCGCAGGGAGGGACGCAGCGGGCGGGGGAGTAGGGAGCGCTGGCTGAAAGAGAGAGA
The DNA here is from genome assembly GCA_902685375.1 of Neostethus bicornis. Classification (NCBI taxonomy): domain Eukaryota; kingdom Metazoa; phylum Chordata; class Actinopteri; order Atheriniformes; family Phallostethidae; genus Neostethus; species Neostethus bicornis. Next base: position 7,034,483 of record LR738541.1, read on the forward strand.
GGAGCGACGAAGTCGGAGGCGAAGCAAAACCGCCTCCCCGGAAAGAGCACGTGTCAGGGGTGTGACCCCTGAGCTCAGTCCTGATAGGGCGCAAGTCCGAGCCCCCGACTCCACCACAGAACCTCGGGACCAGACCCCAGAACCATTGGGTCGCCACTCTAGCGCCGGTGACGAAGAAGCAGTGCGTCATCACGGGAAGCGGGCCCCTAGCGACCAGCTTAGCAACCAACTTAGCAACCAGCAGCGAGGGGTCGCTGGTTCACCACCCGGCCTCACGGACACTCCCCCGCTCAGCTCGCTGTCAGAGTTCGCCCTCAGCTCGCTGTCCAGGACGTGGCGGGGGTGTTTCGCCCTGAAAAACAGCAGCTTCCCCACTGACCTGTTTCTCCTTCAGGGCGGCGACGCTTTCTTCAACGCCGTCATGAAGGACAGCCAGTTAAAAATCGCACAGCGGCTCCGTATGGACCAAACACGCCTTGATGAGGTGGGACGCCGCATCCGTTTAGGTCGCCCAGATTCTTTCGCCATCCTGTTAGCCCTGCAGGGTCCTGTAGATCGCCAGGGCTCCGCCCTTGAACCCGGCTTACAAATACGATTACTGCGCCACCTGGTGACCTACCTGCGGAACAAAGAGGCGGCTGGCGTGGTGAGTCTGCCCGCCGCTAAGGAGGGCGGTCCGGCGGCCATGTTGTACGCGTTTCCACCCGGAGAGTTTTCATCACAGTACCTGCAGAACGCCAAGAGGATTGTGGGTAATTTGGAGGAGGAGCATATGATCGTTGTGATCGTTAACGACACTAACTGAGGTTTTTATATTTGACACTACGCATCACTCCGACTGTTTGGGGCGCTCACACCCGGGTGCTTTTCCTTGGACGATATGTGGGGGGCACATCTGGTAGACACTTAGAAATCCCCTTCAAAAGGAATTATGGATGTTTTTGTTTTATTTTGAAATTACTTAGTGATAATTTTCAGCCTAAAACACTACATTTTTGGGGGGGGGGTCACTCCGTGTACCCAGGTGAGTATGGGGGGTTGTTTGAGTCTCCATTCAGGCGCATTCGGGTGGGGGTTTCTACAGGACGCTTAAAAGAAGGACTTTTAATTTGAAATTTCTGTATGGAGATTTTTACACTACAACACTATTGGGTTGCGTTTGGGCGGGGTAGGACCAACTCTGACCACCCAATCAGGGTGGGGATTGAGTCTCCATCCAGGTGTGTATTGGTGGGGGTCTATATTGGATCCTCCCCCAAAAAGAAATACAGACTGTCTTTTATTATGAAAATCATATATAGAAATATTTACCCTGAAATCAACAGATCACGTTTCCATTTGGGGTGCTTTTAAAGGGGCGGGGCTGAAACATGCCTACCACCCATTGGGTTGTGAGTTGGGGGTGGAGGATGGGGCATGAGTCTCCACCCAGGTGCGTTCGGATGGGGAGTTTTATCGTATCCCCTTCCAAAAAGAAGCTCTTTTAATTGGACTGTTTTGGGTATTTTTACCCTTAAAACATCAGAGGGTGTTTCCGTCGAGGAGGAACTGGGCGTTACTCCGCCCACTCATTTGGCAGGACAAGAGGGAGAGGGCGGGTCTACTGTTCACCCTGGTGTTCACCCAGACGGGGTCTCAATTGGTCCGCCCCCATTAAAAAAATACAGGCGTTTTTTTTTTAAAAGGAAAACTTTTAATATTTTTTTACTCATTAAAACACATGAGGTTGTTTTAAACAAGGGGGGGTTTAAAAATGACTGCCCACCCATTTGGTGAGGGTGGGGCGGGTGTAGTCTTAACCCAAGTGCATCTGGTGGGGTGGCGTTGCGGGTTCTCTGCCAGATGTTGTTTTAAAACAATCTTTTTTTAATTTAGATGGCGTTTTTATTGGGGTGCTGAGGGGTGAGAATGACTCCGCCCATCTGGGCCATTTACACCTATACTTACCCCCCCGCCGGGTGAGTCTCCACCCAGTTTTTTTGGGGGGAGGGGCAAAGACTGAAAATGAAACACTAGAACCTGCTTTTGTTCTTTTTTATGTGTCATTTTTTGGACGTTTATTCATTCCAGGTTGTGTGTGTTTTTTTTGCATGAAAAACAGGATCAAACTGGTTCATATACGGTTGGTATGACGACGTAATCTTTTTCATATTTTCTACATTTTAAACACTAAAAACTCCATCCATTGTTTTTTTCATTCAGAGGAACAAAAAAAAGCAGAGTCATCACATTTTCAAATGTTTCTAATCTTTTTTTAAATTTTTATTTATGTTAAAAAACAGAAAAAAACGGCTCTTTTTAAAAAAAAAAAAAAAAATATTATTTGCATATTTGTTACATTTGAATGTGTTTAAAAGAATTTTGTGTTTAGGTTCAATAAAAAAATCTGTTGAAATTATACCAAAATATAATAAAATATTCTAAAAAAAATTCAAATGTCATCGTTTTAAGGGCGGCACGATGGCCTATGTTCCTACCCTCACCATGGTAACCAGGATCTATGTTCCTACCCTCACCATGGTAACCAGGATCTATGTTCCTACCCTCACCATCGTAACCAGGATCTACGTTCCTACCCTCACCATGGTAACCAGGATCTACGTCCGTACCCTCACCATGGTAACCAGGATCTACGTTCCAACCCTCACCGTGGTAACCAGGATCTACGTCCTTACCCTCACCATGGTAACCAGGATCTACGTTCTTACCCTCACCATGGTAACCAGAATCTACGTTCCTACCCTCACCATGGTAACCAGGATCTATGTTTCTACCCTCACCATGGTAACCAGGATCTACGTTCCTACCCTCACCATGGTAACCAGGATCTACGTCCCTACCCTCACCATGGTAACCAGGATCTACGTTCCTACCCTCACCGTGGTAACCAGGATCTACGTCCTTACCCTCACCGTAGTAACCAGGATCTACGTTCCTACCCTCACCGTGGTAACCAGGATCTACGTTCCTACCCTCACCGTGGTAACCAGGATCTACGTTCCTACCCTCACCGTGGCAACCAGGATCTACGTCCTTACCATCACCATGGTAACCAGGATCTACGTTCCTACCATCACCATGGTAACCAGGATCTACGTTCCCACCATCACCATGGTAACCAGGATCTATGTTCCTACCATCACCATGGTAACCAGGATCTACTACCTACCCTCACCATGGTAACAAGCTGTGGGTGGTGACCGAAAGAATGAGATTGCGGGTACAAGCGGCCGAAATGAGCTTCCTCCGCAGGGTAGCTGGGCTCTCACTGAGAGATCGGGTGAGGAGCTCTGCCATGCAGGAGGAGCTCGGTGTCGATCCGCTCCTCCTCCGGATCGAGAGAAGTCAGATGGGGTAGTTCAGACATCTCATCAGGATGCCCCAGAGCGCCTCGTAGATGAGGTGTTTCGAGCACGTCTCACAAGAGGCAGACCCCGGACCTGCTGGAGAGACTGTCTCACAGGGAACGACTTGGGATCCTTATGGATGAGCTGGAGGACGCAGCCGGGGTGAGAGAAGCCTGAGCTTCCCATCTGAGGCTGCTGCCCCTGCCACCCAGCCCCGGATAATCAGAAGACGACGGACGGAAGCAAATTGTAAATTTAGAGAGTTTATTCTGTTCAATGCAAACAATATACAACATTTTTTTTGTCCCTGGCCTCAGAGTTACAGCACAAACTGGAGAAGAGTTTAGGACCTGCAGCAGAAACAAATCAAAGGGAAACTAGGCTGTACAACGTCATACAGGTGTCATAGAAACCTGGATGTTAGAGGAAAAAAAAAAATAGCTTTAAGAAGCATCCATACTTTTAAATGGTGTCTGAGGAAAAACACTGACCTCTAGTGGAAACTTTAAACATAGCAGACCAGCTCAATTTCGTATGGAAAATTCAAACTGTTTTTTTTTTCTTTATCAAAGTCATAAATAGGATGCAAAAAATAATAATGTTATAGTCATCTTAAATGACTTGGGTTCCACACAACCTCACGGCAAGAAGTTAGGGGTTCAAATCCTGGGTTGGGACTAGGCTTGGACCCGAATGAAATTAATTAATGCGACGGTTTACATGAATAAATAGATGAACGGCATTAAGTTTTCTATCCTTTACAAATATCAATAAAATAATCCAATAATTAGATCCTGGTTACCATGGTGAGGGTAGAAACGTAGATCCTGGTTACCATGGTGAGGGTAGGAACGTAGATCCTGGTTACCATGGTGAGGGTAGGAACGTAGATCCTGGTTGCCATGGTGAGGGTAGGAATGTAGATCCTGGTTACCATGGTGAGGGTAGGAAGTAGATCCTGGTTACCATGGTGAGGGTAGGAACGTAGATCCTGGTTGCCATGGTGAGGGTAGGAACGTAGATCCTGGTTGCCAAGGTGAGGGTAGGAACGTAGATCCTGGTTTCCATGGTGAGGGTAGGAACGTAGATCCTGGTTACCATGGTGAGGGTAGGAACGTAGATCCTGGTTACCATGGTGAGGGTAGGAATGTAGATCCTGGTTACCATGGTGAGGGTAGGAAGTAGATCCTGGTTACCATGGTGAGGGTAGGAACGTAGATCCTGGTTGCCATGGTGAGGGTAGGAACGTAGATCCTGGTTGCCAAGGTGAGGGTAGGAACGTAGATCCTGGTTTCCATGGTGAGGGTAGGAACGTAGATCCTGGTTACCATGGTGAGGGTAGGAACGTAGATCCTGGTTACCATGGTGAGGGTAGGAATGTAGATCCTGGTTTCCATGGTGAGGGTAGGAACGTAGATCCTGGTTTCCATGGTGAGGGTAGGAACGTAGATCCTGGTTACCATGGTGAGGGTAGGAATGTAGATCCTGGTTACCATGGTGAGAACGTAGATTTACTTGTAACTCGGGAGCATTGCTTTTCGGCTCAGCTCTCTCTTCACCACGACGTATCGACGCTGCACTGATCCGCCTGTCGATCTCCCGACCATACTTCCCCCACTTGTGAACAAGACCCTGAGACACAGGGGGCGAGGACCATGGTCTCGGATTTGGAGGCACTGATTCCCACACTGGCCGCTTCACACTCGGCAGGAAATCGATCCAGTGAGAGCTGGAGATCACGGTCCGATGAAGCCAACACAACCACATCATCTGCAAAAAGCAGAGATCCGATCATGAGGTCACAAATCCGGATCCCTCCAACGCCTCGGCTGCGCCTAGATATTCCGTCCATGAAGGTGATGAACAGAATCAGCGACAAAGGGCAGCCTTGGCGGAGTCCAACTCTCACTGGACTCGACATAAAACCGGCTCAGAGACTCCGTACTCCCGGAGCTCCCCTCATAGCAGTCCCCCGATGGACATGGTTGAATGCCTTCTCCAGATCCACAAAGCACATGTAGACTGGTTGGGCAAACTCCCATGACCCCTCCAGGATCCTGAAGAGGGTATAGAGCTGGTCTGTTGTTCCACGTCCAATTTTGACAGTTTTTAACGTGAGCCAAGAGAGACAAAAAAAGAGAGTAAAGATTTTAATTCTTACCAAGCATATTGCCCAACTTACTCTACTTCCCCTACCTCTGACGGATACTAAGTGTGCACAGTCCGAATTCAATATACTGGCCACAGACCATGTTGTTGCGTTAATGTCTAATACCAAGGGCTCATATTTTGAGCAGGGTAATAAAGTAGGCAGACTTTTGGCCAATCAGATTCGCCCAATTTCCAAAATTCGTACATCTTCAGGCACTACAATAGACCCTTTAAAGATCAATGACAGGGACAAAAGATTTCCAAGAGTTGATAACTGAAAGAAACTGAATGAAAATAAGTATTGTTTCAGAAAAAAGCATCTTATTTCATTAAAAAGTGAGTTTGCAGTCATTGGATTTTTGTCTACAATCAAGATCAAACAAAATTCAATACTGAGTTTAAAACTGTTGGTTTTTTTTTTTTGGTCACAATAAGTAAAAAGTTTTAATGAAGTGTTTGCAGCTTTATTTAAGAATCAAATACATGTAAAAAGGTGACAATCATGGTGTTTAATTGGAGTTTGAGTAATTATGATTATCTTAAGTTCAACTCAAAGTTACCCCACGATGTCATTCATACTCATTTATCAACAAGACGAATCTATCAAGAAAACGACTCCGAGACAAATCAGTTAGTTTAGACTGTGTGTTAAAAACAACCTTCCATTTCATATTGCTTTCATAGGAATAGTTATACATAGAGTGTGTGTCAGTGGTCGAGGAGGTTCTTTGTCACTCAGACCTCTTCAAGTGGTCCTAGTGAGATGAGAGAGGGACCCTCACCTTGTTAACTCACTTACTTTTACAGTTTCTGAATCCCTTTCTCCTTTTATTTCAATCAATTAAAAAGTTTTACAAACTTTTGTCAATTTAATAAACTTTCATTCATTAAAAAATCTTTCAGATGAATGTTCGTGTTTCTCCAACAAAAATTTCAGTCTCAAAATCAAACTGGCCTTCTTTGCTGTCATTGGTTCACCACAGCTGTGATTGACCAATCATCTGTGAGGGTTTGAATCTGGGACCTCCTCCTTTTTTTCTCCTTGTCTTGATTCAGATCCATGTTCTTCTTACTTATCTCTACATCTCAGTCCTATTTTAATTTAAATCTAACATATTTTTTGTGATAAAGTCTCCTTCACATCATCATATGGACTCAAACATCTGGCAGTACTGTTTTCATCAGTATTGTCCCTCAGATAATCTTCTGTGTTTGTAGCTGCTTCACTGCTTCTATGGATACCTTTGTTTTAAACTGATCTCTTGGAGAGAGTTCTTAATATTTTGTCTTCTTTAACAAGGATAAAAATCATATTTTCTTACGTCATTGGGTTTGAGACAGTTTAGATTATCGCTGTACTGATCTAGATCTTGATCTCATCCCTTTCCTCTTGAATGAGCCGACCTCTGTCTTTACTTTGTGTCATTTTGCTGTTATTTTGAGGCTTATTTTGAGCTTCAATCTTGGGTTTGTCAAGAAGACAGTTCAATGTACAGATTCTGTTTATTTGAAAATCTTAGTTTCTCACAGATCTGTGAGGTTTATTGTTGCTTGTTTAATTTTCATGTTTGAATTTTCAATGTTCGAAGGGTAAAAATGACAAAGTTTTACAAACAAAATTTCAGGTTCTTCTTTCTTCACTGATGCTGAAGATCTCTCCTCTTCAAGTTTTAAATATGGTACATTTCACATGTGTTCTTTTTGGGTTGGTTTCTGCTCAAAAGTTTAAAAAACCTTAAGGAGAAACTTTTTATGTTAAAACTAAGAACTGCTCACTAAGAGTGAACTGTGTAAACAGTGACACGTTTAAAACCTGCTAGATTGTGACCCTCTCACCGTAACAGCTGGATAGATTTGAGTTGATAAGTATTTATAAAACTATATATAATCTATATCTCTAAATCTCGACGTTTGAGACAAACATTATAATTTTTCTCTTGTCTCAAAGCTGTGAGTTTGAACCAAAGACGTTTTGATTGGTCGTCTTCTTGTCTTGCAGAAGCCAAGAATTTAAAGATCTAGAAAAATGTCTTAAAGTATCCACACTGTTTTTGTTACATGATGTTTAAAAGTCAACAGAGTTCAATATACATTCCTTTTTTTTTTTTTTGGAAATCCTAGATTCTCACAAATCTTTGCAGTTTTATTGACTTACATTTTGGGCAATAGTTTCAAATATTTGATACGACAGAATTTTACAAACAGATTTCAAGGTTCTCCTTATTGTATTTGAAGGTCTTGACGGAAGCTGAGGAACTCTCCTGTTTAAGTTTTAAATATGGTACATTTCACATGTGTTCAGAACGGTTAATCAAGCTGGTTGTTGCTCAAAACTTAATTTTAACTGTGATTAGTTTCATCAAAATGAACCAAAGTGTATGAGTTAAAACAGATTTAGTTATTTTCCAAATGAGATCTTGTTGAGTCCAAGAACCTGGTCGTACCTGGACGTACAGTGTTTGTGATTCCTGTGGTTATCATCCTTAACCATTCATGGACGACAGTGTGAGTCAATGTGTTGAAGGATGAACGGATCCCTTATGATGTGATAGATCTATAATTATCACTGGTTTCGGTTGGGGTTGCTCCGACATGTAAAGTGTCCTCTCAGACTCCAGTGTTTCATCTGCCTTCTAAAGGCAGCTACTCTCTAAATGCTGTTACACAATTTGTTGTCGAAGCAGAAAGGCTTGCAACAAAAGCAAGAGTGTGTGGTTTGTTTTGCTTTAAAGGGAACCATCACTTCTTTTCCTGGAATATAAACTGTATATTATTTTCATCCACTTGTGGTAGATGCAGACTAATGTTGGAAGGGATGATTAGACAGGGTTTTATAAACAGAACATCAGGTTCACTGTTTTTCATATGATCGGTTCCAGAAGAACTCTCTTGCTTGATGGAGTAACAGCAAATGAAACCTTTGATTTTCCTTGGTCATCAGTGAAAATGGCAGAAGTAAAACTTAAAATCGGTTGTCCATTTTGTGAACTACAATAGTGCCGTTGGTCCAGCAGGTTAGATCCATACGTCTTCTGTGTGAAATCTGTGCAGTTTTCCTGTAAGTCATTCAGGTCATGAGGAAAGGTGTTCTTAGTGTTTTGAAGACACTGAGACGTGGACTGTAGTTGAATGTAGTGGAATGTAGTTGGATGGAAACAGCAGCCAACATTAGAGTTACATCCATGTGGTGAGCTGCAGCTTAAAGTCACTGCTGTTTAAACTCTAAACAGCCGATGTGACCGTACTTGAGTGTCGGGTCGATGTCGTTCAAAGGACGATAGTGCGAGCTTATGGAGGATGAACAGATCCTTCAGGATCTCAGACTCCAGTGTTTCGTCTGCCTTCTGAAGGCAGCCACTTGTCGTTGTTCCCTCGAGCCACCACCAGAGGGAGCCATCTAAATGCTGTTCCACAATTTGTTGTTGTAAATTTTCAACCAGTCACTGCAAATTCCGATTGGTTTTTCTCCTCTTCCTCAAAAGCAGCCGTTAGAGCTGAAGGAGTCCGTTCAGGATTGGTGGTGTGTACTTCAGACTGAATCAGCAGAGATTTTCTTGTAGTCTGGAGAAACTTCTTTGCAGCTGCATCGTAGTAATAATAAAAATATAAACCCTCAAACAGGATGGATTGAAACTAGTCGTGCTCTGGTTTCTTACATCTCTCTCACATTGTGTTCATGACTTTATAGAATCCCATTTATGTTTTGTTTCATTGTTGATTCAAATCTTTTGGAGATGATTTCATGTGATTCACTCGGTTTGATTTTCTTATGAGTGATATAAACATAGAAACACTTTTCGTTTGTTTGAAAGGTTGACATGCCAGGTTTAATGTAAACGTTTCAGGTAGATTGATGTTAAACTGCTCTAAAGTCGAGCTGTCTGTTTAGCTGTAATCTCATCAGTGCTTCTCTCTTTAGAGTGTGTTTGATTTTAAACGGATCCCTGCATGGAGAGAGTTCTTACTCTGTGGACCTTCATCGTTGCTGAAGAACTCTCTTGTTTGAGTTTTAAATAATGGAGTAACAGAAATGAAGCCTTTGATTTCTTATGGTCATTAGTGAAAATGGAAGAAGCAAAGCTTCAAATCTGCTTCTATATGTCTTGAGTTATAATAGTGCTGTTGATCCAGCAGGCTAGATACATGAGATAATGAATCTGGGAGTTTTCCAACTTGTGTGAGGAGAGAAAAGACTCCAGGATGATGTTGAAAGTCCTCTCCTTAAGGTGACAAGAACCCAGGTGAACCTCCTTCAATCAGATCTTGAAGCAGACCAGGCTGGGTTAACGATATAGGTCCTCACTAAACAGACCTTCTCAACTACAGATAGGGATGTGGTCGCTTAAATCTGCACCAGTGGTCTCATGAGCAACATTACCCGATGTTACCTACGTCTTCATTAAACACGATGTCTGTTCTGTTAGCCTCTTAGTCATTCACTTCATGAGGAAACGTCTTCACAGTGTTTTGAATACAGGACAAGTCATGGACTGTAAGTTTGACAGCTGAATGGTGGATGGAAACAGAATCCAACATTAGAACAACAGCTGAATACTTTCTGGCATTTTTAGTCTTGTTACCCACAGAACATACATGTTTCTGACAGATCTGAACTGTATGAAGTTTGAATTCCTTTTGAAAACATTAAGCAGTAAAGCGAAAAGCAAGTCACTGCCGGTTAAATTCAAAACAGCCAAAGTTGCCGTACTCCAGGATGTACAGTGTTTATGTGATTACGGTGGTTATCATCTTCAAGCCATTCAAGGAGGACAGTGAGAGCGTACGTGTTGGAGGACGTCTTGTAAACGAACAGATCCTTTCATTCACATCCTTTCGATCAGTAATTTATGGCACTTTTGGCTGCTCTGACTCTAGTGTTTCATCTGCCTTCTAAAGGCAGCTCCTCTCTAAATACTGTCCCACAATTTGTTGTCGAAGCAGAAAGGTCAACACTGTTGAAGCTAAAGCCAACCAGTAACCAAGCCCAGCAGAGGATTCGATCTCTCCAGAATGACTATACGCGCAAACTGTTACAAAAGTGTTTCCAATAAAGTATTATGTAAATGTTTTCATTGTCAGTCATGAAAATAGCTTATAGAAAAATATTGTGGACACCCACGATGTATGTAAGAACTCTGCATGGTTCACTCAGATGGAAGCACAATTCGTGCTACGAGATACAGTCACAGATGCCACTAAATACTATTCAGTGGTTCCATCGTTAAACGGTTTGAACAGAGACAAGAGTTCTGCATATGCAGAAACATCCACCAGTTTAAAACACAACAGTTGAAAACATTTGCGCTTACAGACGCTGAAAGAGCCAACCATCTTTTCTCCCTTCAAGGACTGGTTTACTGAGTTAATGGACAGAATGCTTGATGCTTTGAGACCAGGCCTCATTTTCTTGTTATTCACTTGTTTTTACGTCAAATTCCAGCCAAGTGCGTGCTGCTCCGGCTAATACGACAACCACAGACTTTAGGGCACTTGATGAGGAGGCTGATAAATTTTTCCTGGTGACCAAATAACCCTGTGTGGTCCCTGTTTGTTCCCCCACAGAGTGAAGTGGTGACTCCTGATGCCTCGGCTATGTTCGCTGGAACAACTGGACAGCAGAAGGCTCACGGCTTGTTTTTTATCATGTAAAGTTTGGAGCTCAAGCTAAGCGTTGTGTTCCCCCATGCAGCTTCAGCAAGCCAGGAAACGCCAGCCATTAGTGTCGGCCACACAGGCGGGCTACTGGACGGCGTTGTCCTACCAGAATCTTCTATAGGTGTTTCAGTCGACAGCCACCGGCCTCCTTTGGAAGCCGTTACCTGCACCACTATTTACACTTTCAGTACAAAATATGTGGAATTGTGTTTTATAGGACATCGTTTTGTCTTAAACTTTGTTAATGCGAAAGTGGCTTTTTCTTAACTTGGATCAGTTTGAAACTTTTTTTTGGGTTAAAATAAATAAAAAGTTTATTTCAGTGAATTAAATTTTTTTTTACAAACTTTTATTATGACTTTTATTCATAAACAAAAACTTTCAGATGAATGTTTGTGTTTTTCTCCAAAGAAAATTTCATATGCTTCCTTTCCTGTCATTGGTTGACCACAGCTGTGATTGACCAATCATCTGTGAGGGTTTGAATCTGGGACCTCCTCCATCTTTCTTGTCTTGATTCAGATCCATGTTTTCTTGCCACAGCAAGAAGGACAAACTTATCTCGGCATTTGAGTCCTATTTTAATTCAAATGAACATGATTTTTGGTGATGAAGTCTCCTTCACATCATCGTGTGAACTCAAACACGCCTCTATCTGGCAGTACTGTTTTCATCAGTATTGTCCCCTCAGAGAAAGTTCTGTGTTTGTAGTTGCTTTTCTTCTATCTGTACCTTTGCTCTAAACGTATCTCTGTATGGTGAGAGTTCTTAATGATACAGGATCATCATTGGGTTTCAAACAGTTGGATTATCATTGATTGGTTGAAATTTGGATCTCTTCAGTTTCCTCTTGAATAGCTCACCTCTCTCTGTCTTGTGTAAACCAGATTGTTTGGTGTTATTTTGTTAAGCTCTATTCTGGTCCTGAATGATCTTAAATGATATTGTTCATATTCTCTGATCAGCTCTTAGTCTTATCTTAAGTATCCATACTGTTTATGTTACATGAAAATCCTAGTTTCTCACAGATCTTTACGGTTTACTGTTGACTGTTTCATTTTCGTCCAGGATGTTTGAAGGCTTGACTGAAGCTGAAGATCTCTCCTGTTTAAGTTGGTACGTTTCACATGTGTACGTAACGTTCTATCAGGCTGGTTGTTTTTAAAAAGTTTAGAAAGTGGAGTAAAAACCTTTCAAAGGAAACTTAAATAAAATGTGATTATTATCAGCAAAATGAACCAAAATCTAAGAGATTTAACAGATTTTCTTTGTTTCCGAATGTGTTCGTGTTAAATCTAAGAACCTAATAGTGTGAGTGATTACATCCAAAGCTGGTAGATCTGTTTCCAAGAAAGTAAGATAAAGTATGGATGAAACCCTCATTAAAACGTGTTGACCAGACAGACTGAGTCTTACAATTTGTCCTGATGGAAAAGTTCTAAAATCAGAAAGACTTTTAAAGATAAATGTCTATCTTTTAAATCTTTTAAAAGTCTTTCAATAAAATGGAGAAAACCTTAGTTTCTATCCTTAAATGTAACTGTTAAAGTTCGGTTGTTGCTGAAGAATATCTTTGTCCACATCTATCTGATGTATCAGCATGGTTTGGAACCATGTTCGTAATGTGGGAACTCCTGTTATTCCAAGTCTATCCATATTGTTCTAAAGATTTAATATGTAATTAAACTTATGATAAAGATCACATTTATACGATGACTCATCACTCTCACAGTTCTTGTTTGACCTAAATTTTGAGACACCTTCTATTGATCCTGGTTGGTCGTTCTCAACTTCATCAAAAGCTTCTTAAAGCTGAAGGAGTCAGTTCAGGATAAATGGTTTAATCGTTTAAATCAAGCAGCAGAGATTTGTTGTAAGAACAGAATATTTTTGCAGCAATAAAACTATAAACATTCAAACAGGATGTATTGAAGCTCGTTGTGCTCTGGTCTCTTTGGTTTCTCACATCGTGTTCACAAGTTTTTGGCGTCACTTGTGTTGCTTTTTTATTTCGTTTTACGTTGATTCAAAACTTTTGGAGATGATTTCTTGTGATTTTTTGATTGTGATTCTCAGGGTTTGATTTTCTTCTAGCATATTTTTATTTATTTGAAAGGTTGACGTGTCAGGTTTTTTCAGGTAGATGATGTTAAACTGATCCAAAGTCGAACCAATCACAGCCGTCTGTCTGACTTATCAGCATGGTTTGGAGTAATGTGGGAACTCCTGCTTCTTTCAAGTCTATCCGTATTGTATCGTGCTTACGTTTCATCTGCAAATGATAGATCTTATTGTCATAATCATTATCACTCTCAAGCCAGTCGAGAACGACAATGCAAGCATATGTGTAGTGTCTTCTTAGATTCCAGTGTTTTATCTGCCTTCAAAAGGCAGCTACTTTCTAAATACTGTTCCACGGTTTGTTGTTAAAACAGAAAGGCTTGTAACACCATTGAAGCTAAAGCCAACCAGTCACCAAGCCCAATAGAGGATTCGATCTCACCAGAATTAAATGAAATTTCAAAATTTAACAAAATTCCCCGGTGAGGGACGAATAGAGTAATTCAAAATAAACAAAAAAATAAAAATTTCAGTCTCAAATTCAAACTGGCCTTCTTTCCTGTGATTGGTTCACCACAGCTGTGATTGTCCAATCATCTGTGAGGGTTTGAATCTGGGACCTCCTCCTTTTTTTCTCCTTGTCTTGATTCAGATCCATGTTCTTCTTACTTATCTCTACATCTCAGTCCTATTTTAATTTAAATCTAACATATTTTTTGTGATAAAGTCTCCTTCACATCATCATATGGACTCAAACATCTGGCAGTACTGTTTTCATCAGTATTGTCCCTCAGATAATCTTCTGTGTTTGTAGCTGCTTCACTGCTTCTATGGATACCTTTGTTTTAAACTGATCTCTTGGAGAGAGTTCTTAATATTTTGTCTTCTTTAACAGGGATAAAAATCGTATTTTCTTACGTCATTGGGTTTGAGACAGTTTAGATTATCGCTGTACTGATCTAGATCTTGATCTCATCCCTTTCCTCTTGAGCCGACCTCTGTCTTTACTTTGTGTCATTTTTCTGTTATTTTGATGAGCTTTATTATGAGTCCTGAATGATCTTAAATGATATCGTTAATCATTTTTCATCAGCTCTCATTCTTGTTTTATACTGTTTGAGCTTCAATCTTAGGTTTGTCAAGAAGACAGTTCAATGTACAGATTGTGTTTATTTGAAAATCTTAGTTTCTCACAGATCTGTGAGGTTTATTGTTGCCTGTTTATTTTTTATGTTTGAATTTTCAATGTTCGAAGTGTAAAAATGACTGAATTTTACAAACAAAATTTCAGGTTCTTCTTTCTTCACTGAAGCTGAAGATCTCTCCTCTTCAAGTTTTAAATATGGTACATTTCACATGTGTTCTTTTTGGGTTGGTTTCTGCTCAAAAGTTTAAAAAACCTCAGAGAAACTTTTTATGTTAAATCTAAGAACCTGGTATGTTTAGTGTAAGTGATCGAAATCTAAAAAAAAAACAACATCAAATATGATGTGTTCGTTTTTAAAATGATTTGACCAGAAAGATTGGGTCTTTGAAAATGTCCTGATGGAAAAGTTCTAAAATCAGAAAGACTTTTAAAGATAAATGTCTATCTTTTAAACTTTTAAAAGCCTTTGAATAATATGGAGAAAACTTTCAGCCTCCATTTAAAAAGAAAAAATGGGAGCTGTTGATAAAGAGGCTCTTCGTCCACAGAGACCAGCCATGAACGACGTACCAGTATGGTTTGAAGTAATCTGGGAACACCTGCTTGTCCAGAAGATATTTCTTTCCATTTTTGTCTTGAGACATTAATAAAACCTGCTTGATCTTAATATTTTAATGTCTAATTAAACTTGAGATACAGATCACATTTATGTGATTTTACTTCACTTTGTCACAGATCTTGTTTGATTGAATTTTTGAGGTTCCATTAACTTAAACTGTCTTGCAAGAAGGACAAACTTATCTCTACATCTGACTCATGTTTTAATTCAAATGAACATGATTTTTGGTGATAAAGTCTCCTTCACATCATCGTGTGAACTCAAACACGCCTCTATCTGGCAGTACTGTTTTCATCAGTATTGTCCCCTCAGAGAAAGTTCTGTGTTTGTAGTTGCTTTACTTCTATCTGTACCTTTGCTCTAAACGTATCTCTGTATGGTGAGAGTTCTTAATGATACAGGATCATCATTGGGTTTCAAACAGTTGGATTATCATTGATTGGTTGAAATTTGGATCTCTTCAGTTTCCTCTTGAATAGCTCACCTCTCTCTGTCTTGTGTAAGCCAGATTGTTTGGTGTTATTTTGTTAAGCTCTATTCTGGTCCTGAATGATCTTAAATGATATTGTTCATATTCTCTGTTCAGCTCTTAGTCTTATCTTAAAGTATCCATACTGTTTATGTTACATGAAAATCCTAGTTTCTCATAGATCTTTACGGTTTACTGTTGACTGTTTCATTTTCGTCCAGGATGTTTGAAGGCTTGACTGAAGCTGAAGATCTCTCCTGTTTAAGTTGGTACGTTTCACATGTGTACGTAACGTTCTATTAGGCTGGTTGTTTTAAAAAGTTTAGAAAGTGGAGTAAAAACCTTTTAAAGGAAACTTAAATAAAATGTGATTAATATCAGCAAAATGAACCAAAATCTAAGAGATTTAACAAATTTCCTTTGTTCCCGAATGTGTTCGTGTTAAATCTAAGAACCTAATAGTGTGAGTGATTACATCCAAAGCTGGTAGATCTGTTTCCAAGAAAGTAAGATAAAGTATGGATGAAACCCTCATTAAAACGTGTTGACCAGACAGACTGAGTCTTACAATTTGTCCTGATGGAAAAGATCTAAAAATCAGAAAGACTTTTAAAGATAAATGTCTATCTTTTAATCTTTTAAAAGTCTTTCAATAAAATGGAGAAAACCTTAGTTTCTATCCTTAAATGTAACTTAAAGTTCGGTTGTTGCTGAAGAATATCTTTGTCCACATCTATCTGATGTATCAGCATGGTTTGGAACCATGTACGTAATGTGGGAACTCCTGTTATTCCAAGTCTATCCATATTGTTCTAAAGATTTAATATGTAATTAAACTTATGATAAAGATCACATTTATATGATGACTCATCACTCTGTCACAGTTCTTGTTTGACCTAAATTTTGAGACACCTTCTATTGATCCTGGTTGGTCGTTCTCAACTTCATCAAAAGCTTCTTAAAGCTGAAGGAGTCAGTTCAGGATAAATGGTTTAATCGTTTAAATCAAGCAGCAGAGATTTGTTGTAAGAACAGAATATTTTTGCAGCAATAAAACTATAAACATTCAAACAGGATGTATTGAAGCTCGTTGTGCTCTGGTCTCTTTGGTTTCTCACATCGTGTTCACAAGTTTTTGGCGTCACTTGTGTTGCTTTTTTATTTCGTTTTACGTTGATTCAAAACTTTTGGAGATGATTTCTTGTGATTTTTTGATTGTGATTCTCAGGGTTTGATTTTCTTCTAGCATATTTTTATTTATTTGAAAGGTTGACGTGTCAGGTTTTTTCAGGTAGATGATGTTAAACTGATCCAAAGTCGAACCAATCACAGCCGTCTGTCTGACTTATCAGCATGGTTTGGAGTAATGTGGGAACTCCTGCTTCTTTCAAGTCTATCCGTATTGTATCGTGCTTACGTTTCATCTGCAAATGATAGATCTTATTGTCATAATCATTATCACTCTCAAGCCAGTCGAGAACGACAATGCAAGCATATGTGTAGTGTCTTCTTAGATTCCAGTGTTTTATCTGCCTTCAAAAGGCAGCTACTTTCTAAATACTGTTCCACGGTTTGTTGTTAAAACAGAAAGGCTTGTAAGACCATTGAAGCTAAAGCCAACCAGTCACCAAGCCCAATAGAGGATTCGATCTCACCAGAATTAAATGAAATTTCAAAATTTAACAAAATTCCCCGGTGAGGGACGAATAGAGTAATTCAAAATAAACAAAAAAATAAAAATTTCAGTCTCAAATTCAAACTGGCCTTCTTTCCTGTGATTGGTTCACCACAGCTGTGATTGTCCAATCATCTGTGAGGGTTTGAATCTGGGACCTCCTCCTTTTTTTCTCCTTGTCTTGATTCAGATCCATGTTCTTCTTACTTATCTCTACATCTCAGTCCTATTTTAATTTAAATCTAACATATTTTTTGTGATAAAGTCTCCTTCACATCATCATATGGACTCAAACATCTGGCAGTACTGTTTTCATCAGTATTGTCCCTCAGATAATCTTCTGTGTTTGTAGCTGCTTCACTGCTTCTATGGATACCTTTGTTTTAAACTGATCTCTTGGAGAGAGTTCTTAATATTTTGTCTTCTTTAACAGGGATAAAAATCGTATTTTCTTACGTCATTGGGTTTGAGACAGTTTAGATTATCGCTGTACTGATCTAGATCTTGATCTCATCCCTTTCCTCTTGAATGAGCCGACCTCTGTCTTTACTTTGTGTCATTTTTCTGTTATTTTGATGAGCTTTATTATGAGTCCTGAATGATCTTAAACAATATCATTAATCATTTTTCATCAGCTCTCATTCTTGTTTTATACTGTTTGAGCTTCAATCTTAGGTTTGTCAAGAAGACAGTTCAATGTACAGATTGTGTTTATTTGAAAATCTTAGTTTCTCACAGATCTTTGAGGTTTATTGTTGCCTGTTTAATTTTTATGTTTGAATTTTCAATGTTCGAAGTGTAAAAATGACTGAATTTTACAAACAAAATTTCAGGTTCTTCTTTCTTCACTGATGCTGAAGATCTCTCCTCTTCAAGTTTTAAATATGGTACATTTCACATGTGTTCTTTTTGGGTTGGTTTCTGCTCAAAAGTTTAAAAAACCTCAGAGAAACTTTTTATGTTAAATCTAAGAACCTGGTATGTTTAGTGTAAGTGATCGAAATCTAAAAAAAAAACAACATCAAATATGATGTGTTCGTTTTTAAAATGATTTGACCAGAAAGATTGGGTCTTTGAAAATGTCCTGATGGAAAAGTTCTAAAATCAGAAAGACTTTTAAAGATAAATGTCTATCTTTTAAACTTTTAAAAGCCTTTGAATAATATGGAGAAAACTTTCAGCCTCCATTTAAAAAGAAAAAATGGGAGCTGTTGATAAAGAGGCTCTTCGTCCACAGAGACCAGCCATGAACGACGTACCAGTATGGTTTGAAGTAATCTGGGAACACCTGCTTGTCCAGAAGATATTTCTTTCCATTTTTGTCTTGAGACATTAATAAAACCTGCTTGATCTTAATATTTTAATGTCTAATTAAACTTGAGATACAGATCACATTTATGTGATTTTACTTCACTTTGTCACAGATCTTGTTTGATTGAATTTTTGAGGTTCCATTAACTTAAACTGTCTTGCAAGAAGGACAAACTTATCTCTACATCTGACTCATGTTTTAATTCAAATGAACATGATTTTTGGTGATAAAGTCTCCTTCACATCATCGTGTGAACTCAAACACGCCTCTATCTGGCAGTACTGTTTTCATCAGTATTGTCCCCTCAGAGAAAGTTCTGTGTTTGTACTTGCTTTACTTCTATCTGTACTTTTGCTCTAAACGTATCTCTGTATGGTGAGAGTTCTTAATGATACGGGATCATCATTGGGTTTCAAACAGTTGGATTATCATTGATTGGTTGAAATTTGGATCTCTTCAGTTTCCTCTTGAATAGCTCACCTCTCTCTGTCTTGTGTAAGCCAGATTGTTTGGTGTTATTTTGTTAAGCTCTATTCTGGTCCTGAATGATCTTAAATGATATTGTTCATATTCTCTGTTCAGCTCTTAGTCTTATCTTAAAGTATCCATACTGTTTATGTTACATGAAAATCCTAGTTTCTCACAGATCTTTACGCTTTGTTGTTGACTGTTTCATTTTCGTCCAGGATGTTTGAAGGCTTGACTGAAGCTGAAGATCTCTCCTGTTTAAGTTGGTACGTTTCACATGTGTACGTAACGTTCTATTAGGCTGGTTGTTTTTAAAAAGTTTAGAAAGTGGAGTAAAAACCTTTTAAAGGAAACTTAAATAAAATGTGATTAATATCAGCAAAATGAACCAAAATCTAAGAGATTTAACAAATTTCCTTTGTTCCCGAATGTGTTCGTGTTAAATCTAAGAACCTAATAGTGTGAGTGATTACATCCAAAGCTGGTAGATCTGTTTCCAAGAAAGTAAGATAAAGTATGGATGAAACCCTCATTAAAACGTGTTGACCAGACAGACTGAGTCTTACAATTTGTCCTGATGGAAAAGATCTAAAAATCAGAAAGACTTTTAAAGATAAATGTCTATCTTTTAATCTTTTAAAAGTCTTTCAATAAAATGGAGAAAACCTTAGTTTCTATCCTTAAATGTAACTTAAAGTTCGGTTGTTGCTGAAGAATATCTTTGTCCACATCTATCTGATGTATCAGCATGGTTTGGAACCATGTACGTAATGTGGGAACTCCTGTTATTCCAAGTCTATCCATATTGTTCTAAAGATTTAATATGTAATTAAACTTATGATAAAGATCACATTTATATGATGACTCATCACTCTGTCACAGTTCTTGTTTGACCTAAATTTTGAGACACCTTCTATTGATCCTGGTTGGTCGTTCTCAACTTCATCAAAAGCTTCTTAAAGCTGAAGGAGTCAGTTCAGGATAAATGGTTTAATCGTTTAAATCAAGCAGCAGAGATTTGTTGTAAGAACAGAATATTTTTGCAGCAATAAAACTATAAACATTCAAACAGGATGTATTGAAGCTCGTTGTGCTCTGGTCTCTTTGGTTTCTCACATCGTGTTCACAAGTTTTTGGCGTCACTTGTGTTGCTTTTTGATTTCGTTTTACGTCGATTCAAATCTTTTAGAGATGATTTCTTGTGATTTTTTGATTGTGATTCTCAGGGTTTGATTTTCTTCTAGCATATTTTTATTTATTTGAAAGGTTGACCTGTCAGGTTTTTTCAGGTAGATGATGTTAAACTGCTCTAAAGTCGAACCAATCACAGCCGTCTGTCTGACTTATCAGCATGGTTTGGAGTAATGTGGGAACTCCTGCTTCTATCAAGTCTATCCGTATTGTATCGTGCTTTTGTTTCATCTGCAAATGATAGATTTTTTTTTTGTCATAATCATTATCACCCTCAATCCAGTCAAGAACGACAGTGCGAGCGTACGTGTTTAAGGACGTCTTGTGTACGAACAGATCACTTTTGCACTTTCAGCTGGGTGCTCAGACATGTAAAGTGTCTTCTTAGATTCCAGTGTTTTATCTGCCTTCAAAAGGCAGCTACTTTCTAAATACTGTTCCACAGTTTGTTGTTAAAACAGAAAGGCTTGTAACACCATCGAAGGAAGCTAAAGCCAACCAGTCACCAAGCCCAACAGAGGATTCGATCTCACCAGAATGAAAAAAATAATGTAGAGAAAATAAATGTTGATAAAAGAAGATCAATGTAGTTTAAAAGTGTTTACATTTTTAAACCCTCTATAACATTCATTTATCTGCAGTGCTTCGTTTCTACAGCTAGGTGTCTCTATTTCTCTGTTTACATGTTTTTTATTGATTTTAAGACTCGATGAAATTAAGTCTTCATAAACAATAGTCTGACCTCTCTCCGTAGATCAAGATCTCCAACATCTGTAATAATGTCTGCATCCAGATCAATGTTCTGATGGAACATTCCCAGCTTCTTCCTGTGGTTCTGTTAGATGAGTGTTAGGATTGTGTTTGGTATCCGTTAATAAAATATCAGTATGCAATTATTTTACAGTTTTCATTATCAGTCATGAAAATAGATCGTGGGCACTCATGATGTAGGTGAAAAATTTTCTATGTTCCAGAATAACTTTATCCTGAAAGGATTCTATATTAAGGTGTTTTAATGAATCGGCATGTTTCAAATTTTTGAATGAAAATTTCAAGTTTTTTACTCAAAGCAGAAAAACAAAAGAAATGCATCTGACTTTTTCTTCAAAACAAACCTGAGCCGTTTATTTTTTGGTACTAATTTATTGGAACATGAACGAGAGGAAACATTGTGACCCACAGAGCTCTCCATCCTCAGAGGAGAAACCAAACAGATGAGAGCAAGCAGAGAAAATATGGTTACCATGGAGATTTTAATGGTCAAGTGCAATACGAGATTCATTAGTGAAACATCAGAGATGTAGAACCATTTTAACAAACTCGTGTGTTTTTGGGACTCATCCACTTGGAAAAGAAACTGGTACAGCTACGTGACCACCAGTGTGAAGAATAGATACAAAAGTAAACCATGTTGGGATTTAATTTTAAAGTGCTGGATTGACTGAATGTTTACTTGGACATGATGGGATGGTGAAAGTACCGCACCACCACCAGTCAAGTGTAAAGATCCTACGATGGTGTGGGTTGTTTTTACAAAGTTGGACTTGGCCTCTTACTTTCTACAAACTTTTGGGACTATGGTGAGTTTAGCACTAACAATATCCTGCTTGTACTGACGTGTCAAATTCAAACACCCAGCTGCCGAAATTCAATATCAATGGTTTACTTTGATACTTAATCAGGGTGTTTATAGATACCAAAAAATTCACGTGTCATAATTACAGATGGACCAGATTGGGCTCACATGCCAGAGATGAAGACCTTTCATCTGTGATGTAGTTTTGTCTGCTTGTACCAGAGATGCTTTTTCTGAGTTCATGTTAAACTGAACCACAAAGGTTTTTTTTATTTTGCATAGACGTCAGTTTAAGTCGTATTCATGCAGATGGAAACGCGGACGAGGAAAAGATTAAATGTGTCGACAGGATGGTTTGACTTTATAAAAATAAGTGAGATAAATATAAGCACATCATCAGTGATTACAAACGAGAGGGAGCATGATGCTTCATGGCTACACGGAGAGATTAGTCGGTGATGAAACGAACTCTTTAAGTATTGCTCTTTGTTTTTAAAAGTTGAGGCCTGTGTGTGTGTATGTGTGTTTATTTACATGTGTGTGTTAGTGAGGCCAAGCAGACATGCAGCATTAGTCTCAGATACTGGCAGTAAACCGTCTGATGGACCTTCACGCTTCCAACGTTCCTCGATCCAAAGAACTATAAGGAGTAAAAAACCAACCGGGTTTTATTGATTAAAGACCTGATGTTTTAGACTTTGGGGAACTGGTACTCAAATAATCTGGGTAACTGGGATGAGTTAATCTAGCTAATCAGACAGAGTGAGTCACAGAAAGACATCTACATATATGGATGTGTCACATAAATTCAGGGGTATCTGAATGGGGTCTTACTATGCCTCTTGTTATGAGCGACCTTTAGTAAACTTTGGGAGCTGTTCGATCGTATTGGTTTTGGGGTGAACAACAAGGATGTTATTCATTTTATTCAGGATCATAACAGAGGCAGTTGGACATGCTGTAACACACATTGGTGACAGGAGTTCAGAGGACTTCCATCACCAGAATAAAAGACATTACAAATATCAAATGAAACAAATTTCTCTTCAAAATAAAGTATTTTAAATTCAAAAAGTTCTTAAATTTTTGTAAAGGGATTCCCCAGAATGTGTTCACCATTTGTGTGATCGCTCACTAACGTCACTGCAGGAGGTTAAACGCATTGACGACCGCAGTTAAAGGTCAGCGATATTTAATCATAACATTTATTTGTTACTTGTTTTTAGTCATTTTGAAATTACTTACGAACTATTGAAGTTAAGAAGTTACTCCCAGAACCAAATGATCTCATTAGGACCAACGGAACAAACATGTCTTTACCCGAACCATTAAAAACAAGGTGTCTTATTTATGAAATAATCAAACAACCTAAAAGATGGAACCAAAAATTACTTGTCGTCAAACCACGATCTCGCCTAGAGGCAGGACCCAGACCTGCTGGAGAGTGTATTTCTCACAGATGGTCAGAAAACGTCTTGAAATCGTTCTGGGTGAGCTGCCGGAATGAGGGAAGCTGTCGCCCCTTGGACTTAGCACTATCGGATTCCAGCGAAACCAAAACACATGCATGTGGATAAAAAACCTACTGATTCATGAGTGTAGACTCATAAAATCACGAATGCTGAGTTGTGGCTTTTGTGTACTAGATCGTGTAGGTTGCTGAGCTGAACCATAGAACCTGGCATTCTGATTCATGTAAGCAAACGTACCCAGTATGACAGCAATCCTCTGGCTTCGTTTACATCAACTGTTTGTCCCTTGAGCCCTTTGAGATGCTATGTTTCTGATTGGGTGAAATTTCATGGAAGTCTAGTCAACTTTAGACCATGGATTATCTCAACGCTCTTTAACTGAGGTGAGAATTGGGTCGCCTCCTGATCAGGACACACTCAGTCGTTTTAATATCCCGGTTAAATGAAGGTGAATAAATTTAATCATAAGAAATCCCACTACTTTAATTTGTAGTGAATCTAAGAAGGTCTTTTATCGGTTCTACTTCATCCTGGTTCGGTGGAATTAGGAAGCGGTAAAGCAGTCAGAAGTATTAAACGTGTGCACGTCGGTGTGGTCAAAATCCAGTTGGAGTTCACGAGTGAAAATCCTACTCTAACAAAGACAGTTTAATATTAGCATCAAAGGTACAGTGATTCATCGTGTCTAAAACAAAATCATTTCTTCACACTTAAAAAAAAAAACACAGTTTTACAGCATTTACCTGCAGCCATGTTGGAAATCCAGTTTGGTTTTTCCATCAAATAAACAAAAAATACTTAATAAGTTAAAATAATTTAAACATATTTCAAAAGATTGTGAAGAAAAAAGTAACAAAAAATGTGTTTCTTAAAAAAAGTTGTACAAACAATAGAATCAAACTAAGATTGAGGAAAGAGAGTCTTTTACAGATTTGTCTCAAAAAGCTGAGTGTTTCATCCACGTGTTAGTGAGCAGTGATAGAAACTCTGAAACAGTTAATAAATACACGAGTATACAACAGGAAGCAGGACACAAAGAGAGAAAGCAGGAAAGTCTCTATGGCTTTTACAGGCCGAGCGGCCCAGACGACCTCAAAGATAGGATGCTACAAACACCGGCAACCCTGTGAAAAAAAAAAAAACGTTAACAAATTTTAGACTTTACTTGGATCAAATAAATCCTTCTAGAGTAGTTTAGGTCATGCTTGGAGTTAAATATGGGTTTTTAATAATAAAGCTCAGGGTTCAGTTTTTAGAGACCCATTTTTTTCTTCATAAGTTGCTTCTTTTTGCTGATGACGTTCTCATTTACCTAAGAAACGTCACCATCCTGGCTGGCACTAAGTTTAACTATCTGTAATTTTCAACATTTAAGCACATGAACAAATTTCTTCACTCTTTACTGTTTTGTTCAAGTTTGATCGAACTTCGGTATTTTTCGGACTATTAGCCCCTCCCTCATGTAAGCCGCACCTGCTCTATTATTTCAAAAACAGTACACAAGCCGTAGAATTCATAACAGGTGCTTCGTTTATGTTTATGATCTTGTCTGGTCCAATGGAAATTTTTCCTGAGAGTCAGGGGGAGTTGCCGGCAGAGTGGTCCGTGCCCTGATGGACACGTTCTTACGTCTCATGAATCTAAAACACCATGACGTCCATGCTTTGAAATCTTCAGTATTCATTTTGTGGGCTACTGTTTTGCCTTTAAGTCGGATCTGATCAGTGGATGCACCGTTGCCACCCGCTCTCTGGATGTTCACACAGTCCCTACAGGACATTTTCAAGTTCAGGCCGCCTGTATTTATATTCTCTAAAAGCTATTCCTGACTTTCGGCATTGCTGGAGCTCTTCCCGCTCCCCTCCAGCGTATCACCATACAGTCATTGATGCTGAGCTTGCGTGTAGCCGCGCGGTTTCCTTCCTATAGACAGCAAGACTAATGGCCTTCAGTTTAAAACTTGTATCATACGAACTTGTTCGTGTGGGTTCCAAATGATGGGGCAAGAATTTGTCTTCCGTGTTTTATCTGCTAGTTAAAGAAAAAAGTAATGTGTGCTTATTTGCTTTATTTTTCTTTAGTATTGATCCTAATTCCGGTTAGTGTGCCCCTAGCAGTGAAAGCAAGAAAGAACCACAGAATAGCCACATCCTCTTTATAAGCCACATGGGTCAAAACATCTGAAAAAAGTAGCGGCTTATTGTCCGAAAAATACAGTAACAATTTTCTGAATTTCAAAGTGAAGAATAAAAAAAAAAAAAATGGCGGCCTCATATATAAAACTTGTTTACGCTAAAATCTGAGCATTTGTAATTTTTTATGCAAATTTAACAATCTATAAATAAGGTGAAGAGGGCGGAGTTTACCACAACTCTAGGCAGTCAGGAGCTGTCATGTGCTTAGATGGGTCATACAGTGCTGTGCAAAAGTTTTGCCCCATGACCATTTTCCGATATTACTTGAAACACACTCATCTAATTCAGATCAGGCAAACCTGAATATTATACAAAAATAAAACACAAGTTTTCAGTGCCAATGTCATTTCTTAAGGGATAAAACAATATCTGAACCTACATATGGCCATGTGGATAAGCCCCCCTTAAACATAATAGCTGGTTGAACCACCTTTTGCAGCAATAACTGCAGTCAAGCGTTTGCGATAGGAGGCGATGAGTCTTTCACATCGCTGTGATGGGATTTTGTTCCACTCTTCTGTGCAAAATTGTTTAAGATCAACCAAATTGGGTGGTTTTCGGGCATGAACAGCCTTTTTAAGGTCATGCCATAGCATTTCAATAGGGTTCAGGTCGGGACTTTGACGGGGCCAAGTGGACTTGCTGGTGTGCTTTGGATCGTTGTCTTGCTGCAGAACCCAGATGCGCTTTAGCTTGAGGTCTCGAACTGACGGCCGAACATTCTTTGCCAGGATTTCTTGGTAGTGAGCGGAATTCATGGTCCTAAAGCAGCAAAGCAAGCCCAGATCATCACCGTTCCTCCACCATGTTTCACTGTTGGCACAATGTTCTTTTTATCAAATGCAGTGTTCTTTTTGCGCCAGATGTAATGGGATGCATGTCTCCCAAAAAAGTTCAACTTTTGTTTTGTTAGTCCAGAGGACATTTTCCCAAAAGCTTTGGGGATGATCAAGATGATTCTTGGCAAAAGTGAGTCAGGCCTTGATGCTCTTTTTGGTCACCTTGGATCTCTTCCATGGATGCCATTTTTGCCTAGTGTCTTTCTGATGGTGGAGTCATGAACACTGACATTAACTGTAGCTAGTGAGTCTTGCAGTTGTTTAGATGTGGTTCTTGGATCCTTGTTGACTTCTGCAGCTAGTCTGCGCCATGCTCTCAGAGTAATTTTAGTAAGTCGGCCACTCCTGGGAAGGGTCACCACTGTGCCATGTCTTCTCCATTTATGGATGATGGCTCTGACAGTGCTCCGCTGGAGTCCTCTAAGACTTACCAATGGCTTTGTATCCTTTTCCAGACTGAGGCATCTCTTTAATTTTCTTTCTTGTTTGCTCTTGAAGCTCACTGGAACGTGGCATGATGATGTGTGTTCGGTATGGCCTACCTCACCCTGTCAGACAGGGTCTCCTGATTGGGAATGTCTGGCAGCAATCAGGCCTGGGTGTGGCCATGAAATTGAACTCAGCTTTCCCCAGTAGTAGGATTACCGTAATTTCTTGGCCATAAGGCGCACCTAAAAGTCTCAAATTTTCTTCAAAATGAGCGGTGCGCCCTATCTGATTTGTGATTTGCAGACGTATTAGAGAACCATCAGGCGGACGCAGTTGAAAACATGAGAATGTTAAAGGGTGAAGTGTGGGCGTGGATTATGTATAAAAGAACAGGTGTGTTTTTTAAAAACACTGAAAATGGAAAAGAGACACGCTTATGAAGCTCAGTTTAAACTGATGGCGATCAGCTGCGCCGGGCAAGTTACGCCACAGTTTGCCAGTGGATTGTAGATGCTTGGGCTAACGTGTCAGCTGGCACTGTTGTTCGAGCTTTCCCAAAAGCAGGCATCATTTCCGAGGAGCTGCACGGTTCAGAAAGTGACTCTGACAGCGTGGAAAGGTTGGATTTAGAGCAGCTGTTAGATTCAGAAACAGAGGATGAGGACTTGGATGGATTTAATAAATGACTTTATGACGACTGTAACTAATATTTAAATAAAACCAACCAAACTCAGTTTTACCCCCGCGTCTATATGTATGTGTGTGTGTTGTTTTAAGGCAGACTTACGTAGTAGAGGATATGTATATAAAACCCGCGCCCTATGGTCGTGAAAATACGGTAATCACAATTACCTCACCTTTTAACAAGGGGGCAAATACTGTTTCACAGAGGATCATGTAGGTCAACAAATAAAATCACAACAGGACAACTGCATTTTTTAAATACCTGGGTTATCATTGTGTAATGTTTAAATTTGTTTGATGAATTGAGAAGGTTAAGTGGGACAAAGGTGAAAAATCAGTAAGGGGGGAAAAAATTTTGCACAGCACTATATGTTGGTCATGGACAGAAATAACATGTGTGGTTCCTTTTCAAAATTAAACCTTTGTCTGAGCTGAGTCCCAGGCTGGTACCAGGCTCTGGACAACGGGTTGGGGATCACTGGCATGAGCTGTAGAAATGCTAGAAGCCCATGAAATCTTTATAAATGAGGCCCCAACAAATCATAAAAAAAAGTCTCTGAAAATCTCCGAACACCCACCCTTTGCTACGTTTGGAGGTCCTCCTTCGTTAGTAAGGTGCAAACTTTTGTCTCTCTGGCTTCTTCATCCCGTTGGTGGAGGAGGAGATCTTGGCCGTGTAGGAAGCCAAAGCGGCGGCAGCCTGGGCGGAGACAGGCACCGCTGCCGTAGGCACCGATCCCTGCAGCACAGGAGCCCCGATGGCCGCCGCGGCCGCTGCTGTGGCGGGAGGGGTGGACAGTGCCAGGTAAGGAATGGATTTCACTCCCAGGAGGCTGGAGAGAGGGAGGGCGTAGGGGGCGCCCAGGATTGGAGCGTGGGGCAGAGCCGCGCCCATCGCTGCCAAAGGGGAGGAAGAGGAGGACGAGGCGGAGGCAGGGGGGGCGGGCTGGGTGAAGCTCATGGTCAGGTCAACGGGAGACGGCATGGAGGAGGACTGGGCGGTGGATTTGGCGGTCTCTAAACTGGAGGGAGGGAGAGTGGAGGAGGACAAGGAGGGGGTACGGAGGGTGGAGGGACAGGGATCGAGGGGAGGGGGGAAGTTTTGGATGAAGAAGGGTTAGAGGGTTAAATAAAAGACATGTTAAAAAGAAACCAAGATTTAAAAAAATGAACCCAAACAGAAACAAACAGGATCTTTTGGAGAATAAAAAAATGAAAAAACTCACAAACCAAAATCATAAGACAGGTGTGTTTTGCTGGAGGTTGCAACAGATTATTGTAGGGGGGTTCGCTGTACGGATGGGGGGTGTGCTGTATAAGTTGGGGTGATGGCTTGGGAGGGGGCTTAGGAAGGAGGAAACAGAACCATTGTAGACACATTAGCATGAGGCTGAGATGATGCAAAAAAAACAGGAAAAGGAGAAAGTTACTCAGAAACTTCCTCCGAGTCCAGCCCGGCCTCGCTGACGTACGTTAGTCACCGCGCTGCAAATTAAATCAATTAAAAACAAAGATAAACGTCATAAACGAAAGTCTGAAAACTGAATTCACTACACTAACGACCTTAAAGGGCCCATCTCATGCAAAATGGACTTTCCAGAGTTTTCTAGCTTGTAAGAGTGATGTCCGGGCCTTGTATGTGTGTGTGTGTGTGTGTGTGTGTGTGTGTGTGATGTCCAGGCCTTGTATATGCCACCAAAGGGCTTTCTAGATTGATTTAGCCTGTTTTTCTGTGGATTTCTGGTACGCTCAGACAAAACAACCAATGAGCGGATGTCTAAAGTATGATGCGTTTGACGTAGCCACGCCCCCCTCCCTCCTCACCACCCACCCTCCTCACCCGCCTCCACTCCGGCCTTACGCCCTCACAAACTCGCTTTCAACGTCCGATATACAGGCTGGTTCGCTGCTCTGCGTCTTTTTTATTTTCTTGCTTGAAACACGCTTTTTGTAGCTACGCACGGGTTTACACCTGCCTTCCCTCTCCCGCTCAGAGATGGGCGGAGGAATAGCGTCTCAGTGAGAGCAGAGGGCGGAGCTTGTACTTTCTCAGGACGGGCGGGGATGAGCGATACCCGGCCTTTCATAGTTCCGGGTCTGTGACTGCGCTCCACCAAATCAATATATTTTCATAACTATGGTGTAATGCATGTTGTAAACGTATGTGCAGAGGATACAATCTGAAAAGACTTATTTTGCATGAGATAGACCCTTTAAGACAAGTGTACTTGAACTCCAAATGTCAGTATTTTATTTTAACATTGAGACTTTTAACCCCACGAAGACGAGCGACTCTTTCAGGGGAGCTAATGGGTCTCCAAATAAATAAACCAATCAGAGCAGAGATCAAATCAGCCAATTAATGAATGAGATTTACATCCAGCATGTTAAATTATTTTTGGGGAAACAACAAAATAAAGATAAAAAACTGCAGTGTTTTACAACCAGAAGAAAAACAAACTGCATCAAAATATCAGTTTGAATTTTTAATATTGAAGATTTTAATTGTTTAAATAAAATAAGTAAATTTAACATGTTTACCTTTAACTGTGACAGGTATGAACATTCCGAAATATTACGTACTCACAACGTTTACATACAATCAGTGTCAAGGCCCTTGCCTGGTAAAGGCAGAGCCTCATGCAGGCAGGGGCGGGGCCGTCTGAGTGGAGCCAGCTGGGCTCATTTTAAAGGAGATTTCTGCACTAATTGTTTTCATCTGCAGTTAAAGTTTGCTTTTGGTTTGTCAGTTTCTTCAATGTTGAATTTATACTTCTGATATTTGTTTTCCCACCCATGGTAACCAGGATCTACGTTCCTACCCTCACCATGGTAACCAGGATCTACGTTCCTACCCTCACCATGGTAACCAGGATCTACGTTCCTACCCTCACCATGGTAACCAGGATCTAGGTTCCTACCCTCACCATGGTAACCATGATCTACGTTCCTACCCTCACGATGGTAACCAGGATCTACGTTCCTACCCTCACCATGGTAACCAGGATCTATGTTAATACCCTCACCAAGGTAACCAGGATCTACGTTCCTACCCTCACCATGGTAACCAGGATCTACGTTCCTACCCTCACCATGGTAACCAGGATCTACGTTCCTACCCTCACCATGGTAACCAGGATCTACGGTCCTACCCTCACCATGGTAACCATGATCTACGTTCCTACCCTCACCATGGTAACCAGGATCTACGTTCCTACCCTCACCATGGTAACCAGGATCTACGTTCCTACCCTCACCATGGTAACCAGGATCTATGTTAATATCCTCACCAAGGTAACCAGGATCTACGTTCCTACCCTCACCATGGTAACCAGGATCTATGTTAATACCCTCACCAAGGTAACCAGGATCTACGTTCCTACCCTCACCATGGTAACCAGGATCTACGTTCCTACCCTCACCATGGTAACCAGGATCTACGTTCCTACCCTCACCATGGTAACCAGGATCTACGTTCCTACCCTCACCATGGTAACCATGATCTACGTTCCTACCCTCACCATGGTAACCAGGATCTACGTTCCTACCCTCACCATGGTAACCAGGATCTACGTTCCTACCCTCACCATGGTAACCAGGATCTATGTTAATACCCTCACCAAGGTAACCAGGATCTACGTTCCTACCCTCACCATGGTAACCAGGATCTACGTTCCTACCCTCACCATGGTAACCAGGATCTACGTTCCTACCCTCACCATGGTAACCAGGATCTACGTTCCTACCCTCACCATGGTAACCAGGATCTATGTTAATACCCTCACCAAGGTAACCAGGATCTACGTTCCTACCCTCACCATGGTAACCAGGATCTACGTTCCTACCCTCACCATGGTAACCAGGATCTACGTTCCTACCTTCACCATGGTAACCAGGATCTACGTTCCTACCCTCACCATGGTAACCAGGATCTACGTTCCTACCCTCACCATGGTAACCAGGATCTACGTTCCTACCCTCACCAAGGTAACCAGGATCTACGTTCCTACCCTCACCATGGTAACCAGGATCTACGATCCTACCCTCACCATGGTAACCAGGATCTATGTTAATACCCTCACCATGGTAACCAGGATCTACGTTCCTACCCTCACCATGGTAACCAGGATCTACGTTCCTACCTTCACCATGGTAACCAGGATCTACGTTCCTACCCTCACCATGGTAACCAGGATCTACGTTCCTACCCTCACCATGGTAACCAGGATCTACGTTCCCACCCTCACCATGCTAACCAGTGTGGGTGGTGACCAAAAGTATGAGATCACGGATACAAGCGGCCGAAATGAGCTTCCTCCACAGGGTGGCTGGGCTCTCACTCAGAGATCGGGTGAGGAGCTCTGCCATCCGGGAGGAGTTCGGTGTCGAGCTGCTCCTCCTCCAGGTCGAGAGGAGCCAGATGGGGTGGTTCGGGCATCTGGTTAGGATGCCCCCCGAGCGCCCCCCCGGGCGAGGTGTTTTGGGCACGTCCCACCGGGAGGAGACCAAGAGGTAGACCCTGGACCCACTGGAGAGACTCTGGATCCTTTCGGGTGAGCTGGAGGATGCAGCCGGGGTGAGAGAGACTGGGCTTCTCGTCTGAGGCTTTTGCCCCCGCGACTCGGCCCCGGATGAGCGGAAGATGACGGAAGGAACAGAACAGATATTTGTGTCTTTATTTTATAATAAACTTACTTTGATTTAACCCATACTTAGTCTCTGTTTCCCTCATTTTTGTCCCAGAGCTGTCCCAGTCAATCTAAGGTCAACCCACACACTTCCCGCACACTTCCCGCACACTTCCATATCAGTTGTCTGGACGATTCTCAGACTGAGAAGTGTAGTTTAATTGGTCGTCGGCGTCACGTCGATTGAGTTTTGAATGTATTTCACTTTAAAATTAATCTCATTTAATTGTTTTTTACAGAAACATTTAAATATTCTTTCATCCTGATGAACCCACGACGATCAGTTCCTCCTGAACTTCCTCCAGTAGGCGAGTCGCCGGGTCTTTAAAAGCCGTTTCTCTGTGAGAGCTGGTTATTTTCAGCCCCCTCACCAGATTTAAAAAAAGCCTCTTAGGAAATTTTCTCTCCTTTTCTGAAGCAGGCGAGGACGTTAGGGGTCATATTTAACTCTAAACTAAAACTCAACCAACTGAGAAATGAAACGCTTCCTAAAGACAAACCTGAAGATGGTGATTACATCTCCCCGTCACTTCCAGGATTA
This sequence comes from Neostethus bicornis, assembly GCA_902685375.1. Classification (NCBI taxonomy): domain Eukaryota; kingdom Metazoa; phylum Chordata; class Actinopteri; order Atheriniformes; family Phallostethidae; genus Neostethus; species Neostethus bicornis. The sequence goes on from LR738541.1 coordinate 7,067,002, forward strand.
ATCACTGTAATTTCCTGTGCTTTGGTTTTAGTCTGCAGCTGCTTCAGAGCGGAGATGGTGGACTCTAACTGGCACCACCCGTCTTTCCCTCCGCTCTCACACCTTCTCCCTGACTGCTGAAGGAATTCATTTCAAACTAATCTGAATCTATCTGTAAATCTCTGCTGGATACTTACCATGAAGTGATTAAATACTGTGCCAGGTTAATGGCTATAGGCGAGCCGGTGATGGTGACGTGTCGGTCACTAGTGCCGTCCACCTGACTGCCGATCTTTATCTGGGCTCCTGATACCTGCCGGATCTCATTTATCTTGGTTCCCTGGCGACCGATGATTGATCCTATCAGCTGAGAGAAAGACAGAAAATGAAGATCAGAAGGGTACTAAATATTTATACACTGGCCAATGATGGCGTCACCCAGAGCTTCATTTTGATAACTAGATGATGTATGGCAGGCAGTAGCTTACAGTTACAACGATGGAACACGTTCTGTCCAATCAGAGGACAGAAATGACGGTGTGCTATATGGTCCATGATGGCAACGATTCCCCAGATTGAGAATTTAAAGACAGTGTTCCGATGTTTGTTTTTAGGCTCTATTTTCAGGACTGCCCAGATTGCTTGGTGCATTACGAACGCCACGTCCAGTCCCCTCCAGAAAGGAATGGCCAGTACGACCATGGACCAATGCTGTGAGGTCAGACTGTTTCTACAGAGTGAAAGAAACAGTTTGATGTTTAGATGTTCCAGGTTTAGAAGTTTGTTGATCTTTTTTTTAGTACGTAGGTTTACAGATAACCAACTCTCCTTCACACCGGACCAGTATTCAACACCACCCTCTGACATCACCTAGACAGTATGTTCTTCTTGTTCCGTCATCTTCCGCTTGTTCCGGGGTCGGCTCGTGGGGGCAACAGCCTCAAACGGGCAGCCCAGGCCTCTCTCACCCCGGCTGCATCCTCTAGCTCACCTGGAAGGATCCCAAGTCGTTCCCCGGCCAGCTGTGAGACATAGTCTCTCCAGCGGGTCCGGGGTCTGCCCCTTGGTCTCCTCCCGGTGGGACATGCCTGAAACACCTAGCCCGCGAGGCGCTCGGGGGGCATCCTGACCAGATGCCCGAACCACCCCATCTGGCTCCTCTCGACCTGGAGGAGGAGCGGCTCGACACCGAGCTCCTACCGGATGGCAGAGCTCCTCACCCGATCTCTGAGTGAGAGCCCACCCACCCTGCGGAGGAAGCTCATTTCGGCCGCTTGTACCTGCAATCTCATTCTTTCGGTCACCACCCACAGCTGGTGACCATAGGTGAGGGTAGGAACGTAGATCCTGGTTACCATGGTGAGGGTAGGAACGTAGATCCTGGTTACCATGGTGAGGGTAGGAACGTAGATCCTGGTTACCATGGTGAGGGAAGGAATGTAGATCCTGGTTACCATGGTGAGGGAAGGAATGTAGATCCTGGTTACCATGGTGAGGGTAGGAACGTAGATCCTGGTTACCATGGTGAGAGTAGGAACGTAGATCCTGGTTACCATGGTGAGGGTAGGAACGTAGATCCTGGTTACCATGGTGAGGGTAGGAATGTAGATCCTGGTTACCATGGTGAGGGTAGGAACGTAGATCCTGGTTACCATGGTGAGGGTAGGAACGTAGATCCTGGTTACCATGGTGAGGGTAGGAACGTAGATCGACTTGTAAATCGAGAGCTTTGCTTTTCGGCTCAGCTCTTTCTTTACCACGACGGACTGATGCAGCGTCCGTTCTTCTTGTCCTTTTATCATTTCCCTCCGGGGGCACCACCGCAAGTCAGTTTCTTCCATCTAACCCTGTCTCCTGCATCCTCTTCATTTCATGTCTTCCTTCACTGTATCCATGAACCTCCTCTTTGGTCTTCCTCTAGTCCTCTTTCCTGGTGGTTCCAAACCCAGCATCCTTCTTCTGATGTACTCTCTCTCTCTCCTCTGCACATGTCCAAACCATCTCAGTCTGGTCTCTCTGACTTTAAAACCTCTAACATGTGCTGTTCCTCTGATCCTGTCCATCCTTGTCACTCCCAGAGAGATCCTCAGCATCTTCATCTCTGCTACAAACATCTCAACATACATTACATTTTGTCCTCATGAAGACGTTCTCTGTTTTTTATTCTTTATTAGCCTCATTGTTCGTGCTTATTTTTCATTTTGCTTCTATCTTTCTTCCCCTCCATGCACCGTCGGTCCGATCAGGTAACCGTGGTGACCTATTCTTAGCAGGCCTGTGATAACGCAGGCATGTGTGGGGCCATTCCAGGAGACAAAGTGCCAGCTGACATCAGCCAGGTCAGAGAAACATTGATGTGAAATCCACTTCTGGCCGATGTTTGACCTCGTTGTCTCACATCCGATCCCCTGCGAGGCGCCGTCGTAGAAGCTCCTCCTGTTAACCTCCATGTGTCTCTTCCTGTGAGTCATGGTGAGATGCGACTCAATGCAGCACAGAAACATCACTTTAATTTATAAAGGTGTGCCACAAACTGAACTTAACACACTTCACAGACTGATGATTCTTCACAGAAAACACAGAGAGGTGGCTCATAAATAAATGTTTTGGGTACCAGGATGGATGCGTCACTGCCAGCACGAGAAACGGTAAACAGTCTGTACTTGGATGGCATTTTTCTTCCTGCGCTGGTTCCAAAAGTGGTTTATGTCATAGCTCACGTTCACCCATTCACACACACACTCATACCTGATGGTGGAAGCTACAAACCACCATCAGGAGATATTTTTTAAAGGTTTTCTTCCCTATGTTTGTGTTTAAATGTAAATAGTTTAAACATGGTGATTAACAATGTGAATGTATCTTAATTAATAATCTTTTCCTTGATGTGCTCCACTTCTCTTATGTACAGTCCTACACTGACAGGTATTTATGTTAGTTTCCGTTCCGTCGTCTTCTACTTATCCAGGTCACTGGGGAAACAGCCTCAGACGGGAAGCCCAGGCTTTTCTCACCCCGGCTGCATCCTCCAGATCACCCGTAAGGATCCCGAGTCATTCCCTGTCCAGCTGTGAGACATAGTCCCTCCAGCAGGTATGGGGTGTGCCCCTTGGTCTCCTCATGGTGGGACGTACCCGAAACACCTCACCAGCGAGGCTCTCGGAGGGCTTCCTGACCAGATGCCTGAACCACCCCATCTGGCTCCTCTCAACCTGGAGATAGAGCGGCTCGACACCGAGCTCCTCCCGGACGGCAGAGTACCTCACCTGCTCTCTTAATGAGAGCCCATCCACCTGGTGGAGGAAGTTCATTTCTGCTGCTTGTATCCGCGATCTCATTCTTTTGATCACCACCCACAGTTGGTGACCATAGGTGAGGGTAGGAATGTAGACCCTGGTTACCATGGTGAGGGTAGGAATGTAGACCCTGGTTACCATGGTGAGGGTAGGAATGTAGACCCTGGTTACCATGGTGAGGGTAGGAATGTAGATCCTGGTTACCATGGTGAGGATAGGAATGTAGACCCTGGTTACCATGGTGAGGGTAGGAACGTAGATCTTGGGAGGGTAGGAATGTAGACCCTGGTTACCATGGTGAGGGTTGGAACGTAGATCCTGGTTACCATGGTGAGGGTAGGAACGTAGATCCTGGTTGCCATGGTGAGAGTAGGAACGTAGATCCTGGTTAACATGGTGAGGGTAAGAACGTAGATCCTGGTCATCATGGTGAGGGTAGGAACGTAGATCCTGGTTACCATGGTCAGGGTAGGAATGTAGATCCTGGTTACCATGGTGAGGGTAGGAACGTAGATCCTGGTTACCATGGTGAGAGTAGGAACCTAAATCCTGGTTACCATGGTGAGGGTAGGAATGTAGATCCTGGTTACCATGGTGAGGGTAGGAACGTAGATCCTGGTTACCATGGTGACGGTAGGAACGTAGATCCACTTGTAAATTGAGAGTGGTTATTGTTAGGGTTCACTCTGAGTACCCAACGCTCCTGCTTGTTTTTAAATAATCAATTCTGTGTCAAGATTTAGTATAAATTTTGACATAAAACGTTCCGTGTTGCTCACACATGTGCACGTTTCCCCTGACTGAAGTAGAAACACAATTACAGAGAAGAGCTTTAGACCCTGAGCGTGCTGGAGTGTGTGTGTGTGTGTGTGTGTGTGACTGAACAAGGCCAAGCATAGCAGCTTAATGACATCCTATAGCTCACAGTTAGAGCTTTAAAAACAGACCTCTCTCTCTTTCTCCTTCAATAAACCTTTTCAAATTACAAGGGCAGCAGGGAATCAGCCAAAAATAGCCGGAACGTTGTCCTCTTTGCGCTCCGCTCGCCGGCTGGAGGCTGGTTTTACTCAGTGCTGCTTACATAAGACAGTGAGCATCCTGAGTCTGACCCAACATCTCTAGACTGTACCCTCATCACCACACTCGTTCCGACACTTTAAATCACAGCTACGATAAAGGATTTCATTCATTGACGAGCAGCAAAGTCTAATTATTATCTACTCGTTAGATTAAGGATCAGCAGTAATCTGATCATCACTTACTGATGTCCAGATCAGTCAACAGAACAACAACTACCATGTTTTCTAGACTTTAAAGGTCCCATCTCATTCAAAATACCTCTTCAGATTGTATCCTCTGCACATACACATGTTTACAACATGCATTACACCATAGTTATGAAAATATATTGATTTGGTGGAGCGCAGTCACAGACCCGGAACTATGAAAGGCCGGGTATCGCTCATCCCCCCAACTGTCCTGAGAAAGTACAAGCTCCGCCCTCTGCTCTCACTGAGCCGCTATTCCTCCGCCCATTTCTGAGCGGGAGGAGGAAGGCAGGTGTAAACCCGTGCGTAGCTACAAAAAGCGTGTTTCAAGCAAGAAAATAAAAAAGACGCAGAGCAGCGAACCAGCCTGTATATCGGACGTTGAAAGCGAGTTTGTGAGGGCGTAAGGCCGGAGTGGAGGCGGGTGAGGAGGGCGGGCGGGCGGTGAGGAGGGAGGGGGGCGTGTGCGAAGTCCGTCCTGGCTACGTCAAATGCGTCATACTTTAGACATCTGCTCATTGGTCTGTTTTGTCTGAGCGTTCCAGAAATCCACAGAAAAACGGGCTAAATCAATCTAGAAAGACACACACACACACACACAACACACACACACACACACACACATACACAAGGCCCGGACATCACTCTTACAAGGTAGAAAACTCTGGAAAGTTACTTTTGCATGAGATGGGCCCTTTAAGGTGCACCTAAAACTTTCACAAAAACCCACAGTGTGCCCTCTGTGAGAATGGAGGGCTCAGTGAGTAGGGCGACCGCCCTGTAACCGGAAGGTTGCCGGTTCATCCCCTGTTAGGAGTTCATGCCGAGGTGTCCTTGGGTAATTCCTCCTGATGGTGGTTTGGATCTTTCATGTCAGCTTCCACCATCAGGTATGAGCATGTGTGTGAATGGGTGAATGTGATGTAAAACACCACGCAGGAAGAAAAGAGGTGTAGACGTAAAGTCCGTTTTAATTTGATGTGTTTGATCAGTGGATCAATGTTGGTTAATTATGGCTATCAGAGTCAGGAGGGGTTACTGAAGTAATTAAGGTAAGAATACCAGTGAAGGTCAGTCAGTCATCCGGTCCATCTATCCCTTATGCAGTTGTGGGGGTGCCAGAGCCAATCCGGGCTGATTTAAGGCGAGGGTACACCCCGAACAGGTCACTGTCATTCCTAGGAGTAATTTGGCACCGGCCAATCAACCTAACATGCATGTCTTTGGAGGGTGGGAGGGAACCATAGTACCTGGAGGAAACCCACGCAGTCACGGGGAGAACATGCAAACTACACACAGAAAGGACAGTGTTCCAAGCCTCCTCCCCACCCGGGACTCGAACCCACGACATTCTTGCTGTGAGGCCACTGTGCTACACACTGTGCCACCGTGCCTCTCACCAGTGAAGGTATTGTTGGAATTCCAGTCACACACCGCATGTGTGTGTGTGTGTGTGTGTGTGTGTGTGTGTGTGTGTGTGTGTGTGTGTGTGTGTGTGGAGAAGATTAGTGTATCATTCAATTTTCTTTTTTAGATTGGAATTTCAAAATTATAAAACGAGCCGTTTAATAATTACTATTTATAAAACTGGAAGTTTGATTAAAACTTGTTCCATGCTTTTTTCTTTTTACTCAGTTTAAAACTAAAAAGTAAAGTTCGTGAAACACGTTTTATTTTAACACGTCGTCACTTTTTAAAGTGCAAAATTGTTAAGTTTGAAACTGATGGCAAATTTCAAATTTAAATATCTGTAAACAAAATGGTTAAAAAACGAATAAGAAACCATCTGATTGCTTGTGATGTTTTCATGAGAGTCTGAGCAGCAGCAGCTGGAGGAGGATGATGATATGCATGAGTTTCAGATTGAAACGGACGTCCTGACTGACCGACCGACCGACCGACCGACTGGAGGGAGGGAGAGACTCAGACGTTTGAGAGATTCATTATGCCAACGACGCTGAGAGCGAAAAACTTGAAGAAAACTCTTCTGGGAGATTTAAACCTGAACTCTGATTTAAATGTTTAGAAGGATTTAGATAACAAAATAAAAAATGATGCTACTCTCTGAGTAACAGAGTAATCTGATTACTCATGTTTCCAACAGTTACAACATTATTATGTTACTAAGAATAAAAATGAAATAAATCAATTTAAATATTTTATTTAAGTGTACCCCGGGTACACCAGATGGGGAGGTTCGGGCATCTGGTCAGGATGCCCCCCGAGCGCCTCGCTGGTGAGGTGTTTTGGGCACGTCTCACCAGGAGGAGACCAAGAGTTAGACCCCGGACCCGCTGGAGAGACTATGTCTCACAGCTGGTTGGGGAACGACTCAAAATCCAGCTGAAGGATGCAGCTGGGATGAGAGAAGCCTGGCTTCCCAGTCCTGACCAGACGCCCCAACCACCCCATCTGGCTTCTTTTGACCTGGAGGAGGAGCGGCTCGACACCGAGCTCCTCCCGGATGGCAGAATTCCTCACTCGATCTCTGAATGAGAGCCCAGCCACCCCGCGGAGGAAGCTCATCTTGGTCGCTTGTATCCGCGATTTCTTTCTTTTGGTCACCACCCACAGCTGGTTACCATAGGTGAGGGTAGGAACGTAGATCCTGGTTACCATGGTGAGGGTAGGAACCTAGATCCTGGTTACTATGGTGAAGGTAGGAACGTAGATCCTGGTTACCATGGTGAGGGTTGTAACGGTGATCCTGGTTACCATGGTGAGGGTAGGAATGTAGATCCTGGTTACCATGGTGAGGGTAGGAACGTAGATCCTGGTTACCATGGTGAGGGTAGGAACGTAGATCCTGGTTACCATGGTGAGGGTAGGAACGTAGATCCTGGTTACCACGGTGAGGGTAGAAATGTAGATCCTGGTTACCATCGTGAGGGTAGGAATGTAGATCCTGGTTACCATGGTGAGGGTAGGAATGTAGATCCTGGTTACCATGGTGAGGGTAGGAATGTAGATCCTGGTTACCATGGTGAGGGTAGGAATGTAGATCCTGGTTACCATGGTGAGGGTAGGAATGTAGATCCTGGTTACCACGGTGAGGGTAGGAACGTAGATCCTGGTTACCATGGTGAGGGTAGGAATGTAGATCCTGGTTACCATGGTGAGGGTAGGAATGTAGATCCTGGTTACCATGGTGAGGGTAGGAACGTAGATCCTGGTTACCATGGTGAGGGTAGGAACGTAGATCCTGGTTACCATGGTGAGGATAGGAATGTAGATCCTGGTTACCATGGTTAGGGTAGGAACGTAGATCCTGGTTACCATGGTGAGGATAGGAATGTAGATTCTGGTTACCATGGTGAGGATAGGAATGTAGATCCTGGTTACCATGGTGAGGATAGGAATGTAGATCCTGGTTACCATGGTGAGGATAGGAATGTAGATCCTGGTTACCATGGTGAGGATAGGAATGTAGATCCTGGTTACCATGGTGAGGATAGGAATGTAGATCCTGGTTACCATGGTGAGGATAGGAATGTAGATCCTGGTTACCATGGTGAGCGTGGGAACATAAATGTTAAACTCTTATCCATCTGTGGTGCTGTGACATCATGTTTATTTATTTATTTATTCATGTTTGTGATGTAGTGTAAGTGAAGGCATTTAGTTTGACGTCCTAACAGTAACTTTAAACTTACATCATTTGGAATGAGGAGCTCCTGAGACGTGGCCTGAGAAGTGGCTTCAACTCCTGAAAGACAAAAAAAAAAGAGGATTATGAGAGATTCAAAACCGACCCAAAAATTGATTGTGTTGGGTCGTCTGTGTTTTTGTGACCCAGTGATGGACCAGACCCGTTTAGCAAGTGTTTGATTGGAACCCTTTAAATGTAAACGACGAGATCAACCAGGATGATTAAACCTCCCACATGCTTAAAAACACCAGGTAATCCATTAAAAAAATCAGCCGTCAAGTCCGTTTTTAGTCTATTATTTTCTTCACAAAGAAATAAGATTTCATTTAGATTTTTAAGAGTCATAAAAAATCAAAAAGATAAACAAATATAAAACAAATTAATGCCTCAAAAACGAGTGGAAAGAAGTTTAAATCTTAAAATCTATGATTGCTGCTTCCTTCCTGCTCGATTCAGTCCATAAAAAGTATCTTATTGTTTTGAGAGTTTTAAGTGAAGAGAAAGAGTTTTTAAAAAAAGGTGAACCCCGATAAGAACGAAGCCCCTGGAAGGAGCTGATGAAACACCACGAAATGTGTTTTTTTTTTTTTCTAAAAATGGAAATGAGTTGTGATTGTGGATAAACAGACTGAAGAGGAGAGCGTCTCCTGGAGAGGCGCAAGTCCCTCTTTATTATTATTAAATAACAAAGTAAATCCCAAAGCTGGGAGGTCAGACTGTTTCTACCCTCTAGTAGTCGACTACATCCCGTAGAAGAGCCAGCTGCCCGTCGGTCTGTGCTTCTGTAACACTGCCGTTTCATTCAAATCTTTACTGGTTTATGAGAAAATCTTTTCACAAGAATTTCTAAATTCAACTATTGTGATCTTGCACTTTGGTTGAAAGACCCTAATCAGTTCATCTACAGTTGATACTGAGTAACTGTGGGCAGTTTGATTATTTCATTAACAGTGTAACAGAAGCACTGACGGCCTGAGGGCTTAATGCCTCTTCTACATCCCATTGGCTAAAGGCACGGAAATCATATTGAGGAATCAAAGTATCTTTAAAGGAAAACATTTTTAGAAGTATGAAAAATTATAGGCAGTTACTAAACATGTCCGTACCAGGCAGGACTGGTGTGGTGGGCTGGCTGATCTGGGCGAGGCCTTGCTGCTGCATGGTCAGCTGGTGCAGCTTTGCCAGCTGGTGAACAGAACAAAGAAAAACACAGAGAACAAATTATGTTTTTAAATGTTACAGTAAAAACTGGGTTCATCACCTTCCTGACTGGATGAAACTCATCTGCTACATCCTGCAGAAATCATTCATGTCATTGTTCACCAACTGGGTTAACCAGTTAATCTGAATTTTGTTTTTACATTTTTATTACTGAAAAAATAATGACCATTGCAGACAGTGCGGCGTCCGCAATAATGAGGACGCTGCATTAGTCCGTCGTGGTGAAGACAAAGCTGAGCCAAAAATCCAAGCTACCGATTTATTAGTTGATCTTGTATGTTCCTACCCTCACCATGGTAACCAGGATCTTCGTTCCTACCCTCACCATGGTAACTAGGATCTACATTCCTACCCTCACCATGGTAACCAGGATCTACGTTCCTACCCTCACCATGGTAACCAAGATCTACGTTCCTACCATCACCATAGTAACCAGGATCTACGTTCCTACCCTCACCATGGTAACCAGGATCTATGTTCCTACCCTCACCATGGTAACCAGGATCTATGTTCCTACCCTCACCATGGTAACCAGGATCTATGTTCCTACCCTCACCATGGTAACCAAGATGTACGTTCCTACCCTCACCATGGTAACCAGGATCTACGTTCCTACCCTCACCATGGTAACCAGGATCTACGTTTCTACCCTCACCATGGTAACCAGGATCTACGTTCCTACCCTCACCATGGTAACCAGGATCTACGTTCATATCCTCACCATGGTAACCAGGATCTACATAAAAATAACTTCAAAAACTTTTACAGACTGCAGGTGGCACTTGAGACAAATATTTGCCACCTTGAGGGGAAAACTTCTAATCCAGGTCACGATCAGGAGTTTTTCCTCCTTGAGAAGGAGGTTGTAAGGACGGGGATCTCCTGGCTCGGGGTGGTTTAGTCTTCACTGTGCTGGTTGTGTGTTTGAGTACGAGTGTGTGAAACCGAGTGAGAAATAAAAGAACATACCTCTGCATGAGGAATACCGTAGTGACTCTGCACCGCATACGTCTGAAATAGATCAAAGAGAAAAGCATGGGATCAGGTAGCAGAGGAGGACCCCCTGCTGGGTGTTTAACTGGACCGGGTTTGCGTGAGAAGAAGGACTGCGGCTCCAGAAGCAGAAGAGCTTTCTGAATTATTCATGGCTCTCTGAGTGTTATTCCTCTGGAAGCTGAAAATAGTGTTTGCATAGAAAGCTGCTGATGTTTGCAAGATTCTCAAAAACTCAGTGTGAGAAAAACCAGACAGAGAGACGGTGGCTTCCCATTTCGAAGATCTGGAGAACCTGGGCGTCGCCAGACTTAGGAGGCATCGCTGCTTGGATGTCTGAAAACTTCTTCTAATAAAACAATGACTCTGAGTGGTCCGGTTTCCTCCCACCCTCCAAATACATGCACGTCAGGGCGATTGGTCTCTGTGAAATTATCCCAAGGACTGAGTGTATGTGCCTCGTGATAGACTGGTGACCTGTTCAGGGTGTATCCTGCCTTGTCTTATCTCCGCCCTCTGCTTCACCTCATCCTGAATCATCACCGCTGAACTTCTGACACCTGCTGTGCAGCGGAGTGAGAAAAAAAAACACCCGGAAATTGATTTGCTTGCAGTTTAAACTTCAGGTTGAAACAAACTTAAGACTCGGAATAGGACACCGAAACTGGTAATGTCTGGCACTGGTGTCCAACTTATTGATCGGACCGATAAGTTTAGGCCTTGCTTCAAGCGGTCCACCATCGTTCCTGTTCCCAAGAAGCCCCGTATCACTGGACATAATGACTACAGGCCTGTGGCGCTTACGTCTGTAGTCATGAAGTCATTCGAACGCCTGGTCCTCCCTCATCTCAAGCACTTCACCTCTCCCTCTCTGGACCCTCTGCAGTTTGCCTACAGAGCCAACAGGTCTGTAGACGACGCTATCAACCTGGCCCTCCACTTCACCCTGCAGCACCTGGACTCCCCGGGAACCTATGCCAGGATCCTGTTTGTGGACTTCAGCTCTGCATTCAACACCATTCTCCCTACCCTGCTTCAGGACAAGCTCTCCCAGCTCAACGTGCCTGACTCCACTTGCAGGTGGATTACTGACTTCCTAACAGACCGGAGGCAGTGCGTGCGGCTGGGGAAGAATGTCTCCACCTCTCGGACTATCAACACAGGATCTCCACAGGGCTGTGTCCTCTCTCCCCTGCTCTTCTCCCTGTACACCAACTCCTGCACTTCCAGCCATGACTCTGTCAAACTGATCAAGTTTGCAGATGACACCACACTCATTGAGCTCATCTCTGATGGCGATGAGTCGGCCTACAGGATGGAGGTAGACCGGCTGGTGTCCTGGTGCAGCAACAACAGCCTGGAGCGCAACGCTCAGAAGACAGTGGAGATGATCGTGGACTTTAGGAAAGTCACAGCTCCCATTACCCCCCTTGCACTGACAGACTCCCCCATCACCACTGGAGACTCTTTCCGCTTCCTCGGCACTACCATCACACAGGACCTAAAGTGGGAGCCATCCATCAGCTCCCTGATCAAAAAGGCCCAGCAGAGGATGTACTTTCTGCGGCAGTTGAAGAAAGCCAAGCTGCCCGCCCAGATGTTGGTGCAGTTTTACAGAGCCATCATCGAGTCTGTCCTCACCTCCTCCATCACCGTGTGGTACGCTGGAGCCACAGTCAGGAACAAACACAGACTGCAGCGCATTGTGCGCTCCGCAGAGAAGGTGATCGGCTGCAGCCTTCCATCTCTCGAAGACCTGTACGTCTCCAGGACTCGGGGGCGTGCAGGTCGGATAGTAGCTGACCCTTCCCACCCTGGACATGGACTTTTTGAGCGACTCCCCTCGGGCAGGAGGCTCCGGTCCATTCGGACCAGAACGTCCCGCCACAAAAACAGCTTCTTCCCTTCTGCCGTTGGACTTATGAACTCTTTATAACCTGGATCCCCACATCTCTTAGTCACCTCCCTCTTGTCACTTCACTATCTTTATTATTTTCTATTATTTTCTATGACATTGCACTACTTTTCTTTTTCTTCTGAGCACTCTTAGTTTTGTAAAAATTATTATTATTTTTATTTATTTTATTTTTATTATTTTTATTTTATATGTTTGCACACCAGTACCAGAACAAGTTCCTAGTCTCTGATGTTTTTCACTGACATGGCAATAAACGCATTCTGATTCTGATTCTGATTCAGATTTCATGTACGACCGCCGACCTGAAGGCATTAAAATAAAACAAGAAGATAAAATCTGTCTGATCTTTGGTCGATAATTCCACAGGTTTTTCTGGTGACCTGACATGAGATCGTTCTGTTGGGAATGTCGGACTCACTGTTGTGATCCCATCCCGTCCTCCAGGCTCGTTCCAAACCTGTAACTCATCCCGTTCTCCCATCTGCTTCACATCTACTCCTGAAGAACCTTCAGCCGACGCCGGGCCACTGTTCACCTTGTGGTAACAATCATCAGCTTTGTTTATCGTTGATCTTCAAACTAATATCTGATTATTTTCCCCAGAAATCCAGCCCCGTTTTTCCGTCCGCCTGCCAGCTCCTCTGCTCTGTCAGCCAAACACGGAACCTCATCCTCTCTCCCTGCCGGTCTTCTCCATCTTCGTTTGCAGTAAAGATTCCAGTCTTTACTCTGAGTACACGTTGGGATTCCTTTTCCCTCGACATGACACACACTGTGACCTCACTCTTTAAGACGGTTTGATCTTTTACAGACAAAAAAACCCATGAGGAAACTCAAGCTGGGCTCACTTTACCTAAAACAAACAATTATTTCTTTTGTTTTTGACACTTTTCGTTCAGTGTAATTATGGTCAGATCATGTAACGAAGGAGGAAGAGCAGAACCATGACCAGAGTCATCATCATATCTGTGTCATAGAAGAACTTTATTATCTGTGTGTTATTACTTCCTACACGTGTCTGGATACATGATCTATACCAACCTGGTTGTTTGGTTACCTCACCCTCCCCTGTGAGGCTCAGCCTATCAGAGCTCAGTATTCTGCTCCCTCTCCGTCCTGTCGGTCACGTCACTACCTTTTGGAGTCCCCCCGTGTGTCTATGTGCCATTTTCTGATCCCATGTGTTTTGTTTCTTTAATGGCCTATCATTACCACCCGCTAGCAGTGAGGGCGCGTAACTATTTATTTAAACAGTATGAGACCATGGTCCTCGCCCAGAAAAGGGTGAAATGCCCCCTGCAGGTCAGGGACAGGGTCCTGCCCCAAGTGGAGGAGTTTAAGTATCTCGGGGTCTTGTTCACGAGTGGGGGAAGGATGGAGCGGGAGATCAACAGGCGGATCGGTGCAGCATCAGCAATAACTAGGACGCTGCATCGGTCCGTCTTGGTGAAGAGAGAGCTGAGCCGAAAAGCAAAGCTCTCGATTTACAAGTCGATCTGCGTTCCAACCCTCACCATGGTAACCAGGATCTATGTTCCTACCCTCACCATGGTAACCAGGATCTATGTTCCTACCCTCACCATGGTAACCAGGATCTACGTTCCTACCCTCACCATGGTAACCAGGATCTACGTTCCTACCCTCACCATGGTTACCGGGATCTACGTTCCTACCCTCACCATGGTAACCAGGACCTACGTTCCTACCCTCACCATGGTAACCAGGATCTACGTTCCAACCCTCACCTATGGTCACCAGCTGTGGGTGGTGACCGAAAAAAATGAGATCGCGGGTACAAGTGGCCGAAATGAGCTTCCTCCGCAGGGTGGCTGGGCTCTCACGCAGAGATCGGGTGAGGAACTCTGTAATCCAGGAGGAGCTCGGTGTCGAGCCGCTCCTCCTCCAGGTCGAGAGGAGCCAGATGGGGTGGTTCGGGCATCTGGTCAGGATGCCCCCCGATCGCCTCGCGGGCGAGGTGTTTTGGGCACGTCCCACCAGGAGGAGACCAAGGGGCAGATCCCGGACCCGCTGGAGAGACTATGTCTCACAGCTGGCCGGGGAACGACTCAGGATCCTTCCAGGTGAGCTGGAGGATGCAGCCGGGGAGAGAGAGGCCTGGGCTGCCTGTTTGAGGCTGTTGCCCCCTTGACCCGACCCCGGAACAAGCGGAAGATGACGGAACGGAACAGTATGAGATCTGACATGACCCCGGTCTGTGCAATCTTTACCTTCCAATGTAAGGAAGTGTCGTAAACATGGCTGCATGTCCTCGGTCTCCTGGGTAGAGCTCTAATAGGGCCTGAAAAGTTTGGTCCAAAAGGCTCAGAACCCAACAGAATTTGGCCCGATCACCCGAACCCGTTTAGAGTCTGACATCATTCACATGTGCACATGGCGCACGCACACAGCTTTTACCAAGAATGAGTCATTAATACATCATTTAACAGTTGATTAACACGTTTTTTTAAATGTTTTCTTCCACACTAATCGAAGCACATCAAATGACTAAATAAACGTCAGTAAGAATGTCAGAAATTGAACCCGACCCCATGGGGCTAAGACTTAGAGCTCTACTCCTAGGTAGGGATTTTGTGTACTTCTTCGTGTGTATTCATTTTGACTCGAGTTTGATGGAATTGTAATTTTAAGGTTCAAAAACCTACTTGTGATTCTTAGCGGTACTGACATGACAACAGTGTGGATACGGCATGCACTACTCTATAGTAGAAAAAGTTTTAAAAAAGTCTTCTGGACAGTTTACTTCTTGAACAAGACGTTTCAACTTCCATCCAGAAATCATTTTCAATCTGAATGAAATGGACTGAAAACTGGATTCATTTATACTAACCTGAGTAAAAGGTAAGAAGAAAGTAGAGAGAAAGGATGGTTTGAAAGAGGGGTGAAGGAAGCCATTTTTGTGATGAAAGAGAGTCCCTCACTGAATCGGAGTGGAGGCGTTAGATATATTCTGCCCGGGATTTACAGCAGCCTTTTGAAGCCATAGACTAAAGATGACACCTCGTGACCCAGTTTCACGCCTCTCATTAGCAGGAATTTCTATTCACTAGGCTTTTAGCATTTTATAATAGGGTTCGTTTACTGGTCTGTGGCTACAATAGGAGCCATTCACGGCCATCATAGGTAACACAGGCTCATTGGTCGAGCCCTTCTTACTATTTTTTTACCTTTTACTCAGGTTAGTATAAATAGATCCAGTTTCCAGTCCATTTCATTCAGATTGAAAATGATTTCAGGATGGAAGTCAAAACGTCTCGATCAAGAATTAAACTGTCCAGCAAACTTTTTTGAAACTTTTTCTAGTATGGATCACTCCTGGATGAATGAGGGACTACACGGATTCATGCACTACTCTGTTTTGTCTTTAAAAGACGAGGCATCTTCCCTCTTTGTCGTCCTGCTGGACTGACTTCACAATGTCCTAATATGTCTGTATTCTATGTGATTGGGGGCGGCATATCTCAGAGGTAGAGTGGTCCTCTTTTGACCAGAGAAGTGTCCCTAGAGAAGACCCCTTAGTCCCAATTACTCCCATCACTGTTGCGGTCATGGCTTCCTGCTGCGGTGCTTTGCAGCACAGATATGTTTTATTATACCTCATTGTAATATCATGTCAGATGGTCTTAATTTTTTATATTTAAGTGGTCTCGTTTGGAGTAAACTACAAATAAAAATGGCTCCCACAGTGAGGAAGCGTGATTTCACCAGCGATGTAAAATAACATTGATGTTTCTAAGGCACACCTCTGCTGGCGTCTCGCACAAGCGAAAGACAGTGGAGAGAGGTGGTTGTCATGGTAACTATGAGGGGCACATGCTGATTTGTCAGTGAAATAGAAAAAATGTGTTAACCACTAGAGGCTGTCCAAGAGACTCCCAGCTCGATGCTTTAATGCCTAGAAAGTGAAACATTATCTAGAGTAGAGCTGAACAGAGTTCAAAAGTGGTGATTGATATTTGGTGTAATGGTAAAAACAACATGCAAAGTCCAGTTTTTGTAAATAACGAACTAATTTCAGAGAATTTTTCTCCCCCATTAGAAGACGATGTGTTGTGACAAGTTCTTTACAACAGGAGGCGCTAAAATTCAGACATCAGACATCAAATAACTCTAAAAGGGAAATTCCGTTCCGTTGTCTTCGCTTATCCGAAACCGGGTCGCCGGGGCAACAGCCTCAGACAGGCAGCCCAGGCCTCTCTCACCCCAGCTGCATCCTCCAGCTCACCCGGAAGGATCCCGAGTCGTTCCCCGGCCAGCTGTGAGACATAGTCTCTCCAGAAGGTCTGGGGTCTGCCTCTAGGTCTCCTCCCCGGTAGGACGTGTCCGAAACACCTCACCAACAAGGCGCTCGGGGGGCATCCTGACCAGGCATCCTTAATGCTCCTGGTAGGGTCACAAAGCCAGACAAAGCGCGGCTAAAACACCCCTATGAAGTGATCAAGCATGGCCAAGTTGCCCTTGCCAGACGCGGGTCATCGGGGCCACCCTTTAGAGCTAGGCCTGATGGTGGGGCATGAGAGCGGGGCGGCTCGGCTTTTACCCATGGGTCCCGGACGGGTTCAGCCTGAGCAAGGGACATGAGCTGCTCTTCCAGGAGACTTACAACTTGCAGGAGGGGCCATAAGGGCCGGGTGAAGGAGGATGTTGTGGTTCTCTCACCTGCCGCCAGAGAAAGCCCTAGACCAGCTTCCCTTTCCTCAAATCCTACCCGATTCTGATCACCTGCGCCTCACCTGCGCCTCATTTGTCCTGCTGACTCCCGGGTCTGTTGCCCGACCCGGGAGTCAAATATGCCGTTTTTGACTCTTGTTCTTTTTTATGCAGCTTTGCGTTTGTTTAATCCTTGACGCCTGAAGTTTTAAAGTTTTAAGCTGAAGCTGCTGAACAGTTCTTTAATAACGACGTGGTGTTACGGGGGTCGGAACTAAAACGGTCTAATTAAGTAAAAAAAAAGCTTCTGTTTTGGATCAAATTACAGTTCTCTTTAAAGAGTCCAAGCTCTGTTTTTCTCTGTGTTCACGTCACCTCATCCCAACCCTCTGTCCTCCCATCAACACCACTAAGCCTCCATTAGCTCGTCTTTCTGTTGTTTTAACTGGAACTCCCAAAGCGACAAAGAGACCCAGAAAACACCCACCTACCCAACACACACTCTGCAAGCTACAGTAAATCTGGAGGAGAGGCATTTCGAGCTGTCAGAGTGACAGAGTAAAGAGCTCCTCTCTTTTAGTTTGCACATGTCCGTCTTTTTTTGTCTTCAACTGGTGTCCCTGAGGACACCTGTCCTGCTATACTGGTCTCACTGTGTGTGTTTTTATTTCCAGGAAACTAAAAGAATGATTTCTTTGGTTAACGCGTTACCAGGATTACTCAGTGTGTTCCTCTCCTTCACCACAGAAGTCCCTATTGTGTCTGCATTTCAAAGGGAAGTAAAAATAGAGAAAGAGGTGTTTGCATATTTTATGAATCCATGAAGTTCTGTAGATCAGAGACGCTGCGGGCAGCTGGATGAAAAAAGCTTGCCCCGGGCGCGCTCACAGCGCGTACGCACTTCTCATTGACAGATTTGGCGTCTGGCTGAAGGCCAATTAGCTAATGATGGCGACTGAGAGAGTTAGAACGCAGTCCGTCTGTCCTCTGATGCTGTGATGCCAACCAAGTCCAGTTTCTACGGGATCTCTTACTCTGGACAATGATCTAATGTTAAGAAGCAGACATGCCAAGCAAGTATCCCTCATTGGGCAGGAGAAACCCGCAATTAGGACCTATCTCACGATCACCCACCAAGGCTAAAAAAACTCCTGCATAATGAACACTCTAGTGCATTCCATGAACATGGTTCGGTATAATGAGGCTAAGCACATGGCATCTCAGCTGCTGCAGATGTGCATCTGAAAGTTGCTAGTAGCGATCTGCATGGTCTATTGCCAGTATTGTTTTTGGTGAACGTATGGAAGAAGTCAGACATCTTGAACAAGCAGTACAAGTGTGTATTCCTGGTGGTAATTCCTCTTCATACTGATACATAACACTAGGTGGTAACACACGGAAGACGGACAATTTACCAGCTGCTTTCTTATGTTTTGAACGGTTTGTTTTACGCCAACTGTCATGGCGGTGTAGTCCATCTGCCAATGGACAACATCTTTTTGGCCCCGCCTCAAAATCTCCCTCTTTGTGAAGTCAAAAATGTCGCATCTCTGAGAAGTCAGAACAGATGGATCACCAGATATATTTAACATGTACCATCAAAGAGAAGATTTTATAGGAAAGTCTAACAACTAAAAATTAAGACTCAGAAAAATAACATCTCAACACAGCTCACTGATTCAGCAAATTCCATTCCGTCGTCTTCCGCTTAACTGGAGCTGGGTCGCAAGGACAACAGCCTCAGACGTGAAGCCCAGGCCTCTCTCTCCCCGGCTGCATCCTCTAGCTCACCCGGAAGGATCCCGAGTCGTTCCCCAGCCAGCTGTGAGACATAGTCTCTCCAGCAGGTCTGGGGTCTGCCTATTGGTCTCCTCCCAAAGGGACGTGTCCGAAACACCTCACCACCGAGGCGTTCGGGGGGGATTCCTGACCAGATGCCCGAACCACCCCATCTGGCTCCTCTCGACCTGGAGGAGGAGCAGCTCGACACCAAGCTCCTCCCGATTGGCAGAGCTCCTCTTCATCAAATTAATCTTGTTAATTAAAATTGAAACGTTGCTTAATTGAATTAATTTGAATGGATTTTTAAATGAATTTTCCTCTGTTTTTTTCTTCCAGCTCGTAGTTTCTCCACTGACTAAGTTGAAGGAATTCCTCTGTAATTTTTCTAAAAATAGACCAAACTAAACTTAAATTAAACATAGTTTTTAGATTTTAAAAGAAACCACTGAGAAATCTGTTTCAGAATTGATGAAATAAAATTCACCGTGTGAACAAAATGATTTCCTTCTTCTCCCTCTTCGTTCCTTCCGACCTCGTCTCAGGTGTTCATTTAATCACACCCTGGCCTTCATCTCCGCTCAGCCTCGGTGGCCGTGAAGCCGGCTTTTTGTCAACATTCAGTGCAGAAAAGATGATTTATGTCCGTAGAGTCTCTCTGCAGCGAGGTGTTAATAAACGATCCTTGACCTCTGGCTTTATGATCAGAGTCACAGAGGGTGATTCTAAAGAAACAGAACACTGACGGAGGGAGACACTCTCAGCTTTGGCTCTGGAGACGTTTCACTGACCAACCTCATTCTTTTAAAATGAGGAATTAAGATCCACATAAAAAGACTGGACCTGTCCTGCAGGTAGGGGGTAAGGGTTTGACTCTTTATTTAATCACATCATTAGAAAATTAAATCCTTTTTAAGCTTCAAAGTGAAGATGGAAGCATCTGGTTCCTTCTTTCTTCCATGACCCATTTTTATAAATATGGGAAGAAACTTTTAAACCAGGTCTAAAGCAATCATCAAGTTTTCTGTTTCAAAGACATAAAAAATCCGCCCAAACTTCCGTTAACATTTACTGCCAAGCAGCAGCTTAGTCCAGACCAGGTGGCACAGTGGCCTTTTGGTCACACGTCATGTTCATGTCTCCGCCCACACGATGTGAAAGAGCCAATAAGAGCTCAGGCTATCCGTGAGTCTGCAGAGGTGCCAAGTTTTTGATGCTGGGGGATTTTTTTAAGGGATCAGGGGGACACCCGCCATGACAGTTAGGGTAAAACAAACCGTTCAAAACATAAGAAAGTAGCTGGTAAATCCTGCGTCTTCCGTGTGTTACCACCTAGTGTTATGTATCAGTATGAAGAGGAATTACCACCAGGAATACACCCCTGTACTGATTGGTCACGCTTTTGTTTTGTGGCTCACTCACATAAGCTGTCAAAGGACCAAAGTTCCTAGATGTCCGACTTCTTCCATACGTTCACCAAAAACAATACACAGCTGCTGCAGCATGAGATGCCATGTGCTGAGCCTCATTAGACCTAATCATGTTCATGGAATGCACTAGAGTGTTCATCATGCGGGAGTTTTATTAGCCATGGAGGTTGGGGCGTGAGATAGGTCCTAATTGTGGGTGTGTCCCGCCCAATTTTGGGATATTTGGCATGTCTGGAGTCTGTGCCTCCATAACACTTTTCTGGGTCCCGTTTCAGAATCTATTCTTCACTGCTCTGCCGTTATTATCCATATTTGGTAACAACAAATACTCAAACTAAAGTACTTGGGTCTTTTTTGGTGCAACCCATCTCTATCACCAGGAACAGACTCCAATAACCCCGACTCTGAAGAAATGGTTTAGAAAATAAACGGACGGAAAAAGCATCCATTTTAAACCCAAACCATAATAGAACAAAAGAGATGATGTAGAACCCAAACCCGGCGTGGATACGTACCTGCTGCAGATCCACCGCTCCCTGAGCCACTGAGAACAGAGGGTGTGAGCCAAAGTCCGAAGCGTCGAAGACCTTAGGCCAGCACAGAGAGACACAAGCAGTTAGAGTCTGCCCCTTCATCTGTCTATAGAGGGTTTATTCAGACCTCCAGATTGATTCTGATAAGTTGTTTGGGTTCTACATCATACGACAGGCCTGTTAATCTGCTTCGTTAGACAGTGGTGGTAATGAAGCGAATGTTGTGATCCCTCTACGGGACACTAAAAAACTGGGGAAGGTGTAACCACAAAGTCCCAGATTTAATTACCAGATTCAGTTCCTGCCTCATTTCGGTCGCTTGTACCCGCGATCTCATTCTTTCGGTCACCACCCACAGCTGGTGACCATAGGTGAGGGTAGGAATGTAGATCGACTTGTAAATCGAGAGCTTTACTTTTCGGCTCAGTTCTCTCTTTACCACGACGGACCGATGCAGCTTCCTAGTTATTGCTGATGCCGCACCGATCCGCCTGTCGATCTCCCGCTCCATCCTTCCCCCACTCGTGAACAAGACCCCGAGATACTTAAACTCCTCCACTTGGGGCAGGACCCTGTCCCTGACCCGCAGGGGGCATTCCACCCTTTTCCGTGCGAGGACCATGGTCTCGGATGAAGAATGAGATCGCGGGTACAAGCGGCCGAAATGAGCTTCCTCCACAGGGTGGCTGGGCTCTCACTCAGAGATCGGGTGAGGAGCTCTGCCATCCGGGAGGAGCTCGGTGTCGAGCCGCTCCTCCTCCAGGTCGAGAGGAGCCAGATGGGGTGGTTCGGGCATCTGGTCAGGATGCCCCCCGAGCGCCTCGCAGGCGAGGTGTTTTGGGCACGTCCCAGCAGGAGGAGACCAAGGGGCAGACCCCGGACCCGCTGGAGAGACTATGTCTCACAGCTGGCCGGGGAACGACTTGGGGTCCTCCTGGGTGAGCTGGAGGATGCAGCTGGGGAGAGAGAGGCCTGGGCTGCCCGCTTGAGGCTGTTGCCCCCGCGACCCGACCCCGGAACAAGCGGAAGATGACGGAACGCAAGAGTTCCTGACTCAAGCTCAGGACAAAGTGTCCTTGATAAAAGACTCTTAAGCCCTAATTCGGACCCACCTCTGGTACTGTGGGGAGAGCGGGGGTAAAGGGGCGGTTCCTGCTGCTGTGTTTAAAAGTAAAACAAGAACTTTTCCCCAGGAACAATAAAATATGCAGTTATTAAATATTATATTTACAAATTTTTGAAAACTATTTGCTTCTTCTGTATTTTATTGTTTAAATTTTTTAGAACAAATCTTAAACTTTCATGGGTCTGCTCGACACTGGTTGCCACGGTGATAACAGCGTTTCCTTTTTATAAATCCGCCCACAGAATGTGGAATAAGCATCAGACCAGTGGTGGGCAAACTTTTTGATTTGCGGGCCACATTGGGTTCTGATATTTGACCAAGGGGTCGGAACAGGAGCAGACGGATGGCATGCTTTGGTAAACAAGTGGGCTAGATATGGAAAGCCATTGAGGCCACTACACGTACGTAATCTAGCACGCTAACGTTAAAATCAAACGCCCTAGTGCTTAAAGAATACGTGCATCAAGCGCGGTAGGTTTAAAATTTAGGTTTGAAGTCTCCTGACAATTTATTTTGACAACGTGTGCATCACAGAAACACACACATTTTAATAGGAGCAGTGTTGATGTATCTTTGACACCATCTAGTGACGAAACATCAGAATCGCAGGGGAAATAAAACTAACATGATTTATTTGTTTAATTTTTTTAGGGCTGGATTAAAATGTTTAACAGGCCGTATGTGGCCCGCGGGCTGAAATTTGCCCATGCCTGCGTTAGACACTTGAACAGTCCACGAGTTTGATGTCCCACGAACCACTGGAGGAATTTTAATCCTCAGTACAGACTATAAATGAACTGAGTAGGTTTGAAAGGGTGTGTGATTAAAGATCAATGTCACAAATTCAGAATCCATACCCAACGTGCTCACTCTATTCATCCCTCATTGGGGAAAATTTATGTGCTGCACTCCTACACCGCAGCAGGCTGCCACGACGGTGCCAATGGTTAGAGAAACGGGGGTTAGGTGTCTTCTCCAGGGACCCTAGACGTACACTCAGTATGCGAACCTGCGAACTTCCGGTTGACATCCGGACTGCAGGTGAACGTTCTGACCACTGAGCCACCGTCTCCCCCACAGTGATCACGTGCACTATAAACGTGCATGATGACTACAGCGTTACGTCCCAGAGTTCATTTATTATTTTCCTGATTTAAACAGAGATAATAATCAGATCCCAGAAGGTTGTAGGTAATCTGACTGATTGTTGGGGTATGAGTTGCCTGATCGTATTCGAGGTACCCGTTGGTCGTTAAATCTCCTTCAGCAGTAAAGATAAGAGCTGAGAGAATCATTTTTAGGTTTGGTAACACCTCCGCTGGCACCGACATCCATCTTCAAAAAGTCTCTGTTCTGCTTCACTGACGTGTGACAAAACATCGAGGATCTCAGTTGTTCTGAACGCTTTGGGAAAATTCTCCAGGAGACACCGAGAGGCAGTCAGGCTGAACCGAGATCTTTAAACACACACACACACACAGTTTCTTTTTCTGCGTTCAGGAGCCTCATTTATAAACCCTGCTTCTATACGCCAATGTCTCTGCCAATTTGTTTGGTTTACAAAGGTGACGGAGGGCATGGAATTAAGCAAATAGAAAGACGTGGTGGAAAGTGAAGCTTGGACAGTGAAATGAAGCATTTGAAGCAGAGAAGAAATAATAAGAAAACACACATGAATACCATGGTCCTCGCCCGGAAAAGAGTGGAATGCCCCCTGCGGGTCAGGGACAGGGTCCTGCCCCAAGTGGAGGAGTTTAAGTATCTCGGGGTCTTGTTCACGAGTGGGGGAAAGATGGAGCGGGAGATCGACAGGCCGATCGGTGCGGCATCAGCAATAACTAGGACGCTGCATTGGTCCGTCCTGGTAAAGAGAGAGCTGAGCCAAAAAGAAAAGCTCTCTATTTACAAGTCGATCTACGTTCCTACCCTCACCATGGTAACCAGGATCTACGTTCCTACCCTCACCATGGTAACCAGGATCTAGGTTCCTACCCTCACCATGGTAACCAGGATCAACGTTCCTACCCTCACCATGGTAACCAGGATCTACGTTCCTACCTTCACCATGGTAACCAGGATCTACGTTCCTACCCTCACCATGGTAACCAGGATCTACGTTCCTACCCTCACCATGGTAACCAGGATCTACGTTCCTACCCTCACCATAGTAACCAGCTGTGGGTGGTGACCGAAAGAATGAGATCGCGGGTACAAGCGGCCGAAATGAGCTTCTTCCGCAGGGTGGCTGGACTCTCACTCAGAGATCGGGTGAGGAGCTCTGCCATCCGGGAGGAGCTCGGTGTCGAGCCGTTCATCCTCCAGGTCGAGAGGAGCCAGATGGGGTGGTTCGGGCATCTGGTCAGGATGCCCCCCGAACGCCTCGCAGGCGAGGTGTTTCGGGCACGTCCCACCGGGAGGAGACCAAAGGGCAGACCCTGGACCCGCTGGAGAGACTATGTCTCACAGCTGGCCAGGGAACGACTTGGGATCCTTCCAGGTGAGCTAGAGGATGCAGCCAAGGAGAGAGAGGCCTGGGCTGCCTGTTTGAGGCTTTTGCCCTCGCGACCTGACCCCGGAACAAGCGCAAGATGACGGAACGGAACACATGAATACGTGTCAGGGTAGGACCATGCATAAGAAAAATGGAGCACATCATGGAAACGGTTAATTAAGATACATGAACGTTGTTAATCACTGTCTTTGAACTCCTTTTGAAACCACTAGCCGTCGTCCACCTGCTGCAAAACAATATTTCACACCCTTCACATAAAGATAATTAATAACAACAACATTCTGATTCCTTCTCTACTGCTTTATCTCGAACCAGGTCACAGGGGCGACTGCCTCCTAAACTCATATGGGAGGATCCTGAGGTGTTCCCTGTCCAGCTGTGAGACATAGTCTCTCCAGCAGGTCCAAGGTCTGCCGCTGGGTCTCCTCTCGGTGAGACGAAACATCTCACCAGCGAGGCGTTCGGAAGGCATCCTAACCAAACACCCTGACCACCCCATCTGGCTTCTCTCAACCTGGAGGAGGAACAACTCTACTCTGAGCTCCTCCCAGATGGCAGAGCTCCTCCCACTATCTCTGAGAGATAGCTCAGCCACCCTGCAGAGGAAGATCATTTCAGCAGCTCATTATGAGTTTTTTTAAAAGTTCTATTAAGCCTTTAAAGTTTTTTCAGCTTTTCTGTTGCATAGATTAGGTTTAACCACTTTGGACATACGTGAGTTTAATCCCCTCTGAAAATATCCTCGATTTTCAGATTAATTAGTTCAAATAGACATTAGGTGTGAGTGTGAATGTGACTGGTGGTTGATCCTCCTATGAGCTCCTGAGACAGACTGCAGACCGACTACCAGGCAGGTAAAGAAGTGGAGGTCTGCGCTCACAGTCATTTTTTAGTTTATTTCAGTGACAAATCAGCGTGCGGCACTCAAAAAGGTATTATGGTGACTGCCTCTCTCTGCTGTCTCTCTTTTGTGTTAGAATCCAGCTTCAAGCTCCTCCTCTTCCAGGACAAACAGCTCCAGTTATGTCTCCTCACTTCCAGTGAAGACAGGCGATACCAGCTTATTGGCCGAGCGTTGCAGATGCAGCGCCTCATTTGCATGATGTAAATTTGGAGCTCAACGCATCTGTCTTATTGTAGATTAAATACAGAGCTTATGAATGATTCATTTATTCAGATTTTGTGATTCAATGTTGATCCATAATTGTTCCAACGCGCGCTTCCTCCCAGCTGCTGCGGGGCGCAGCAGGTTAGAGGAGATTCATTTTTAGAAAACAAAAACTACAAAATAAAATAGAAAACATGTTTATATTAAAGTTCATTAAAGGTCAGCCTCTTAGGTTGTGTTTTATTGATTCTAATTAAGATATTAAAGTGGCGTGGGGTCATATTGACGGTTGCGGCGGTCCTAGTGTTAAAAGTAGTTGGATCTAATCCGTGAAGATTTAGTTTAATAATTAAAGCCTCGTTTCTGACAGTCTTTGTGTTCAGTCACCTTCTTATCCGTCTATCTCTTACGGAGTCGCAGGGCGTGCCGGAGCCCATCCCGGCTGATTCAAGGCGAGGGGTAGGGTACACCCCATACAGGTCGCAAGTCTGTCGCAGGGCCATACACACACTCATTCCTAGGGACAATTTGGCACTGGCCAATCAACCTAACATACATGTCTTTGGAGGGTGGGAGGAAACCAGGGTACCCGGAGTAAACCCACACAGACATGGGGAGAACATGCAAACTCCACACAGAAAGGACAGTGTTCCAAGCCTCATACCCCCCTTGACCTTCTTGCTGTGAGGACACTGTGCTCGTCTGATATCTTTTTTTTTTCAGTGACTGAAACAAGCCTCTCTGACTTTCATCTAATTCTCGTTTTTCTCTCAGATTTTATTTCCATCTGTGTTTTATTTACATTACGACTCCGTCGCCCGACGCAGCAGGTTTTATAATCATAATAGTGTTTACATTGGCTCACTTCCAAACCTCAGACAGGAGAAAATCACGTCCACCGCTGGGGATGATGAAGAAACTATTTGTCTGTCTAATAAAGTAAATAAAGAACTGATTTCCATCTTGTAAAACATAGGTTCAGGTTCAGTAGAAGCTCTGAATGATCCCGGTGGATCACTCATTCAGCTCAAGTGACTTCATGTAATTAAAGAAACAAACGGTTGTTTTAACTCGAATCAGCAACAGTGAAAAAAATAACTTGGAGGAAATAAAACCATAAAAAATCAATGTAATCCTTTAAATTGAGTGTTGGAGGAAACCGGAGCACCCGGAGAAAACCCACACATACACGGGGAGAACATGCAAACTCTACATGGAAAGGGCAGTGTTCCAAGCCTTGTCTCCACCCTGGACTCAGACCTCCAACCTTCTAGCTGTGCTACCCTCTGCGCCCCTCTGCCGCCCACAATCAATGCTTTCTGGTCAAATCCAGACATGTTACACAGCAGGACAACCACGTCTCTGTCTGGATTTAAATCCTTAATTTCAGATATTGTTTACCAACACAGAGCGTGAAGCTTGGCCGACCTACCGTTTAGCTACAGAGTTACACACAGACGGGAATGGATGCTTTTGTGTTTGACGTTAAAGCGTCTGAATGTTTTCAGAAGGCTACGCTAACGTATGAAATCTGTGACAGTAGTAAGTAAGTGATCAGAGACACCAGGTGGCGCTGGTCCAGTTAGAGGATCGGAACATTAGTGTGTTTCCTTCTCAGTGTTCTACAAAGACAGAAAGTATCCCCACATCATGATCAAACCACCACCGTGCTTCTTAATGCCCCTGTGGTCATAACGTACATGGTGATGTTTTTATTTTGCTAAACAAAGATAAAAAGCTTCAATTAAGTCAAAGTTTGCAGAGATGGGATTTTTATTATTTTTAATTTAAGAGAACATTTCATAGTGGACACTCCTCCACTCCTTAAAGGGGAGGAGTTTAAGTATGACAGGGGTCTTGTTCAAAAGTGGGGGAAAGATGGAGCAGGAGATCGACAGATGGATTGGTGCGGCGTCAGCAATAACGAGGACGCTGCATCGGTCCGTCGTGGTAAAGAGAGAGCTGAACCGAAAAGCAAAGCTCTCGATTTACAAGTCGATCTATGTTCCTACCCTCACTATGGTAACCAGGATCTACGTTCCTACCCTCACCATGGTAACCAGGATCTACGTTCCTACCCTCACCATGGTAACCAGGATCTACGTTCCTACCCTCACCATGGTAACCAGGATCTACGTTCCTACCCTCACCATGGTAACCAGCTGTGGGTGGTGACCGAAAGAATGAGATTGCGGATACGAGCGGCCGAAATGAGCTTCTTACGCAGGGTGGCTGGGCTCTCACTCAGAGATCGGTGTCGAGCCGCTCGTTCTCCAGGTCGAGAGGAGCCAGAGGGGGTTTTTAAGCGCCTCGCTGGTGAGGTGTTTTGGGCACATCCCACTGGGTGGAGACCAAGAGGCAGATCCCGGACCTGCTGGAGAGACTATGTCTCACAGCTGGCTGGGGAACGACTCAGGATCCCTGGTACGACACAGCCGATGAGGATTTAAAGACCAGCTTGTCTCTTTCTGTGTGTGTTGAGGAGTTAATCTGACAGAGTGTAAGTCTATGTAGACAGATCAGTGATGATAGCATGACTCCACTATCACTGCAACAGGGTTGTTGGTTTAAAGACGAGGGTTTGAATACCAGCCTCTCTCTCAGTGGATGAGCTCCGAGGGTATAAACGATCAAATCCAGGCATCCAGCACCCTCCCATTGATCGGAAGTCTGCAACCAAATATGAACAGTCTGTCTCTGCACGCCTCGTCAATAGTCCGGCATCCTGTCCTGGTGTACCCTGCCTCTTGCTACCTCGCTCATTTGTACATCTTTGCACCCATGCTTCCCTCTGGCGAAGAGCGGAATTCTGACTAGAGGAAGGAAAAATGAAATTCCATTTGTTTTACCAGGCTGTTCCTAAGCAGCCCCTCCCCAGACATTTTTAGGAGGATGACCAGTGAGTGTTAAATACAGTTGGAGGTAGAGCCTTTAGCTACCAAGCTCCAGTTTTATGGAATAAGCTCCCAGCTCAAGTGAGAGAGGCAGACAGTGTTCCTACATTTAAAGGGAGGCTTAAAGCATTCCTGTTTGAACAAGCTTATCAACAGGCCAGATAGAAACAGATTCAATTAGCTGATATAATTATTAGTTGGCTGCTAGATAGTAAAAGCTGGGGAAAGTATGGTACATTGGGGTTCTGTCCTCTAATTCTATCTACTATTCTCTTCCAGACTGTCTTGGCTCTTTCCCCGTACCCCCTACTCTAACCCTCTACCCTAAACCCCTGGCTTTCTATCTCATTCATTGTTCTAAATTGTCTGTTTATTTAGAATTACACTGCTAGTTGGTACAATACAATTCACATGTCGTCCACCTCTCTCCCTCCTCTCTGGGAGAGAACCCCATTCAGGACTCTGCGTTCCTGTCCTGGGCATGGCCACACCGAGGAGACCTCCGCGCTTTTTCATCCCCGTTCCATCAGGATGAAATCCATCTACTCATTCCCGCAGTGGGCATCGCTGGGCTGGGGAGTCTCCCGTGTCTCCATCAGGATGAAGAACATCTACTCATCCCCGTACTGGACATCTCCGGGCTGAGGAGTCCCCCAGTGTTTCCATCAGGATGAAGAACATCTACTCATCCCCGTACTTGACATCTCCGGGCTGAAGAGCCCCCCGTGTTTCCATCAGGATGAAGAACATCTATTGACTTCTTTAGATATTTAGCTGTAGATTAGATTAAGCTAATGTTTAAACAATAATCTTTGACACATTGTTTGCTCGTCCCGGGGGAGGGATCTCTCTTTCACATGGATCCCCATGAGGTTTCTTATTTTTTCCCCCACTGATGGGTTTTTTAGGAGTTTTTCCTCACCGAGAAGGAGAGTCTAAGTGCATAGATGTGCTAGTCTTGTTTAGTTAGCATTTGTTAGTTATTTTTCTTGTTGTGTATTTGTGTTAATACATTCCTCTTTTTCTTGTGAAGCCCATTGAGACGGACATTCTGTGATTTTGGGCTATACAAATAAAATTGAATTGAATTGAATTGAATTAAATAACTACATGTCTCTTGCTTCAGGGTTACCTGGTTTCCTGCCAGCAGCACGGTTCCAGGCGTCGGACTAGGTCGGTAGGGGATGGTCGCTCCTTTAGGCGGAGACTGCAGATCGATGGAGAAAAGAGACAAATTAAAAAGTCAATATAAGTACATTTAATATAAAAAATAAAATTAAATCACACGTTGACTTACTCAACATTCTCAGCCATGATGAACAGAATTTAAAGCGTTGATTAAAAGTTTTAAGATATGTAAACAAATTCTTATACTTCTTTCGGCATTTCCCTTCAGGGGGCGCCACTGCAAGTCAGTTTCTTCCATCTAACCCTATCTCCTGCATCCTCTTCAGTCACACCAACTATCTTCATGTCTTCCTTCACTGTATCCATGAACCTCCTCTTTGGTCTTCCTCTAGTCCTCTTTCCTGGTGGTTCCAAACCCAGCAACCTTCTTCTGATGTACTCTCTCTCTCTCCTCTGCACATGTCCAAACCATCTCAGTCTGACCTCTCTGACTTTAAAACCTCTAACATGTGCTGTTCCTCTGATCCTGTCCATCCTGGTCACTCCCAAAGAGATCCTCAGCATCTTCATCTCTGCTACAAACATCTCTGTTTCCTGTCTTTTCCTCAGTGACACTGTCTCTAGACCAATCAGCATGGCCGCTCTCACCACACTGTCTCTAGACCAATCAGCATGGCCGCTCTCACCACACTGTCTCTAGACCAATCAGCATGGCCGCTCTCACCACACTGTCTCTAGACCAATCAGCATGGCCGCTCTCACCACACTGTCTCTAGACCAATCAGCATGGCCGCTCTCACCACACTGTCTCTAGACCAATCATCATGGCCGCTCTCACCACGGTTTTGTACACTTATTCTTTCATTTTATCTGAAACTCTTCTGTCACACATCACACCCGATACTTTCCTCCACCCGTTCCAGCCTGCCTGCACGTGCTCCTTCACCTCTCTTCCACACTCTCCATTGCTCTGGACTGTTTATCCTAAGTACTTAAAGCCTTCCACGTTCTTTATCTCTTCTCCCTGTAACCTCTCTTTTCCATTTGGATCCCTCTCATTCACACACATGTACTCTGTTTTACTCTGACTAATCTTCAAACCTCCACCTCTCCAGCTTTTCCTTCACCTCTTCCCTCCTCTCACTACAGATCACAATGTAAGGATAATGCAAAGAATGTAAGTAATGTAGACTCCACTCTGGTTCTAAAACTATCCGGTGGTGTTAAAGATGGCTGCAGGTCTGTACGGTGACTAAACCCTCATTCTGACACAAACAGGTTCAAACATAAACTCTATGAAACATTCTTCTTTATTCTGTTTGTCATTTTAACTATTTTTATCTTTGCCGTCACGTCGACTATCGTCATGTCGCGCAGCCTCTAAAAATAAATCAAAGACCCGTGGATTGATTGTCGCTTGAGCTGCTGCTAGAAGAGATCTGAATCATCTCACAGACGCTTTAATCCGACTCGAAAAGACATGGAAAAGTAAAAAAATTAAAGAAAAGTTTTACAGAATGAAATTTCTCTACCTTGTTACCCTCACCATGGTAACCAGGATCTAGTTCCTACCCTCACCATGGTAACCAGGATCTAGTTCCTACCCTCACCATGGTAACCAGGATCTAGTTTCTACCCTCACCATGGTAACCAGGACCTACGTTCCTACCCTCACCATGGTAACCAGGATCTAAATTCCTACCCTCACCGTGGTAACCAGGATCTACGTTCCTACCCTCACCGTGGTAACCAGGATCTACGTTCCTACCCTCACCGTGGTAACCAGGATCTACGTTCCTACCCTCACCTTGGTAACCAGGATCTACGTTCCTACCCTCACCTTGGTAACCAGGATCTACGTTCCTATCCTCACCTTGGTAACCAGGATCTACGTTCCTACCCTCACCATGGTAACCAGGATCTACGTTCCTACCCTCACCATGGTAACCAGGATCTATGTTCCTACCCTCACCATGGTAACCAGGATCTACATTCCTACCCTCACCATGGTAACCAGGATCTATGTTCCTACACTCACCATGGTAACCAGGATCTACATTCCTACCCTCACCATGGTAACCAGGATCTACATTCCTACCCTCACCCACAGATGGTTACCGAAAGAATAAAATTGCAAAAATAAGCTTCCTCTGTAGGGTGGCTTCCTCTGTACGGTGTCGAGCTGCTCCTCCTCCAGGTCGAGATGAGCCAGATGGGGTGGTTTGGGTATCTGGTCAGGATGCCTCCCGAGCACCTCACAGGTAAGGGGTTTTGGGCACGTCACACCGGGAGGAGACCAATAGGCAGACCCCGGACCCTCTGGAGAGACTATGTCTCACAGCTGGCGGGGAACGACTTGGGATCCTCCTGGGTGAGCTGGAGGATGCAGCTGGGATGAGAGAAGCCTGGGCTTCCCGTCTGAGGCTGTTGCCCCTCGCCACCCGGCCCCGGATGAGCGGAAGATGACGGAACGGAGGGTTATAAAAGAATATTTTTGAGCTGCTGTTCGTCTTTTTTTTCTGTTTTCAAACAGCGTTAAACAAATGTTTCCATATTAATTTTCTTTGCTGCATCTTTTAAAACAGCAGTTTGTCCTTTTTTTAGTGTCTTTTTATTAGAAAAATAAAATGGAAAAGTGACACAAAGCTTACGAGTGTTCACTCCCGTATCGATGATGACGAAAAACACAATGTACGGCTTTAGAAACAGAAAAACACAACAGAATATTGATTTTGAATGAAAGAAAATGTCAACTTTAAGAATAAAAACAGTAAAACTAGAAACAAAGACAGTCACTTCTGGGCTGCCCGCTGCTGGGGGATGGGGGCGATGGGGAGGGAGGCACCCAGAGATGCGGTTGTGTGTTTCTTTTTGGAGACAGACCTGGGGGCGGTCTCGCTTGAGCCCGCTGGAGCCCTTCGTCACTAGTTGGGGTTAAGAAGTGCATGGGGGTGAGCAACATGGGAGAGTTGGCAGGGCTACCGGTGAGGGGCTGGGGTAGTGAAGAGGGGCACTTGATGTGTAGAGGTGGTCTTTGGGCTGCCTGGGTCGGGCACCTGGCTGTGTTTTGTGCTGTGGTGATTGCATATGGGGTGGCCTGGTCCTGCTGGGTCCATGGTTAAGCCCCGGCTTGGCAGAGTTGAGGCCCTCGGCCCATGGGGTGAGTGCTCCCCTCTTGGTCTGGGTCTTGGCTTCCGACACCCCTTGGGCTCACCTGCCCAGGAAGACAGACCACCGTCTTCTGAATTGTTTATCCCTAATGGGGCTGTAGGGGCTGATTTCAGGTGAGAGGCAGGATACACCCTGAACAGGTTGCAATTCTGTTGCAGGACCACACATACAGACAACCATCCACCCACCCAGGATACGGTACCTCTTGTTGTCTGACCGTACAGTGTTTATTTTTATTTATACATTCAATCTTTTTTTTTTGTCTTTTCAGGTTTTTGATTTTATTTACTTTCTTTGTTTTCATGTCTTTTCTGTGGTCCCAGGACCGGCTTGGGCCTAGCAGGAATCGAACCAGGTTCTCCAGGTCATAAGATGGTATCTCTACCACTAGGCCAACGCCCCTGGGACCATACATTCAATCATTTTTTATACTTATAACAGGATTCTGTCAACATTTCAAAGTGCTCAACCAGAACCGAAGAGGAGACAAGTAATCAGCAGCTAGAAAAAAACAACTAGGATTTTATTCACGTCCTCTGATCAGGTATTGCGTTGCATCATATCCCAGCATGCATGGGGTGGAGGGCAAGGAGAGAGGGATCCATCATCAGATAAAAAGCTTTCTGACAGGAGATCAAACAGAAGAAGGAATGTTTTTCACAGCAGAATTTTAGTTTAGATTATTTAACTAAGATCAGCGTTTTTTTTTTTTCTTCTCAGAATACCAACGAACCCGTTTGACTTCAGATTTCAGACTCAGAGCGAATGCTAATTATCCCCACACTGCAAACGATGGATCAGAGTGTTTCCATCAGAGGATTATTGGGGTGAAAATCTCTTTGATGTGGGGTCACAGTGAGGTAAAGGATAGAGGAACTCAGACTCATTAGGGTGCACAGGATGGACCTCTAATACACCTGAGGGTTCTTTAACCTGAGTCTTATTTTATTTGTCAGACCGTCTCTGACAGGTTTGGCATCTCGATGTGACTCTGAGAAGCCAGCTGATGGCTTTTAACGGGTCAGGTGATTGGACAAAAGACTCAACGATAAAAATTTTCTTTTGCTTTAAAAATAGTTTAAATGTTTAAAATTTAGCTGAAGAAACGTCGTCAGCGGTGCTGCATGTAAAAGGTTTAAAAAGATGAAAGTTATTTTAATGGAGGAGTTTAGGTATCTCAGGGTCTTGTTCACGAGTGGGGGAAGGATGGAGCCGGAGATCAACAGATGGACCGGTGCAGCGTCAGCAATAACTAGGACGCTGCATCGGTCCGTCATGGTGAAGAAAGAGCTGAGATGAAAAGCAAAGTTCTGGATTTACAAGTCAATCTATGTTCCTACCCTCACCATGGTAACCAGGATCTACGTTCCTACCCTCACCATGGTAACCAGGATCTACGTTCCTACCCTCACCATGGTAACCAGGATCTACGTTCCTACCCTCACCATGCTAACCAGGATCTACGTTCCTACCCTCACCGTGGTAACCAGGGTCTACGTTCCTACCCTCACTATGGTAACCAGGATCTATGTTCCTACCCTCACCATGGTAACCAGGATTTACGTTCCTACCCTCACCATGGTAACCAGGATCTATGTTCCTACCCTCACCTTGGTAACCAGGATCTACATTCCTACCCTCACCGTGGTAACCAGGGTCTACGTTCCTACCCTCACCATGGTAACCAGGGTCTACGTTCCTACCCTCACCATGGTAACCAGGATCTATGTTCCTACCCTCACCATGGTAACCAGGATCTACGCTCCTATCCTCACCATGGTAACCAGGGTCTACGTTCCTACCCTCACCATGGTAATCAGGATCAACATTCCTACCCTCACCATGGTAACCAGGGTCTACGTTCCTACCCTCACCATGGTAATCAGGATCAACATTCCTACCCTCACCATGGTAACCAGGGTCTACGTTCCTACCCTCACCATGGTAACCAGGATCTACGTTCCTACCCTCACCATGGTAACCAGGATCTATGTTCCTACCCTCACCATGGTAACCAGGATCTACGTTCCTACCCTCACCGTGGTAACCAGGGTCTACGTTCCTACCCTCACCATGGTAACCAGGATCTACGTTCCTACCCTCACCATGGTAACCAGGGTCTACGTTCCTACCCTCACCATGGTAATCAGGATCAACATTCCTACCCTCACCATGGTAACCAGGGTCTACGTTCCTACCCTCACCATGGTAACCAGGATCTATGTTCCTACCCTCACCATGGTAACCAGGATCTACGCTCCTACCCTCACCATGGTAACCAGGGTCTACGTTCCTACCCTCACCATGGTAATCAGGATCAACATTCCTACCCTCACCATGGTAACCAGGGTCTACGTTCCTACCCTCACCATGGTAACCAGGATCTACGTTCCTACCCTCACCATGGTAACCAGGATCTACATTCCTACCCTCACCATGGTAACCAGGATCTACATTCCTACCCTTACCATGGTAACCAGGATCTACGTTCCTACCCTCACCATGGTAACCAGGATCTACGTTCCTACCCTCACCATGGTAACCAGGATCTACGCTCCTACCCTCACCATGGTAACCAGGATCTACGTTCCTACACTCACCATGGTAACCAGAATCTACGTTTCTACCCTCACCATGGTAACCAGGATCTACGTTCCTACACTCACCATGGTAACCAGAATCTACGTTTCTACCCTCACCATGGTAGGAACACATCAGGATCCTTCTGGGTGAGCTGGAGGATGCAGCTGGGGCGAGAGAATATTGGGCTTCCCGTCCCATGACCCAACCCCAGATAAGCCGAAGACGACGGAACAGAAGGTGTTTTATAGTTAGAGACATATGCCTTATGCAGACAAACATGTCGGGGTTCAAGTTTTTCTTGATTTATAACTCAAATAAATCAAATTAATTCTCCAATAAAACTCTTTTTCCTTCATGTCAAACAGTTTCTCTGCAGCTCGGACACGTACCTCCAGTATTACAGTACAGATGAGTTTAACACACTGGATGATG
This sequence comes from Neostethus bicornis, assembly GCA_902685375.1. Lineage (NCBI taxonomy): Eukaryota > Metazoa > Chordata > Actinopteri > Atheriniformes > Phallostethidae > Neostethus > Neostethus bicornis. Next base: position 7,102,690 of record LR738541.1, read on the forward strand.
GCCTCCTGGCTCCCCGATATCGTCACCTCCCTCTCTGTGGAATTGGGGAGCAGGTCTCCAGCCACCTGAACCTGAGCACCTGTCGTCTGAAAACACACACACAGAAATAATCACTAATCAGAGGTGCACAGAACTGAAAATGTACACGGAGCGTCACAATGAAGGGGCAAGGGTACCACGTTACCCCGTTTAGTCAAACAGGATATTTTACGTGGTGTTATATTTTACACCTCGATGCCCCCTTGCCCCTACCCGCCGGCGTCCCAGTCTGGTCGCACTGTGTCCAACCTGGCATCCCAAAAGCTGGAGTCCTGAATGGGTCACAAAGCCAGGCCGCAGTGGAGAACACCAAACTGGTCTCTCTGTATTTCACTGGGTTGCTCAAGTGAACAACCGGATGTTTCCATGGAAACCGTAAAAACACAGGAAGCACCTCTTCTAGATCGACTCCTTCTCTGCACCTCCGCCAGGATTGAACCAACCATTTGTTGTTTTCTTTGTTTCAACATTAAAGAAATAAAAAATGAAATACATCCAAAGTCCTGCTTAGTGATGAGTTAAATATTCTGGTCTTAGATTCTATGATAGAGGTGTGTGACCGCGTCACACTCAGAGGGAGATCAAATCCAGATTAGACCAAGTGAAATCCATTTTCAGAGCTTCTAGTCACACACTGAGTCTCCCTGACAGCATGTACTCACCTCTCTGATCTCCTTGATCTTTGACCCGCCTTTACCGATGAGTGAGCCACACTGGCTGGCCGGGATGACCAGCCGTAAGGTGACCGGTGGCTTGCTGGTCACGGTACCGTTTGCTACCAAAGCTGTGAGGTCCTGAAATGAACAAAATAAAAAGTATTCAGTCAAAACATCTCGAGTTGAAATGAAATCCAGATCATACAAGAACTGGATTTATCTGGTGTGTAGCTAGTCCAGGCCATTGGAATTTTTTCTACCTCTCTGTAGAAACAGTCTGACCTTGCAGCGTTAGGGTTCACTCACTCTGGTCAGGACTGAACGTGACGTATGTACCGTAATTTCACGACCATTAGGCGCACCGTACGAAAAGGCGCAGTCTCAGTCACACACCGCCTTACAACAACACACACGCAAGCATGCAAATGTGTGTATTAAAAAATAGATCGGGAGCAAAACTGAGTTTGGTTGTGTTTTATTTAAGTAGTAACGATACTAAACAAACACATTACCGGTAATAGTCTTTATTCAAATCCGTCAAAGTCCTCATCCTCTGTTTCAGAGCAGGTCCACTTCGCTCCTCGCTGTCAAAGTCACTGTCTGTACTGTGCGGCTCCTCAGAAAGGATACCAGCTTTTGAGAAAGCTCAGATAACAGTACCAGCAGACACGTTAGTCCAAGCATCTACAATCCATTGGCAAACTGTAGCGTAACTCGCCCGGCGCTGCCTTCCACCCTTCGGTCATCCATCGCTCCCACGCCGCTCACACTTCACTCTTTAACGTTCTCATGCCTTTTCTTTCAGGTCCGCCTCGCGGGCACCGCGTTTTCTTTTAGGTCTGCTTTTTCTCACACACAAGGCGCACCGCACGAAAAGGCGCACCGCTCATTTTGAAGACCTGACGCTGACGCTGAGAGGTTGATTCACGCTTTCATCTCCTCCAGGCTGGATTACTGCAATGCCCTCCTTGTAGGGATCCCATGCAGGGGTTTACAAAAGCTCCAGCACATCCAGAACTGCGCTGCCCGGATCCTGATAAGGAGGCGCAAATATGACCATATCACTCCCATCCTCAAATCCCTCCACTGGCTTCCCGTTAAATACAGAATTCAGTACAAGCTCTGCCTCCTCACCCATCAGTGCATACACGGTACTGCACCTGTTTATCTCCAAGAACTCCTAACCCTCCACACCACTGTCCGAGACCTGCGCTCCTGCTCCTCCTCCTACTGCCTGCACCAACCAAGGACCAAACTCTCCACTATGGGGGACAGGGCCTTCTAGGCAGCTGCTCCACGGCTCTGGAATGATCTTCCTGAGAGCTTGAGGGCTCCATAAAAAAGACTGAAGACATTTTTATTTCTAAAGGCTTTTCAGTAAAGTTTTTAGTGTTGTTTTTTGTTGTGGTTTTATTTAATTTAGCTGTTTGTTGTTTCTTTTGGTCATTGTAGCACTTTGAGATCTCCACGGGAGATAGAAAGTGTGTTTACAAATAAAATTTTTATTATTATTATTATAAGAAAATCTAAGACTTTTATATGCACCTTATAGTCGTGAAATTACGGTAATCACTCATTGCAATTGTTAACGCATTCGATATCTGACGTAAAATGAAATTGAGCAGAAGCACTAGGGGGCGCCAGCTTGTGTTTAGTTTCAGTTGAGATAATTTAAGCTTCAAAGTGGACGTAAACGGTCAGAATGTTTCGGTAATGTGGTCATTTGAAGGTCACATCATCTGTTTCTCGTTACGTTCCTGGGCGTGTTTCAGTTCATCACGTGCTTAAAGTCGTGTTATTTAGAATAATCTACACAGGGGGCGGATCTTGTTTGAGTCACAACATGCATCAGTCTGTGATTGGTTGTCCATCCGTGTGGCCCAGTGACGGACTGAAGACCCTCTGCTGATCTCTGTAAAGCTGGCCCATCTTAAAAAAAAAAAGTAAAATAAAAATAAACAAAAAATATGTGAATCGTTTGTGCTGTAAAAATGTTCGTTTGTGCTATTTTAGTTTTTTAGATATTTACTATTCCTTTATAGATCAATATGACGTCATCCAGACCCTCATTAAGCTTAAAAATGCAAGAAAACTCCTAAAAAAGGTGTAAATTGTTTCTGCTGTTTTGTGTTAAAAAATGTTCCTTTGTGCTATTTTAGGTTTTTTATTTTAAGAACTACAAATTGAACAATGACGTCTTCAAAGATGGCGACGCCCGGAAATAACTGAAGGTTTGGATGACGTCATCGTCCAAATCATATCTCTTAAAATGAAATAAAAAAAAAAACAACGACAATAGCACAAACAAAAATTTTTACAGCACAAACAACTGACATATTTTTTGTTGATTTTTGTTTCTACTTTTTTTCAAAAAGGGGCGGGGCTTCACGGAGGTCCTCTGCAGGGTGTGGCACGAGTAAACAAACTTAAAAAAAAACAGAAAAAAATGTAGCAAAGATCAAAGTTTGAAAAATTTATACCAGAATTCTTATTGAAATATTGATGTTTTTGCAACTCTAGCATTAATAAAATCAAATCGATGGCCTTGCTCGTGTGTGTGTGTGTGTGTGTGTGTGTGTGTGTGTGTGAGTTTAAATCCTTCAGACGGATGATGTGCATGCAGACCACGTCCATCTGATTGCCAGCACCGACCGAGCAGCATTTCCATTTCAGATGCAACTCCGCACCGAGTCCAAGTCGCCTAATTGATTGAACCAATCGTATTAAGAGCTCGATTCAGACGGTTATTTATTACCTGAGTTAATTAAAGAAAGAGGGAGCGAGCTTTTCCAGAAGGAGCCAAGCTGCTGGTTTCTAATGAGAAAAGAGGGAAAAACTACTGAAGAGGAAAAGACGGGGCGCAATTAAAAAGTGGAGAGCGACAGAAGCTTTTCTGACTGCAGGAGGACGAATAATTAAGAGGCGGAGATAAAAGTGTTTGTTTTTATCTGACTGCTTCGTCTTCATGTCGATCTCGATGAGGTTTCTTATTTTGTTTTTATGAATCAAACACTTCGTACGTCTGAGCTTATCTCCCAAACCATAGAAGGGTTTTTAATAAAACTAACCACAATCACTCAGTACCAACTATACATGAACTGATTAAATTAATGTATTTTCATGACTATAAGGCGCATATAAAAGTCTTAGATTTTCTTCAAAATGAGCGGGGCGCCCTACCGGGCAGTGCGCCCTATGTTGTTGTTGTTAAAAAACAACTGAAGCAGATAAACACTAGGCTTGCTGTGATTCCGAAGGTCTGATGAAGGAACTCCAACCACTGGAAAGAACCGGCCGTTCAAAGTAAGGCTACGAGCGGCGTAGGAGCGATGGATGACCAGAGGACACGCCAGCTTCATGAAGGGTGGAAGGCAGCGCCGGGCGAGTTACGCCACAGTTTGCCAATGGATTGTAGATGCTTGGACTAACGTGTCTGCTGGTACTGTTATCCGAGCTTTCTCAAAAGCAGGCATCATTTTATTTATTTGTTTATTTATTAGATCCCCATTAGCATCAGCAGCGAACTGCATCAGCTACTCTTCCTGGGGTCAAGTTAAATTTCAAATATTACAATTAACAAATGAAATCACATTCATGTAGCACAGTGAACCTAATTAAAAAAACAGTTTACATTTCTTATAAAAACACAAATATCCAAAAAAGAACATAACACTTTACAACAACAGCAACACAGCAATATCACATGAGATCATAGTTTGGTTGATGATAGTGCCTTTTAAGTTGTTTTTTGAAGCGTTTTCTTCTATTCTGTGGTAAATGATTCCACTCCTGCATAGCTGTAAACATGACTGTGCGTTGGCTCTGTGTAGTTTTACACTTTGGTAAAGTGAAGCACTGCCCTTCTGAATGTCTTGTGGAATAAAAATGTGTGTTTTTACTGAAAGGCAGTTTCTGGTAGAACATCAATGGTGTCTCAGTTGTAATAATATTTCTTAAAAAGTTAGCTTTGGTATATAACCATCGATCCTTTACAAACAGCCATGAGAGTTGTGAATGCATATTGGCCACACTTGTTCTAAAAGCACACTTTAGAGCCACACGAGCTGCTTTGTTTTGCAACAGCTGTAATTTCTTGATGTTATTCAATGAGGTATTTGACCACACAACTGCACAATAATCCAAATGAGACAATACTAGACTTTGAATATTTGATCATTTCCGAGGAGCTGCACGGTACAAAAAGTGACTCTGACAGCGAGGAAGGTGAACCTGCTATGTTGGATTTAGAGCAGCTGTTAGATTCTGAAACAGAGGATGAGGACTTGGATGGATTTAATAAATGACTTTATAACGACTGTAAATAATATTTCAATAAAACCAACCAAACTCAGTTTTACTCCACGATCTATTTTTAAATACACACACTTGTCTGCTTGTGTGTGTGTTGTTGTAAGGCAGACGTACGTAGTAGAGGATATGTAAATAAAACCTGCGCCTATGTGTGTGTTAAACACAGAGCATGCGAAACTGGGACTGTGCCTTTAAATACGGTGCACCTTTTGGTCGTGAACATACGGTATAAGTAGTGGTGAAACAGATGAGCCATCATCTACTCAGATCGATGTTTTCGCTTGTTTTCAAAGTATTTTTCTCTCATTTTAACTTAAATCGTGAATTGAATTATAAATTTGTTTTTAATCCCCAGAAGAAAATTTAAGAGCACTCAAAGGAAAAGTCTGATTTTACTAAACCTCTATTTTCTGATTTCTATGTATCTGATCTAATCTGTGCTCCAGGTTTTTCTCATCAGTTTCTAACCCGGTGGATTACAGGAGCACAGCCAAGCCTTGTCGTAATCCTCCGAACTCTGACCCGTCTCCCACACCTCTGTTTTATAATCTCTCTTTTTCAGTCTCATTAACTTTTCAGAGACCTGCTCCTTCCTCATCTTCATCCATCTTTTTTGTATTTTAATCCCTCTCCTGCGTCTTCTTCTCCTTTCATTGGATTTAAATCCCTCGTGCTTCTTCTGAATCTGTTCACTCTCCATCCGGTCCTGCTTTTCTACCTCCTCTTGTTTTCTTTCCTGCAGGATTTTAAAAACAGCTGCAGAGAGAAACCGCTACACGATGCTTAGATCAAAATCCATCCAATGTTAGAACCACAGTGACAGCAGTCTGCCTGGAGGCCCTCACAATCCCTTCTACAGGACCTCTTAACACAACATAAATGTATGGGAAACTTTTGCGTCTCAAAGTTTAAATGCTTTTGGAGACGGTGTACTTCACATTCAGTTCTGGGGCCTCGGGAGTGACCAGGATGAACAGGATCAGAGGAACAGCACATGTTAGAGGTTTTAAAGTCAGAGAGGTCAGACTGAGATGGTTTGGACATGTGCAGAGGAGAGAGAGAGAGTACATCAGAAGAAGGATGCTGGGTTTGGAACCACCAGGAAAGAGGACTAGAGGAAGACCAAAGAGGAGGTTCATGGATACAGTGAAGGGAGACATGAAGATAGTTGGAGTGCTTTTACCCATGGGGCCCGGCCGGGCTCAGCCCAAACAGCCCGATCCACTCAGTAGACCCGGAAAGACAGAAACTTAAAGTCCATCTAAAGGATCATTAGACCAAACACTCCCTGGGTTTGGGACTTCTAGTGTTAAATCGGTATTGGTAGTGCCGTAGTGTGTGTGTATGTGTGTGTGTGTGTGTGTGTGTGTGTGTGTGTGTTTACCTCCTCCAGCTTAAAGGTGATCATGGTGAAAGCTTTAAAGACGCAGTCGGTTGGACCCGTGATGGTGATGATCCTCTCTGGACAGGAACCCTCTGAGATGTTGATCCTGGCGCTGCTCTGTTAGGGGTGAGGAGGAGGTGGCGGAGGCAGGATGGAGGGGTGAGGGGATGTTTGAGGGGAGATTATTTTGATTTTAAAGGGAGGAGATGTTTGAACAGGGTTTATGAAGGAAAGAGAGGAGAAGGAGGGGATGAGTGACATTGGGTGGGCGAGAAAGAGAGAGAGAGAGAGAGAGAAGACGTTACTGGAGGGAAGAAAAACATGGCCGACAGATGATTTTTCATCACATTTCTTCTTCCTCCTTCCTAAAGGAGATTCACCTGAGATAGAAGAGGAGAGAGGAATTAAGGGAAGTGGGGGAGGGGAGAAATGAAGGAAATGAAGCCTAGAAGGCAGGTGGAGATTTCTGGAGCCAGATTAGGAAGGTGGAGAGAATGTTAAAGGGTTACCTGTCGCTATTTAAACTCACAGCATGCACGTTTATGGAAAACACATTGTGAGTTGAATCGAGCAAAGTGTAAATTTTCTAGTCAGAATAGTTTAATATGATCCAGGCTGGCGCCCTCTAGTGTCTCCGATCATTTTTATTTCACTCAGTGTTTGCACGCTTTAGTTTACAATGGTGAGCCCTCTGAAAATGGCCGGTCAATGAATGACGAGAGATGACACTATGATGTCAAACGCTGAGTCTGTTTGTAGTTAAATGTGACGATCAACTGAGTTTTTTGGTTTGTGTTAGAAACGATTCACAAACTTGAGAATTTAAATCTAAAACAAAGGTAACGTTCACAGATGACGTTGTTGCTCAGATAACCCTGTTAACGCTGTACTCACCGACCAGGAAGCAGTGATCGTTTACAGCAAAGAAGTACAAGCGAACAAATCCTAACGCTGCAAGTTCAGACTGTTTCTTCTTCTTCTTTCAGCATTTCCCTTCAGGGGGCGCCACAGCAAGTCAGTTTCTTCCATCTAACCCTATCTGCTGCATCTTCTTCAGTCACACCAACTCTCTTCATGTCTTCCTTCACTGTATCCATGAACCTCCTCTTTGGTCTTCCTCTAGTCCTCTTTCCTGGTGGTTCCAAACCCAGCATCCTTCTTCTGATGTACTCTCTCTCTCTCCTCTGCACATGTCCAAACCATCTCAGTCTGACCTCTCTGACTTTAAAACCTCTAACATGTGCTGTTCCTCTGATCCTGTCCATCCTGGTCACTCCCAGAGAGATCCTCAGCATCTTCATCTCTGCTACAAACATCTCTGCTTCCTGTCTTTTCCTCAGTGTCACTGTCTCTAGACTAATCAGCATGGCCGCTCTCACCACACTGTCTCTAGACCAATCAGCATGGCCGGTCTCACCACACTGTCTCTAGACTAATCAGCATGGCCGCTCTCACCACACTGTCTCTAGACCAATCAGCATGGCCGGTCTCACCACACTGTCTCTAGACCAATCAGCATGGCTGGTCTCACCACACTGTCTCTAGACCAATCAGCATGGCCGCTCTCACCACACTGTCTCTAGACCAACCAGCATGGCCGGTCTCACCACGGTTTTCTACCATTTTATCTGAAACTCTTCTATCACACATCACACCTGATATTTTTCTCCACCCGTTCCAGCCTGCCTGTACATGCTTCTTCACCTCTTTTCCACACTCTTCATTTCTCTGGACTGTCCAGATTAATCCTGTTAGTATCATCCGTGATCGATGATACCAATGATTTATCAGCTGGTTGATCAAATCAGACCATTTTCAACTTCTAAGTTATCTGTGTATTGGTTTTGACAATTTTTTCGTTTTGTCTTCTAAAATGTTTTATTCCTAATGGTCGAAGGGGGTGCCGGAGTTTATCTAGGCTGATTCAAGGTGAGAGGCAGGGTACACCCTGAACAGGTCGCCACACACACACTCATTCCTAGGGGTAATTTCATAGCAGCCAATCAACTTAACATGTATGTTTTTGGAGAAAACCAGAGAAAACCCACACATACACAGGAGAACATGCAAACTCTACACAGAAAGGACATTTATTCAAGCCTCGCACCTACTCAGGGACCAAAACCCCTGACCTTCTTGCTGTGCAGCCATCATGCTAACTCCAGCACCATCGTGCACACTGTGTCCATAAACATCTATGCTTGAGTTTGTTTCATCATTGACTGGATGTTTTATTTTCTGTCTGTTTAACCCTTTAAAATGTCTTTGTGGTGTTACGGGGACTTGGACGTGTCCTCCTCATGCTTCCACATGTTCTACCTCACATATCCTCATCATGTCACCCCAACGACTAACGCAGCGGGTCTCCATTACTCTTAAGTTGTAAGATTAATGTGGTTCGTTGTGTGAGGAGTGTGTGAGGAGTGAAAGCCCGACATGAAGGCCACGGATGACCCGGTGAGACGTTTTCACGCTGACTCTGTGTGTTGGATTAGTCAGTGTGAATAAACATGGAGAGGCAGGTTGGAGAATAAAAAAGAGTAACGAGGGGAGGACGTATTCACTGCTTGTCCTTGAGAGATAAATATCCTGTAAATATTAATGTGTGAGAAGCAGAAGAGACAAAAACAAGCTTTTATTTCCTAAAAAAATAAATACGGGTTAAAAAGGATCAACGTTCCTACCCTCACCGTGGTAACCAGGATCTACGTTCCTACCCTCACCGTGGTAACCAGGATCTAGTTCCTACCCTCACCATGGTAACCAGGATCTACATTCCTACTCTCACCGTGGTAACCAGGATCTACGTTCCTACCCTCACCGTGGTAACCAGGATCTAGTTCCTACTCTCACCGTGGTAACCAGGATCTACGTTCCTACTCTCACCGTGGTAACCAGGATCTACGTTCCTACCCTCACCGTGGTAACCAGGATCTACGTTCCTACCCTCACCATGTTAACCAGGATCTACGTTCCTACCCTCACCATGGTAACCAGGATCTACGTTCTTACCCTCACCATGGTAACAAGGATCTATGTTCCTACCCTCACCATGGTAACCAGGATCTACGTTCCTACCCTCACCATGGTAACCAGGATCCATGTTCCTACCCTTTCCATGGTAACCAGGATCTACGTTCCTACCCTCACCATGGTAATCAGGATCTACGGTCCTACCCTCACCACGGTAACCAGCTGTGGGTGGTGACCGAAAGAATGAGATTGCGGATACAAACGGCCGAAATGAGCTTCCTCTGCAGGGTGGCTGGGCTCTCGCTCAGAGATTGGGTGAGGAGCTCTGCCATCTGGGAGGAGCTCAGTGTCAAGCCGCTCCTCCTCCGGGTCGAGAGGAGTCAGATGGGGTGGTCCGGGCATCTGGTCAGGATGCCCCCCGAGCGCCTCGCTAGTGAGGTGTTTTCAGACAGGTCCCACCAGGAGGAGACTCAGAGGCAGACCCCGGACCTGCTGGAGAGACTATGTCTCTTAGCTGTGCAGGGAACACTTCAGGATCCTCGTTGGTGAGCTTTAACATGTGGCTAGGGTGAGAGAAGCTTGGGTTTCCTTCTGAGGCTGTTGCATGTGTAATTGCACATCCACTCCAGTAGTTGGCAGTGGTGGTCTGAGTGTCAGAATGTGTGCAGGGGTATTAGCCCAAATGGTTTCCTTCTTGGTGGGTGGGGGACAGGGGTGAGGGGATGGGGTGTAACAGAAAATAACTGAGAAGCACTGGATTAATGAGTCCAGAAAACGAGGTGACTCGTTTCTTACCTCTTCACGTATTCTTTTCACAGTTTCACCTTTCTGTGGAAACAAAGAGAAGACGTTTGAAACCGTTTCAAATGAAGCAGATGTTACAGATGTTTTAATGAATCAAACCTGAGCCACACCATCAGCAGGACTTCCTCATACTTCACCACTTCTTCCAGACAATCTGAGGTCTGTTTGGAATGTTTTTCCACCAGCTGAGGAACGGAGTTCCTCTAAAAAAGTCTAAGTTTTGACCCACTGGAGTCTGACTCAGAGTCACATCCTGATTGGACGATATGAGGAACCTGCTGGATTCTGACTGACTGGTTTCTAAAAGCTGAGAAAAAACAGCCTTCAAAGCTCTTAAAGAGGGCAAGTATTTCTGTTCAGTTTGTACATCCTGTTCAGTCAGTCATCTTCTTATCCGTCTGTCCCTTAATGGGTTGCAGGAGCCCATACTGGCTGATTCAAGATGAGGGGCAGGGTACATCCTGAACAGGTCGCCAGTCTGTCCACACACATTCAACCATCCACACACATACACACACTCATTCATTCCAAGGGGCAATTTGGCACCAGCCAATCAACCTAGCATGCATGTTTTTGGAGGGTGGGAGGAAACCGGAGTACCCAGAGGAAACCCACGCAGTCATGGGGAGAACATGCAAACTCCACACCCGCTTTGAACTCCCGACCATCTCACTGTGAGGCCACTGTGCCACCGTGCCGCCACGTCTTGTTTATACAATACCGTAATTTCACGACCATTAGGTGCACCGTACGAAAAGGCGCAGTCTCAGTCACACACCGCCTTACAACAACACACACACAAGCATGCAAATGTGTGTATTAAAAAATAGATCGGGAGCAAAACTGAGTTTGGTTGTGCTTTATTTAAGTAGTAACGATACTAAACAAACACATTACCGGTAATAGTCTTTATTCAAATCCGTCAAAGTCCTCATCCTCTGTTTCAGAGCAGGTCCACTTCACTCCTCGCTGTCAAAGTCACTGTCTGTACTGTGCGGCTCCTCAGAAAGGATACCAGCTTTTGAGAAAGCTCGGATAACAGTACCAGCAGACACGTTAGTCCAAGCATCTACAATCCATTGGCAAACTGTAGCGTAACTCGCCCGGCGCTGCCTTCCACCCTTCAGTCATCCATCGCTCCCACGCCGCTCACACTTCACTCTTTAACGTTCTCATGGCTTTTCTTTCAGGTCCGCCTCGCGGGCACCGCGTTTTCTTTTAGGTCCGCCTTTTCTCACACACAAGGCGCACCGCACGAAAGGGAGCACCGCTCATTTTGAAGAAAATCTAAGACTTTTATATGAGCCTTATGGCCGTGAAATTACGGTATATAAAAACCTCGGTCATTTCTTCTACACACGCTAAGCTCTACGCCAGGTGTGCCCAACCATTTTTGTCCCAACAGCTACTTTTCAAACAGCAAACCTTCTGAGATCTACCAGTCCGGTGTTAATACCGTAAACCCAGACCGATGGTTTCCAGTCTGCAGTAAAACTACCCTCACAACACGTTTGTTGTTGCTACTTAAACATCAGAAAATCACATTACAAACACACACAGGCACACACCGACAAATTCCTCTCGCTCTCTCCCTCTCCATCTCTCTCTAACACACACTTTTTCCGAGCAAATGCAGCCCATTGTAAGAGGGAGGGGTCACAGCAGCACCAGGCGCTGCTTATTGATTACAGGCTTAACGACGTGCTTTATGTCACAAATTCCAAAAATCTCCAATAACACCAGAAAAAGAGGCTAGATTGACGCTTTTTTGAAAAGGAATTTTACCGGCCAGAGGGTCCGCTAGGTAAATATGTGTCAAAGTCTCTGAGACAACCCTGACTTCATCTCATATTGTTTTCCTAAACACCTGGAGGTCGACTTGTAATCAGTCCACAGGCTACCTCCACTCTACAGACCAGTGACAAATCAAAGATGTGCGACAACTTAATCTCCATCCCGCCCCAAGCATTCTTCTAAAACTCAAAGTATGGATATGATTCATATGCGATGGGTTTCAAATGAGCCGGTGCCGCTTGTTGTTATTTGTGGAAGTATAATTTTACCAAAGCAGAGCATGCTTGGTTGTGATAACAATGGGTTTTTTACCTCGCTGGTGAAATAAACAAAAACAAAAAACTTTTACTTCTTATCACGAGACTTCTCACCTTTCCGATGATGCTTCCCACTTCCTGCAAGACAATACAGACCATGATCAGGACTTCAAAGAGAAAGAATGTCTAAAAAAAGAACACAAGAAGCAAACTGGGTCCTGAAACTTACCGGATCCGACCAGTTCTTTGTGAATCTGATTATTATGTTATTGTTTATGCCACATGAATGAAGGTGGTAGACCCAATCAAACCCAAACCCCACCATTTTAAGGCTGAATCAATCTTGTGGGGTCAGAATTGGGTCCTACAATTGAGCAAATCCAAATCATATTGGCACAGTTAGTGCAGCGGTCTAAGATTCAGTAGGTGGCGCCCTTGCAGCTGGCACTATTTACCAATAATCTGATATGAACATTACGGTTCATCAATGAGCAGCGTCTTTTAAGAACTAGAAACTGTATCTAATTGCAAACTAAGAGGTTTTATGATGGCCGTTAAACTCGGGCTCGGATCCGGTAAATTACAAGACCCGGAAAACTTTGTGAATTTTTTTTACTGATTTTACTGACTTCAAATAAAAATTCTCAAACTTTATTCTAAATTTTTGCAAACTTTGCTGTAGATTTTATGACGTTTTTTTCAATGTTTATTTTAAGTCATTCTGAATTTTTAAAAGAAATGTACATAAAATTTAAAAACATTTTTAGGATTTTTAACCTCTTTCATCTCCTGAACCAAATATTCTTAATAGGGTCTAAGAACCTATGCTGGGTGATTTTAGGTGAGGGGTAGGGTACACCCCGAACAGGTCATTGATTTGTTGCGGGGCCAGCCACACACATGGAATGTGGGTGGGGCAGACAACAAAATCCATGGGCAAGTTCACATCAATGAACCTAACATGTATGTTTTTTGGAGGAAACCAGAGAAAACACACACATACACAAGGAGAACATGCAAACTACACACAGAAAGAACAGTGTTTAGATCCTAGCCCCCATTCCATGACCCGCGCCGTGCAAACGACTGCACCCCCATGCAGCCATTCATTTCATTTTAATCAATTAAATTTTATTCTATGTTTATTCTCAGTTTTAAGTAGTTTTTCCAGCATTTTATAATTTTTTTAATTCTATTTTTTAATAAATTTTAATCCAAATTTTAGCAGTTTTTTTTCCTGAATTTTAAAAATTATTTTAGACTTAATTAATTTTATTTGGGATTTAAATTTTTTTTTTTTTGGCCAGATTTGAATAAATTTATTCTAAATTTTTTTTTATTTTATTTTGAAATGTACCAATTTTTTAATGTCTTTAGTCTAAATTTTACTGACTTTTTACAGATTTTAGAAACTTTTAGTAACTTTATTCCAGAAATTTATTAACTTTAATCAGTTTTTTTAAATAAATCTACTATAAATTTTAACTTCATTTTGGATTTGATCACTTCTCAGATTTGATTATTTCTTCTGTATCCGTGACCTTTCCCACCTTTCCGTGCATGAGGAGGCGCAGTGTGAGCGTGACCCCCGTAAAGCCGTCGCCTCCAAACTCCTGCTCACAGCTCATAGTGGAGGTGTTGGTATGGTGGGTGGAGTCTGTTGCTAGGAGACGCATGAAGGTCGAAGGCCGCGAGGCGTTCGGATCAGTCCAGAAGACCAGAGAGAAACTTTAAACAGGATGTGTTTGGGATCTGTGAGGAAAAAAAAAACGATTCAAACCGATTAATTTAGAAAACATTATTTATAAGATTAACAGACTTTTTTCTTGTGGTGATTTTATAAAAATTTATATCTCATCTGAAAGTTTTACTTCCTTTTTATACAATGTGAATTCCCCCCTCCTCTTGATCCCCACAAGGTTTATGCCAAGTTTTTGGCTTAACAAAGCGGGAGATTTTGAGGCGGGGCCAAAAGGAGGAGGGGCTATGACATAACACGATGTCACATCCGCCAATGGACAACACCCGCCATGACAGTTGGGGTAAAACAAACCGTTCAAAACATGAAAAATCAGCTGGAAAATTGTGGGTCTTCCGTGTGTTACCACCTAGTGTTATGTATCAGTACGAAGAGGAATCACCACCAGGAATACACCCCTGTACTGATTGGTCACGCTTTGTTTTGTGACTCACACACACAAGCTATCCATGACCAAAGTTCCCGGATGTCCGACTTCTTCCATACGTTCACCAAAAACAATACTGGCAATAGACCATGCAGATCGCTGCTAGCGGCTTTCAGATGCACAGCTGCAGCAGGAGGGGCCATGTGCTTAGCCTCATTATACCTAATTATGTTCATAGAATGCACTAGTGTTCATCATGTGGGAGTTTTATTAGCTTTGGCGGGTGAGTGTGAGACAGGACCAAATTGCAGGTGACTCCCGCCCAATGCGGGAGACTTGGCATGTCTCATGAACAACAAAGTATAAACCTTGTTTAAGACTACAAACATAGCGTAAAGCACATCAAGTTGGCAAAGTTTGCACTTTTTTTTTCACATTCTTGTTTTCCTGGATATACATGTGGATTTAAGGGGGCCGGACTGAGCGTGAGCAGGGTGCATGCATGAAAACACTTCCTGCTTACTTTAGAACGTGGGCGTGGTGATTGAAACTCATATCCAAAAGCAACATAGAAGACAGTAAAATGTTGACACATTCGTCAGTCATGTGTGACCTTGATGAAGTCTGTAGGAATGAAACAACTAAAATATAAAAGAGCTGCAAAAATACACTGAATAAATACAAGTCGACCCGAGTCGACAAGACCAGCCCTGCACCATGTTCATCAGTTCATCTATAGTGTGTCCCAAATTACTATGCAAATAGAATTTAAGCGTCTTGGTTTGTATCTCAGGGTTTCCGGATTACTGGAATCAGAATTTTTCTGATAATCAGTTCCAAGCCCGTTTGTTTTATCGTATTCCGCTCATCCAGGCCCGGGTCGCAGGGGCAACAGCCTCAGATGGGAAACCCGAGCTACTCTCACCCCGGGTGCATCCTCCTGCTCGCCTGGAAAAATCCCGATGTGTTCCCTGTCCAGCTGTGAGACACATTACCAGTAAGGTGAGGTGTTGCCCAGGAGGCAATCTAACCAGCTGCTTGAACCACTACATCTGGCCGCTCTCGATGTGGAGGAGCAGTGGCTCTACTCCGAGCTCCTCCTGGATGGCAGAGATCCTCCTGGGTGGCAGAGATCCTCCTGAGTGGCAGAGATCCTCACTTTCAAGACCAATGAAAGAAAAAACTCCAAAGATTGTTTCATATTATTCAGCACATCAACATTTTATCATGATCCCCTCACTCTACCACCAGAGGGAGCCCTGGACCTTCCTCCTTCTCCTGGACTTCAGCCTGATCCCAAACACCCGGGTGATTGGCTTGATGCTAATCACTGTGCGTCGTCAGCCTGGTGCCTATCCATGATGACAGGTTGCATGTCCATGATTTACAATAACCTCCAGACATTATTCTGATCCTGTTTTTTTTCCTTTACAGCTTAAACTGGACTGTCTTACTAAACAAACCATGTTTTGTTGTCCTGCATTTGGGTCCTCCTCCTTCTGCACCCTCACAACTTGACACATATCCATCAATCTGGGAATGAAAAATAATGAAAATCTGCTGTCTGAGTTCACACTGTGCCGTGCAGCTAGACATGATGAGGAAGGATTCTACAGCTGCTAAAATAACACTAACCAGCAAACAGGAAGTGTGTGTTCGGTCCTGGAGGGCCGGTGTCCTGAAGGTGTTTCATGTGTTCTTACATTTACACACTTGATCCAGGTTAACGAGTCATTGTGCCAAATTTGATTGGTTGTTGATTTGACTTTTTATGCATCAGCTGATGAACCAGAAACACAGGAGACGGATGAACATGTATTGTTGAGGTGTGATGCATATGAGGGGGAGAGGGCGGGGATGTTGGGATACTGAGGGTTTCTGGGTTAAGAGTGGTGGATCTGGAGAGTGTGTTGTGATTGGGTGTTCATGGACGTGGTCGAAAGGCGTTGATGTGTATCTATAGAAGAACAGGACTGTTGAGTAGGGTGTGAGGATTTATAGAGTCGATAGGAGGCGGTACTGCCCCAGAAGGGTGTGTCTGCCGTTAAAACTCTAGAAGAAGAGGAACCAGGAACACATAGAAAGGACACTGGCCCTTGAGAACCGGAATTAGACACCCCTGCTCAAGAGAAACAGAAAAATATCATCTGCAGAATCATTTGGAACTCAGTGTGTAGTTGGTACTGAGTAACTGTGGGCAGTTTCATTATAAAATAAATAAATTGTGACCTTTGTGATCACGGACAGCCCGACTGCGTTCTGCCCCACTCCCTGTCTGTTAGCGCAGGCATAAAAAATTCATGAAACATGTCTGTGTGTGTGTGTGTGTGTTTCCCTGTCTGTTTCTGTGTGTATCTGCGTGTGTGTGTGTGTGTGCGTGTGTGTGTGTGTGTGAAATCTTTGTCTGCACTCAGGCGTCTTTCTCATAAAAAAAACACACTTTGATCTAAAGTAGGTCAGAAACGCAACGCAGAAAGTCTGAAACACGAGACACACACGTTGTCCTTGTTATCAGAATCTGTCTGCAGCTGAAAACAAAGTCCCTGGCCAAGACCAACCAGACATGCTCCAAATACTGAACAGGTGAACAGGCGAGCTTTGAATTACTCAAAACGTTCCTTCGTCTTTCACCTGTCTGGGGGCAACAGCCTCAGATGGAAAACCTGGTTCCCTCATCCCAGGTCCATCATCCAGCTCAGCCGAGAGGATCTTGAGGTGTTCCCTGTCCAGCTGTGAGACACAGTCTCTCCAGCAGGTCCGGGTCTGCCTCTTGGTCTTCTACCGTGGGACGCAAGGTGCATTTTTTCCTCTATACAATGAAATGTGGGCGTGGCAGAAAACAACATGATGCCCAAGCAGAATCTGGACAGGAGTCTTTAACCGACTCAAGCATACGTGAATATTCTGTTATCTATCTTCTATGTATCAGAATGTGGGTGTGGCAGAGAACAAAATCCTTGGCCAAGAATCTTCTATTTTTCTCAATTACTCAATACTCTTGAGAACTTGTTTTACTCTTGAGATTGTTTATGTGAATTGAGACGGTGGCTCAGTGGAAGAGCGTTCGCCAGCAGACCCACAAGTGAACCGGAAGTTCGCGGGTTTGATTCCCACTGAGTTCACATGTAGGGTCTTTGGAGAAGACACCTAACCCCCTGTTTCTCACACCATTGGCGCTGTTGTGGCAGCCTGCTGCGGTGTGATGCAGCACACAAATTTTCCCGGTGAGGGATTAATAGAGTATATCGTAATTTCACGGCTATAAGGCACATATAAAAGTCTTAGATTTTCTTCAAAATGAGCGGTGCGTCTTTTCGTGCGGTGCGCCTTGTGTGTGAGAAAAGGCGGACCTAAAAGAAAACGCGGTGCCCACGAGGCGGACCTGAAAGAAAAGACATGAGAACGTTAAAGAGTGAAGTGTGAGCGGCGTGGGAGCGATGGATGACCGAAGGAGACCACAGTTTCAGGAAGGGTGGAAGGCAGCGCCGGGCGAGTTACGCTACAGTTTGCCAATGGATTGTAGATGCTTGGACTAACGTGTCTGCTGGTACTGTTATCCGAGCTTTCTCAAAAGCTGGTATCCTTTCTGAGGAGCCGCACAGTACAGACAGTGACTTTGACAGCGAGGAGCAAAGTGGACCTGCTCTGAAACAGAGGATGAGGACTTTGACGGATTTGAATAAAGACTATTACCGGTAATGTGCTTGTTTAGTATCGTTACTACTTAAATAAAACACAACCAAACTCAGTTTTGCTCCTGATCTATTTTTTAATACACACATTTGCATGCTTGTGTGTGTGTTGTTGTAAGGCGGTGTGTGACTGAGACTGCGCCTTTCCGTACGGTTCGCCTAATGGTCGTGAAATTACAGTACAAAAAAAAGAAAAAATTTTAAAATGTAGGTCGGGCAGACAACAAATCCATGGCCAAGAACAATCTAACGTTTGAATATTATCCAAATACTGAACGTGAGAAATCGCAAATGACTGAAACATGGATTAAATAAATAGAAAACCACGTTATGTGTGTTTTTGATGTGGAAATAAAGTTCAATCATGGGAGAAACATAAAAAATTGGATTTAGACACCAGGTTTTAAAGACGTGATGTCCAGCTGGTTGATGTTGTTCTTGTTCTTGTTTTAAAGTGATTTGATCGTGTCTTCAATTAGATGGGATTCCATTCAGTCAGGTTGTTTCTGTCCTTCCTGTTTTTTTCCTTCTTTCTTCTCTTTTTTCGGTCTTTAAATAGAGACGTGAGGGGTTTTTTTCAGACTTGATTCAGTCACATGTTTTTATACACACTCTCATAGACACAAAAATCCCCCAGGTCTGTCTGTGTTTTACTGAAGTTTTAAGACCAGTACTTTAACTTTTACTTCAGGACATCCCAGAACAAGTATCTGTACTCTTACTCCGACACTCTCTTTGTCCTTTTTCCTGGTGGTTCCAAACCCAGCATCCTTCTTCTGATGTACTCTCTCTCCTCTGCACATGTCCAAACCATCTCAGTCTGGCCTCTCTGACTTTAAAACCTCTGACATGTGCTGTTCCTCTGATCCTGTCCATCCTGGTCACTCCCAGAGAGATCCTCAGCATCTTCATCTCTGCTACGAACGGCCGCTCTCACCACACTGTCTCTAGACCAATCAGCATGGCCGCTCTAACCATACTGTCTCTAGACCAATCAGCATGGCCGCTCTCACCACACTGTCTCTAGACCAATCAGCATGGCCGCTCTCACCACACTGTCTCTAGACCAATCAGCATGGCCGCTCTCACCACACTGTCTCTAGACCAATCAGCATGGCCGCTCTCACCACACTGTCTCTAGACCAATCAGCATGGCCGCTCTCACCACACTGTCTCTAGACCAATCAGCATGGCCGCTCTCACCACACTGTCTCTAGACCAATCAGCATGGCCGCTTTCACCACACTGTCTCTAGACCAATCAGCATGGCCGCTCTCACCACACTGTCTCTAGACCAATCAGCATGGCCGCTCTCACCACACTGTCTCTAGACCAATCAGCATGGCCGCTCTCACCACACTGTCTCTAGACCAATCAGCATGGCCGCTTTCACCACACTGTCTCTAGACCAATCAGCATGGCCGCTCTCACCACACTGTCTCTAGACCAATCAGCATGGCCGCTCTCACCACACTGTCTCTAGACCAATCAGCATGGCCGCTTTCACCACACTGTCTCTAGACCAATCAGCATGGCCGCTCTCACCACACTGTCTCTAGACCAATCAGCATGGCCGCTTTCACCACACTGTCTCTAGACCAATCAGCATGGCCGCTCTCACCACACTGTCTCTAGACCAATCAGCATGGCCGCTCTCACCACACTGTCTCTAGACCAATCAGCATAGCCGCTCTTACCACGCTGTCTCTAGACCAATCAGCATGGCCGCTCTCACCACGCTGTCTCTAGACCAATCAGCATGGCCGCTCTTACCACACTGTCTCTAGACCAATCAGCATGGCCGCTCTCACCACGGTTTTCCACACTTTCTCTTTCATTCTACCTGAAACTCTTCTATCACACATCACACCTGATACTTTTCTGCACCCGTTCCAGCCTGCCTGAACACACTTCTTCACCTCTTTTCCACACTCTCCATTGCTCTGGACTGTTGATCCCAGATATTTAAAATCTTCCACCTTCTTTCTTTCTTCTCCCTGTAACCTCACTTTTTTTTGTAGCAGATTTTATTCAAAACAAAAGAACCAGACATTGTTTCTTTCAGAATGAGGTCACTCTTCTTTGGGGTATTAATACCCCGTACATCCCCCTGGTCCGCCAGGGCACATGTAGAGGTTGTAAATTTAGCAGACAGCCTGTTAGACACCGCTTAGATCACGGCTTTCTGTCTGGAAATAAAAAAAAAAATAGAATAATTTAATCACAGCGTGTATTAATAATGAATGTTTGAGGTCGGCGTGAAAAATACGAAGCGGTCTGATGGACAAGATTATAGATGCATGACCCTGAAATCCTGATCAGTTCATCTATAGTAAGTACTGAGTAAAAGTAAGCAGTTAAATTAAAGTCACTTCAGTCATTTTGGAAACATTTACAATCGTGTTCCAGACGGACGGACGGACGCTCGACGTCTCCACATTCTGTGTGTACGAAGGCATCATAAGCTCGTGGTTGAAAAATGTTGAGAAACATGAAAATAATCCTTATCTTATAACAAATTGATGATGTTTTGGAACCATCACACACACCCCCGAGCTGCCACGTCCTGATTTATAAACGACAGGCCAGTAAATATTCGGCCATGTTGAAATCAAAGTGCCTCCAGCTTTTCCAGCCAAGGCCAGGTCAGTGTGTGGAGATTACACGGCGACCCAGCGTAAACCCACACATATCAAACACGTCATGTCGTAAATAACTCAGATCATATTAGGTATTCCTCTTCTGTCGGACTCTACAAACACAGTGTGTGTCAAATATAGATGAGCAGCAGCTCTGCTTGGAATCTAATTCTAGGATTGTGGAAGTCAATAAAATCCAGGAGCTGGATTTCAGGTGTGTTTCGATCCCAGAAACATGAGACGGTCATGTACCTTCATCCTCTTTAATTATTTAAACTGAGAGAATATTTCATTATTTACTGTCTGGATGGATTCATGCTTTTAGTTTGAACAAAAGAGACTCAGGTTTCATCTTTTTGTGGACGATTCATCGTCATTTTCATCAGTTGGCCGAAAAAATAGTAAAAAATCACAGCTCGTTTGAGGTTTAAAGTGTGATAGTTATTCATTAATCAGATGGAGATGTTTGATATTTAATTATGTTATGATCAAAAACAGCGTTATGCTCCCATTAGAAGAGAAATAAATAGTTTTCCACCAGAACTCGACACGTTCAGAACTCCGTTTTGTTGTCTTCCGCTTATCTGGGGTCGGGTCACAGAGGGAACAGCTTCATACGGGCAGCCCAGGCTTCTCTCACCCCGGCTGCATCCTCCAGCTCACCCAGAAGGATCCCAAGTCGTTCCCCGGCCAGATGTGAGACATAGTCTCTCCAGCAAGTCAGGCCCCTTGTCTCCTCCCGGTATGACGTGCCCTAAACACCTTACTAGCAAGGTGCTCAGGAATGTAGATCCTGGTTACCATGGTGAGGGTAGGAACATAGATCCTGGTCACCATGGTGAGGGTAGGAATGTAGATCCTGGTTACCACGGTGAGGGTAGGAACGTAGAGCCTGGTTACCACGGTGAGGGTAGGAACGTAGATCCTGGTTACCACGGTGAGGGTAGGAACGTAGATCCTGGTTACCACGGTGAGGGTAGGAACGTAGATCCTGGTTACCATGGTGAGGGTAGGAAGGTAGGTCCTGGTTACCATGGTGATGGTAGAAAGGTAGATCCTGGTTACCATGGTGAGGGTAGGAACGTAAATCCTGGTTACCATGGTGAGGGTAGGAACGTAGATCGACTTGTAAATCGAGAGCTTTGTTTTTCGGCTCAGCTCTCTCTTTACCACGACGGACCGATGCAGGCTCAGGGACACGTAGGCATGAGCTTGGTCACACGGAGATCAAAACCAGCAACTCTCAGGTTAATGGACCCTTGCTCTACCCACTAAGCCATCCTTCTTTAATAACAACAATGCTCAGAACATGTTGACTAAATTTTGAATGGGCTCCATGTTTTATTTCATTTTGCATGACGATGATGACTATAATTAATTTACAATTAGATTCTCAAAATAACAGGAATATAGAGGGATGTTAAAATCTACTGTATTTGTTAGAACAGGACATTAATTTGGTCAAGATCATAACAAATCAACCAATCACATAGCATCAAGACAAATCAACCAATCACTTGGCATCAAGACAAATCAACCAATCACATAGCATCAAGACAAATCAATCAATCACTTGGCATCAAGACAAATCAACCAATCACATGGCATCAAGACAAATCAACCAATCACATGGCATCAAGACAAATCAACCAATTACATGGCATCAAGACAAATCAACCAATCACATGGCATCAAGACAAATCAACCAATCACAAGGCATCAAGACAAATCAACCAATCACATAGCATCAAGACAAATCAACCAATCACTTGGCATCAAGACAAATCAACCAATCACATAGCATCAAGACAAATCAATCAATCACTTGGCATCAAGACAAATCAACCAATCACATGGCATCAAGACAAATCAACCAATCACATGGCATCAAGACAAATCAACCAATTACATGGCATCAAGACAAATCAACCAATCACATGGCATCAAGACAAATCAACCAATCACATGGCATCAAGACAAATCAACAAATCACATGGCATCAAGACAAATCAACCAATCAAATGGCATCAAGACAAATCAACAAATCACATGGCATCAAGACAAATCAACCAATCACAACATCAAGACAAATCAACCAATCACATGGCATCGAGACAAATCAACCAATCACATGGCATCAAGACAAATCAACCAATCACAAGGCATCAAGACAAATCAACCAATCACATGGCATCAAGACAAATCAACCAATCACAAGGCATCAAGACAAATCAACCAATCACATGGCACCAAGACAAATCAACCAATCACATGGCACCAAGACAAATCAACCAATCACATGGCATCAGGACAAATCAACCAATCACAACATCAAGACAAATCAACCAATCACATGGCATCAAGACAAATCAACCAATCACAAGGCATCAAGACAAATCAACCAATCACGTGCATCAAAATTTGTTTTCTTCATTTTCACGTGAACAATTAACAAAATAAAAATCTCCAGATAAACGTCAGCTCAGTCAATCAGAATAATGGAGGCTTTGTCAGGACCAAAAAAAAAAAAACAGCTGCTCGGCTTTTTGTAGAAGATTTAATTCAATAAAGAGTCCATTACTTCCTGCCCGCTGGTCCTGTGGGTCTCACTCCTTCTCTAAATCATGTCTTTATTACAGGCCGGGCCAATCAGGAACAGAGATACTGCATCCATCCTTACATCCGTCCATCCATCCTACCTTTCATCCATCAATCCATCCATCTTTACATCCTTCCATCCTTCCTCTCATTCATTCATCCATCCATCTTTCTATTCATGGATCCCTGCTGGACGAATGAGGGATTACACAGACTTATACGTTGGATTACAATTGACTATCAACAAATAAATGTCTTGTTATCAATAAATAAATAAAAATAAGTGTGTATTCCTCCTTCAATAAATCTGTTTATTGAACAAAGGAATCAATATGTTAATTCAGTTCTGAAAAAAATCACTCCTTCACACACTCCCACCTATTCCAGCTCTGTATACACCCGTCCCCACCAGACAGAACGAGACACTTTATAGATTTAACTCTCAAATGGAGAAAAGAAGATTATTTCAACGTTTGATTTATTGATACTCCAATTAGTAAAAATCAACACCAGCTCGTTAACCACTATGCCCTCTTTTACCGGGTAAATTTGTGATCTTGTCTTAATTTGAGGGAGACGGTGGATCAGCGCTAGAGCGCTCGCCCGCGGACCGGAAGGTTGCTGGTTTGATTCCCACTGAGACCACCGTCTAGGGTCCTTGGAGAAGACACCTAACCCCCGCTTCTCCCACCATTGGCGCCGTCGAAGGGCAGCCTGCTGCGGTGTAAGGAGTGCAGCACACACATTTCCCCGGTGAGGGATCAATAGAGTAATTCATTTTTTTTTTTTTTTTTTAATTTGAGCTCTTGATCTCTGGTTGGACGACTCCAAAAACCTAATCAGTTCATCAATAATTGGTATTGAGTAACTGAAGGCAGTTTCATTAAAATACTTCTGCGTGTTTGGGGGATAATGTTAAAACAATCATTTGTGACCGAGACTTTTGTGACCTTGATTTTTGGTTGTAAAATTCTTTGGGTGGTGGTCATTTAGTTACAAGGAAAGCGTCTTAAGGAACCAGTTAAGCGTTCTTAGGAATGATTAAAGCATCCTTAGGAACGTTTAAAGCGTCTTTAGGAAGCAGTAAAGCGTTCTTAGCAACATTTAAGTCACACAATATGAGTCGTTTTGGCTCCACATGTCATAAAGTTTGCCCCTTCCCCCTCCGTCCTACACGGACAGGTCTCTATGTGTGTTTTCTAATCGGTTCTGCTTTAAATGCTTCATTTCACTGGCCTCAGTTCACTTCAGATTCTGTCCATAGGTCTCCTCTTTTCTCTACGTCTTACCAATTTTTGTAAAAGTCATCGTACAAAAGAAGCAAGCTTTATAAACACACACTCTGGTCTGAGCAGGGCGTGGCGGATCCTGCCATTACAGCAGGAAACAGGAAATGAGCTCTTCCAACTGTGTGTGTGTGTGTGTGTGTGTGTGTGTGATTTTACTCACTAAGCTGGTTGGTCAGATACGGTGATGATGCAGCATTACTGGAACGAGTCCTGCAGGAAAACAGACTGGATTCAGTTTATGACGTCGCCATGGAGACAAACGAAGCACGTCATTCAACAACCGATCGATAAATTCAGCAAAATGATGGAGCCTGAAAAATAAGATTCTAGCTCCAAAAGTCCAGCACTACTCAGTACCAACTATAGATGAACTCATTAGGTTTCTCAAGCTCATGGAATCAAAGCTCAAAGTCACAAGTTTACAATGAAAGCCAAGTTATTTTTTTCTTCTGGTGAAATAAAATTAAATATTAAAATTTTTCTTGCTACTTTGTGATTGTCTGTTTATTATCGACCCCTTCAAAATAAAACGATGAAATCTTTCTGAAACTTTTCAGGCATTAAATATAAACATTTTTAAAGTGTTTTATTTTAATTTATATTATTTTCAGGATTTAAACTGCAGCCTTTGATTATTTTAAGGATTTATTAATATATCGATTTTTTGGTTTTATTAATCGTTTAATCGGATAAAAAAAAATACTTTTATTTTTTATACTATTAATTTACAAAGTAATTTGAGAATTTTTTTCTAATCAAATGTCTCAATTTAATTGAGACCAAATAATGATGTAAAATAATGTTTTTCAGGAATGTGCACACACACGCACACACACACACACACATGCACACACACACGTACACGTGTTGCTCTGTCTGGTTGTGTTGATGAGTGTGTGTCTCTAATGAGGTCTACTGGGACATTCGGCCTTGGTCAGACTCTGACCGATGTTCGACACACTGTCAGGATCATGGCCTCAACACACACACACACACACACACACACACACACACACACACACACACACACACACACACACACACACACACACACACACACACACACACACACACACACACACACACCTGACCATTGTCTTTGTGGATTTTATGTGGAGAAAATAGATTTTTTTTTTGTTTTATTTTATTAAAAAACTTGTAAAATCTTCCTTTCAGAGACCAAATACAAAAAATCCTCCTTCAGTCAGTTTCAGATCAGAACCATCGGGTCACAGAATCCAACATAAAGTCTTAGATTACACCCATCAGCACTTTGTCCCGTCCTTATTTCCCATCAGTCTGCTTTATCCACCCCCCCACATGTTACCCGACCCCCTGAACAGCATCATCCCTCCATCGTCCCGTCTCCACAGGAGTAAACCTGAGACCCCCCAGAGAGACAGAGAGGAGGGGGAAGAAACATAGGGCAGATCAGAAATAGAGAGAGAGAGGAAGGGGTGAAATGGAGCGGAGCGGAGGGAGGGGCGATCGATAGCTTTTAACGGGAAGTCGCTCCCAGCTCGGGTTATAGATCCCAGTAACACACCAGCTTCCACAGACCATCATTATTTACTGATTTAATCTCTAAAATAAAAAAGAATGAGTCGACGATGAGACGTCAAAAAATACTCCTCCACCTGCTGTGGATGGATGTAAATCAATGTAAGGTTGAAGGTTCGTTCCGTTCCGTCATCTTCCGCTTGTTCCGGGGCCGGGTCGCGGGGGCAACAGCCTCAAACGAGAAGCCCAGGCCTCTCTCACCACGGCTGCATCCTCCAGCTCACCTGGAAGGATCCTGAGTCGTTCCCCAGCCAGCTGTGAGACATAGTCTCTCCGGCTGGTTCAGGGCCTATCTCTTGGTCTCCTCATGGTGGGACGTGCCCAGAAAGCCTAACCAGCGAGGTGCTCGGGGGGCATCCTGCTTGAACCACCCCATCTGGCTCCTCTCAACCTGGAGGAGGAGCGGCTCGACACTGAGCTCCTCCCGGATGGCAGAGCTCCT
Organism: Neostethus bicornis; assembly: GCA_902685375.1. NCBI lineage: Eukaryota > Metazoa > Chordata > Actinopteri > Atheriniformes > Phallostethidae > Neostethus > Neostethus bicornis. The sequence goes on from LR738541.1 coordinate 7,129,254, forward strand.
CACCCAATCTCTGAGTGAGAGCCCAGCCACCCTGCGGAGGAAGCTCATTTCGGCCGCTTGTATCCACGATCTCATTCTTTCGGTCACCACCCACAGCTGGTGACCAGAGGTGAGGGTAGGAACATAGATAGTGGTTACCATGGTGACAATAGGAATGTAGATCCTGGTTACCATGGTGAGGGCAGGAACGTAGATTCTGGTTACCATGGTGAGGATAGGAACGTAGATCTGGTTACCATGGTGAGGGTAGGAACGTAGATCCTGGTTACCATGGTGAGGATAGGAACGTGGATCTGGTTACCATGATGAGGGTAGGAACATAGATCCTGGTTACCATGGTGAGGGTTGGAACGTAGATCCTGGTTACCATGGTGAGGATAGGAACGTAGATCTGGTTACCATGGTGAGGGTAGGAACGTAGATCCTGGTTACCATGGTGAGGATAGGAATGTAGATCCTGGTTACCATGGTGAGGGTAGGAACGCAGATCCTGGTTACCATGGTGAGGGTAGGAACGTAGATCCTGGTTACCATGGTGAGGGTAGGAATGTAGATCCTGGTTACCATGGTGAGGATAGGAATGTAGATCTGGTTACCATGGTGAGGGTAGGAACGTAGATCCTGGTTACCATGGTGAGGGTAGGAAAGCAGATCCTGGTTACCATGGTGAGGGTAGGAATGTAGATCCTGGTTACCATGGTGAGGGTAGGAACGTAGATCCTGGTTACCACGGTGAGGGTCGGAACGTAAATCCTGGTTACCATTGTGAGGGTAGGAACGTAGATCCTGGTTACCATGGTGAGGGTAGGAACGTAGATCCTGGTTACCATGGTGAGGGTAGGAACATAGATCCTGGTTACCATGGTGAGGGTAGGAATGTAGATCCTGGTTACCATGGTGAGGGTAGGAACGTAGATCCTGGTTACCATGGTGAGGGTAGGAACGTAGATGCTGGTTAACATGGTGAGGGTAGGAACGTAGATCCTGGTTACCATGGTGAGGGTAGGAATGTAGATCCTGGTTACCATGGTGAGGGTATGAACATAGATCCTGGTTACCATGGTGAGTGTAGTAACATAGATCCTGGTTACCATGGTGAGTGTTGGAACGTAGATCCTGGTTACCATGGTGAGGGTAGGAATGTAGATCCTGGTTACCATGGTGAGGGTAGGAACATAGATCCTGGTTACCATGGTGGGTGCAGTAACATAGATCCTGGTTACCATGGTGAGGGTAGGAACGTAGATCCTGGTTACCATGGTGAGGGTTGGAACGTAGATCCTGGTTACCATGGTGAGGGTAGGAACGTAGATCCTGGTTACCATGGTGAGGGTTGGAACGTAGATCCTGGTTACCATGGTGAGGGTAGGAACGTAGATCCTGGTTACCATGGTGAGGGTTGGAACGTAGATCCTGGTTACCATGGTGAGGGTTGGAACGTAGATCCTGGTTACCATGGTGAGGGTTGGAACGTGCATCTACTTGAAAATCCAGAGCTTTACTTTTAGGCTCACTCTCTCTTTACCACGACAGACCGATGCAGCATCCTAGTTATTGCTTACGCTGCACCGATCTGCCTGTCAATCTCCCGCTCCATCCTTCCCCCACTCGTGAACAAGACCCCGACATACTTAAACTCCTCCACTTGGGGCAGAACCCTGTCCCTGACCTGCAGGGGGCATTCCACCCTTTTCCAAGCGAGGACCATGGTCTCATATTTGGAGGTGCTGACTCCCATCCCGGCTGCTTCACACTCGGCAGCACCAAAGGTGAAAACCAGCCGTTCAAAAACAAAATAAAGATGGCTGCAAATGAAAAGCATCCGTCCGTGTGTGAAAAACACTTCATTAAAGGTTCAAGTTTTAAATTTACTTCCCTGACCAATCAGATTCCCTCAGATCCAGGAACGTCTTGATCAGCCTTAACGTCTACGATCAATAATTACTCACTAGATTAAACAGGATTTCTAGACTAATTATTTAAGTAAATCATTATTTCAGGAGTGTTTGCGTCAGAGTGTGAGTGTGTTTAAGAATTTTTCAGGACATTATGAGTAGAATTTGGGACTCAGGATCAGGGGTTCAGTATTGGACTGCATGAAATACAGATTCAGAAAAAAACTCAACATCCGTTTTTAACAACAAATAATAATTAACATGAAGAAAAAAAAAAGTGTCATATTTTAAGGTGCAAACGACATGAACATTTATTGTTTTTCAGTGTTCAATGTAGTTCAACAGGAAGTGATGACAACATGATAATTAAATATTCCTTAAGTCCATCTACATTTGGTACTGAGTAACTGTGATAGGCTCTTTAATATTTAGTGAAATACTGCGTTCCGAAGAATGTCTGACCATGACCTTCATGAGTGTGAAATTTGGTCCCATAATCCTGATCCGTCTTTCATCCCGTCGAGGTTCATGAAGCCTCGTCTTTATGAGGACACACTCTCTAGTCAAGAGGAACACACACCTCCTGAGCGTCTGAAGTAAAATCCAAACATCAGAGTTTAATAACTAACGAGTAGAACTAGTGGTGAGGTGTTTCAGGCATGTCCCACCGGGAGGAGACCAGGAGGTAGACCCCGGACCTGCTGGAGAGACTATGTCTAACAGCTGGCTGGGGAACGACTTGGGATCGACGAGACGTGAGGAAGACATGTCTCGTCGTTTAGAAGACCAACAGGAAGAAACCACTCATTAATCTATCATCTACCCATCCATATTTCCATCAGTCCAGATGATCTGAGGTTTTTTAAAGTTAAACACCTGGAAATGTGTCTGTGATTTTTTATCTTTGCTCTGGAATAAATTTGTTTAATAAAGTCCGGTGTTTTGATGTGATTAACAGGAACCGATCTTTAAGAAGCAGATTATTCACTGACTTGCAGCAGAACAACTGCTGCTTTCGATTCGCAGCACGGATCAATGATCCAGTCAGAAAAAGAAAAATGGCCTCAATTATACTGGTCTCATAAGCAGGCAGCCATGATGGAGGGGGCGGAGTCAGCAGAGAAACTCCACCCATCAGCATGGCTGTGAGGGGATTGCTCACAAGGGGACTTGATAGAAGAATTGGAAGATGTGGCGAAGGGTCACTTGGAAACGCTACAGACAGCCTGACCAATCAGTTGGCTCCTGAGAATGTGCACAGAGAGCTGGAAATGTCTCTCCATTGTGTCCCGTTATCTGAGGTTTTACATTCAGTATTTTACTTAGTGAGAAAAACATTTTTTAAAGACATTTCAGCTGCAAACAGCCTCACCAATCAGGCCAGGCCAATCAGTTGGATGCACAGAATGCCCACAAAGATGCTGTAAATTGCAAGCCTGGCACATTGGACAGTTTCTTTTGCTCCTTAGAAACAGTCTGGCCTTGCAGTCTTGTTCTTGGTAACCAGGATCTATGTTCGTACCCTCACCATGGTAACCAGGATCTACGTTCCTACCTTCACCATGGTAACCAGGATCTACGTTCCTACCCTCACCATGGTAACCAAGATCTACGTTCCTACCTTCACCATGGTAACCAGGATCTACGTTCCTACCCTCACCATGATAACCAGGATCTACGTTCCTACCCTCACCATGGTAACCAGGATCTACGTTCCTACCCTCACCATGGTAACCAGGATCTACATTCTTACCCTCACTATGGTAATCAGGATCTATGTTCCTACCCTCACCATAGTAACCAGGATCTACGTTCCTACCCTCACCATGGTAACCAGGATCTACATTCTTACCCTCACTATGGTAATCAGGATCTATGTTCCTACCCTCACCATAGTAACCAGGATCTACGTTCCTACCCTCACCATGGTAACCAGGATCTACATTCTTACCCTCACTATGGTAATCAGGATCTATGTTCCTACCCTCACCATGGTAACCAGGATCTACTTTCCTTTTTGCTCGATGACATCACTTCGCTTGAAGCGTGACTCGTTGTTTTTCACAGGAGTGACTCATCACTTCTAATCCCATTCAAACCTGGGATTAAATCTAAATGTTGCTCATTTTCTGCATCGTTTAAGGAAACAGAAACATTTTCCATCAATAATCTGTAACAAGCAGAAAATATCTCCATCGTGTCGGATTAAATGAAGATTAATCTCAATGTTCCTCTTCTTCACGGACTCCGCAGCTCGGGGATAAAATCTAAAATATTTGTTTCTCTAAATCAAATGGTAATTTTTGAAAAGGATTTTATACGTAAGAAGGAAAGATTCTGTTTTGAAAGATGAAAACATGAATCACTTGATACATTTAACCAATAAAAACAGACGCTGGTGGAATGTCTGAAAGAATAAAGGAAATAGAGATGGAGGTAACAGAGATGAAGATGCTGAGGATCTCTCTGGGAGTGACCAGGATGGACAGGATCAGAGGAACAGCACATGTTAGAGGTTTTAAAGTCAGAGAGACCAGACTGAGATGGTTTGGACATGTGCAGAGGAGAGAGAGAGAGTACATCAGAAGAAGGATGCTGGGTTTGGAACCACCAGGAAAGAGGACTAGAGGAAGACCAAAGAGGAGGTTCATGGATACAGTGAAGGAAGACATGAAGATAGTTGGTGTGACCAAAGAGGATGCAGCAGATAGGGTTAGACGGAAGAAACGGACTTACTGTGGCGCCCCCTGAAGGGAAATGATGGAAGGAGAAGAAGTATCTAAAATAAGGGTCGGAACAATTTAATTGGCTTAATTTCGTACTATTGCGATGCGTCGGTTAAAAATGTTGCCGATTGGTGCAGATGGATTTCTGTTTGAAAATCTCTGACAAAAACTCATATTTACAGGATTCTGAAAAACATAACTTTATATGTCATCTTTACTCACTGCCTGTGAATCCGCTCCATCATGGAGGAAGAAAGCAGAAACAGACTTTTGTCATTTTAGTCATTCTGTGTTTTAGAAACAAATAAGTCAATTTGTTTTACATTTTTACAGTTTTTATCTTTAGTTTTTAGTTTAGATTTTTAAATACATCGCCTTTACTTGAGGTGATGCTAAGTCGTTAACCAATGATAACTTTATTTTATTTGGTTTCCTCATGAACCAATCAGATTTGGCGTTTGGCACCAATGACATCATCAGTGCAGGATGATGGTTTCAGTGAATCTGGGACTTTTTAACGTGTGTAAATGTCTTTTTAACTTGTTTAAATGATCATTTGAACAGAAATTACATCATGAAGATTAAATTATTTGGAAGGTTTAAATCACTTTCAGTCCAAATTAATTAATTGAGTTGATTTAAAAACTGTTGTTTCCACTCATTGGATTCAAAAGTTTCAAAGTTTTTCCTCTTTTACTCAGATTTTTTTCAATAATCACGCATGTGGATATATCGATGTTCCCGTTCTTTAGGCCGGAATATTCAAATATTTTACCAAATATTTTATTTTGAAAATATTCAAATATGAAAATATTCAAATATTTTACCTCTTTAGATCGGATTGTCCCGATGATCACACCTAATCAAACGGATTATCCCAACTTTCTCGCTCTATTTTCCCGATGTTCTCGCTCATAGTTTAGGATCGTCCATATGTCTTCATTCTTTGGATCAGATTTTCCTGACATTCCTGCTCTGAAGTGTCACACAACGGATCCCAAAGTATCCATGTTTTAATGGTTGAGATCAAATTTTTATGATCCTCCTTTTCTTCAGATCGGACTGTTACGAAGTCCTCGCCTTGTCGATCCGATCATTACGTTCATTGGACAGGATTGTCCTGGTGTTTTACCCCCAATGTTTTCACTCTGTGGATTGAATAGTTAGGATACGTCACTGTTTTAATTGGGAACGTCCCTGAGTTCCCGCTTCTTAGACCAGACGTGGTCAGGAATAAAAACTCTGTCTGTGAGGATCGAGGCCTCACAGGAAACCAGTGATTCCCAAAATGTTTCAGTCTCATTAAATATTTCAGTGACTCAGACGAAGAAAAGACCCAGAAATAATGGAGTGAACAGACGGGTGTGTGAGGGGGTCTTTAAACATCAAAGCAAACACAACATCATCACTGCAGCATCATCAATGTTTCCTGACCTGAAAGTTTCCCTCATGATCACACACACACACACACACACACACACACACACACACACACACACACACACACACACACACACACACACACACACACACACACACACACACACACACGTAGACCGAACACTGTCTCAGGTTCTTAAAACAAACAAACAAATAACGACAACATTAATTAGTCTCATTTTTACTGACAATCAGAAAAAATGGGGGTGGGGGAATATTCCGTGTTGGTCTGAGACGTTGGGAGTGTGTGATATTGTTTAGGGAGTGTATAGACGTTGTTTCGGGAGGAATAATCTTTTTTTTCTGGGAGTTTTTGTGTCGTAAGTAGGTCAGTAATCAATTCCTGAGCTTCGTCTCTAATAATAGACGAAGTTTAGAAGGAATAAAAGAAAACAGTCGTAGCAGCGAAGAAGAAGAAGAAGAAACAAGCTTCCGTCTGCTTCACGTCACATACTTCATCTCGTCACTAGTTCGGGAGGTACACTACGTATCACATTCACAAGAATTTATTGACTTGGATCTTGTACCAGTTCATCTATAGTTGGACTATGGTTGCAACTTGCGCTGAGTTGTACTGCTTGGTGACGCTTTGTTTTGCAGCTCACACACATAAGCTGTCACATAACCAACGATCCCGGATGTTTGACTTCTTCCATACGTTCACCAAAAACAATACTGGCAAAGTCTCTGCACTGGCTTCCTGTGGCTCAGAGAATAGACTTTAGAGCTGCTCTGATTGTGTTTAAGTCTCTCCATGGTCTAGCACCAAAGTACATCTGTGATATGTTAGTACCTTATGAACCATCTAGAACTCTGAGGACCTCTGGGACCGGCCTCCTGCTGGTGTCTAGAGTCAGGACTAAACATGGACCATCTAGAACTCTGAGGACCTCTGGGACCGGCCTCCTGCTGGTGTCTAGAGTCAGGACTAAACATGAACCATCTAGAACTCTGAGGACCTCTGGGACCGGCCTCCTGCTGGTGTCTCGAGTCAGGACTAAACATGAACCATCTAGAACTCTGAGGAACTCTGGGACCGGCCTCCTGCTGGTGTCTAGAGTCAGGACTAAACATGAACCATCTAGAACTCTGAGGACCTCTGGGACCGGCCTCCTGCTGGTGTCTAGAGTCAGGACTAAACATGAACCATCTAGAACTCTGAGGACCTCTGGGACCGGCCTCCTGCTGGTGTCTCGAGTCAGGACTAAACATGAACCATCTAGAACTCTGAGGAACTCTGGGACCGGCCTCCTGCTGGTGTCTAGAGTCAGGACTAAACATGGACCATCTAGAACTCTGAGGACCTCTGGGACCGGCCTTCTGCTGGTGTCTAGAGTCAGGACTAAACATGAACCATCTAGAACTCTGAGGACCTCTGGGACCGGCCTCCTGCTGGTGTCTAGAGTCAGGACTAAACATGAACCATCTAGAACTCTGAGGACCTCTGGGACCGGCCTCCTGCTGGTGTCTAGAGTCAGGACTAAACATGAACCATCTAGAACTCTGAGGAACTCTGGGACCGGCCTCCTGCTGGTGTCTAGAGTCAGGACTAAACATGGACCATCTAGAACTCTGAGGACCTCTGGGACCGGCCTCCTGCTGGTGCCTAGAGTCAGGACTAAACATGGAGAAGCTGCATTTCAATTTTATGCTGCAAAAGTCTGGAACAAACTTCCTGAAGCCGTGAGACAGGCCTCTACTGTGACCATGTTTAAATCTAAGCTGAAAACAGTTCTGTTTAACTGTGCTTTTTATTAATTACTCTTCTTTTTTAATCTGTTTTAATGATTCTATTTATTTCATTTTTAAACTTTTTGATTCTATGTTTTGTGATTTTAATGCATTCTTTTTCTTTTCTTTCTTGTGAAGCACTTTGAATTACATTTTGTATGAATTGTGCTACAAATAAACTTGCCTTTTAGGACTGAAGATACAGAAACAAACATTATGTAAGATAATTTAATAGATATTTTTGCTACATTTTAACGTCTGTATAAGTTGTTTATTTGACAGAAAATCAAAAGAATAAAAGCATCCTTTTTAAAAATCGTTGTTTCCTTCGGCTAAAATCAATCTAAATGTATTTATTGAGTTTAAATCAGGAGAGTGAAAAACCGTTTGTTCAGATTGACAGAAACAAGCTCCCCGTTCTCGTGTCTTTCTCTCTGTGGCGTACGTCTTTATCTCCCATCTGTGGCCATCAGTCAGAGAGTCTCCACCATCCGTCTATGTGAGGCTGGTTATCAGATCTAAACTCCATGAACTGATACGTCACAGGGTTTCAGCTAAACATTGCTTTTCTAATGATGAATTTGATTAGAAACGACTCTTCATATAAATTTGGAATAAACTGGATTAAAAAAAGCTGCTGAAAATTTAAAGCTATGTGAAAAAAGCTCAAATGCAAAAGTCAATAAAAAGTTAAAGTTTTTAGACAATATTCTGCTAAAAACAGCTTTTTATTTCTTGGATCCTTTCAGTGAGTCCATGAGGTCTGGAGTTACTCAGAAAATCTGAATTTAATCCATAAAGTAACAGCAAAAATTTCCCATTGGGGATTAATAAAGTATTCTAATGATTTGTATCATTTTGATCACTTTTCTGTTCCTGTTCAGACGTCTTGTTTTGGTTAAGACCAATCTGTTACATCACATGTTTTTCAAAGAAAATGACCATATAAGGAGAAACAATGGCTGACGTGGGCGTGGCACACTCAGACATTAAGTGTAGACCTCTCATTGGCTGCTGCAGCCGCCATCTTGGATCGGTAGTGCTACCTGCAGTCAAACTAAACCTGTGGTAGTAGATACGATGTCTGAGCATGTGTGGTGGATTCTGGTTCTAATCAGATGACGATTGAAAACAGGACTCAGGGATTAATTTTCACATCTAAGACTGAACATTTTTATGTGAATATAATTTTATTTTTCTGTATTTCTGTCCACTAGTGTAACCTTCTTCAAAGTCCAGTGTGTTTGTGTCTGTGGTTGAGCGGGTTAGAAACATGTGAGCCGGGGTGGGGCGTGAAGAGTGACAGATTTAAAACTTTTCTGAGATTTTTAAAATGATCTTTTATTTGTTTTTGAGTGAAGCAAAAAAAAATTATTAAAATTGAAATTCGGATTTTCTGTAGAAAAAAAAAATCAGAAATGTTATTTTTAGGCTAGACTACCACACCCTACTTTCCATGATGTGCTCCAATTATCTTATGTATAGTCCTACACTGACAGGCATTTATGTGTTCTAATTGTTTCTGCTTCAAATGCTTCATTTCACTGTCCTCAGTTCACTCCACAAGCGTTATCTTTTCCCCACGTCTTGCCATCTTTCCTCACATCTAACCATTTGGCAGTTTTGACTTTGTTAAGATCAGAGAAAATCTCCTCCATCGGTCCGTCGTTGTAAAGCGAGAGCTGAGCCGAAAAGCAAAGCTCTTGATTTACAAGTCGATCTACGTTCCTACCCTCACCATGGTAACCAGGATCTACGTTCCTACCCTCACCATGGTAACCATGATCTACGTTCCTAACCTCACCATGGTAACCAGGATCTACATTCCTACCCTCACCATGGTAACCAGGATTTATGTTCCTACCCTCACCATGGTAACCAGGATCTATGTTCCTACCCTCACCATGGTAACCAGGATCTACGTTCCTACCCTCATCATGGTAACCAGGATCTACGTTCCTACCCTCACCATGGTAACCAGCATCTACGTTCCTACCCTCACCATGGTAACCAGGATCTATGTTCCTACCCTCACCATGGTAACCAGGATCTACGTTCCTACCCTCACCATGGTAACCGGGATCTACATTCCTACCCTCACCATGGTAACCAGGATCTATGTTCCTACCCTCACCATGGTAACCAGGATCTACGTTCCTACCCTCACCATGGTAACCAGGACCTACGTTCCTACCCTCACCATGGTAACCAGGATCTATGTTCCTACCCTCATCATGGTAACCAGGATCTACGTTTCTACCCTCACCATGGTAACCAGCATCTACGTTCCTACCCTCACCATGGTAACCAGGATCTATGTTCCTACCCTCACCATGGTAACCAGGATCTACGTTCCTACCCTCACCATGGTAACCAGGATCTACATTCCTACCCTCACCATGGTAACCAGGATCTATGTTCCTACCCTCACCATGGTAACCAGGATCTATGTTCCTACCCTCACCATGGTAACCAGGACCTACGTTCCTACCCTCACCATGGTAACCAGGATCTATGTTCCTACCCTCACCATGGTAACCAGGATCTATGTTCCTACCCTCACCATGGTAACCAGGATCTACGTTCCTACCCTCACCATGGTAACCAGGATCTACATTCCTACCCTCACCATGGTAACCAGGATCTATGTTCCTACCCTCACCATGGTAACCAGGATCTATGTTCCTACCCTCACCATGGTAACCAGGACCTACGTTCCTACCCTCACCATGGTAACCAGGATCTATGTTCCTACCCTCACCATGGTAACCAGGATCTATGTTCCTACCCTCACCATGGTAACCAGGACCTACGTTCCTACCCTCACCATGGTAACCAGGACCTACGTTCCTACCCTCACCTATAGTCACCAGCTGTGGGTGGTGACCGAAAGAATGAGATTGCGGATACAAACGGCCGAAATGAGCATCCTTCGCAAAGTGGCTTGCCTCTCATTCAGAGATCAGGTGAGGAGCTGTGCCATCCGGGAGGAGCTTGGTGTCGAACAGCTCCTCCTCCGAGAGGAGCCAGATGGGGTGGTTTGGGCATCTGGTCAGGATGCGGGCGAGGTGTTTCGGACGGGTTTTACCGGTAGGAGACCGAGAGGCAGACCTGCTTCGAGAGACTATGTCTCACAGCTGGATGGGGAACGACTCGGGATCCTTTCGGATGAGCTGGAGGATGCAGCCGGGGTGAGAGAGGCCTGGGCTTCCCGTCTGTGGCTGTTGCCCCAACATGACCTGGCCCTGGATGAGTGGAAGACGATGGAACGGAAAAATCAGAGAAAATCCCCTACATCTTAGATAGTTAGGTAGTTTGTGTGAAATTTGCTTTACACACAGGTTTAGCCATAAAAGTGCTTCATAAATGAGACCCTATCGTGGTCAGAGTCCGGTGAAAATTCTTGACCTGCACATGATGGTACATTTAAATCCTTTTAGCATTGCAGTGTATGTAAGCCATGATTCTTCAGTGACTCAGTTATTTCTTCATCGTCTCCCACTATCACATCTTGTGTTTTGCAGCTTCCTCCTCTTTCAGTCTGATGTGTTCCTGTGGAGATGTAGAGCCGACATGCGGCGTTCAGGTTGGTGCAGGAAGAGGAGGAACGTCTAACAGATATGATGAGATGCAATAAAAGGAAAAGCTAAAAGGAAGCACTGAGAAGCAGGAATGAAAGATGATAAATCCGACCAGCCGAGATAAGAAGGAAGCTTCTCTGAAGAGAAGACTGAGCAGATAAAAAAGAGGAAAGAGTCAGAGAGGCTGTGGAATGATGTGTTCCTGCAGAAATCTGAATAAAACCCACTGAAAAAGACTCCATCATGTAGCAGGTGTGATGGACTGTAGGAAGAATGAAGTATGGTGGAGGTGGCAAAGGAGGGTGGAAACAAACCAAGCTGATGACATGGAGGGTTAAACCAATGGATGAGAACACGAGTTCCTCTCAGATTCATAAAGCTGTTTACTGTAGAACTGGTGAACCTGTTGAGTGTTACGTCACTCGTGTTCGGCGCCATCAAAACAAAGCAAATTGAGATGCCTTTTTCTGATGCATTCACACCGGATCAACGTTCACCATCAAACGAGTTCAGTTTCAATGTAAAGAGTTACCTGAGTGCTAGAAAGAACTACATCTCCCAACAGGAAGGACTACATCTCCCAACAGGAAGGACTACATCTCCCAACAGGAAGGACTACATCTCCCAACAGGAAGAACTACATCTCCCAACAGGAAGGACTACATCTCCCAACAGGAAGGACTACATCTCCCAACAGGAAGGACTACATCTCCCAACAGGAAGGACTACATCTCCCAACAGGAAGAACTACATCTCCCAACAGGAAGGACTACATCTCCCAACAGGAAGGACTACATCTCCCAACAGGAAGAACTACATCTCCCAACAGGAAGAACTACATCTCCCAACAGGAAGGATTGCATCTCCCAACAGGAAGGACTACATCTCCCAAAAGGAAGGACTACATCTCCCAACAGGAAGGAAGGACTACATCTCCCAACAGGAAGAACTACATCTCTCAACAGGAAGAACTACATCTCCCAACATGAAGAACTACATCTCCCAACAGGAAGAACTACATCTCCCAACAGGAAGGACTACATCTCCCAACAGGAAGAACTACATCTCCCAACATGAAGAACTACATCTCCCAACAGGAAGAACTACATCTCCCAACAGGAAGGACTACATCTCCCAACAGGAAGAACTACATCTCCCAACAGGAAGGATTGCATCTCCCAACAGGAAGGAAGGACTACATCTCCCAACAGGAAGGAAGGACTACATCTCCCAGCAGGAAGGACTACATTTTCCAGTTGGTCTTTCCTAGAGAGCGGGAAACTCCAGCTCCTCAACCTTGCCCTAGCCTTGCCCTCCTTGCTGTAACTTGAGAAAATGAAATACGATTAGCCAATAGGATTGAAGTGACTTTCAAAATCCAAATATGACCGGCAAAATAAATTGATACACTATCAACACCTGTGATTAACAAGGCAAAAAATCCACGTCGCCCTTAGATGATGAAATTCTGAGTAGCCAACTGCTTAGTCTGCTAGTTAACACCGAGCTCCTAAATAAAATACATTAGTATAAAAATCATAATGTCTGAAAGAAAATCCCACTCAGATGTTCTGTGAGTTGTGCAGCCCCCAGGTGAACACATCACATTTTAAACAGAGTGTTAGTAACAAACATCACACGTTGTTGCTTTTCAATACCGACACATCTTCAGCAAAACGGACTGAACTTTGCAAACAGAAAAGTCAGGCAGCAAAATCAGAACCAAGCGGAAACACGGTCTGGAGGGTCGATGAAGATGGACTCCCCTCAGTGGAGGAGAGTCTTTTAAAAATCAAGAATAAACTGTGATAATAACGAATGCTTGAGGTGTGTGTGATCACAGGATGACGTCATATTTTAAGGTTTTTAAGTTTTGTGATTTTAATCTTTTGGCAGAAACATAAAAATCCTTTAGTGATTTTTTTTTGTTTGTTGTTGTTTTTTAGGAAGTGAAAAGATTTGGTTTTTAGTTTCCAGCACCAAACCGCCCCCAGCTTCTGGATTTATGTTGTTATCCAGCTCTGTGTTCAGTCAGGGGCGGCTGGATGTGTGTGTGTGTGTGTGTGTGTGTGTGTGTGTGTGTGTGTGTGTGTGTGTGTGTGTTCCTACGTGCTCCTGCAATCATTGCTTACAAACGTGTGTGTGTGATGGCTCTGACCTGCAGTTGACACTCAGCCTCCATGGAATCCATCTTTCCAGCTTCTTCCAATCTAACAGGAGGGACTAACAGGCCTGTGTGTGTGTGTGTGTGTGTGTGTGTGTGTGTGTGTGTGTGTGTGTGTGTGTGTGTGTGTGAGAGACATATTAGAAAAAAGGGTCAGCAGAAAGCACAAACAAGCGGAGATGAGAAATGTCTATTGATTCTGTTTTTTAATTACAGCATCTCTGGTGGGCTGGAATATGCAGGGTGTGTGTGTGTGTGTGTGTGTGTGTGTGTGTGTGTGTGTGTGTGTGTGCACAGGGTGAATGTATCATTTGCAAATGTGAGGTGCCAGAGCCACACACAACCATCCACACACACTCACTCCTGGCAGCCAATAAACCTAACATGTATGTTTTTGGAGGAAACCAGAGAACACCCACGTATACACAGGGAGAACATGCAAACTCCACACAGAAAAACAGTGATTCAAGCCTCGCACCCACTCAGAGACAAAAAACCCCTGACCTTGTTGCTGTGAGGCCATCATGCTAACCACAGCACCATCATGGAATCCTAAGTGACGTTCCTATATGGTCTGTATTTCAGGTGTCAAATTGTGGCCCGTGGGCCAAATTCTGGTCCAAAGTGTGAATATATTTGGCCTGCGAGGCTTCACCAAGGACAGATGGCTCTCTGGTGTTACAGCCAACAGGTCATGTAGCACGATACTACAAATCCCAGCATGCTCTTTTGGTGTGTCTTTTAAGACCACACAGAGACACTTTTTTCTGTCTTGGCTGTTGTCATGGCGACCTAATACAAATCCTAGCACTGAGCTAGTTCATGTATGTGTAATGTCATGGGTTCAAGTCCCGGGTGGGGACGAGGCTTGGAACACTGGCCTTTCTGTGTGGAGTTTGCATGTTCTCCCCTTGTATGCGTGGGTTTCCTCCCACCCTCCAAAGACATGCCTTCTAGGTTGATTGGCCGGTGCCAAATTGCCCCTAGTAGTGAGTGTGTATGATTGTATGTGTGTGGCCCCGCGACAGACTGGCGATCTGTTCGCGGTGTACCCTGCCCCTTGCCTTGAATCAGCTGGGATGGGCTCCGGCTCCCCCAGTAGCCCCAGAAGGGATAGACGGTTAAGAAGGTGCCTGAATGACAGGTCATGTTATTGTCAGGGTTTCAGGTTTTTTACCAGTGGTTTTGTTGTTCAAGTTAATTTCATGTTTTATTTTGAAATCCTGACCTCCCTCTCGTTCCAGTTGTCTTGACTTCCACCTCCTCAAGTCTCCCTTCATCCTGGTGGTTGCCAGCTCCCTTCCTTAATGTGTCCCACGAGTGTCTTATTATTTCCTCGCGTCCTGTCTGTTTATGTGTGTCTCATCTTTGTTTCGTTGCGAGGTTGTCTTATGTGTTCATTTAGACCTCAGGTTTGGTGATTGTGTCAGCAACCTTAGACCTGCGGTTATAAACTGCCATGTCCCATAGTGAGGCGTTTATCCCATAGTGAGGGGCAGGCGATAGCTCAGTGGTAAGACTTTTCATGTGTGGTGACATGTTGAACATCTTTTATCAGTCTGTCGTGGCAACTGCAGTGTTCTTTGCGGTTGTCTGCTGGGGAGGCAGCTTGACCGCAAGGGGCAGTAATAAGCTGGACAGACTGATAAGGAAATGTGCATCTGTGGTGGAGATAAATGTGGACTCTGTGGGAGCTGTTTTGGAGGAGAGGATGATGGCTTTAATGCAGGGTATCCTGAATAACCCCCGTCACCCTCTACACCAAGGGTGGGCAAACTTTTTGATTTGCGGGCCACATTGAGTTCTAACATTTGACCAGGGGGCCGGAACAGGATCAGATGGATGGCATGCTTTGGTAGCCTCTATATTGGACTGATAGAATGATGCTAGATTTTAAACAAGCGCTAAATGTTAAATGAGACGTTGGAGGGATCCGGTTTGGTGACCTCAGGATCGGATCTTTGCTTTTTGCAGATGATGTGGTCCTGTTTGCTTCATCGGACCGTGATCTCCAGCTCTCACTGGATCGATTTGCTGAAGAGTGTGAAGCGGCCGAGATGGGAGTTAGCACTTCCAAATCTGAGACCACGGTCCTCATGCTTGTTTACGTGGGTGTATTGGCCCTGATGTCTTTCCATATCTGTACACGCTGTTTATTTTGTGGGGCGTCGTGGAGACACACACATTTTAATGGACCAGTGTTGGTGTTTTTGGCGCCATCTAGTGACCAACAATCAGAATTACAAGGAAAATAAAACATTAACAAGGTTTATTTAAATTTTTTATGTTCGGCGGGCCGGATTAAAACGTTTAACGGGCCGCATGTGGCCCGCGGGCCGTAGTTTTCCCACCCCTGCTCTATACGATGTTATCTCGACCGAGATAAGCAGGACCAAGCGCTTTAGGAGGTCGTTCATCCCTTCAGCCCTCAGGCAGATGGTTCTGGAAGGAACTGAATCCTATTTTATTATCTATGTATGTTGTTTTTATTTATTTTATTTGTACAGTTTGTGTGATTTCTGTTGCTGCTGGACACCAGAATTTCTCCCGTGCGAGATTAATAAAGTTTTTGTCTATCTATCTCTCTAACGTTCGCCCTTGGACCAGAAGTTCTCTGGACGTTCGTGGGATCGAATTCCACTGATCTCATGTCTAGGTGTCGTTGGGGTAGACACCTAACCCCCCGCTTCTCCCACCATTGGTAACATCGTGGTATCCTGCTGTGGTAAAGTGCAGCACACAAATTTCCCTGCTGAGGAATGAATAAAGTGCATTTCTATTCTGTTCTAGTGAGTTTTAAAGTTAAACCTATTGTTCCATTTCTATCCCATCATTTCTACATTCATTTATTCAGTCGTTAAGTAAACACGTTGTGCTGATTGTGTCAAAATTCCAAAGATAAAAGTCTGTTTTACATGATAGAATCGTCCTTCATTCACAGAAAAAATCACCAAACTAGGTTATAAAATCACAGTTTTCTGATAAAATCTTTTCTTTTCTCAGATGAGAACCAGCGACCTCCCGCTGAGGGACATCAAACCATCACTTTTCATGTTTATAAAGGAGAATTTTTGCTTACATATAAATAAAAATGACATTTTCTTGTCTGGATGATCTCTGAACGAACGGCAGCAGATTATTAACCTTATGCTCTTTTCACATTTACAAAAAAAAAACTGATAGAAAATCCAAAACAGCAATGTTTTGATCCAATTTTCTTTTTTATTTGTGGAAAACGTTTCCCACAAAGAACAAGTTTAGATCCATTTTTTCTTTCTTTTTCTTGTCATTAAAACACAGATTTATGGCTCCACTAAACAAGGAAGAGTTTGGGACGTCCATATTTCAGTCGCTGATTTTGAAACACTTGTGAACACAATTTCTCCCAAAACATTTAAGGGATTTCAATTAAACTACCTCTGTTACTCAATACCAGCTATAGATAAAACAGATTACTATACAAAGCAGGCAGTTCGCATTGACCTTCCTTCTTTTTCAGCTTCACCAGCTTCTACACTACCGCCTGTAGCCATCTCCTACCATGTGCTCTGGTGGTGAGACCTATTAAAAGACCATCCTGATCTCTGCAGCCTTCAGGGCCACTGCAGAGCAATCACCAACCAAACAGAGAAAGGTTGCAATGTTTTCTGTGATTAAAACGAAGAATCAACGTCATCAGATCCAAACCCTCCGAGATAAATCCGATCATGCGGAGTTCTGATTGTCTGTTATGATGTTAGAAGCCTCTGGGGGGGTTAAACCCAGCAGGAAAGTCTGAGACTCCATTGGTATTATTCAGAATGTATTAAAGACTGTAAATTACTAGACTGATATATTTGACTGTTTCCAAAAATATTTCTGTCACAGCATGGAAACAGTCTGACCTCACAGCATTGGGGCTCAACTGCTCTAAAGTGGGCTAGTTCGTTTTTTGGTTTATGCATTGTCAACACAAACTTTTCCAAGATTTTCTTTCCCCTAAAAAAACTTTCATAACTCCTTCTTTATAGTCTCAAACTAGAGAATCGTTGCCAACATGGACCATATAGCGTAGTTGATCAGAGTGTGGATAAGAGGTGAAGAGGCATGTGCAGGCAGGCTGGAACGGGTGGAGAAAAGTATCAGGTGTGATCTGTGATAGAAGAGTTTCAGATAAAATGAAAGGAAAAGTATAGAAAACCGTGGTGAGAGCGGCCATGCTGATTGGTCTAGAGACAGTGTGGTGAGAGCAGCCATGCTGATTGGTCTAGAGACAGTGTGGTGAGAGCGGCCATGCTGATTGGTCTAGAGACAGTGTGGTGAGAGCGGCCATGCTGATTGGTCTAGAGACAGTGTGGTGAGAGCGGCCATGCTGATTGGTCTAGAGACAGTGCGGTGAGACCGGCCATGCTGATTGGTCTAGAGACAGTGCGGTGAGAGCGGCCATGCTGATTGGTCTAGAGACAGTGTGGTGAGAGCGGCCATGCTGATTGGTCTAGAGACAGTGTGGTGAGAGCGGCCATGCTGATTGGTCTAGAGACAGCGTGGTGAGAGCGGCCATGCTGATTGGTCTAGAGACAGCGTGGTGAGAGCGGCCATGCTGATTGGTCTAGAGACAGTGGTACTGAGGAAAAGACAGGAAACAGAGATGTTTGTAGCAGAGATGAAGATGCTGAGGATCTCTCTGGGAGTGACCAGGATGGACAGGATCAGAGGAACAGCACATGTTAGAGGTTTTAAAGTCAGAGAGGTCAGACTGAGATGGTTTGGACATGTGCAGAGGAGAGAGAGAGAGTACATCAGAAGAAGGATGCTGGGTTTGGAACCACCAGGAAAGAAGACTAGAGGAAGACCAAAGAGGAGGTTCATGGATACAGTGAAGGAAGACATGAAG
The DNA here is from genome assembly GCA_902685375.1 of Neostethus bicornis. Lineage (NCBI taxonomy): Eukaryota > Metazoa > Chordata > Actinopteri > Atheriniformes > Phallostethidae > Neostethus > Neostethus bicornis. The sequence continues at coordinate 7,147,664 of LR738541.1, forward strand.
ATAGTTGGTGTGACCGAAGAGGATGCAGGAGATAGGGTTAGATGGAAGAAACTGACTTGCTGTGGCGCCCCCTGAAGGGAAATGATGAAAGAAGAAGAAGAAGTTTATCAGAGAGAAACAATCAAACATCCTAAAAGTTTTCAGAAAGTGTGTGAAGTTACCATAGAAATATTCAAAGGTTGATAAATGGTGTGAATTTATTAGTTCAAAAGCTCTGTTTCCTGCTCATTCATTAATCCTCTTCATCTGAAATCTATTTTTAACGTGACCATATGGAACCTCCAGGGCTCGTTCTTTTCCAGAGAACTTCCAAGACTTTTTTTCCGTTTCCATGGTAATGGCGTTGCAGGTGGAAGAGAAGGCGAATCACCTCTGGCGTGTGGTTTCCCAGGATTCAGACGACATGCCCCATCCATCACCTGCAGCAGTGTGATGCTGAGACGTTTCTTTTCCAGTGGACGAGTCCGTTTGCTGATTGTAACAATCCGTCCTTCCACATTGCTTTTCGGATCGGACAGGAAAAGAGAAGCTCCAGCCTGTTTCTACCGACCATATACACGATATCACCATCTAACGTGGAGACTAAGGCCTTACCGATTTATCACTCGGCTCAACTGATTTTGACTCTCGCAAAATATCGATAACCAGCAGAAATGTTTCTGATTGGCACCAATGGATTTCAGGAGAGTCACAAGAGGAGACTCAGACAATCAGAAGGATTACTGGTGGGACGCTTTCTTCGGTAGAAAATGAATCTCAGCATTGCTGTACACTTTGAATAAACATGTTCCTTTCAGTTCTGTGGAGCTACTATGTTACAATCACACCTGTTTAACTTGCAGTTTGTTGTGTCCTCAACAATCTGTCTCAAAAATTGAGACGAAATGAAAAATTAGCTGCTAAAAAGCGAGTAAAAACGGATAAAAAGAGACCAGTTTGGTGAAAAAGGAGGTTAAAGAAGAGAAACGCATTCATTGAAGAGGATGTGATGAAGCCAAATCTGGAGCCTATCCTAGCTGATTACAGACAAGAGATAGGATACACCCCAAACAGGTCACCAGTCTGCTGCAAGAACACACACACACACCCACACACTCATTCTTAGAGGTGATTTTGAAGCAGTCAAATCTAACATACATATACCTGGAGAAAACCCATCCATACACATGGAGAACATGCAAACTCCACACTGAAAGACCAGTGTTTCAAGTCTCGCTCCTACTTTGGGACTCAAACCCCTGACCTATTTGCTGTGAGGCCACCGTGAAGCCCTGCCTAAAGTTTAACCATCTTAAATACATCCTGTTATGAGGAAACTGTTAACTTTAAAAGGGTCAGGCTTTGTTTTTTTGTTTACAAAATTGTCCTGGGATTTTATTTATTGTTTACTGATATTTTAAATTGCCCCGCCCCTTCTCACTATGACGTGACATCTCTCTGTGGCGCAGGCAACTCTGCTCCAAAAAAAAGCATGCTCTGTGCGTTACACGAACATATGAACTCATTACATTTCATGGTTTGAATGTTAGAAAACTTAAGTTTAAATTTATTTAAATGAGAGATACGGTCACTCCGACTTATCGCACATGCCAACGCTAATCATCATTAAGTAAAGTTTTTAGATGAAATAGAAATTCAGACTGGAGTCCAGAGCAATGGAGAGTGTGGAAAAGAGGTGAAGAAGCATGTGAAGGCAGGCTGCAACGGGTGGAGAAAAGTATCAGGTGTGATGTGTGACAGAAGAGTTTCAGATAAAATGAAAAGTGTAGAAAACCGTGGTGAGAGCGGCCATGCTGATTGGTCTAGAGACAGTGTGGTGAGAGCGGCCATGCTGATTGGTCGAGAGACAGTGTGGTGAGAGCGGCCATGCTGATTGGTCTAGAGACAGTGTGGTGAGAGCGGCCATGCTGATTGGTCTAGAGACAGTGTGGTGAGAGCGGCCATGCTGATTGGTCTAGAGACAGTTTGGTGAGAGCGGCCGTGCTGATTGGTCTAGAGACAGTGTGGTGAGAGCGGCCGTGCTGATTGGTCTAGAGACAGTGTGGTGAGAGCGGCCGTGCTGATTGGTCTAGAGACAGTGTGGTGAGAGCGGCCATGCTGATTGGTCTAGAGACAGTTTGGTGAGAGCGGCCGTGCTGATTGGTCTAGAGACAGTGTGGTGAGAGCGGCCATGCTAATTGGTCAAGAGACAGTGTGGTGAGAGCGGCCATGCTGATTGGTCTAGAAACAGTGTGGTGAGAGCGGCCATGCTGATTGGTCTAGAGACAGTGTGGTGAGAGCGGCCATGCTAATTGGTCAAGAGACAGTGTGGTGAGAGCGGCCATGCTGATTGGTCTAGAGACAGTGTGGTGAGAGCGGCCATGCTGATTGGTCTAGAGACAGTGTGGTGAGAGCGGCCATGCTAATTGGTCAAGAGACAGTGTGGTGAGAGCGGCCGTGCTGATTGGTCTAGAGACAGTGTGGTGAGAGCGGCCGTGCTGATTGGTCTAGAGACAGTGTGGTGAGAGCAGCCATGCTGATTGGTCTAGAGACAGTGTGGTGAGAGCAGCCATGCTGATTGGTCTAGAGACAGTGTGGTGAGAGCGGCCATGCTGATTGGTCTAGAGACAGTGTGGTGCGAGCGGCCATGCTAATTGGTCAAGAGACAGTGTGGTGAGAGCGGCCATGCAGATTGGTCTAGAGACAGTGTGGTGAGAGCGGCCATGCTGATTGGTCTAGAGACAGTGTGGTGAGAGCGGCCATGCTGATTGGTCTAGAGACAGTGTCACTGAGGAAAAGACAGGAAACAGAGATGGAGGTAGCAGAGATGAAGATGCTGAGGATCTCTCTGGGAGTGACCAGGATGGACAGGATCAGAGGAACAGTACATGTTAGAGGTTTTAAAGTCAGAGAGGTCAGACTGAGATGGTTTGGACATGTGCAGAGGAGAGAGAGAGAGTACATCAGAAGAAGGATGCTGGGTTTGGAACCACAAGGAAAGAGGACTAGAGGAAGACCAAAGAGGAGGTTGCTTTAAATTGTTATCGGCATCAGTCTCAGATAATCATAATCGTTCCTCGTCAGACTCAGTTGTCCAACCCCTCATTCATCATGTAACTGGTTTTACTGGTCACACTGTGGTCTGACTCATTTACCAGCAATTCGAACAAAATCTATTGTTATTTTCTTGTTAAATTTTCCCCTCTCGGTCTCCACTTCCTGTCACAAACACACTCACACATCTAGGATGCTTTCAGAGGAAAAACAAAGAGAAAAAAAAAGAAAGAAGAAACAGCCTCCAGCTGTTTTCCTCTGAAGTTTTCTGACCCAGATTCTTCAGCTGGAAGATCTTCTAAGAGCCGGGAGAAATAAGACAGCCTCACTAGAGTCCTAATGGATTATAGTGGATAACGAAACGACCAGGAGGTGATGGCTAGTAGAGAAAAACAGACTCTGTGACGTCGTTCAGACAAAATTTAAACACATCAAGCAACTAATTGACTTTCCTGGAAGCGTTTAGCTCCATGATGGAAGCTAATCTGTTAGCATGGAGGACCTGAGCTGCTTCCGTGTACGGATCAGTCTGCTGACATTCTTTCATATGCAAACTTCCTCTTAGGATCCACACCACAGAAACACACAGATTTTATTTTACTCCTGATCAGAGAAACCGACAGTGTGGCTCACAGGGACACAGCGGATCTAAGAGTCTTTCATTTTCTCAAAAATTGACAGTGCGTGTATAGAACCCCTTATGATCCAATCTGTCAGATAAATGGATCAATATTGGTTAATTATGGCTACTGTAGTTAGAAGGCATCACTGAGTAACAGCAGTAAAAACACAGGTCAAGGTAAAGGTGAGGTGTTTCTGGCACGTCCCACCGGGAGGAGACCAAGAGGTAGACTCCAGACCTGCTGGAGAGACTATGTCTCACATCTGGCAGGGGAACGACTTGGGCAGCCGGTGTGAGAGAAGCCTGGGCTTCCCGTCTGAGGCTGTTGCCTGGCGACCCGGCCCCAGATAAGCAGAAGACGACAGAACAAAAGGTATGGTTGGAATTAAAGTCACACACCACTTGTGTGTATTAAGACCCCAAAATGTCACTTTTTAACAGACACACTTAGGAGGCAGAGATCAAAGTCGAGTCTACCAGTAGAACATGAGAACAGAGCACCAGACAGAGATCAATGGTACGGGAGGGGAGGAAGCAACACGATGACCTGCGCCAAGTAAAGAAGGCTAGCCGGATGAACACAGTTAGAGGACAAATTGGAACAAAGCAGGAAGTACAGTGCTTACAAAGTGGTGACCCCAATATATATAACATTTCTTGTGACCATTCAATGGAAATGCACCCAATCATCTGATGTGAGAAAAGTTCCTTCTCGTTTTCAGAACAGTTATTGCTGCTGTTGAGTCTGTTAGTCTTGGTGTTCATGGGTCGTATTCCTTCCCCAACAGCAGTAGGTCAGAGATTGACTATATGGTTGGTTGTTTTGTCAGTTGAAATAGGATTATTCACAGATTAGATAATTTTTTTGAGATCAGGCACAAAAAAAGCAACCTCACCTCTGTGTTTCACTGACAGGATTAAAATTTCACTACAACTTAAGTTCAAAAGGTGGTAGAAAAGGCTTCAAAGTCGTCCTCTGGACGTTTCGACTTCTATCCGGAAACCATGTTCAATCTGATCAAATGGATCTAAGAACTGGTTCTTATTATACTAACCTGAGTTTGCCCAAACCCTGAAGGAGGGGCTAACCCAGGGGTGGGCAAACTTTTTGACTCACGGGCCGCATTGAGTTCTAACATTTGACCAGCGGGCTGGAACAGGATCAGATGGATGGCATGCTTTGGTAACCTCTAGATTAGACCGATAGAATGACGCTAGATTTTAAACAAGTGCTAAATGTTACATCAAGAGTGTTAAATTTCAAATCTAGCGGCGCTAGGTTTGAAATCTAAGTGCTCAATGTTGTTTGTTTTAACATCTAACACGCTTGTTTACGTGCGTGTATTGGCCCCGATGGCTTTCCATATCTGTGCACACTGATTATTTTGACAGCGTGTGCATCACAGACACACACACACATTTTAATGGGAGCAGTGTTGTTTTCTCAACAAAGCCAATATATCTGGAGTGACGAAACATCAGATTTGCGGGTGAAATAAAACTAACCAGGTTTATTTATTTAAATTTTTTAAGGTACAGCGGGCCGGATCTAAACGTTTACCGGGCCGCATGTGGCCCACGGGCCGTAGTTTGCCCATGCCTAGGCTAACCCCAACAAGCCAGTAACCAACTGTGTTTTTGATAGGTAATGTAGCTTGTATAGAAAGGTAGGGGTGGGTCTTACTTAACCTCTATAAAGTAAAGTACGCACTATTTTTCTTCCCCCTAAGTCAGTCCACACAAAATTTCCACGTGTGGGATCAATAAAGTAGTTCTGATGTGAATCCCGATCCGAACCGAACGTGTTGATCCGAATAGATCACGGGTCAATAATAATCCGCTGAACCCCAAGTTTTCAGTTTCATTGGTTGATTAGTGTGTTGTTTTTTCGTACGGATGTCTTTCTGTCCATCCATCCACTTCTCTGTGTTTTCCTCCTGAGACCTGCAGTGCATTAGGATAAGAGCCTTAGCACTCCTCCATCTCTAAAAGACGTCATCTCTCTCTCTGCAGAATGTTTGGATCCATTAGAGGCTCCACATCCAGTCTGAAGTTGTTTAGTACGAAAAGAAAAACAAGCCAACTGTGAACAGCCAGGCAAGAGATTCCTTACACGATAAAAAAGACAAAACATTCAGTTACAGTAGAGATAAAGAAAATAAACAACTGAAAATTCAGGCGTGACCAAGTGTCTCAGGATCAATCTGTACACCGTACGGCAATCACACTGCTTGGTTGTGTTTACATATGGTTTAAAAATAAAATCCTCTTTTTTCTGTGACTTCAACCAGATTTTTTTTATTCTCTACTTAAAAACAAATAACAGATGATCAGTGAAAGGTTGAGAACAAGTTTCAACTTTCTGTTCTGTCGTCTTCCATTCATCCGGAGCCGGGTCGCCGGGCAACAGCTTCAGACGGGAAGCCCAAGCTTCTTTGTCCTCGGCTGTATCCTCCAGCTCACCCGGAAGGATCCTGAGTCGTTCCCTATCCAGCTGTGAGACATAGTCTCTCCAGCAGGTCTGTGGTCTGCCTCTTGGTCTCCTCCAAGTGGGACATGCCCGAAACACGTCAACCAGCGAGGTGCTCGGGGGCATGCATTCTAACCAGATGCTCGAACCATCCCATCTGTCTCCTCTCGACCTGGAGGAGGAGCGGCTCACACCGAGCTCCTCCCGGATGGCAGAGCTCCTCACCCGATCTCTAATTGAGAGCCCGGCCACCCTGCACAGGAACCGTTTCAACTTATTATATTTTAAGTTTAGGGTGAACATGTAATCTGAACAGAAAAAAGTCATACTTAGAAGTGATGCAGACCATGTGTCACAGGACTGTAAACACAACAAGACATGTTTTATTTTCAATCAGGCATTCAAACCGTCATTTATAATAAAACTAACAAAAAAAACCAAACATGTAACTATCAGAGATGCCAAGTTTTTGGCTTCACAAAGCAGGAGAATTGAAGCCAAAAGGAGGAGGAGCTTGATATCACATCCACCAATGGACAACACCCACCTTTACAGTTGGTGTGAAAACAAACCGTTCAAAATATGAGAAAGCAGCTGATAAATTGTAGGGGTGTGCGATACCGCAAGTTTTGGTATCGATCTGATACCAAGTAAACACCAGATCAATATCGCCGATACCGATACCAATATTTAAATTTTTTAAATGATTATTTTTGCATCAAGGGTTTGGGTCATATATGTAGTATGACCAAGTATGTGTATAAACACAGGTTGGTAGGTAGATCCATAGAAGTGACCAGTTACAAACAAATGTTAACTAATGTTAAAGATAATTATGTTGTACTTTCACAATTAAATTTGGAGCATCTCTGTTAATGAGCGCTGCCTCTGGGAAACAGAAGGGGTCAGGGTTTTCTCCTCCATTTCTTAAGTTTTTCTTTGGGGTGATTTTTTCATTTGTAGTGTTACCTCTATATTTAACAGCTTTTCTGCAAATGGTGCAGGTAGCCTCAAAGTACAGCCACACCCTACTTCTCTTTTCTCCATCTCTCTCTATTTTTACCGACTTGCGTTTTTTTCTTTTTTTGTTTCCTGGCCCCGAGTTGCTGAGTCATGTGACAAGTCAAAGTGAATGAGAGGAGAGAGGGGGCGGGGCCGCCTCACTTTAGCATACAGGCGCGACACACAGCATTTATGCATATTTTTCAGACAGATATGTTAGGTTGCCTTTTTGGAAAAAAAAAACAAAAACGGAAGCAAAGTGCGGGGGGTAAAACTTCAACCCAAGTATCGATTATTGTAGTTGGAGTATCGATCAATATCAATACTAGCGTTGGTATCGATATTATCGACATTAGGATCGATCCACCCACCCCTAGTAAATTGTGCGTCCTATGTGTGTTACAACCTAGCGTTACGTATCAGTACAAAGAGGAATTACCACCAGGAATACACCCCTGTACTGCTTGGTCAAGATGTCCGACTTCCTCCATACGTTCACCAAAAACAACACTGGCTATATGCCATGCAGATCGCTGCTAGCGGCTTTCAGATGCACAGCTACAGCAGCAAAAGATGCCATGTGCTTAGCCTCATTATACCTAATCATGTTCATGGAATGCACTAGAGTGTTTATCATGCCAGAGTTTTATTAGCCTATGTGGGTGAGCGTGAGATAGGTCCTAATTGCGGGTGTATCCCGCCCAATGTGGGAGACTTTGCATGTCTGTATTATTGATTGTTATCCATAGTTGTTCACTGGAAGCCTCCTGTTAGCGAGCGAGTCCAGACACACACATACAGCTTATAACAAGCTTGAACTTCTAACTTGTCTTCAAGCGTAGCAGCATACCAACATAAACCTCCAATGATTGGCTGTTTGAACGTGTGTTGTCAACTTCAGATCAACCATCCGCCAGGATTACCTTTGATAGTTTTGTACACGACGACAACCAATCACATTTTCAATCACATATCGAGAGCAAACCGATTCTTTACAAACAAAAGCAGAAAAAAACCTCTCAACACAAAGAAGAAAAGCGTTTGTGAAACAGAGAGAAATTATTAATAAGCGTCTGAATTTCAATTAACGCTGACCTGAATTTGAGAGGAAGAGAAAGAAGATGGAGGCAAAGAGATGTTACATAAGGAAAAGAAGAATATTTCCAGATAGAAAGGTGGTGGAGCGGATTTGACTACCAGTCTGCTTCCTGCACAACATCCAAAGCAGCCTAATTTGTTTAGAAGTCACATGAACAGCCGACGCCCGCTTTCTCTTCTCCTCTCCCTGCCCCCGCTCATTCCTTCAAAACCACATCTCCATTTTATGATGCCTTTGTCCATCCAAAGAAGAGGAAGCATCAAGCACTCAGGCCATCCATGTGTCTGTAACACTTTAATGAATGCAAAATATTTCAAACTACTGGAGGGATTATAATGAAACTGTCCAACAGTACCAACTACAGATGAACTGATTTTCAGGGTCATGTCTTTTAGGAAGCCTTCTGTATTTGAGACTCTACTTCAGGGGTCACCAACAAGGTGGTCATGGGCACCATGTAACCCACAAGGGTCACATAAGTCGGCCGGAGGTCTGTTCTAAAAATAACACCAATAACTAAGGATTGGCATTTAAAATTTAATTTAATTTTGTTCTTCTTCTTTCAGCATTTCCTTCACCATGGTAACCAGGATCTACGTTCCTACTCTCACCATGGTAACCAGGATCTACGTTCCTACTCTCACCATGGTAACCAGGATCTACGTTCCTACCCTCACCATGGTAACCAGAATCTACATTCCTACCCTCACCATGGTAACCAGAATCTACGTTCCTACCCTCACCATGGTAACCAGGATCTACGTTCCTACCCTCACCATGGTAACCAGGATCTACGTTCCTACCCTCACCATGGTAACCAGGATCTACGTTCCTACCCTCACCATGGTAACCAGAATCTACATTCCTACCCTCACCATGGTAACCAGAATCTACGTTCCTACCCTCACCATGGTAACCAGGATCTACGTTCCTACCCTCACCATGGTAACCAGGATCTACATTCCTACCCTCACCATGGTAACCAGAATCTACATTCCTACTCTCACCATGGTAACCAGAATCTACATTCCTACCCTCACCATGGTAACCAGGATCTATGTTCCTACCCTCACCATGGTAACCAGGATCTATGTTCCTACCCTCACCATGGTAACCAGAATCTACATTCCTACCCTCACCATGGTAACCAGGTTCTACGTTCCTACTCTCACCATGGTAACCAGGATCTACGTTCCTACTCTCACCATGGTAACCAAGATCTACCTTCCTACCCTCACCATGGTAACCAGGATCTATGTTCCTACCCTCACCATGGTAACCAGGATCTACGTTTCTACCCTCACCATGGTAACCAGGATCTACGTTCCTACTCTCACCATGGTAACCAGGATCTACGTTCCTACTCTCACCATGGTAACCAAGATCTACGTTCCTACCCTCACCATGGTAACCAGGATCTATGTTCCTACCCTCCCCATGGTAACCAGGATCTACGTTCCTACTCTCACCATGGTAACCAAGATCTACGTTCCTACCCTCACCATGGTAACCAGGATCTACGTTTCTACCCTCACCATGGTAACCAGGTTCTACGTTCCTACTCTCACCATGGTAACCAGGATCTACGTTCCTACTCTCACCATGGTAACCAAGATCTACGTTCCTACCCTCACCATGGTAACCAGGATCTATGTTCCTACCCTCCCCATGGTAACCAGGATCTACGTTCCTACCCTCACCATGGTAACCAGGATCTATGTTCCTACCCTCACCATGGTAACCAGGATCTATGTTCCTACCCTCACCATGGTAACCAGGATCTACGTTCCTACCCTCACCATGGTAACCAGGATCTACATTCCTACCCTCACCATGGTAACATGGATCTATGTTCCTATCCTCACCATGGTAATCAGGATCTACGTTCCTACCCTCATCATGGTGACCAGGATCTACGTTCCTACCCTCACCTGGTGACTGAAATGAATGAGATTGCGGAGACAAGCGGCCGAAATGAGCTTCCTCCGCTGTGTGGCCGGGCTCTCACTCAAAGATCGGGTGAGGAGCCCTCCCATTCGGGAGGAGCCCGGTGTCGAGCCGCTCCTCCTCCAGGTCGAGAGGTGCCAGATGGGTGGTTCCCCGAGCTCCTCGCTGGTGAGGTGATTGGGGCACGTCCCACCGGGAGGAGACCAAGAGGCAGACTTTGGACCCGCTGGAGAGACTATGTCTCACAGCTGGCTGGGGAACGACTCGGGATCCTTCCAGGTGAGCTGGAGGATGCAGCCAGGGTGTGAGAACACTGGGCTTCTCGTCTGAGGCTGTTGCTCCCGCGAACCGGCCCCAGATGAGCGGAAAATGACGGAACAATGATGTACTAATATATCCGGTAGGACATGAGAACGGCTTGTGAACTCGAATTTTCACCCCAAATATTTGCACATCTCCAGTTTTCACACTCTTTAAAGAAGCCTGTCTGAAATCTTTGCCCATATTCATAGTTTTATGTTGGATTAAAAATAAGCTGATGCTGATGTGTGTCAAATTTCTAAATCAACCGTTCCCTAACACAGACGTTTACACACACCGTGTGTTCGCCAGCATCGTTTCTCAACCAGAACGATGGAATCAGCAAGAGTTTGTGCGGTTGCATCTAAGCGTTGTGTTCCCTGAGTTACAAACTGGCTGCATAAAGCAAGCCATGCAGCCTTGATTGGCCAGGCACGTGCACATGTGTGTGTGTGTGCAGGGTGTGTGTTTGGCCACGCGTGGTCCTCTTATCCCAGCAGCCGCTGGTGCATTCCTGGATGCTGACAACAACAGACCACAGGCAGGAGACCTCATGTTTGCTTTCCCTATAAATAGCACATTGCTCCCAAATGTGAGCATGCCTGCTAAATACACCCCCCACCCTCCATGATCCATGCCTGCCAGAGCTCATAAACACATATGACAAGCCCCCTCCCCCTCTGAGTGCATGGCAGATTAGACGTCTCCGTCTCAAAGCGGGTATGAGGAGGGAGATCTAAGGAGAGAGGCTGAGAGAGGCTGAGAGCTTCGGATGAGGAACATCTTATCTTTACTCTAGAGAAGCTGGTCAGAGAGTCGAGAAGAACTGCTGTTAATCAACTATTAACATTCAGTATTGATTTAATTAATAACAATCAGAGTCCTCGTTTATTCTTTAAGGTTCATTTATCTTCATTATCATATTTTTCAGATTAAACACGCTTTAAAATGAGCTACGTTGAATAAATTTGAGCATTTGTATTTGAAAATGGGGGTTAGACCCACATTCCTGGACTAATAAAGGAGCTGGATTCGTTCTCAGCAAGGAGACCTGTACATGCAGGGGTTCTCTATAAATTCTCTTCACCAAAAACATGAAGGTTGTCCATAGAAATGTGTCTGCGATGGACTGGTGACCCATATGGGTGTACCTACTCTCTCTCTCTTAGACCATGTCCACATGTAGCCAGGTATTTTTCCGTTACGTCATCTTCCGCTTGTTCCGGGGTCGGGTCGCGGGGGCAACAGCCTCAAACGGGTAGCCCAGGCCTCTCTCTCCCCGGCTGCATTCCCCAGCTCACCCGGAGGGATCCTAAGTCATTCCCCGGCCAGCTGTGAGACATAGTCTCTCCAGCGGGTCCGGGGTCTGCCCGGTATTTTTGAAAACGTATATCCGCTGTCCTACGTTTAAGAAAAACTCTCGCGTACACACGTAACTGTTTTCAGTATAACCGCAACCACACGCACCCGAATAAATACCGTTCTGATTGCGGTTATAAGCATGCCAGACCAGTAGGCAGCAGTGTTTATCTAAATGTAAGCTCTGAGCTAGGAAGGCTTATGTGATAGATAGTCGCCGACGGCAACACATTTCTCCTCCTTTGCTCCTCAACAAGAAGCAAGAGCATCACGTAAGCAATCACTTAAGCCTCCCTCCTCCTCCACTCAAAAAAATAAATAAATAAAATGAATTAGAGGATGCAGCTGGGGAGAGAGAGGCCTGGACTACCCGTTTGAGGCTGTTGCCCCCGCGACCCGACCCGGGAACAAGCGGAAGATGACGGAACGGAACGAAATGAATTACTCTATTCATTCCTCACCGGGGAAATTTGTGTGCTGCACTCCTTACACCGCAGCAGGCTGCCCTTCGACGGCGCCAATGGTGGGAGAAGCGGGGGTTAGGTGTCTTCTCCAAGGACCAAGGAACTTCCAGTCCGCGCGCGAACGCTCTAACCACTGAGCTACCGTCTCCACCCAGCCAATACTGCCGACTACTGGTCTGGCATGCTCATAATCACACTCAGAAGCGTATTTATACAGCTCTGTGTGGACACAAGCGTTTTCCTAAAACGGAGGACAGCAGATATGCGTTTTCAAAAATACCCGGCTACGTGTGGACGGGGCTTAAACAATCTGTTGCTCATGCTTTCAGATGGTTTCAAGTCGATACAGTAATCTGGATCACTATTACTCCAGCACTGTTCTTTAGACATGACTGAATGATGGGTGGCACCTCGGCCTCGTAGCAAGATGGTTGCTGGTTTAAAACTTGGCCGTGTAACGGTTAGAACGCGTGTAGAGCTTAAGTGTTCTCATTATTGTGTTTTTTTTATCTCTCTAGTTGTTTTTATTTCTTTCTAATAACTAGAAAAATCTAAGTGATTTTGTTTGGCCACCTCTTAATTACCCCAAAAATAATGGTATGAGGTAATCTGTCTTTCTGTAGAAGAAAAGTAATGAAGATTAGTCAGAGTAAGACAGAGTACATGTGTGTGAATGAGAGAGATCCAAATGGAAAAGTGAGGTTACAGGGAGAAGAGATAAAGAAGGTGGAAGATTTTAAGTATCTAGGATCTACAGTCCACAGCAATGGAGAGTGTGGAAAAGAGGTGAAGAAGCGTGTGCAGGCAGGCTGGTATGGGTGGAGAAAAGTATCAGGTGTGATGTGTGATAGAAGAGTTTCAGATAAAAGGAAAAGTGTCCAAAACTGTGGTGAGAGCGGCCATGCTGATTGGTCTAGAGACAGTGTGGTGAGAGCGGCCATGCTGATTGGTCTAGAGACAGTGTGGTGAGAGCGGCCATGCTGATTGGTCTAGAGACAGTGTGGTGAGAGCGGCCATGCTGATTGGTCTAGAGACAGTGTGGTGAGAGCGGCCATGCTGATTGGTCTAGAGACAGTGTGGTGAGAGCAGCCATGCCGATTGGTCTAGAGACAGTGTGGTGAGAGCGGCCATGCCGATTGGTCTAGAGACAGTGTGGTGAGAGCGGCCATGCTGATTGGTCTAGAGACAGTGTCACTGAGGAAAAGACAGAAAACAGAGATGTTTGTAGCAGAGATGAAGATACTGAGGATCTCTCTGGGAGTGACCAGGATGGACAGGATCAGAGGAACAGCACATGTTAGAGGTTTTAAAGTCAGAGAGGTCAGACTGAGATGGTTTGAACATGTGCAGAGGAGAGAGAGAGAGAGTACATCAGAAGAAGGATGCTGGGTTTAGAACCACCTTTAGAACCATCTTTTTCTAAAATGATCACAATCAGTCAAAACCTTTCAAGATAGTTTCTGATTTCTATAAAAACCAAACAACCACAGTCTGGTTTTATTCACTGTAAACACAGTCCTCCCAGTCCAGCTGTCTCACAGCAGCTGCAGCGCTTCAGCACATCTGCTGCAGCAAAGCTGATCTGACAACTTTCAAATCATTTCTGGACCATCACACAGAAGACGAAGGACTGCTTGGATGCTGGACATCCCTAACGAATCTGACAGAAAGGCGTTTCCATGGAGACAACACAGCTGGAAGATGCTGCAGCTCGGCTGCTGAATTAAACAAATTATTTTTTAACCACAAAATGATTTATAGATTTTTTTTTGTTTATTTAAGCCAATGGTACAGAGAGGACCTCCTGTAGCACAGAGATGGTTTTATTATGGTCTGTCAGACGGTTCATAGACTCCATTTTCACACAATAAGGGCAGTGTTGTTTTCGTCAACGATAACGACAACAAAAGACGGTTGTTGAGACGGTGGCTCAGTGGTTAGAGCGTTCGCCCGCGGATGAGAAGTTAACATGAAGTTTGCGGGTTCGCAGCCCACTGAGTTTACAACTAGGGTCCTTGGAGAAGACACCCAACCCCCCATTTCTCCCACCATTGGTGCTGTCATAGGTGGCAGCCTGCTGCGGTGTAATGCAGGACACAAATTTCCCAGTGAGGGATCGATGATGCAACAAAATAAATACAACTTTTGTGACAAAAATGCAACGAGATGTTTGCAAGTTTCTGTTAATGAGACGGAAATGTAACAAAATAGGCGTCAGACTTTCTGCCAATTGTACGTGTACGCTGTCTGTGAGCACAGTGGCTGCATTCCGTCTCTCATGGCGGCACGCTCCCTACAATACTGCACGTGTACACCATCTGCACTATTATGCAAAGCCATTCGGGCCGCTACATGTACATAATCTAGCGTGCTAAATTTCCAAACTAGCGCACTGAGTGTTCGAATCTAGCACAACACACCTGCGACCAGGAGGAAGTCACACACCGTGGTGGCAACAGCAACAAAGGGGTTTGGTGGTCGGACACGATGCGATGGTCTATGGGCATACTTTATATGTAACCAATCAGAGGATAAAACGGAATGCATTGTTGTGGGACACAAAATAGGTGGAAAGAATAGCAGTACTCTGAAGCGGCATCTTAAAGCTCGTCACCCTGATGTTCATGCCAACCTAAGTCATACGTCCTTTTAGGGTTGGCACTAACCCTAACGCCTGTTTTGAACAAGTTACAGCTCAGCAGGGTTGTCTTCTTCTTTACCAAATAACCTGCACCATTCTCAGTAATAAAGCCACAATTGTTAAAGTAAGAATATTTTTTTTTTGCTTTTTTTTTTTTACACTAAAACTAGACTAAAACTAAAATATATAGAGAAACTAAAATGTGACTAAAACTTTAATTAATTTTAATTGGCTTCCAAAAACAACATTGAATCATGGTCAAACCATGACCCCAGCCCCTTCATGATGTCCATCTAGCCTCTATCCACTGCTCCGTCTGTTTGGACCAACCAGAGCTACATGACAATCATCAGGAAACCAGACTTTGTGAAAATGGGTCTTTTCTAAATCTAAACCTGCTTATTTCTCTGACAGAATCCTTAACCTGCAGTTATTGGACTTAGTTATGACGAGTGTCTAATTTCAGTCGTTCAAATGGACGTCCATTAGTTTGAGGTGTTTCGGGCACGTCCCACCGGGAGGAGAACGAGAGGCAGACCCCGGACCTGCTGGAGAGACTATGTCTCACAGCTGACTGGGGAACGACTCAGGATCCTTTCAGGTGAGCTGGAGGATGCAGCTGGGGTGAGAGAAGCCTTGGCTTCCCGTCTGAGGCTGTTGACCCAAGGACCCAGCCCCGGATAAGCAGAAGACGACGGAACGGAAAAGTAAAGGCGGTGAGAGCCTAGCAAGTCATTGTGAATAAACATCAACAGAGTATTGTATTGGTGGGAGGTCGTCATGTGAGCTACGACGTTAGTGTTTCCCATTGATATTTAAAATGCAGCTCGTTTCGGACGTTTACTCTAGAAAAAAGGAGTGACAATTCGCCAGAGTTAGACAGAATCCATGTGGAGGTGAGGAGTGAGGAGCGAGGTTACCGGGAGAAGAGATAAAGATGGTGGAAGATTTTAAGTTCTTAAGATGGAGAGAAAAGAAGTGAAGAAGTGTGTGCAGGCGGGATCGGACTGTGTGACGTGTGATAGACGGTCTAGAGACAGTGTGGTGAGAGCGGCCATGCTGATTGGTCAAGAGACAGTGTGGTGAGAGCGGCCATGCTGATTGGTCTAGAGACAGTGTGGTGAGAGCAGCCATGCTTATTGGTCTAGAGACAGTGTGGTGAGAGCGGCCATGCTGATTGGTCTAGAGACAGTGTGGTGAGACCAGCCATGCTGATTGGTCTACAGACAGTGTCACTGAGAAAAAGACAGGAAACAAAGATGGAGGTAGCAGAGATGAAGATGCTGAGGATCTCTCTGGGAGTGACCAGGATGGACAGGATCAGAGGAACAGCACATGTTAGAGGTTTTAAAGTCAGAGAGGTCAGACTGAGATGGTTTGGACATGTGCAGAGGAGAGAGAGAGAGTACATCAGAAGAAGGATGCTGGATTTGGAACCACCAGGAAAGAGGACTAGAGGAAGACCAAAGAGGAGGTTCATGGATACAGTGAAGGAAGACATGAAGATAGTTGGTGTGACCGAAGAAGATGCAGGAGATAGGGTTAGATGGAAAAAACTGACTTGATGTGGCGCCCCCATGTAGGGAGATACCTAAATACCACATGTGCCCCAGCAAGCCTTTAAATTCATCCCATCAAACATGAAGGAATTATATAAACTTTTAATGGTTTTTTTCCCCCTAAAATTCCAGAATTTTACAAGAGATCCTTTTTGTAAATGTTTATACTCAGAAACGTTTTTTTTTTTTTTAACCCTATTTATGCCCATCTTGACCACGTTTCCTGAGTTTTATTTTATATCAGCACAAGTTCATATTTACATTTAGGCCAATAAGGTCGAAGTTTATTGTTAATATTAGTGAAGTTTAAAAGAACAAATATGATGGAAAATATGTAGTATGGTAACCAGCTGTGGGTGGTGACCGAAAGAATGAGATTGCGGATACAAGCGGCTAAAACCCAACCTCCGCAGGGTGGCTGGGCTCTCACTCAAAGATCAGGTGAGAAGCTCTGCCATCTGGGAGGAGCTCGGTGTCGAGCCACTCCTCCTCCAGGTCGAGAGGAGCCAGATGGAGTGGTTCGGGCATCAGGTCAGGATGCTCTGGAGCGCCTCGCTGATGAGGTGTTTGGGGCACGTCCCACCGGGAAGAGACCAAGAGGCAGACCAAGAGGCAGACCCCGTGAACCGCTGGAGAGACTATGTATCACAGCTGGCCGGGGAACAGCTCAGGATCCTTCTGTGTGAGCTGGAGGATGCAGCCGGAGTGAGAGAAACCTGGGCTTCCCATCTGAGGTTGTCTCCCTCACGACCCAGCCCCGGCTGAGCGGAAATATTTAGTTTTAAATTTGAGAAACTTAAACTCAAGCCTGTGTTTTAAAATTCTTTTTTAATCCCATATTTTCTCTTGACTCGGTCGTTTGGTCCTAAACGACAAACACTTTACCACTTCTGACATAAACAAATGTTCTTTGTTGGAAAATGACTAATTAAATCTAATGAGCTTACATAACATCAGTTCTGCTGCTTGGTGTGTGAGAAATCAGCTCTTTATTGGTTAAAAAAAACACCTTTTTCTGACATTTTATCATAAAATAATGCAGCAAACAATGACAGTAACAAAAAAAGAAGCTGGTATTCTGGTGGTGTTTGACAACAACAAATAGTGTTGTTCCACCACAGTGAAGGATGTGAGCTACTGTCAAGATGTGGAGCTTTTAGTGACAGTTAAAGATCTCATTATGATTCAATGGAGCTTTCAAAAACCATTACCATGGTTACCCACATTGAGCCCAATGCAGAGCTATCTGTCAGCTGTTCCAGCTCAGTTCCACCAAGAGGCTGTTCCAGCTCCACCCCGCCCAACTCGGCACCACCTAGCAGCTGTTCTAGAGCTCTCTCTTGGACTGCTTGGAGCTACCGGACACATACATTCCCCCAGTAGAGGATTCATAAAGTATCTGTATTTAATCTGGAAAATTTAGGATCCAGTCGAAAGGTTTCGGGCACGTCCCACCGGGAGGAGACCAAGAGGCAGACCCCTAGCAAGCTGGGGAACGACTCGGGATCCTTCTGGGTGTGCTGGAGGATGCAGCCGGGGTGAAAGAAGCCTGGGCTTCCTGTCTGAGGCTGGTGCCCCCGCGACCCGACCCCGGATGAGTGGAAGATGACGGAACGGAACGGAATTTAGGATCCAGATGTTTTCTCCACTTCTTTACTTCATGATTTCAAACCTCAGCCTAGTGAATGTTTTTTTTAACCCAGCTGTGGTGGAACTGATCACCCAGGATCAGATCTCAGGTACCAGGAGGACTCCCCTCTGGTCCTGATCCACACCCCCCCGCATCGTGCAGCTGCACATGCGCACACATTTCTCATCCTGATGAGAAACATGATGAAAACAGTTCTCTGAAGTTCATCCTGACAAACACACCACAAAACCTCATCCACGCTCCTCTTCACGGCATGCACGTGGCTCAGCAACACACGCACATGCACGCGCACACACACACACACATTAAATCACAGCGTCTTTGACTCACCGTGTAAAAGAGGATTGGTTAAAAAAAATGTAGAAATTCTGAATCCCGATGTGTGTCGCGCATGTTGGGATGGAGAGTGTGAAGGAGGGATCAGAGAGGGAGAATAAAGCTGGAGGGGAGTAGGAGCGGAGGGGAGTGAGGGGAGCGGAGGGGGAGCTAACCCATCCAATTAGAAACACTGCCAGCGATTGTTGCAGGAAATAAAAGAGTTAGTGTGTGTCGGAGCAGAAGGAGTCATTAAATCTATCAAATCTTTATTCCAGATGAAATAAAAGGTCTTTTTAAATGATAAAACACGAAAAAAGATTACATTTAAATCAGTATTTTTTAAGCTTTTTATTGGAATAAATCACCAAAAAAAATGTTAACGTAAGGATTCTCATCAAAATGATTCTTCTTTCTACAAAAAAAAGTATAGTTTACATGACGTAACGTGACGTAATGAGAGGTAGCCAGTCTAGCTATGACTGTGCTGTAACAATGGCCGCCTGGAATGAACCAAAATCCCGAATAGAAATCAAGTCAAAAACTCATTCATCATCTGTTATGAGACTTTTTTTCTAATAAAAAGTATAGTTTACATGACGTAATGTGATGTAATGAGAGGTAACCAATCTAGCTTTGACTGCGCGGTAGTCATTTCCGCCTTGAATGAATCAAAGCAGGCTTGAGAGCAAATCAAAACACTCAACCAAACACTCGTTTTTTGGGGGTGAGGGTGGCATGTAAATTGACAGGTATGTCAGTGCGTGTTTCGGGCACGTCTGACCAGGAGGAGACCAAGAGGCAGACCCCGGACCCGCTGGAGAGACTATGTCTCACAGCTGGCTGGGGAACGACTCAGGATCCTTCCGAGTGAGCTTGAGGATGGAGCCTGTTTGAACCTGTTTCCCCGCAACCTGGCCCCGGATGAGCAGAAGACGACGGAACGGAAATTGTTTGGGACACTTTTTCAAAGCAGAGCTTACTGTATGTTTACATGATGATTGGCTGATAAATGATCAACTCAAAGATTAATCAAACATTATCAACCAAAGAAGAAATTTTGCTGTGTTGTGTTTGTGTAAATTATTCTGTGATGAACTGTGTTTATAATTTGAAAGAACGTTTGGATTATTTCAGAAACCAGCAGAGATTTAAAGGAGTTTATTTCCATATTCAAATAAAACATAAACCATTAAACCCTGCTGCTATCCGTCTGCACACTGGTTCATCTGGTTCATAAACCATTCTAAACTCTGACGACCACATCTTTACCCTGAATGAACTTTCTAAACACTGTCTTTAAATTCTCAATCTGGGGAATCGTTACCAACACGGACCGCATAGCATGGTGGATCTACAGAACTACAAACATGGAGGACGGACGTATAGCATGGTTAGATACAGAACTACAAACATGGAGGACCTCAATTATTCCTTATTAATAAAGTTTGGGATGTAAGGCAGGTGAAGGGTTAATGTGTGGCCGGATCCAAGCAGTTCTATTACAATCCTCTTAGTGGTTTTCAGAAACATTGTGTTCACAAAACGGTTAAGAACACGTGGAGCATCTTGACAGCGTCACGTTCTGTGGGCGGAGACATAAAAACGCTGAATCAAGCAACTTTAATCCATGTGAAGATGGACCTTCAATTTTTAAAGTGGGATTATTTTTAAGGGTTTCGTCCTTTGAATCGCTTATCCCTAACAGGGCCACGGGGGTGCAGGAGCCTCACCTGGCTGATTTCAGGAGAGATACACCTAAAACAGGTCACCAGTCTGTGTGCAGCCACAGACAACCAAACACACTCATTCCTACAGACAATTTCCTAGCAGCCAATCAACCTAAAATGTATGTTTTTGGAGGAAACAAGAGAAAACCCACACATGCACAGGGAGAACATGCAAACTACGCAGAGAGAGACCACCCGGGAGCGAACGCTGGCCTTCTCACTGTGAGACCACCGTGCTAAACACTGCCTTCCCATACAACCTGTTCTTGATAGTTTTTATCATAATTACATCGGAACGGTTCTGAAATGGTTTTCTTTAAGATTCACTCATGTTTTAAATATTTTACTAAACTTTAATGAGCTTCCACTGCAGTGTGGCTGGGCTCTCACTCAGAGATCGGGTGAGGAGTTCTGCCATCCAGGAGGAGCTCGGTGTGAGCCGCTCCTCCTCCAGGTCGAGAGGAGCCAGATGGGGTGATTCGGGCATCTGGGCAGGATGCCCCCTGAGTGCCTCACTGGTAAGGTGTTTTTGGCCAGTCCCACCGGGAGGAAACCAAGACGCAGACCCCGGACCAGCTGGAGAGCCCGGGATCCTTCCGGGTGAGCTGGAGTTTGCAGCTGGGGTGAGAGAAGCCTGGGCTTCCCGTCTGAGGCTGTTGCCCTCCAAACCCCGCCCAGGATAAGCGGAAGGCGACGGAACTGAACAATTGTAAATCTTTCTCTCTCTGTGTCTCTATCTATGTCTCTCTGTCTCTCTCTCTCTTTCACACACACACTGACATGCACATATTTCCAAAAAGATGCAGAAAATAAAATGTCTCCCTCTGCTGGAAAATTAGAAGCATTACAAATAATTTCTTTTTTCTTTTTTTAAATTTTTTTTTTTTTTAATTCTTTTCGGAGTATTAAGAAAATACCCCGAAAAGAATATGACCAAAAAAAGAGAGCCTAAAAATGAACTTCATTACTTTTGTTTATAATAATATTAAATCCTTAATTTTATTAATACGTTGAGTTTTTATTGACGATTTAATATGTTTAACATTTTTATTATATTTCTTTTTGGCTAAAAAAAAAATAAATAAAAAAATGTTTGTTTCTGGCGCCCTCTTCTGGATAAAGCAGGAATGGAAAAAAAATGAGTGTTGTGCCTGCTAGTTTAAACCACTAGAGGGCGCTGTATGATTACAAACCTCCACATGTTGAGGCGCAGAGAAGCTTCACATCTGGTTCATGCAGAAAAAAAATCTATAAAAAATATATAAAATGAACAAATGATTGCTTTAGATACTAAATTTAAAAAAAATAAGTAAAGGCTCAAAAAACAAATGTCACAACTTATTTAATTAAATTCAATGTAATTAATCACCTAAAAGGGAAAAAAAAAATGTGAGATTAAAAATACAAGTGGCTGAAACTAGCTTCCTCTGCAGGATGGCAGGCTCTCACTCAGATGGAGGGAGGAGCTCAGAGAAGAGTTGTTGCTCCTCTGAGTTGAGAGAAGCCAGATAGGGTGGTTGGGGCATCTGGTTAAGATGCCTCCATCGCTGGTGAGGTGTTTCAGGCACGTCCCACCAGGAGGAGACCCAGAGGCAGACCCCGGATCTGCTGGAGAGACTTTGTCTCACAGCTGGCTGGGGAACGACTCGGGATCTTTCTGGGTGAGCTGGAGGATACAGCCGGGGTGAGAGAAGCCTGGGCTTCCCGTCTAAGGCTGTTGCCCCTGCGACCCAGCCCCGTATAAGCGGAAGACGTCGGAACAAAACGAAATCTATAGTTGGTCTGAGCAACTCTGGGTAATTTCATTCAAATCCCTTCTGTGTTTCAGACCAAATTAAAATATACAAAAATTGTTACAGAAGTAGAAACACATGGACTGCCCGAGTAATTAAAAACGTATCAGATTACTTCTTTAAAAATGGCCATTTTTAGAAGCTTTTTTTTTTTACCATATTTACTGTTTTTTCAACAATGAGAAAAATTAGCCGAGAAATTCCAAAAGTTTCCTTCTGTTTTCTTAAAACCAACTGACAAACAGAGTTTTTTCATGATGTTGTGAAGGTGGAGATGTAGAACGCTGAAGCACAGCCAGTTTTAACCAGTTTATTACAGTTAAAGGGTTTTGGAAGGAGGGTAGACATGTACAGCCTGGAAGCCGACCTGGGCAGGGTTGGCAGCACAGGAGACATTAAAGGGTGAATTTGAGGCTGAGGGATCAGACGAGGAGGCTGGAACATGAGAAGATGGACAGTTCCCATCTGAAAAGATTCCAGTAAACAAGTCCAACTGGTTCTGTATCTTAATTTTTAAAGTTTGAAGAAGCCAACGCGCTCCCTCTTGAACCTTCTGAAATAAAATACGGTCGGATGTGGCGAGTCAGCATTCCTTTCATCCCTGGATTCACACCAATTACTTCCTGAATGATTTCGAGCTGATATTAAAGTCTAATTTTGATGGGGTACGTTGCCTCGGTAACCACCTCTCTTTTGTCTTACTCAGCGAAGCCCTGTGAGTAAATTCCTCACTGGAAATATTAGTTAACATTCATGAGGTTCAGTCCTGATGGAGTTGGGGAGCGATGGCTGGTCGTGGTGGAGAAAGAAAGAGCAAGAAGAGCCGGGAGGTGTTTATGGAAAACAAAAGACGTGATGAAGACTGATGAAGGACGAAGGAATAAAAAAATGTAACCAAAAGAATGAAAAAGGACGAAGAAATAAGAGAACGGAACTTAAACAAGATTCAAGAGCATGAAGATGGACAATCTACGTTGGACATAGACAGGATCTACGTTCATACTGTCACCGTGGTAACCGGGATCTATGTTCCTACCCTCACTATGGTAACCAGGATCTACGTTCCTACCATCACCATGGTAACCAGGATCTATGTTCCTACCCTCACCATGGTAACCAGGATCTATGTTCCTACCCTCACCATGGTAACCAGGATCTATGTTCCTACCCTCACCGTGGTAACCAGGATCTACGTTCCTACCCTCACCATGATAACCAGGATCTACGTTCATACTGTCACCGTGGTAACCAGGATCTACGTTCCTACCCTCACCATGGTAACCAGGATCTACGTTCCTACCCTCACCATGGTAACCAGGATCTATGTTCCTACCCTCACCGTGGTAACCAGGATCTACGTTCCTACCCTCACCATGGTAACCAGGATCTACGTTCCTACCCTCACCATGGTAACCAGGATCTACGTTCCTACCATCACCATGGTAACCAGGATCTACGTTCCTAACCTCACCATGGAAACCAGGATCTACGTTCCTACCCTCACCATGGTAACCATGATCTAAGTTCCTACCCTCACCATGGTAACCAGGATGGTTACCACCATGGTAACACTTTGCACACCTCTACCACAGAGAGTTCCTAAACTCTGATCCTCTTCTTTGACCAGGGCAATAAAAGCATTCTGATTCTGAGGTGATAAAAGGAGGGTACAGCAGGTACCTTCTCTCTAAGTCTAACTAAAACTGGGGGGAGCAGCTTTCTTAAGGTGGCTAATGTTGGAACTGTGTGATGTTTACATCCAAGCTTCTCCACAGCCACACTAGTCCCTCATGTTTTATGGGAGTTTCCGGGTAGTGAGGAGGGTCTGTAAATCCTGTCCGGCTGGAGGGTTGTTGGGTAGAAACCCCCGTCTGTTTCTGACATTCAGTGTAATGGTCCAGCCGATCAATCTCACTCTTTCTTTCTGCACTCCTTCTCCATTTTGCTCTGAGCACTGTCTTCCATAAGTCATCCTGGACTGGCACACGGTAACGTTTCTCTTTCTGTCCGCCTGACGATTTAAACCTCAGTGTGAAACTGGAAACAGGTTGTTTGATGGTGAATCCAAAGGATTGAAAACTGTAACACCTGTTCAGAAATGTTTTTGTTACCAAAAGGAAAAAGAAAGATGCTGCCAAATTGCAGTTAAAAACTTTGTTAAAAAAATTAGTGTCTGCTAAGGGCGATGTATTTACGAACACTACCAGCTGAACTCCAAGTGGAGGAGTTTAAGTATCTCGGGGTCTTGTTCACGAGTGGGGGAAGGATGGAGCGGGAGATCGACAGGCGGATTGGTGCGGCATCAGCAATAACTAGGACGCTGCATCGGTCCGTCGTGGTAAAGAAAGAGCTGAGCCGAAAAGTAAAGCTCTCGATTTACAAGTCGATCTATGTTCCTACCCTCACCATGGTAACCAGGATCTACGTTCCTACCCTCACCATGGTAACCAGGATCTACGTTCCTTCCCTCACCATGGTAACCAGGATCTACGTTCCTACCCTCACCATGGTAACCAGGATCTACGTTCCTACCCTCACCATGGTAACCAGGATCTACGTTCCTTCCCTCACCATGGTAACCTGGATCTACGTTCCTTCCCTCACCATGGTA
This sequence comes from Neostethus bicornis, assembly GCA_902685375.1. Lineage (NCBI taxonomy): Eukaryota > Metazoa > Chordata > Actinopteri > Atheriniformes > Phallostethidae > Neostethus > Neostethus bicornis. The sequence goes on from LR738541.1 coordinate 7,172,260, forward strand.
ACCAGGATCTACGTTCCTACCCTCACCATGGTAACCAGGATCTACGTTCCTTCCCTCACCATGGTAACCTGGATCTACGTTCCTTCCCTCACCATGGTAACCAGGATCTACGTTCCTTCCCTCACCATGGTAACCAGGATCTACGTTCCTTCCCTCACCATGGTAACCAGGATCTACATTCCTACCCTCACCATGGTCACCAGCTGTGGGTGGTGACCGAAAGAATGAGATCGCGGGTACAAGCGGCCGAAATGAGCTTCCTCCACAGGGTGGCTGGGCTCTCATTCAGAGATCGGGTGAGGAGCTCCACCATCCGGGAGGAGCTTGGTGTCGAGCCGCTCCTCCTCCAGGTCGAGAGGAGCCAGATGGGGTGGTTTGGGCATCTGGTCAGGATGCCCCCAAGCGCCTCGCTGGTGAGGTGTTTCGGGCACGTCCCACCAGGAGGAGACCAAAAGGCAGACCCTGGACCTGCTGGAGAGACTATGTCTCACAGCTGGCCGAGGAACGACTCGGGATCCTTCCGGGTGAGCTGGAGGATGCAGCTGGCGTGAGAGAAGCCTGGGGTTCCTATCTGAGGCTGTTGCCCCCGCTGCCCGGTCCCGGTTGAGCGGACAACAACAATACGGAACGAAAAGTTGTTAAATGCTATTTTTCAGTAGAAATAAAATAGTTTTTTTTAACTAAACCAGCTGTTCTTGTTTCCTGTTTACATGTTGAATCTTGTTCCTCTGAGTGGAAACAAACAGCATTTCTTCTCTTTCAAATAAAATCAGTGTTTCTTTATCTTCACTAAAACCCAGACCCCGACCACCTGATAAAACAGGATTTTTCAGGTTTCCATTAGAGTCCAGCTCTTTTCTGGGTTTTTTGTTTGCCTCTCCGTTCCAGACTGGTAATGGAAAAGTCCAAAAATTCCAACAAAGCTTTCCGTTGTGAAAGTGCCCTTTGCAACACCAGGCCTTTGTCGCCTCTGCTCTGACTGGAATCTTCTGAGATGTCAGCGGAGGACGTGTTGCTATGGAGCGGAGGAGGGCAAAAGAAGCCTGTTAAACTTTTCATTCCAACCTAAGCCATTTCTTTTTTTATTGCAAGTCCAACATTTCCCTGTAGATGGTGACATAATACCCACAGGAACCTTGTTATTTGCCTGAATTACATTTTAAAATAATGCAAAATTTTCAAAGGATTGAAGAGGAGCAGTGTGGTTTCCGTCCCGGACATGGAACTACGGACCAGCTCTATACCCTCTTCAGGATCCTGGAAGGGTCATGGGAGTTTGCCCAACCAGTCTACATGTGTTTTGTGGATCTGGAGAAGGCATTCGATCGTGTCCCTAGGGGACTCCTGTGGGGGGATGCTCCAGGAGTACGGAGTCTCGGAGCCCTTAGTACGGGCTGTCCGATCTTTGTACGACCGGAGCCAGAGCTTGGTCCGTATAGCTGGCGGTATGTTGATTCCATTTCCAGTGAGAGTTGGACTCCAAGGCTGCCCTTTGTCACCGATTCTGTTCATCACCTTTATGGACAGAATATCTAGGTGCAGCCGAGGCGTTGGAGGGATCCGGTTTGATGACCTCAGGATCGGATCTCCGCTTTTTGCGGATGATGTGGTTCTGTTGGCTTCATCGGACCGTGATCTCCAGCTCTCACTGGATCGATTTGCTGCCGAGTGTGAAGCGGCCGGGATGGGAATTAGCGCCTCCAAATCCGAGACCATGGTCCTCACCCGGAAAAGGGTGGAATGCCAAATGCAAAGTACAATGTGGTTAAATTTGGTCATCAAATTAAATTTTCCTAAATGCGAGAAAACTTTTTTATGTTTAGAATCATTTTATAGAGTCGTGCAACAACATACAGTACTTACACTTCACTCCATGCCAACACAGGGCACCACATAACGCAGTAGGAGTATGAAACGGGCAAACACTTCTACCTTTGACCGTTTGGCAAAGCGTCTGAATGAAGGTCGTATGTATGAATGTACTTGGTGAGCGTATTGTCACTAAAATTTAAAATTTTAAACTCGTGCGCATTAATTTGAATACTTAATTACACCACATTTTAACGCATTCACAAAATTAACGCAATTAATTATGACATCATAACGGTAATAGGCATTTGAATTTTGGCCCATTGAAGGACCCGTAGTCTTCTCGGCCGTGCTATATCGCCTGCGCTGGCAAATTAACAAGACAGCAGTGGTCCAACACAACAGACATGGACAAGACTCAGGAGGATGAGACGGTCGCAGGGATGGATTGGAGGGGGAAGAGGGAGGAGGTGCACCACCCGAACCCCACCCCTTTTGGTCCACAAAAAAAAAGTGTTCCTACTACTTTAATTATTATAAACTTTGGGCAAAATATGCACAAACATGACTTATTTTTCAAAATGTTTTGGGGGAGGAGCGGGAGGAGGCGTCTCTTCACACCCCCCTTTAGAAAATCCTGGATTCGCCCCAGAGTCGCGGCCACTGAACGGCAAGTTTTTGTACAAAAATAATAAAGACGGGATAATAAATAAAAACGTACCGGAGCAACTTCAGCCTGACATACCATCTAAATGTAAAACATGTTCAGGCAAGTTCCTCTGTAGTTAGTGTGGCTACCGGGAGCTTGCTCTGCCAAACCAGGCTAGCTGAATTTGGCAAGTGAATGAGCAAATCCACAACAGAGAAATTAACAAATACAATCGCTGTCGTGGTTCCCTCGAGCCACCACCAGAGGGAGCCAGGGACCACCTCACCTTTCCCCCAATTCTGGCTAATTAGACATTCAGTACCTGTGGGCTCACCTGGATCCAATCTCCCAGCTGCCTATTTAAAGGCAGCCTCACCAGCCTTCTTGGTCAGGTCTTACTATCACCTTTCCCAGCCAGGTCGCCCTGGTTGCCTGACCATGTTTGGTATTTTGATTTTAGTTGGACTTTTGAAAACCTTAAGTTAATTATGTTTTTCTTTACAGACTTTCCTGATTTAAGAAATAAACCATGTTCAAAGTCCTGCATTTGGGTCCTCCTCTTTCCACCATCCTTCCCCTACCACAACAATCGCAAAGTGGGTTGCTGCTGATTGCAGGACAATTTCTATCATTGAGGATAAGAATGAACCTTAATGAACCCTAACCCTGCACCTGGCCTCATGAGGCACAGTTCACCAATAATAAATTTAAAATCTAATTTTAAATCCAAACATCACACAAAAAGTAGTCATTTAATTTGCTGAACTGAAAGTACGCCAGACTGGCTGAGTAACGACACATGTAGCCGTGATGAGATGAAGAACAGCTCAGACTGTTTGACAAACTCAAACATTTCAGTCCTTTTAATTGAAGGATTTGTGTCCATCAGTGTCCTCATCAGGTCCTGATGAGGGTGCGGAAATACGAGCACATCACCCCCATCCTTCACAGCCTTCACTGGCTTCCTGTTCACCTCCGTATTGAATATAAGGTCCTCCTTCACACCCATCACTGTCTGCACGGTGAGGCCCCCACTTACCTCTCAGAACTACTCACACTCAATACCTCAACCAGGACCCGGTCAGGCCAACAGCATCGTCTGAACCCACCCAGGACACGGCTAAAAACAATGGGCGACAGGGCCTTCAAGGCTGCTGCTCCCCGCCTGTGGAATGCCCTCCCAGACTATCTCAGGGCCCCACAGACGGAGGATGCCTTTAAAAAAGGACTAAAAACCCACCTTTTTAAAAAAGCTTATCATTTTTAAATTTTGTTTGCATTGTATGTTTGTTTTTATTGTGCTGTACTGTTTTAATTGGTTTTAATGTTTTAACCTTGTAGCACTCTGAGGCTTGATTTCAGGTGTAGAGTGCATTAGAAATAAAATGTATTATTATTATTATTATTAGTTCACTGCGTCCCTTCCTTCTGCTGGTTCTGATCGTGTGTGTCTTTTTCCAGCTTTCCAGTTCTGCTTGCATCGCTTCATCTTTTATTCATCTTTAGTAAACAAGAAGAGCAGCTGAAACTTTCAGAGCTTGTTACTGACGGGACAGCACAGGCGCTGACACGAGGAAACGGTTCAATCAGCTGAAAAATCCTGGTTTCCATCATTTCTGTTTGTGTTTCACAAGGAGAAACTCTTACAAACATCCAGTCACTGAGTCAGATTTATTTTTTAAGTTGTTTCAAGCCTGTTAGAATGATGGTGAAAGATTCTGGACCAAAATAGAAGAAACGATAAGGAGGATAAATTTCTAAAAACTGTCACAGTAAAAAAAAAAAAAAAAAAAAAAAACTATGAAGCAGATAATTATCAAGATTCTGTGATTTTTTAAGATTGTTTATCAGAAACATGGTCCTATTGGTTTCATCGGACCGTGATCTCCAGCTCTCGCTGGATCGATTTACTGCCGAGTGTGAAGCGGCCGGGATGGGAATTAGCGCCTCCAAATCCGAGACCATGGTCCTCGCCCGGAAAAGGGTGGAATGCCCCCTGCGGGTCAGGGACAGGGTCCTGCCCCAAGTGGAGGAGTTTAAGTATCTCAGGGTCTTGTTCACTAGTGGGGTAAGGATGGAGCCCAAGATCGACAGATGGATCGGTGCGGCATCAGCAATAACTAGGATGCTGCATCGGTCCGTCATGGTAAAGAGAGAGCTGAGCCGAAAAGCAAAGCTCTCGATTTACAAGTCGATCTATATTCCTACCCTCACCGTGGTAACCAGGATCTACGTTCCTACCCTCACCATGGTAACCAGGATCTACATTCCTACCCTCACCATGGTAACCAGGATCTACGTTCCTACCCTCACCGTGGTAACCAGGATCTACGTTCCTACCCTCACCATGGTAACCAGCTGTTGGTGGTGACCGAAAGAATGAGATCGCGGGTACAAGCGGCCGAAATGAGCTTCCTCCGCAGAGTGGCTGGGCTCTCACTCAGAGATCGGATGAGGAGCTCGATGTCGAGCCGCTCCTCCTCCAGGTCGAGAGGAGCCAGACGGGGTGGTTCGGGCATCTGGTCAGGATGTCCCGAGCGCCTCGCGGGCGAGGTGTTTTGGGCACATCCCACCGGGACGAGACCAAGAGGCAGACCCCGGACTCGCTGGAGAGACTATGTCTCACATGTGGCCCGGGAACGACTTGGGTTCCTTCCAGGTGAGCTGGAGGATGCAGCCGGGGAGAGAGAGGCCTGGGCTGCCCGTTTGAGGCTGTTGGCCCCGTGACCCGACCCCGGAACAAGCGGAAGATGACGGAACGGAACATTTTATTTTGAAATAAAAATCAGAAAAGTACAAATAGAAAGTGAAATAAGACGACCATCAAGAACTCTTCAAAAGAAACCAGCCTCTTCAGGAGCGCCACCAAGCTTGAAATAGAAGTAGCACTTCATCTGTGTTCAAAATGAAACATTATTTGACTTGCTGTGGATTTCTAAGATACTTATAACTCATTTCAGATCAAAGCAGAGTGAAAATGACCCCAGATGGGCCGCTCTCCGGAGCTCACATCAAAGATTAGGGATAATTAGAGCCTCTCCAAAGCAAATAGGCCTTTCATTTTCTGGTGTGAAAGTAGGTTCCACAAATTATGACCCACAATCCCACACGCACCGCCGCTGGTTATTTGTTTGTATAAATAAATAACATTTAATTTTTCATCCGACATAAAGAAACTTGCTCCAAATTCAGACTTCTCCAAAAATCACTTTGATTTTCTCTAACTGGGTTCAACATGCGGCTCGTTGTCAGCAAATATTACTAACGAGGAAAAAAGTGACATCTACTGTTGGTATATCATATCACACCATCCTTCTTTCTTCAAATGAAATATAGCATCCAAAATCTAGATGCATAGAAAATAAACTATACTTCAGTCAGTCACCTTCTTATCCGTCTATCCCTTACAGGGGGGTGCCGGAGCCCATTCCGGCTGACTTAAGGCGAAAGGGTAGGGTACACCCCGAACAGGTCGCCAGTCTGTCGCTGGGCCACACACACACACACACTCATTCCTGGGGGCAATTTTGGCACCGGCCAATCAACCTAACAAGCATGTCTTTGGAAGGTGGGAGGAAACCTACACAGACACGGGGAGAACATACAAACTCCTCACAGGAAGGACAGTGTTCCAATTCTCGTCCCCACCCAGGACTCGAACCCATGACCTTCTTGCTGTGAGGCCACTGTGCTACCCACTGTGCCACCATGCTGTCCATAAACTATACATAACAAATAAAATATTGCATATAGTGTCCATACCAATCTGTCAATGCCTGATCCCGTCAGACCTCAGAGGCTAAGCAGGCTGGGTCTGGGCTGTACATGGATGGGAGACCGCCGTTGAGATTAAATTACCGTTGTGTCCCTGAGCAAGACACTTCACCCACGTTGTCTAGTCTGAATGGTGTGTGTGATTGGTTGGTGATGGTCAGAAGGGCTGATGGTGAAAAATGGCAGTCTTACTTCTGTCAGTTTGCTCCAGGAGAATGTGGCTCCAACTGTAGCTTACCAGTACCTGGTATGGATGGATTGAATGATGAACATGTGAAGCATCTTTGAGAGTCCTGAAAAGCGCTGTATAAATCTTCTTCTTCTTCTTTTGGCTTTTCCCTTTAGGGGTCTCCACATCAAGTCAGTTTCTAACATCTAACCCTATCTCCTTCATCCTCTTCAGTCACACCAACTATCTTCATGTCTTCCTTCACTGTATCCATGAACCTCCTCTTTGGTCTTCCTCTAGTCCTCTTTCCTGGTGGTTCCAAATCCAGCATCCTTCTTCTGATGTACTCTCTCTCTCTCCTCTGCACATGTCCAAACCATCTCAGTCTGACCTCTCTGACTTTAAAACCTCTAACATGTGCTGTTCCTCTGATCCTGTCCATCCTGGTCACTCCCAGAGAGATCCTCAGCTTCTTCATCTCTGCTACAAACATCTCTGTTTCCTGTCTTTTTCTCAGTGCCACTGTCTCTAGACCAATCAGCATGGCCGCTCTCACCACACTGTCTCTAGACCAATAAGCATGGCCGCTCTCACCACACTGTCTCTAGACCAATCAGCATGGCTGCTCTCACCACACTGTCTCTAGACCAATCAGCATGGCCGCTCTCACCACACTGTCTCTAGACCAATCAGCATGGTCGCTCTCACCACACTGTCTCTAGACCAATCAGGATGACCGCTCTCACCACACTGTCTCTAGACCAATCAGCATGGCTGCTCTCACCACACTGTCTCTAGACCAATCAGCATGGCCGCTCTCACCACACTGTCTCTAGACCAATCAGCATGGTCGCTCTCACCACACTGTGTCTAGACCAATCAGCATGTCCGCTCTCACCACACTGTCTCTAGACCAATCAGCATGTCCGCTCTCACCACACTGTCTCTAGACCAATCAGCATGGCCGCTCTCACCACACTGTCTCTAGACCAATCAGCATGGCCGCTCTCACCACACTGTCTCTAGACCAATCAGCATGGCCGCTCTCACCACACTGTCTCTAGACCAATCAGCATGTCCGCTCTCACCACACTGTCTCTAGACCAATCAGCATGTCCGCTCTCACCACACTGTCTCTAGACCAATCAGCATGGCCGCTCTCACCACACTGTCTCTAGACCAATCAGCATGGCCGCTCTCACCACACTGTCTCTAGACCAATCAGGATGACCGGTCTCACCACACTGTCTCTAGACCAATCAACAGATATCTTTTTTTTTTTTTTTAAAAGATATCTGTTGCTTATTTTAACATTTTTATCAATTGTGTTTCAAACTATCAGAAACAGACGATTAATTGTAAACAAATCATGTTTTGATTTGTAAAATTATGCATTTTAGACCAAAACAGTCATAAAAATGTTGCAAAATCCTGGAAAACCTGACATATGATCTAAACATTTACTGTATTTGTTAGAGATCTTTGAACTTTAACAGGTTCTGTCGTCTTTTCTGCCCATCTTAGTTTTCAAACAGCACCTCTGGCTTCTGAGACAGACTGGTGATCTGTTCAGATCATCCTTCTGTTCTGCTGTTTATCTCCTGGTGCAGCCATGATGATGTCCCTCCACGTCTGGTCCCTCATCCTGCACCTCTGTTACCAGCAATAAACTGGTTAAGACTGCCCTCTGTTTTCTAGGACTTCACTGTCCTCTGACTGTTACCCCAACAACAAGACCCCCGTCAAACGGAGCAGTTTTGGGTTGATGGTAGAATGTTAAGCTTTTATTTATGATGCTGACCAATTAGAGACATTTGGGTTTAAAAAGATGGAACTTTAAACCTGAACCTAGTAAGTAGAACCAGTATCACCGAGCTGTGACACGTAGAACACCCCGTTCAGAGCCGTATCCATCCAAAGACAACGAAGCGAAAACAATCTCCAAAAATGGAATTAGTCTCGTCTGTTCACATCAGCAGCATGAATTGTTCATGGCTTCCTGCAGGAATCTCCTGGTCCAGCTGTTTCCAAACACATCATTAGTGGAGTTTATAGCCTCGTGTTTTCAGGTGCCTGTTGTGATGGAACGAGCTCTACTTCATCACTCCGCTCATTTCGGTCAAAGTTCAGCTCAGTTAAGTTGTTTTTAATCATCTTCTCAGAAACAAAATAATGAGGTTTTTAAAACTCAGAGGTGGAAAAAAAAAATCCTACGTTGTTTCACTGTGGTTGTGTATGGGTTAAATTTGATTTACAGAGAAACACCCACATTTTACCAACCCACCCACATAGATGTTGTTCCGTTCTGTCATCTTCTGCTAATCCAGGGCTAGGTTGTGGGGGCAACAGCCTCAGACAGGAAGCCCAGGCTTCTCTCAGCATGGTTGCATCCACCAGCTCATCCAGAAGGATCCCGAGTCGTTCCCCAGCCAGCTGTGAGACACAGTCTCTTCAGCGGGTCCTGGGTCTGCCTCTTGGTCTCCTCCCGGTGGGACGTGGCTGAAACACCAGACCAACGAGGCGCTCGAACCACCCCATTTGGCTTCTCTCGACCTGGAGGAGGAGCAGCTCAACACCGAGCTCCTCCCGAATAGCAGAACTCCTCACCCGTAGATGTAGTTGATTTTGAAATAAAATAAAACCCAATTTAACAGGCTCGAAATGAGATAAAGATATTTCAGATTCCTTCACAAAAAGTTTATCAGAAAAAAAAATGGATGATTTCATCAGTAAAGAAACTTGAAACCAAGAATTTTACTTTCAGTTGATTTATAAACGTGATGAAAAAGAAAAGGTGAAGGGGAGATTCAGGAGGTCTTTCCTTCCTTCTGCTGTGAGACTCCACAATGAGCAATTTTAACCATGTGTTGTTTTATTTTTAACAATGCAACGCATGTAAATTTACTAAAAAAAACCTGTAAATATCCCTAAAACTATGATGTCAGTGTTATGAACGATAGTGCATGTATTGATTCTCACTCCTCCAATTAAAACTAAATCCCACCAGTGTCTCCACCTCCCTGATCGTTCTCCCTTCATCACATTTTGCCAGCCAAACTTTCTTTATGAAGGTCTAATATTGGTCTTCATTAACAAGCAGCTTTTGTCTTGATTTTTGTTCTGATGAGTGATTTAAGTTCTAATGGAAAAATGAAATTTTTTTATTTAGATTCAGAGTTTAAAATGCCCCCTGCGGGTCAGGGACAGGGTCCTGCCCCAAGTGGAGGAGTTTAAGTATCTCGGGGTCTTGTTCACGAGTGGGCGAAAGATGGAGCGGGAGATCGACAGGCGGATCGGTGTGGCGTCAGCAATAACTAAGACGCTGCATCGGTCCGTCGTGGTAAAGAGAGAGCTGAGCCAAAAAGCAAAGCTCTGGATTTACAAGTCGATCTACGTTCCTTCCCTCATCATGGTAACCAGGATCTACAGTGGTGGTCAAAAGTTTACATACACTTGTAAAGAACATAATGTCATGGCTGTCTTGAGTTTCCAGTTATTTCAACAACTCTGATTTTTCTCTGATATAGTGATTGGAACAGATCCTTCTTTGTCACAAAAAACATTCATGAAGTTTGATTCTTTTATGACTTTATTATGGGTAAACTGAAAATGTGACGAAATCAGCTGGGTCAAAAATATACATACAGCAACATGAATGAGCAATTTTGAAGACTTAGAAAGTTGTGTCAATGACATGAGCTTCATAGCATGACCTCTTAACTTCTTGTGAGTGATTATGAGTGACTACAGCTGGTGAATTCTCTGAGGCCATTTAAAAAGGGCTCATTGGATAAAAACACCCACAAACGCTACAATGGGAAAGTCAAAGGAGCTCAGCACAGATTTGAAAAAGAGAATCATTGACTTGAACAAGTCAGGAAAGTCACTTGAAGCCATTTCAAAGCAGCTGCAGGTTCCAAGAGCAACAGTGCAAACAATTGTTTGTAAGTATAAAGTGCATGGCACTGTTTTGTCACTGCCACAATCAGGAAGAAAACGCAAGCTGTCACCTGCTGCTGAGAGAAAACTGGTCAGGAGGGTGAAGAGTCAACCCAGGAGCACCAAAAAGCAGATCTGCCAAGAATTAGAAGCTGCTGGAACACAGGTGTCAGTGTCCACAGTCAACCGTGTTTTGCATCGCCATGGACTGAGAGGTTGCCGTGCAAGAAGGAAGCCCTTGCTCCAAAAGCGGCACCTTAAGGCTCAACTAAAGTTTGCTGCTGATCACATGGACAAAGATAAGACCTTCTGGAGGAAAGTTCTGTGGTCAGATGAAACAAAAATTGAGCTGTTTGGCCACAATGCCCAGCAGTATGTTTGGAGGAGAAAAGGTGAGGCCTTTAACCCCAAGAACACCATGCCTACCATCAAGCACTGTGGTGGTAGTATTATGCTGTGGGCCTGTTTTGCTGCCAATGGAACTGGTGCTTTACAGAGAGTCAATGGGACAATGAAGAAGGATAATTACCTTCAAATTCTTCAAGAAAACCTGAAGTCATCAGCCCGAAGGTTGGGTCTTGGGCGCAGTTGGGTGTTCCAACAGGACAATGACCCCAAACACACATCAAAAGTGGTAATGGAATGGCTAAATCAGGCTAGAATTAAGGTTTTAGAATGGCCTTCCCAAAGTCCTGACTTAAATCCCATTGAGAACATGTGGATAATGCTGAAGAAACAAGTCCATGTCAGAAAGCCAACAAATTTAACTGAACTGCACCAATTCTGTCAAGAGGAGTGGTCAAAGATTCAACCAGAAACTTGCCAGAAGCTTGTGGATGGCTACCAAAAGCACCTAATTGAAGTAAAAATGGCCAAAGGACATGTAACCAAATATTAGCATTGCTGTATGTATATTTTTGACCCAGCTGATTTTGTCACATTTTCAGTTTACCCATAATAAAGTCATAAAAGAATCAAACTTCATGAATGTTTTTTGTGACAAAGAAGGATCTGTTCCAATCACTATATCAGAGAAAAATCAGAGTTGTTGAAATAACTGGAAACTCAAGACAGCCATGACATTATGTTCTTTACAAGTGTATGTAAACTTTTGACCACCACTGTATGTTCCAACCTTCACCATGGTAACCAGGATCTACGTTCCTACCCTCACCATGGTAACCAGGATCTATGTTCCAACCTTCACCATGGTAACCAGGATCTACGTTCCTACCCTCACCATGGTAACCAGGATCTAGGTTCCTACCCTCACCATGGTAACCAGGATCTACGTTCCTACCCTCACCATGGTAACCAGGATCTACGTTCCTACCCTCACCATGGTAACCAGGATCTAGGTTCCTACCCTCACCATGGTAACCAGGAGCTACGTTCCTACCCTCACCATGGTAACCAGGATCTACGTTCCTACCCTCACCATGGTAACCAGGATCTACGTTCCTACCCTCACCATGGTAACCAGTTGTGGGCGGTGACCGAAAGAATGAGATCACGGGTACAAGCGGCTGAAATGAGCTTCCTCCGCAGGGTGGCTGGGCTCTCACTCAGAGATCGGGTGAGGAGCTCTGCCATCTGGGAGGAGCTCGGTGTCGAGCCGCTCCTCCTCCAGGTCGAGAGGAGCCAGATGGGGTGGTTCGGGCATCTGGTCAGGATGCCCCCCGACCGGCTCGCTGGTGAGGTGTTTCGGGCCCGTATTACCGAGAAGAGATCAAGAGGCAGACCCCGGACCTGCTGGAGAGACTATGTCTCACAGCTGGCCAGGGAACGACTTGGGATCCTTCCAGGTGAGCTAGAGGATGCAGCCGGGGAGAGAGAGGCCTGGGCTGCCCGTTTGAGGCTGTTGCCCCCGCGACCCGACCCCGGAACAAGCGGAAGATGACGGAAGATGCTCTAAATAATCTGGAGCAGCTGTTTTATAAAATCCAGGATATTAATTTATAAAATTATGGTAAAAAAAAAAGTTTAAAAAAGTTTATTGAATTTACAAAATAAACTTTTAAAAAGCAAATTAAAAACTTGAAGCTAAATTTGAAAAGAGTTTTTCTTTAAAATCATTGTTATAAAATATTTAGATTTCACGGCTCCTGATCGTCTTTCTGGCACTTTGTGATTAATATTTAATCCATTTACAGTTTTTATTAAAAGAGAAGCACAAGATTGGAAAGATTTTACTTCATTGAGGAGACTCGACCAGCTGAGTCTAAGTGTCTTCGTGCATCATGTCGTTTCCCGGGAGACCCTCCCAGACGCCTGTGGCGACTTAAATCAAACTGCTGATGTACAGGGTTGCTAATGGAGCAGCACCTTCAGGTCCCCAGGCAGCGGGCTAACGTCAGACCAAGCAACACCACTTAACTCAGCCAACTTTTCTTCACACGCAGTCGAAGTCCTTATCTCATGGATTATCAGCCAAGCGTCACGAAAGTTAGATAAAAAAACTACGAAATAAAATCTGATACAGAAGACACGACCAACGACTGGTTATAAGAACTAGTAAATACAGGAAGGATCTGCTGGCCTCAAAAACTCAGCATCCAGGACCGGGTCATGAGGGCAACGACCTCAGCAGTAAGCCCAGACTTCCCTCACCCCAGCCAATCCCCGAGCTCAGGGGTGGGCAAATTTTTTGGTTCGCAAGACGCATTGAGTTCTAAGATTTGACCAGCGGGCCGGAACAGGGTCAGACGAGCGGCATGGTTTGGTAACCTCTAGATTAGACCGATAGAATGACGCTAGATTTAAAACAAGCTCTAAATGTTACATCAAAAATTAAATTTCAAATCTTGCGGCGCTAGGTCTGAAATCTAAGCGCTTGATGTAACATTTTGCTGGTTTTAACATCTAACACGCTTGTTTACGTGTGTGTATTGGCCCTGATGGCTTTCCATATCATACAGTGCATCATCTTGTGAGAAAAAAGTTCGGTGGGCCGGATTAAAACCTTTAACGGGCCGTATGTGGCCCGCGGGCCGTAGTTTGCCCATGCCTGCCCTGGCTCATTGATTCATTCCTCAATTACTGCATGGGTGACAACCTTTTCGATGCTCGTACTGTGACGATAAAAAAATCTTGAATTATGGGGGAAAATATAAAAAGCCAGAAGGTTTGTTGGAAACATACACGACCCCTACTGGCATGCAGGAATATCGCATGAGTAATATGTGAGAGGAAAAAATGCAACTTTGTAAGGTTTGACTCGGTGGATAGGCTGACTGTCCTGTAACCGGAGGGTTGCCAGTTCCTTACCGTCTGGAATTCAGTCCCTTGAAAAACCGAACCACCAATTGCTCCTGATAATAGTGGTTTGAGCTTTACATGTCAGCTTCCATCATCAGGTATGAATGTGTGAATGTGAAGCATGTGCTGTAAAGCACTTAGAGTGCCAACACGGGTGGTAAAGCCCTATATAAGTAGAGCCCATTTACCGTATAAGTAGAGTCGAATCTGCTGCCGCCTGGTGACGTTGAGGACCATTAAATGCTCAATTTTTGAGTGTGTTTTGAAGAACTGTTGTCATGAAGCGGTGTGCAGGTGGAAGTGGGAGGACCCAATTGCAGGACAGAAAACATGGTTTATTTGTATATATTACTCCAGTAATGCTGTGAAAGAAAAACAATGTTTTAGTGGCATGGCATGAGGGTACGAGACCATGGTCCTTGCCCGGAAAAGGGTGGAATGCCCCCTGCAGGTCAGGAACAGGGTTCTGCCCCAAGTGGAGGAGTTTAAGTATCTCAGGGTCTTGTTCACGAGTGGAGGAAGGATGGAGCGGGAGATCGACAGGCGGATCGGTGCGGCATCAGCAATAACTAGGACGCTGCATCGGTCCGTCGTGGTAAAGAAAGAGCTGAGCCGAAAAGCAAAGCTCTGGATTTACAAGTCGATCTACGTTCCTACCCTCACCATGGTAACCAGGATCTACGTTCCTACCCTCACCATGGTAACCAGGATCTACGTTCCTACCCTCACCATGGTATCCAGGATCTACGTTCTTACCCTCACCATGGTATCCAGGATCTACGTTCTTACCCTCACCATGTTAACCAGGATCTACGTTCTTACCCTCACCATGGTAACCAGGATCTACGTTCCTACCCTCACCATGTTAACCAGGATCTACGTTCTTACCCACACCATGGTAACCAGGATCTACGTTCCTACCCTCACCATGGTAACCAGGATCTATGTTCCTACCCTCACCATGGTAACCAGGATCTATGTTCCTACCCTCACCATGGTAACCAGGATCTACATTCCAACCCTCACCATGGTAACCAGGATCTACGTTCCTACCCTCACCATGGTAACCAGGATCTACGTTCCTACCCTCACCATGGCAACCAGGATCTACGTTCCTACCCTCACCATGGTAACCAGGATCTACGTTCCTACCCTCACCTATGGTCACCAGCTGTGGGTGGTGACCGAAAGAATGAGATCGCGGATACAAGCGGCCGAAATGAGCTTCCTCCGCAGGGTGGCTGGGCTCTCACTCAGAGATTGGGTGAGGAGCTCTGCCATCCGGGAGGAGCTCTGGTGTCGAGCCGCTCCTCCTCCAGGTCGAGAGAAGCCAGATGGGGTTGTTTGGGCATCTGGTCAGGACGCCCCCCGAGCGCCTTGCTGGTGAGGTGTTTTGGGCACGTCCAACCGAGGCAGATCCCAGACCTGCTGGCCGGGGAACGACTCAGGATCCTTCTGGATGAGATGAAGGATACAGCCGGGATGAGAGAAGCCTGTGCTTCCCGTCTGAGGCTGTTGTCCCCGCGACCCAGCCCCGGATAAGCGGGGCCAGATCAGAACGGGGACAGAACAAATATTTTCTCAAACTTTTAGACTTTTTGAAAATGGTTAAACTTTCCTGCGACTTTCACATGAATAAGTTTCTGATGCATCAACGACCTTCTCGACCTCTAGGAAAAAAAGATTGCTGCTGAAGTTGTTCTAAAACATCAAGGAAAACGGCAATTGGTCAAATAGATTTTTTTCTCCAGCAAAAGAGACAAAAAGCATGAGTCTCGTCTTTAGTGACAAAAAGAATTTGTATTGATCGGCCTCAAACGGCACGGCTGTCGGAGCATTGTGATCGCAGGTAAAATCAGAAGATCAGATGAAAGACAGACTCATCAGCAGTACGGCAGCGTGTGGGCGAATCGATTTCAAATAAATCTCACATCAAACGGCGTGAAAATGCTTTGAGAGAACAGGGTTTTTCTTGGATGGATGTGGATGATTGGTACAAATGAGAGGTGAGGAGACACAGAGAGAAGACACGGAGCAGAAATCAGAGAAATTTACATTTACAAGCCGAAGCTGCAGAGGATGAAGGAGGAAAGTGGTGAATGCAGATTTCCTAACGGTGCCTTGCTTCAGGCGTCAGCCTCTCTGCCCTTCCCGTCCGCTCGGATTGCTTCTAACAAGGTGCCAGATGAGTAAATGGAAGAAACAACACATCAAACAGCAAGAAATCTCAAATTCATTTCACACCTTTGCTTTAATTTCAGGCTCATTACGATCAACACACCGAGTGTTTGTTCACTCTTTCTGGAGGACTGTTCCAGATACCTGGTGAAGGCCCTACTGACGACATTCTGCTTATAACTGGACTTTAATTCTATCTCATAAACCCCACCCACTTACATCTGGATGAATCCCACCCTCTTACATCTGGATGAAACCCATCTGCTTCTGAAACTGTTCCTAACTCATTTCCCTTGTTTTGTTTCTAAGCGGAGTACCGTAATTTCACGACTATAAGGCGCATATGAACGTTTTAGATTTTCTTCAAAATGAGCGGTGCGCCCTTTCTTGCGGTGCGCCTTGTGTGTGTGAAAAGGTGGACCTAAAAGAAAACGCAGTGCCCGCGAGGCGGACGTATGTGCTGTATGCACAACGTTGCTGTTTTAACCCTGAAAATGTCAAAGAGACACGCTTGTGACGCTCAGTTTAAGCTGAAGGCAATCAGCTACGCGGAGGAACATGGAAATTGAGCCGTGGAAGGGTGGAAGGCAGCGCCGGGCGAGTTACGCTACAGTTTGCCAATGGATTGTAGATGCTTGGACCAACGTGTCTGCTGGTACTGTTATCAAAAGCTGGTATCCTTTCTGAGGAGCCGCACAGTACAGACAGTGACTTTGACAGCGAGGAGCGAAGTGGACCTGCTCTGAAACAGAGGATGAGGACTTTGACGGATTTGAATAAAGACTAGTACTGGTAATGTGTTTGTTTAGTATCGTTACTACTTAAATAAAACACAACCAAACTCAGTTTTGCTCCCGATCTATTTTTTAATACACACATTTACATGCTTGCGTGTGTGTTGTTGTAGGCGGTGTGTGACTGAGACTGCGCCTTTTCGTACGGTGCGCCTTATGGTCGTGAAATTACGGTAGTTGCCGTAGAATTCCATCCAAAACCAATCCCTGTAAAGATAAATGGTTTATACCCCCTTAAAGAGAGTGTGTTGAGAGTGCTGGCATGTCGTAACCCACAGCGAGAAAGCCACTGTTTGAATGCCACCATTTAACTTTTCTCGCCGTTAGAATAATGACACCGGCTGTACGGATTTGCCTTTCTGTCTGACTTGGTCAAGAAGGAGATCCTCCCAGTGGGCATTCCAGAATCTCCATACCTCTTGCCCAGGCCTGCACCCTAGGTTTGCTGGCTCGGGATAGACTCGGCATGGGGAACAAGCAGACTCAACTCAGGGAGCAACTGATACCAGTTATGAGCCCAAGCTTATTTGGCGCAGAGCCCGGCGATAAGGGTTGCTCTTGATGGTAGGATGAGTCCTATGACTCCATTGGGAAGTTATCACCTGCCTCAACTTGGGCAGCCACTGGGCATTAAAGTACCACCCCACCACAACTTGCGTGCTCCATCAGGTGCAAGAAGCTTAGACAAAACCGACATGCTTGTTGTGAAACTGAGAACCTCGCGCAGACCTCATTGTCTCCAGAGACAGAACAGCTACCTAGGACAGGATGGGCAAACTTTCTAACCCGCGGGCCACATTGAGGTCTAACATTTGACAAGCGAGCCGGATCCAGAGAGTGAAGGGGCGGAAGGGGGCGCATGCCCTCTCTTGACCACAAAAAAAAGTGTTCTTACTACTTTAATTATTACAAACTTTGGGCAAAATATGAACCAAAATACAGAAAATTACTTATTTTTTTTAAATGTTCTGGGGGATAAAAAATTTTGGATTAGTCCCTGGGAACAGGATCAGACGGATGGCATGCTTTGGTAACCTCTAGATTAGACCAATAGAATGATGCTAGATTTTAAACAAGCGCTAAACGTTACATCAAGAGCGTTAAATTTCAAATCTAGCGGTGCTAGGTTTGAAATCTAAATGCTTCTTCTTCTTCTTCTTTCGGCTTTTCCCTTTAGGGGTCGCCACACCAAGTCCATTCTTCCATCTAACCCTATCTCCTGCATCCTCTTCGGTCACACCAACTATCTTCATGTCTTCCTTCACTGTATCCATGAACCTCCTCTTTTGTCTTCCTCTAGTCCTCTTTCCTGGTGGATCCAAATCCAGCATCCTTCTTCTGATGTACTCTCTCTCTCTCCTCTGCACATGTCCAAACCATCTCAGTCTGACCTCTCTGACTTTAAAACCTCTATCATGTGCTGTTCCTCTGATCCTGTCCATCCTGGTCACTCCCAGAGAGATCCTCAGCATCTTCATCTCTGCTACAAACATCTCTGCTTCCTGTCTTTTCCTCAGTGGCACTGTCTCTCGACCAATCAGCATGGCCGCTCTCACCACACTGTCTCTAGACCAATCAGCATGGCTGCTCTCACCACACTGTCTCTAGACCAATCAGCATGGCCGCTCTCACCACACTGTCTCTAGACCAATCAGCATGGCCGCTCTCACCACACCGTCTCTAGACCAATCAGCATGGCCGCTCTCACCACACTGTCTCTACACCAATCAGCATGGCCGCTCTCACCACACCGTCTCTAGACCAATCAGCATGGCCGCTCTCACCACACTGTCTCTAGACCAATCAGCATGGCCGCTCTCACCACACTGTCTCTAGACCAATCAGCATGGCCGCTCTCACCACCTTTCATTTTATCTGACCCTTCTGTCACACATCACACCTGATACTTTCCTCCACCCGTTCCAGCCTGCCTGCACACACTTCTTCACCTCTTTTCCACACTCTCCATTGCTCTGGACTGTTGATCCTAGATACTTAAAATCTTCCACCTTCTTTCTCTCTTCTCCCTGTAACCTCAGTTTTCCATTTGGATCCCTCTCATTCACCCACATGTACTCTGTCTTACTCTGACTAATCTTCAAACCTCCACCTCTCCAGCTTTTCCTCCACCTCCTCCCTCCTCTCACTACAGATCACAATGTCATCTGCAAACATCATAGAAATCTAAATGCTTGATGTAACATTTTACTTGTTTTAACATCTAACACGCTTGTTTATGTGCGTGTATTGACGCCGATGGCTTTCCATATCTGTGCACACTGTTTCTTTTGAAGGCTTGCGCATCACCGAGACACACTCATTTTAATGGGAGTAGTGTTGTTGTTTCTTTGGCCCCATCTGGCGGCAATACATCAGAATTACAGAAAAAATAAAACTGATAAAGTGTATTTATTTAAATATATCCAGTTCGGTGGGCCAGATTAAAACATTTAACGGGCCGCATGTGGCCCGCGGGCTGTAGTTTGCCGATGCCTGAACTAGGACCACTATGGTACAGCTTCCCATGGTCAAGATAATAACTCTGCTGGTAAGATTTGGCCGGAAGTAGAGTTTGGTCAAATCTGTCCGTTCATCCCGAAACCAAATCCAACTGGATCTCCGTTGAGTTTCTTCTGGATTTTTAGGAGATTTTCCACGAGAAGGAGGCTCTAGAGTTAAGGACGTCCTTGTTTCGGTTACTGATCTGAATTATTCTGATACTGATACCGTCAATAGACGGGTCTTCCTCTCGTTTGGAGAACATCAGAGCGAGCGACACAGCATGAGTTTGTTTTGTTTGGTGGAGGATGGAGGGGTGAGGACGGGGGAGACTGTGATATACTGCTGTTTTTATGCTGCGTACGGCAGAAAGCACGAGGCCGCGGCGCTTTGATGGATAGATGAATAGAAGCACTGACGTGATGTGAGGAAACCAAGACTGGATGAAGAAGGAGAGGAGTGAGAGAGGACCGGAACTCGCCCTTCATCAGTCTGAGATACACCGTCTTTTTATTTACTTCAAAGGCAGAAAAAAAAAACTCTTTTATGTGAGTTTTTATCACAAAAACATTCGAAAATAATGGCTCAAATATTTACATTAAAGATCTGCATGCTGAGCTGCTATTGGCTGGCCATCTGAGGAGATGCAGCCGAAACACTGAGGAGATTTGAATGAATGAATGTCCTCACACTTACTCAGTACCAACTATAGATGAACTGATTATCTTTTCAAGGTCAGTCAGTCAGTCATCTTCTTATCCGTCTATCCCTTACGGGGTCGCGGGGGTGCCAGAGCCCATCCCGGCTGGTTCAAAGAAAGGGGTAGCGTACACCCCGAACAGGTTGCCAGTCTGTTGCAGGGCAACACACATACCGTACACACACTCATTCCTAGGGGCAATTTGGCACCGGCCAATCATGTTTTTGGAGGGTGGGAGGAAACTGGAGTACCCGGAGGAAACCCACGCAAACACAGGGAGAACATGCAAACTCCACACAGAAAGGACAGTGTTCCAAGCTTCATCCCCACCCGGGACTCAAACCCACGACCTTCTTGCTGTGAGGCCACCGTGCCGCCCCTTTTCAAGGTCATGCCACAAAAAAATCAACGTCAAAAGAGGTCACATTTTTTGTGAAAGCGATAACATCTCTGCGTAACATCTCCCAAACAAATGACGAGATTTTAATTTAACCTGCCAACAGTTACTCAATACCAACTTTGGATTAATCAGTTAGGTTTTCAAGGTCATGCCGACAAGGTCAGGGTTATGATCTTCCAAAACGGTGAAAATTTACTTGGCGGATCGGTGAGGCGTTCCGTCATCTTCCGCTTGTTCCAGGGTCGGGTCGCGGGGGCAACAGCCTCAAGCGGACAGCCCAGGCTTCTCTCACCCCGGCTGCATCCTTTAGCTCACCTAGAAGGATCCCATGACGTTCCCCGGCCAGCTGTGAGACATAGTCTCTCCAGTGGGTCCGGGGTCTGCCTGTGGGACTCCTGAGGCAGCTGACAGGTATCGGCGGGCGAAGCGGAACGCAGCTTCGGTGGTAGTTGAGGCAAAGGCCCGGGCTTGGGAGGAGTTCGGCGAGACCATGGAAAACGACTTCTGAATGGCTTCGGTGAGAAGTCTTCAACAATTACAACCCTGCATCAGCCTGCTGTGATGAAAACTACCGGATGGATTCGCTTCTGTAACAATTTTTTTTGTGTTTCATTCTTATTGAGTTGGAGTGTGACCAGTCCCAGGGGATTCCAGGGGGAATCGAACCAGGTTCTCCAGATTTAAAAACGGCACTCTGCCATTAGGCCAACGCCTCTTAGGACCTTATAACAATTTTTTAAACACAATTATCCCCAAACGACTGATTGTTTTTTTGAAAACCAAGCAGCCAACTGTTACTCAATACCAATCATAAATGAACTGACTAGGTTTGTTGGGTCGTGCCACCAAAAATTAAGGTCTTGTGAATGCAATATTTCCCAAAACAGTGAATGAATTCTAACAAACCTCCTAAAGTTTGTGCCAACTTACGGCAGACAGAGGCATATTCTGGTGCTTTGATTTATTCATGCTTAAAAATGAAAACGTTCTTTTCCATAAACATAAAATTACATCCCATCACTTTTTTCCACCTTCAAACATTTTCATCCTCTTTTCTTTCACTTTTTGACTCAGATTTGATGACAGAGCGTCCTGTGATGTGTGGGCAGATTTTCACACATCGTTTCAGATCTGGCTCCTCCGGCCTTTTCAATTATAGCTCCTCGACTGCAGGTCGGGGGGATTTAACACGTCTGTGACGGCATCCTGGACCTGCAGGCATGGATGGAGCTCTGGGAAAAAGCCAGATGAAGACATCACAGAAATATCCCACCTGATGTTGCTTAAAGAACGCTCACCGGTTTTTAGGATGACGTTACACTCACACATAAAGAAGATCAGAAGCTTTTTTTTTTTGGAATTATATGATGTCCAAGTTTTTCACGCCGAAGGCGTCACTTAGGAAATTATTTACGAATGTCTTCCATTCAAATACAGCAGACATCTTTCTGTACCATCAAAAAAGAAATTGTACATATACAGTATATCTTCTTCCATTATTTTCCTTCAGGGGGCGCCACATCAAGTCAGTTTCTTCCATCTAACCCTATCTCCTGCATCCTCTTCAGTCACACCAACTATCTTCATGTCTTCCTTCACTGTATCCATGAACCTCCTCTTTGGTCTTCCTCTAGTCCTCTTTCCTGGTGGTTCCAAACCCAGCATCCTTCTTCTGATGTAAATATACTGTTATATATGTATCGCATTTTCTTCAGCTGACACAGGATGTGGTGCGCAGCATTGAAGTGGACCTAGTTGTCTGCGTATGGGGGTGGAGTCAGGCTAATGCTTGTGTAGTTTGGATTGAACCAATGACTATTGACGTGACATTAAAAACTGGTCACCACTTCCATTGTAATCATTTACACCCGTTTTATCTCTGTTGAGCTGCTAGGAGCTACCGAATGCATCTCCCCTGCATGGGATCAACAAATACGTTTCTACCCTCACCATGGTAACCAGGATCTACGTTCCTACCCTCACCATGGTAACCAGGATCTATGTTCCTACCCTCACCATGGTAACCAGGATCTACGTTCCTACCCTCACCATGGTAACCGGAATCTACGTTCCGACCCTCACCATGGTAACCAGGATCTATGTTCCTACCCTCACCATGGTAACCAGGATCTACGTTCCTACCCTCATCATGGTAACCAGGATCTACATTCCGATCCTCACCATGGTAACCAGGATCTACGTTCCTACCCTCACCATGGTAACCAGGATCTATGTTCCTACCCTCACCATGGTAACCAGGATCTACGTTCCTACCCTCATCTTGTTAACCAGGATCTACGTTCCTACCCTCACCATGGTAACCAGGATCTACGTTCCTACCCTCACCATGGTAACCAGGATCTACGTTCCTACCCTCACCGTGGTAACCAGGATCTACGTTCCTACGCTCACCATGGTAACCAGGATCTACGTTCCTACCCTCACCATGGTAACCAGGATCTACGTTCCTACCCTCACCATGGTAACCAGGATCTACGTTCCTACCCTCACCGTGGTAACCAGGATCTACGTTCCTACGCTCACCATGGTAACCAGGATCTACGTTCCTACCCTCACCATGGTAACCAGGATCTACGTTCCTACCCTCACCATGGTAACCAGGATCTACGTTCCTACCTTCACCATGGTAACCAGCTGTGGGTGATGACCGAAAGAATGAGATCTGCTGAAATGAGCAGGGTGGCTGGGCTCTCACTCAGAGATCGGGTGAGGAGCTCTGCCATCCACGAGGAGCTCGGTGTCGTGCCACTCCTCTTCCAGATCGAGAGGAGCCAGATGGGGTGGTTCGGGCATCTGGTCAGTTTGCTCCCGAGTGCCTTGCTGGTGAGGTGTTTGGGGCACGTCCCACCGGGAGGAGACCAAGAGGCAGACCCCGGACCTGCTGGAGAGACTATGTCTCACAGCTGGGTGGGGAACAACTTGGGTTCCTTCTAGGTGAGCTAAAGGATGCAGCCGGGGTGAGAGAAGCCTGGGCTTCCTGTCTGAGGCTGTTGCCCCCGCTACCCGGCTCCGGATAAGTGGAAGACGACGGAACGGAACGGGATCAATAAAGTATTTTGAATGGAATTGAATCAGACCCAGTGATGGAGTGGTTTAGAATCCACACACCAATTGTTTAAAAAAAAACAGCCCTCCCCGAACTGCCCTTAAAAGCTGAGTTAAATATCAAAGTCTTTAGATTTTATTGTTTAAGTATAAAATAAGAACAAATAGAACCATGATCTCCTAAAAGCCGACAGAAAGCCGATGGCGCTCGGTTGAACTTCTCACATCTCGCCCGCATTGACGCCTTGGCCATTAGGGAAAAGGTCAGCGGGCCGGGTTGGTATTGACCACCGACGTCCCACCGGCATCTCCAGCTGCTCCTCTGAAAGGACGCTCCTTCTCTCCGTCATCGCTGGAAATACAGTTAAAAGGTCAAAACATCTCGGCCTCTTTCGTTGTACGTTGGTGTGTCTCTGTTTGTGCGGGTGTCCTCCATCGCTTCCGTTCATCCTCCCCATCCTGGATGATAGATTGGATTTCTGTCGGTTTTAAATTTGTCTTTTCGGTCCTTTATTTTATCATCAAATCCTCCTAAAAACAAATAGTTTCATTGGACCATTGTGAACATGGATCACGCATGCACACAAACGCACACACATTCCAAAACACAGTTATTTCTAGGTACATACAAACTTGAAATTTATCGAAACCCTGTAACTCTCGTTACACGACTGAACCACACTTCTATCATTCCAAATATGGATCATGCAAATATAGCCAGGCTACGTCCATGTCTTTCCAAACCTGATGCTGAGAGGTTGATTCACGCTTTCATCTCTTCCAGGCTGGATTACTGCAATGCCCTCCTTGTAGGGATCCCATGCAGGGGCTTACAAAAGCTCCACCATATCCAGAACTGCACTGCCCGGATCCTGATAAGGAGGCACAGATATGACCATATCACTCCCATCCTCAAATCCCTCCACTGGCTACCCGTTAAATATAGACCTCCTCACCCATCAGTGCATACACAGCACTGCACCTGTTTATCTCCAAGAACTCCTAACCCTCCACACCACCGTCCGAGACCTGCGCTCCTCCTCCTAACCCTCCACACCACTGTCCGAGACCTGCGCTCCTCCTCCTCCTAACCCTTCACACCACTGTCCGAGGCCTGCGCTCCTCCTCCTCCTAACCCTCCACACCACTGTCCGAGACCTGCGCTCCTCATCCTCCTAACCCTCCACACCACTGTCCGAGACCTGCGCTCCTCCTCCTCCTAACCCTTCACACCACTGTCCGAGGCCTGCGCTCCTCCTCCCTCTCCTACTGCCTGCACCAACCAAGGACCAAACTCTCCACTATGGGGGACAGGGCCTTCCAGGCAGCTGCTCCACGGCTCTGGAACGATCTTCCCGAGAGCTTGAGGGCTCCACAAAAAAGACTGAAGACATTTTTATTTCTAAAGGCTTTTCAACAAAGTTTTTAGTGTTGTTTTTTGTTTTGTGGTTTTATTTAATTTAGCTGTTTGTTGTTCCTTTTAATCATTGTAGCACTTTGAGATCTCCACTGGAGATAGAAAGTGTGTCATAAATAAAATTATTATTATTATATGCAATGATCCTCAAATGAGCCGGATGCATCGGAAATTACGAACACTGGCAAGGTGTCGCTACTGCATTGGTGTTATGTGGAATGAGGGGGACCCAAATGCAGGGCATCAAAACAAGGTTGTTTTTTACACAATACGAGTAAGTCTGTAAAGCAAAAGGGCACAGGATTAAACATGGTCAGGCAACCAGGGTGACCTGGCTGGAAGGGATGATATGACCCAACATGGAAGTTCGGGGTGATTGCCCTTAAATAGATGACAGAGTTCACAGATGTGTGGCATCAGGAATCAATCTCAGGTGTCCCTAATCAGGGTGATGAAGAACATCCAGCACTCCGTCTGGTGGCAGGAGAAGGGATCACAACATACATGGCCGTGGTGACATCATTCATGAGTGAAAGCAAGTGATAAGTGGTCCAAATAAATCCCAGCTTGATGTTTTATTATTTTTGTTGCTGTTATTCATTCTCTTCATGCGCATGACGTGAAATATTATGAGCAGTGGGTGCACGGTATCGCACGGTTTTAAAATGACTTAAATTCTGGGGATTTACAATGTGCATGTATCAATTAATAATCTCTTCCATGATGTGGTCCACTTCTCTTATGTATGGTCCTACATTATTCATGTATGTTTTCTAATTGTTTCTGCTTCAAATGCTTCATTTCACTGTCTTCGGTTCACTTCAGATTCTGTTCACAAGTCTCATCTTTCCCCACGTTTTGCAAACTGGCATGGCGCGCTTCATATCGCCGCTCCATCAGGATGAAATCCATCTACTCATCCCGTCCTGGACATCTCCGGGCTGAGGAGTCCCCCGTGTTTCCATCTACTCATCCCCGACCTGGGCATCTCCGGGCTGAGGAGTCCCCCGTGTTTCCATCTACTCATCCCCGTACTGGACATCTCCGGGCTGAAGAGTCCCCCGTGTTTCCATCTACTCATCCCCGTACTGGACATCTCCGGGCTGAGGAGTCCCCCGTGTTTCCATCAGGATGAAAACATCTATTGACTTCTTTAGATTAGAATAAACTAATATTTAAACAATAATCTTTAACACATTGGTTGCTCATCCCGAGGGAGGGATCTCTCTTTTGTGTGGATCCCCCAAGGTTTCACATTTTTTTCCCCACTGATGTTTTTTTTAGGAGTTTTTCCTCACCGAGAAGGAGAGTCTAAGTGCATTAATGTGCTAGTCTTGTTTAGTTAGTATTTGTTAGTTATTTTTCTTGCTGTGTATTTGTGAATCTTTCATGTGAAGCTCATTTAAACAGAAATTCTGGGATTTTGGGCTAAACAAATAAAACTGAATTGAATTCTGACGTTGCTTAGATTTAACAAACATTGCCGCAATGAATTTGGGCGGATGCCTCTGGACTGACTGACTACCCGGAATGCGCAGTGCCCACCGTGTGCACTCAGAGCAATTTTGTTTCCTTCTCAGAGGTGCTTATCAAAGATGAAGAACATCTCATTCTAATCAGCCTGAAGCCTCTTCAGAGCAAATTTATTCCTCCTGTCGAAGGTCCTTTACGCTTAAATGATTTCTCTCCGTTTATTTAATGATAAGAAGTTTCACTGTGTGAGGAAATGGATGCTTTTATTCTCTTCCTGCAGAAATTTGTTCAAATATAGGAGCTATTTTATTTCCTGGAGGACACGATGGAATCGTTTATCATACAGATCTACAGTACGAAACCTGGTCAGTCATTCATGGCCCTCATTGTGAAGACCTGTTAAATAATTCCTATTGTGTCCTCATTTTTCTTTTTATTGCTTCTCCGACACATTTCAGCCGTTATATGTTGTCAGGAAAGTGAACAAAGTCTGCCTGGAGGCCTTCACAATCCATTCTGAAACACTGATAATAATTATGAAGCATCTTCTTCAGTCACACCAACTATCTTCATGTCTTCCTTCACTGTATCCATGAACCTCCTCTTTGGTCTTCCTCTAGTCCTCTTTCCTGGTGGTTCCAAACCCAGCATCCTTCTTCTGATGTACTCTCTCTCTCTCCTCTGCACATGTCCAAACCATCTCAGTCTGACCTCTCTGACTTTAAAACCTCTAACATGTGCTGTTCCTCTGATCCTGTCCATCCTGGTCACTCCCAGAGAGATCCTCAGCATCTTTATCTCTGCTACAAACATCTCTGTTTCTTGTCTTTTCCTCAGTGACACTGTCTCTAGACCAATCAGCATGGCCGCTCTCACCACACTGTCTCTAAACCAATCAGCATAGCCGCTCTCACCACACTGTCTCTAGACCAATCAGCATGGCTGCTCTCACCACACTGTCTCTAGACCAATCAGCATGGCTGCTCTCGCCACACTGTCTCTAGACCAATCAGCATGGCCGCTCTCGCCACACTGTCTCTAGACCAATCAGCATGGCCGCTCTCGCCACACTGTCTCTAGACCAATCAGCATAGCTGCTCTCGCCACACTGTCTCTAGACCAATCAGCATGGCCGCTCCCGCCACACTGTCTCTAGACCAATCAGCATAGCCGCTCTCACCACACTGTCTCTAGACCAATCAGCATGGCCGCTCTCGCCACACTGTCTCTAGACCAATCAGCATAGCCGCTCTCACCACACTGTCTCTAGACCAATCAGCATAGCCGCTCTCACCACACTGTCTCTAGACCAATCAGAATAGCCGCTCTCACCACACTGTCTCTAGACCAATCAGCATGGCCGCATTCACCACACTGTCTCTAGACCAATCAGCATGGCCGCATTCACCGCACTGTCTCTAGACCAATCAGCATAGCCCCTCTCACCACACTGTCTCTAGACCAATCAGAATAGCCGCTCTCACCACACTGTCTCTAGACCAATCAGCATGGCCGCATTCACCACACTGTCTCTAGACCAATCAGCATAGCTGCTCTCGCCACACTGTCTCTAGACCAATCAGCATGGCCGCCCACGCCACACTGTCTCTAAACCAATCAGCATAGCCGCTCTCACCACACTGTCTCTAGACCAATCAGCATGGCTGCTCTCACCACACTGTCTCTAGACCAATCAGCATGGCTGCTCTCGCCACACTGTCTCTAGACCAATCAGCATGGCCGCTCCCGCCACACTGTCTCTAGACCAATCAGCATAGCCGCTCTCACCACACTGTCTCTAGACCAATCAGCATGGCCGCTCTCGCCACACTGTCTCTAGACCAATCAGCATAGCCGCTCTCACCACACTGTCTCTAGACCAATCAGCATGGCCGCTTTCACCACACTGTCTCTAGACCAATCAGCATAGCCGCTCTCACCACACTGTCTCTAGACCAATCAGAATAGCCGCTCTCACCACACTGTCTCTAGACCAATCAGCATGGCCGCATTCACCACACTGTCTCTAGACCAATCAGCATGGCCCCTTCGGTTCTGTACACTTTTTACACTTTCTCTTTCATTTTAGCTGAAACTCTTCTATCACACATCACACCTGATACTTTTCTCCACCCACTCTAGCCTGTCTGAACACGCTTCTTCACCTCTTTTCCACACTGTCCATTGCTCTGGACTGTTGATCCTAAGTAGTTAAAATCTTCCATCTAACTGTATTTTGGTCAATGATACTTATACATTAGTTTTGGGGGATGATTTACTCTCAAAATAATTTTCAAAATGTGTTGAACAAAGTAAAGAACTGTGAGCAGCATGAGACAGGACAGGTGTCCACATGTTTCTAAAACTTCATCAGAAATCTGAAGGACAGGCTGAATTTTTAGCTTTGCTGAAGAGACAAAGATGCATTTTATCCACAAATACTACAAGTTTTTGTCTTCTGGCTGATTTTGACACCCGGATGGAGATGTTCAGCATCACATGTCCTCTCTGGAAGATCAACCACAGGTGGGTTGTTTGTCAGAATGTGTGTGTTTGTGTTTCCTCACACGCATCCTCCCGCTGTCTGTCTGAGTTAAGAGGAGGTCAGACAGCAGCAGATTAAACGTGTCACATTTATGTAGATCCATCACTTTGTCCTTTGTCCTGCTGGAATGTGTAATAGAGGTGTTTGGTTCGATGGGGGGGACGGAGCAGGGCTGCGGTGGATCAAAACTTTTTATTAATGATTTATGTTCGAAACAAACTTTCAGAAGCAGGGTTTACATTTTTCTGTGGTTACCATCATTTCAGAAAAACCTGTCCCAATGCAACTGTCGTCCACGTTGGCATGCGACTTTGTAACATGCTTATATGTCGGCGCCAAGCGAGTTACGCTACAATTTGTGAATGAATTGTAGATTCTTGGCCTTTCATCATTTTCCTCCAGGGGTCTCCACAGCAAGTCAGTTTCTTCCATCTAATCCTATCTCCTGCATCCTCTTCAGTCACACCAACTATCTTCATGTCTTCCTTCACTGTATCCATGAACCTCCTCTTTGGTCTTCCTCTAGTCCTCTTTCCTGGTGGTTCTAAACCCAGCATCCTTCTTCTGATGTACTCTCTCTCTCTCCTCTGCACATGTCCAAACCATCTCAGTCTGACCTCTCTGACTTTAAAACCTCTAACATGTGCTGTTCCTCCGATCCTGTCCATCCTGGTCAATCCCAGAGAGATCCTCAGCATCTTCATCTCTGCTACAAACATCTCTGTTTCCTGTCTTTTCCTCAGTGACACTGTCTCTAGACCAATCAGCATGGCCGCTCTCACCACACTGTCTCTAGACCAATCAGCATGGCCGCTCTCACCACACTGTCTCTAGACCAATCAGCATGGCCGCTCTCACTACACTGTCTCTAGACCAATCAGCATGGCCGCTCTCACTACACTGTCTCTAGACCAATCAGCATGGCCGCTCTCACCACACTGTCTCTAGACCAATCAGCATGGCCGCTCTCACCACACTGTCTCTACACCGATCAGCATGGCCGTTCTCACCACACTGTCTCTAGACCAATCAGCATGGCCGCTCTCACCACACTGTCTCTAGACCGATCAGCATGGCCGCTCTCACCACACTGTCTCTAGACCAATCAGCATGGCCGCTCTCACCACACTGTCTCTAGACCAATCAGCATGGCTGCTCTCACCACACTGTCTCTAGACCAATCAGCATGGCCGCTCTCACCACACAGTCTCTTTACCAATCAGCATGGCCGCTCTCACTACACTGTCTCTAGACCAATCAGCATGGCCGCTCTCACCTCGGTTTTGTACACTTACCCTTCTTACCCGTCAGATTTTTGTACCCCAGATTTTTATGCATGTGCAAAACAAAAACATCACCATGTATCACGTAAATGACATGCTTTCTTGTTTGTGTGCTTTAGTTATTCAACCATGTTTTGCTAGTTTAACCATCCAATGAGCATCAAGCAACATCTCTGGGTGTTTCTCTACGTACAGGACCAAACCCATCATGTCCACCCCTGAATTAATCACTATTTTTTACTGATACCATCAATGTGACCCGTGCTCGTCACCAAACTGCTGCACAGCTCTAAATCTGATAATCCAGTCAATGCATTTAAACCAAACATTTAAACTGTCCCTGAACGGGCCGCCCGGACACCACCGAGCATGTGCAGTCAGATTATTTATCACACTGTAATTATACATCAGCAGGTGAGAAATAGATGGTGGTCCTATCAGCAGAGATAATCCCACACTGGCTCACCTCGATAACGCAAACATATGTCAGGTCCAGTTATTTACACGTTCAGGTCGTCATGTTCGATCGAGATTAGATCAGGATTCAGTAAACTGGGATTAAATAGGCAGAATTTTCATTCCAAAAACGTAGTCATGGCGACACTGTTTCTGCATGTTTTATTACTTCAAATCTGTGCAAAGTGTGATGTTTAAAAAAAGAAAAACTCGGTAAATCTGAGTGTTTATAAGTTCAGCAAATTTAGCCTTTTACCAATGTCTTGTGGCAATGCTATATCGCCCGATTTATTCGAAATACTGTTCCGTTCTATCGTCTTCCACTCATCCGGGGCCAGGTCATGGGGCAACAGTCTCAGACTGGAAGCCCAGGCTTCTCTCACCCCAGCAGCATCCTCCAGTTCACCCGGAAGGATACCGAGTTGTTCCCCAGCCAGCTGTGAGACATAGTCTCTCTAGCGGTTCCGGGGACTGCCTCTTGGACTCCTCTCAGTGGGATGTGCCCGAAACACCTCACCAGCGAGGCGCTCGGGGGGCATCCTGACCAGATGCCTGAACTACCCCATCTGGCTCCTCTCGACCTGGAGGAGGACGAGCTCGACACCGAGCTCCTCCCGGATGGCAGAGCTCCTCACCCGATCTCTGAGTGAGAGCCCAGCCACCCTGCGGAGGAAGATCATTTCGCCCGCTTGTATCCGCGATCTCATTGTTTGAGTAGGAAGGTTTTGAGGGTAGGAGCATGGATCCTGGTTACCATGGTGAGGGTAGGAACGTAGATCCTGGTTACCATGGTGAGGGTAGGAACGTAGATCCTGGTTACCATGGTGAGGGTAGGAACGTAGATCCTGGTTACCGTGGTGAGGGTAGGAACGTAGATCCTGGTTACCATGGTGAGGGTAGGAACGTAGATCCTGGTTACCATGGTGAGGGTAGGAATGTAGATCCTGGTTACCATGGTGAGGGTAGGAACGTAAATCCTGGTCACCATGGTGAGGGTAGGAACGTAAATCCTGGTCACCATGGTGAGGGCAGGAAGATAGATCCTCGTTACCATGGTGAAGGTAGGAATGTAGATCCTGGTCACCATGGTGAGGGTAGGAACGTAGATCCTGGTTACCATGGTGAGGGTAGGAACGTAGATCCTGGTTACCATGGTGAGGGTAGGAACGTAGATCCTGGTTACCACGGTGAGGGTAGAAACGTAGATCGTGGTTACCATGGCGAGGTTAGGAACGTAGATCCTGGTAACCGTGGTGAGGGTAGGAAACGTAGATCCTGGTTACCATGGTGAGGGTAGGAACGTAGATCGACTTGTAAATCGAGAGCTTTGTTTTTCGGCTCAGCTCTTTTATTTACCACGACGGACCGGTGCAGCGTCCTAGTTGTTGCTGACGCTATTGTTAATGCGATATCGTCCGATTTATTCGATAAATCGATTGTCTGTGATTCGATGCTCTGTGATTGGCTGCCTGATTGTCAGCCAATCACAGAGCAGCATCGTTTACTACTTAAACATTGTTTACCCATAAAGAAACAGTCAAACTGGGATTTAAACATATAATCCCATCTCACCCAAACACTCATTCTGATACTCCTGTCACGGCTGGACCAGGTCTCACCTAGTTTCCCTGCAAACAAAAGGAATTTACAGCGGAAAGAAGTTTAAATATAAATCAGCTGTTTTCCATGCATATGCAGTGAGGAGGGTCTGTGTGGGAGGAGAGAGGGATGGAAGTGCTTTCACTTTGAAACGGCCGGCTGTAAACCAGAAGAGGCATCAGGCCGTTATGTTCCACAAGCAATTTCCCAGCTGTCTGTTTCCTGCTTTGGACGCAGTCGGAAAACCTGTCAGCTCTTCACTTAAAACAAACCCAGAAGGAACCTGGAGCCGCACTCAGTTCACTCTCAGACCCAATATACAAACTAAGAATGTTTTTTTAGACCAATGCCGATGCCGACTTTAAAGATCCAAGAAAAGCCAATTTTGGAGGAGTGGATCATTTTTCAAATTAAGTTATTCTGAATATTCATGTGTTAAATTTGTGAAATCAACGATCAGATAATATCACAATTTACCTTTTAAAAGAGTCTTCTTTCAGCATTTCCCTTCAAGAGTCGCCACAGCAAGTCAGTTTCTTCCATCTAACCCTATCTCCTGTATCCTCTTCAGTCACACCAACTATCTTCATGTCTTCCTTCACTGTATCCATGAACCTCCTCTTTGGTCTTCCTCTAGGCCTCTTTCCTGGTGGTTCCAAACCCAGCATCCTTCTTCTGATGTACTCTCTCTCTCTCTCTCCTCTGCACATGTCCAAAACATCTCAGTCTGACCTCTCTGACTTTAAAACCTCTAACATGTGCTGTTCCTCTGATCCTGTCCATCCTGGTCACTCCCAGAGAGATCCTCAGCATCTTCATCTCTGCTACAAACATCTCTGTTTCCTATCTTTTCTTCAGTGCCACTGTCTCTAGACCAATCAGCATGGCTGCTCTCATCACACTGTCTCTAGACCAATCAGCATGGCCGCTCTCACCACACTGTCTCTAGACCAATCAGCATGGCCGCTCTCACCACAATGTCTCTAGACCAATCAGCATGGCCGCTCTAACCACACTGTCTCTAGACCAATCAGCATGCCCGCTCTCGCTAACTGTCTCTAGACCAATCAGCATGGCCGCTCTCACCACACTGTCTCTAGACCAATCAGCATGGCTGCTCTCACCACACTGTCTCTAGACCAATCAGCATGGCCGCTCTCACCACACTGTCTCTAGACCAGTCAGCATGGCCGCTCTCACCACACTGTCTCTAGACCAATCAGCATGGCCGCTCTCACCACGCTGTCTCTAGACCAATCAGCATGGCCGCTCTCACCACACTGTCTCTAGACCAATCAGCATGGCCGCTCTCACCACACTGTCTCTAGACCAATCAGCATGGCCGCTCTCACCACGCTGTCTCTAGACCAATCAGCATGGCCGCTCTCACCACACTGTCTCTAGACCAATCAGCATGGCCGCTCTCACCACACTGTCTCTAGACCAATCAGCATGGCCGCTCTCACCACACTGTCTCTAGACCAATCAGCATGGCCGCTCTCACCACTGTTTTGTACACTTTTCCTTTCATTTTATCTGAAACTCTTCTATCACACATCACACCTGATACTTTTCTCCACCTGGCCCAGCCTGCCTGCACACGCTTCTTCACCTCTTTTCCACACTCTCCATTGCTCTGGACTGTTGATCCTAGATCTTTAAAATCTTCCACCTTCTTTATCTCTTCTCCCTGTAACCTCACTTTTCCATTTGGATCCCTCTCCTTCACACACATGTACTCTGTTTTACTCTGACTAATCTTCAAACCTCCACCTGTCCAGCTTTTCCTCCACCTCTTCCCTCCTCTCACTACAGATCACAATGTCATCTGCAAACATCATTGCCACTAAAACCTTATGTTTTTCTTTCACAGCTTTACTGGACTACCATTCTTAAATAAACCATGTTTTCTGTCCTGCGATTGGCTCCTCCTCCTTCCACTTGCACACCGCTTCACGACACTTCAGAACTAAAAAAGTTTTGGAACCAAACATTTCCTGTAAGTAATGTTTGTTTTGAGCAGTGACGGCTTGTTTTGAATTTGATCGTGCGCTTCATGACCTGTTTGAAGAACCATGAGGTGACTCTATGATCACAGAACCGAAAAGTGAAGAAAACGTTTATCTGTAACATGATGATAAAACATAAAAATATCATCTCTATCAGAGGTTTCAGTTCAATAAAAACTGTCTGAAAATAACCTGAACAAGGAGCCAGTGGGCCGAGCTCCGGTCGATAATATACACCAGCGCTGCGTGTGTGTGTGTGTTGTTTAACTGTTGAATTGAATTTGTTTGTACGTGTGTAGATCGATCAGTGTGTGGTTGTGTGTGTTTGCATGTCTTTATTCAGCGGTCACTCACACTCACATTTATTCATGAACTTACTGCAGCTAATAGTGCGACGCCTCGAATGCTAATATCTGTGTGTGTGTGTGTGTGTGTTTGTGTGTGTGTGTGTGTGTGTGTGTATTTGTCAGAGATCTTGTGTGTACTGTACGGGCATGGTTTCATCGGGTTCCTTTGTGTGTGTGTTTTTATAGGTGCTGATTGTCTGACTTCAGGAATGTAATTAGTTACTTTACAAGTAACCTTTGCTCAGCTCTTTCTTTACCACGACGGACCGATGCAGCGTCCTAGTTGTTGCTGATGCCGCACCGATCCGCCTGTCGATCTCCCGCTCCATCCTTCCCCCACTCGTGAACAAGACCCCGAGATACTTAAACTCCTCCACTTGGGGCAGGACCCTGTCCCTGACCCGCAGAGTGCATTCCATCCTTTTCCGGGCGAGGACCATGGTCTCGGATTTGGAGGCGCTGATTCCCATCCCGGCCGCTTCACACTCGGCAGCAAATCGATCCAGAGAGAGCTGGAGATCACGGTCCGATGAAGCCAACAGGACCACATCATCCACAAAAAGCAGAGATCCGATGAGAGATCCGAGAGAAAAGCTCTCGATTTACAAGTCGATCTACGTTCCTACTCTCACCATGGTAACCAGGATCTACATTCCTACCCTCACCATGGTAACCAGGATCTACGTTCCTACCCTCACCATAGTAACCAGGATCTACGTTCCTACCCTCACCATGGTAACCAGGATCAACATTCCTACCCTCACTATGGTAACCAGGATCTACATTCCTACCCTCACCATGGTAACCGGGATCTACATTCCTACCCTCACCATGGTAACCGGGATCTACATTCCTACCCTCACCATGGTAACCAGGATCTACATTCCTACCCTCACCATGGTAACCAGGATCTACATTCCTACCTTCACCATGGTAACCAGGATCCACGTTCCTACCCTCACCATGGTAACCAGGATCTATGTTCCTACCCTCACCATGGTAACCAGGATCTACGTTCCTACCTTCACCATGGTAACCAGGATCTACGTTCCTACCTTCACCATGGTAACCAGGATCTACGTTCCTACCCTCACCATGGTAACCAGGATCTACGTTCCTACCCTCACCATGGTAACCAGGATCTACGTTCCTACCCTCACCATGGTAACCAGGATCTACGTTCCTACCCTCACCATGGTAACCAGGATCTACGTTCCTACCCTCACCATGGTAACCAGGATCTACGTTCCCACCCTCACCTATGATCACCAGCTGTTGGTGGTGACCGAAAGAATGAGATCGCGGGTACAAGCGGCCGGAATGAGCTTCCTCCGCAGGGTGGGTGGGCTCTTACTCAGAGATCGGGTGAGGAGCTCTGCCATCCGGGAGGAGCTCGGTGTCGAGCCGCTCCTCCTCCAGGTCGAGAGGAGCCAGATGGGGTGGTTCGGGCATCTGGTCAGGATGCCCCCCGAACGCCTCGCAGGCGAGGTGTTTTGGGCACATCCCACCGGGAGGAGACCAAGGGGCAGACCCCGGACCCGCTGGAGAGACTATGTCTCACAGCTGGCCGGGGAACTACTCGGGATCCTTCCGGGTGAGCTAGAGAATGCAGCTGGGGGGCCTGGAATGGCCGCTTAAGGCTGTTGCCCCCGCGACCCGACCCCGGAACAAGCGGAAGATGACGGAAGGGAATAGAACAGTGTTGTTGTATCTTTGGCGCCATCTAGTGAGGAAACATCAAAATGACAGGAAAATAAAACTAACAAGGCTTGTTGATTTCTTTTTTTAAGGCTGGCCGAATTAAAATGTTTAACGGTCCGCATGTGGCTCGCGGGCCAAAGTTTGCCCATGCCAGCACTAGAGCCTGCACCTGGATGCTTATCTGTGCAGCGTCTGTTGTGTCTTAATAAGCTGCAGCTCCTTACACACTTGCTGTAAATGTGATAGGTGGTATGAGTTTCAGTCTGTCACCGCTCCCCCTGTAAGTTAGCGTGAACTCATGTTTGTTTCCAGATGTTTACGTCCTGAAACGGTGCCCGTGGCGTATGATAGGTTCAGGTCTGATACGTGTGTTTACCTTTCACTTTGTGTGCACTGTACGGTCGTGTATGTGGTTCTTTTGGGCACTGTACGGTCGTGCATGTGATTCTTTTGGGCACTGTACGGTCGTGCATGTGATTCTTTTGGGCACTGTACGGTCGTGCATGTGGTTCTTTTGGGCACTGTACGGTCGTGTATGTGGTTCTTTTGGGCACTGTACGGTCGTGTATGTGGTTCTTTTGGGCACTGTACGGTCGTGCATGTGGTTCTTTTGGGCACTGTACGGGTGTGCACCTGAAGATTAAATGTGTCTCTCAGACTGTGTGTCTGTGAAGGAAGGAGACAGGGGTCACA
The DNA here is from genome assembly GCA_902685375.1 of Neostethus bicornis. Lineage (NCBI taxonomy): Eukaryota > Metazoa > Chordata > Actinopteri > Atheriniformes > Phallostethidae > Neostethus > Neostethus bicornis. The sequence goes on from LR738541.1 coordinate 7,209,018, forward strand.
AGCCATTACTCACAGCTCGCTGTGTTTACTTTCGTCTAATAGGAAAAACAACATTGATGGCTTCCACTGCATTATAAATCGATAGATTACCCAAACACGTTATAAATCACGTTACGTTGCTTTGTCGGGGCCAATGGACTCTTCTGCATCGATCTCTGAAGAGATTTAATAAGCAAGCCCCCAACAGGCATAGGGGATCATCAGACTGCTTTCTAAATTAAGCTCTCCAGGATGTAATCACACCTCGGTCTATTAATCGCCTCGGTTCAGCTCGTATATTATAACCTCAGGACTCCTGGGGCTTGTTTCAAGGCTGGAGGCCCCCCCAGTTTGAAGACAAGAAGGTGGTCTAAGAAAAAGAGGTTTTAACCTCCTTTTCTGGAGCTGACTCCCAGGTTGGCCCCGGTTTGGTAACAAGATCGAGACCACCGGTTTTGTTATATGGAACTAATACCCAAGCAAGGTTCAAGGGATTGGTTTATAAAGGACGCTCATGCCCAAATCTGTATGTACGCTGATTTCTACACAAATTGAGCACCTAAAGGTGGAACACGACATTTATTTTACTTAAAGGAAAGTCAGAAGCTGTCGCATGAAATCGTAAGAAGGGGGTAAAATGCAACAAGTAGATTTGACAGATTTGGGGTGAAAAAAAATGCACGTAGTGGGTCCGTCATGGTAAAGAAAGAGCTGAGCCAAAAAGCATAGCTCTTGATTTACAAGTCGATCTACATTCCTACCCTCACCATGGTAACCAGGATCTACGTTCCTACCCTCACCATGGTAACAAAGATCTACGTTCCTACCCTCACCATGGTAACCAGGATCTACGTTCCTACCCTCACCATGGTAACAAAGATCTACGTTACGACCCTCACCATGGTAACCAGGATCTACGTTCCTACCCTCACCATGGTAACAAAGATCTACGTTACGACCCTCACCATGGTAACCTGGATCTACGTTCCTACCCTCACCATGGTAACCAGGATCTATGTTCCTACCCTCACCATGGTAACCAGGATCTACGTTCCTACCCTCACCATGGTAACCAGGATCTATGTTCCTACCCTCACCATGGTAACCAGGATCTATGTTCCTACCCTCACCATGGTAACCAGGATCTACGTTCCTACCCTCACCATGGTAACCAGGATCTATGTTCCTACCCTCACCATGGTAACCAGGATCTACGTTCCTACCCTCACCATGGTAACCAGGATCTATGTTCCTACCCTCACCAGGGTAACCAGGATCTACGTTCCTACCCTCACCATGGTAACCAGGATCTATGTTCCTACCCTCACCATGGTAACCAGGATCTACGTTCCAACCCTTACCGTGGTAACCAGGATCTACGTTCCTACCCTCACCATGGTAACCAGGATCTATGTTCCTACCCTCACCATGGTAACCAGGACCTACGTTCCTACCCTCACCATGGTAACCAGGATCTACGTTCCTACCCTCACCATGGTAACCAGGATCTATGTTCCTATCCTCACCATTGTAACCAGGATCTACGTTCCTACCCTCACCATGGTAACCAGGATGTACGTTCCTACCCTCACCATGGTAACCAGGATCTACGTTCCAACCCTCACCATGGTAACCAGGATCTACATTCCTACCCTCACCATGGTAACCAGGATCTACATTCCTACCCTCACTATGGTAACCAAGATCTGCATTCCTACCCTCACCATGGTAACCAGGATCTACGTTCCTACCCTCACCATGGTCACCAGCTGTGGGTGGTGACCGAAAGAATGAGATGGCGGATACAAGCGGCTGAAAGGAGCTTCGTCGCTGGGCTCTCACTCAGAGATTGGGTGAGGAGCTCTGCCTCCGGGAGGAGCTCGATGTCGAGCCGCTCCACCTCCAGATCAAGAGGAGCCAGATAGGGTGGTTCGGGCATCTGGTCAGGATGACCCCCCAGGCGCCTCGTTGGTGAGGTGTTTCGGGCACGTCCCACCGGGAGGAGACCAAGAGGCAGACCCCGGACCTTCTGGAGAGACTATATCTCACAGCTGGCTAAGGCACAAATCGGGATCCTTCCGGGTGAGATGGAGGATGCAGCTGGGGAGAGAGAAGCCTGGGCTTCCCGTCTGAGGCCGTTGAGGCCGGATGAGCAGAAGACGACGGAACAAAACGGGGTTAAAAAAGTCATTCTGTTCTATTTTATGGCCAAATCAAACTGATCTGTTTTTCTATTTATCAGCCAATTAGTCATCAATAGTCCAAGAGCAAAGAAATTGCTCTTGGAATTTCTTTGCAAGAATATTTACTTGTTGTTTCCAACAAAACATTCCCCTTTTTTTAAGACAACAGACGTGATGGTGAGTCATTGTGCAGAAGTAAGTCATTTTCTCAAAGTACAGAAGTGCTGACTGTGAAATGTTTGAGCCAGACGGGGTGAAATAATCTGGTCCCACAGGCTGACGATGAGCAGAACATCCTCCCGCTTGCACAGCAGATCATGGAGACACTTCTCAAACTCATTTTCTTCAACCGTTCCTGCACCTAATCATGTACCTGCTCGCCTCCAAGGCCTCGCTTGTCAAAGTACTTTTTAAAGTCACGTCAAATTAATTCTACATTTTTCTGACAAACATGTCTGAGGGTGATGAGGATCATCCACGGAGACACTCAGGAGACTCATTTATACCAGACAGATCATCAGAGAGATGGACGACAGACAGTGAAAAGTCAAAAGAAAATCAATAAACCAGGAGACTCGTTTATAAATTCTGAGTGTAAACCAGCTTCCATGCTGCTATAAAAGAAGGTGGCGGAGTGTGTGACTCTAAGCAAAATGAGAAACTCACAAATGGTCAGACGAGGAGAAAAGATGGGACTTGTGGACAGAGGCTGAAGTGACCTGAGGACAGTGAAATGAAGCATTTGAAGCAGAACAGAAACAGTTAGAAAACACACAGAATTACCTGTCAGGGTAGGACTGTACATGAGAAAATAGGTTAAAAAATATATTTAATGCGCTCCGTTCCGTCGTCTTCAGCTCATCCGGGGCCGGGTCGCGGGGGCAACAGCCTCAGACAGGAAGCCCAGGCTTCTCTCACCCTGGCTGAATCCTCCAGCTCACCCGGAAGGATCCCGAGGTTAGGGTTACCCAGGTGAGCGTAGGAACATAAATCTTGGTTACCATGGTGAGGGTAGGAACGTAGATCCTGGTTACCATGGTGAGGGTAGTAACATAGATCCTGGTTACTATGGTGAGGGTAGTAACATAGATCCTGGTTACTATGGTGAGGGTAGTAACATAAATCCTGGTTACCATGGTGAGGGTAGGAACGTAGATCCTGGTTACCATGGTGAGGGTAGGAACGTAGATTCTGGTTACCATGGTGAGGGTAGGAACGTAGATCCTGGTTACCATGGTGAGGGTGGAAACGTACATCCTGGTTACCATGGTGAGGGTAGGAACGTAGATCCTGGTTACCATGGTGAGGGTAGGAACGTACATCCTGGTTACCATGGTGAGGGTAGGAACGTAGATCCTGGTTACCATGGTGAGTGTAGGAACGTAGATCCTGGTTACCATGGTGAGAGTAGGAACGTAGATCCTGGTTACCACGGTGAGTGTAGGAACGTAGATTCTGGTTACCAAGGTGAGGGTAGGAACCTAGATCCTGGTTACCATGGTGAGGTTGGGAACGTAGATCCTGGTTACCATGGTGAGGATAGGAACGTAGATCCTGGTTACCATGGTGAGGGTAGGAACGTAGATCCTGGTTACCATGGTAAGGGTAGGAACGTAGATCCTGGTTACCATGGTGAGGGTAGGAACGTAGATCCTGGTTACCATGGTGAGGGTAGGAACGTAGATCCTGGTTACCATGGTAAGGGTAGGAACGTAGATCCTGGTTACCATGGTGAGGGTAAGAACGTAGATCCTGGTTACCATAGTGAGGGTAGAAATGTAGATCCTGGTTACCATGGTGAGGATAGGAACGTAGATCCTGGTTACCATGGTGAGGGTAGGAACGTAGATCCTGGTTACCATGGTGAGGATAGGAACGTAGATCCTGGTTACCATGGTGAGGGTAGGAACGTAGATCCTGGTTACCATGTTGAGGGTAGGAACATAGATCCTGGTTACCATGGTGATTGTAGGAACGTAGATTGACTTGTTAATTGAGAGGTATTTATATGTGTTTTTTTTTTTTGTTTTTTTTATTGGACTGAGGAGCCTAAAAACCAGCTACTGAGTCATCGGAGCCCACCTTGTGTTTCCAGACCGTGGGGGTATTTCTCTTTTACAAACTGGTTGGTTTTATTATGTTTGACATTTGTTCATTTTTTGGTTTTGCAGCGTTTTTTTTTTTACATTTTGGTCCAAGACAAACTGGAGTGTAGATGTTTGCTTTCCTTCATTAAACTAAAAACTGCTTCAGCAGCAGAAAAAAAGCCTCAAACTAATTTTTATTATTTCCTTCTCTCACTCACACCTCGTCCTGGAAACATAAATAACACGTCCTCAAACGAGATTTGGTTTTAATCTTTTCTGAATTCCAACAATTAGTGTTTTAGCAGACGCCAATTATTTTCATTTGTTTGTTACAGGGTGGGTGAGCGAGCCGACAGGACTGTGAAGGAGCTGAAGGAACAGAGACGTGCACGAAAATAAACCAGAGATTTAATTGGATATACGTTGAGAGTTCCAGCTGGTTGAAACATCGTCATCTCTGCTGGTCTGGATGGCTCTACGTGGAGCAAAGGAATGTTATTAAAACTGGAAAGAAATCATGTCTGTCTGTTTCGTTCCATCACCTTCCGTTTAACCGGGGCCGGGTTGCGGGGACAACATCCCCAGACGGGAAGCCCAGGCTTCTCTCACCCCAGCTGCATCCTCCAGCTCACCCGGAAGGATCCCGAGTCGTTCCCCAGCCAGCTGTGAGACATAGTCTCTCCAGCAGGTCCAGGGTCTGCCTCTTGGACTCCTCCCGGTGGGATGTACCCTGACCAGATGCCCGAACCGTCATCTGGCTTCTCTTGACCAATAAATTTTATTTGAGACACTTTACAGAGTATTAAAACCGCCCCTCAGAGGTGATCTTTGATGTTTAACACCTCATTCAGCAAAAATAAGAGAAACTAGAGGATAAACTTCAGTCAGAATCTGTCAGTCTGATGATGTGTTCGATGAATTCCGTTTCATGTCAGTCTCAGATCTCTGGACATTGATCTCTCTGGTTATTTCATCCAAAATAAACAAACAAACTGAATGAGTCTGACGTTCCGTCTATAAAAACTAAATCTCCTGGCCTGAGGGAGCAGGACGTCTGATCGATGAGTCTTCATGGTGGAGGGTTGATAAAAGAATCCTAAACAGAGTCTGAATAAACCAGAGACACTTGAACCGCTCTCCTTGCCTCTCATTCCTCCAGTTCAACGTGGACGCCTTTTGTTACTTAAATAAACATTTTTTTTCATCTATCTTCATTTGGACCTTCGTCCTCCGATAGAGGATAAAACAGAGACTCAGGGTTTCTTTATGTTTTACATGGAAATTTTCATTCCTTCATTTATTTTATGTTTACTATGGTTACCATGGTGAGGGTAGGAACGTAGATCCTGGTTACCATGGTGAGGGTAGGAACGTAGATCCTGGTTACCATGGTAAGGATAGGAATGTAGATCCTGGTTACCACGGTGAGGGTATGAATGTAGATCCTAGTTACCACGGTGAGGGTAGGAACATAGATCCTGGTTACCACGGTGAGGGTAGGAACGTACATCCTGGTTACCACGGTAAGGGTAGGAACGTAGATCCTGGTTACCACGGTGAGGGTAGGAACATAGATCCTGGTTACCATGGTGAGGGTAGGAATGTAGATCCTGGTTACCATGGTGAGGGTAGGAACGTAGATCCTGGTTACCATGGTGAGGGTAGGAACATAGATCCTGGTTACCACGGTGAGGGTAGGAACGTACATCCTGGTTACCACGGTAAGGGTAGGAACGTAGATCCTGGTTACCATGGTGAGGGTAGGAACGTAGATCCTGGTTACCATGGTGAGGGTAGGAACGTAGATCCTGGTTACCACGGTGAGGGTAGGAACGTAGATCCTGGTTACCACGGTGAGGGTAGGAACATAGATCCTGGTTACCACGGTGAGGGTAGGAACGTACATCCTGGTTACCACGGTAAGGGTAGGAACGTAGATCCTGGTTACCACGGTGAGGGTAGGAACATAGATCCTGGTTACCACGGTGAGGGTAGGAACGTACATCCTGGTTACCACGGTAAGGGTAGGAACGTAGATCCTGGTTACCACGGTGAGGGTAGGAACGTAGATCCTGGTTACCACGGTGAGGGTAGGAACGTACATCCTGGTTACCATGGTGAGGATAGGAACGTAGATCGACTTGTAAATTGAGAGCTTTGTTTTTCGGCTCATCTCTCTCTTCACCTTAACGGACCGATGCAGCGTCCTAGTTTTTGCTGACGCCGGACCGATCGGCCTGTCGATCTCCTGCTCCCTGCTACCCCACTTGTGAACAAGACCTAGGATTAATAAAGCATATTTAAAAAAAAAAAAAAGAGATCAGAATTGTCTTTTAGAGCCTGAAAAGGAGTGAAAGGAAGAAAAAAAATGTTTGATTTCCAGTTTGCCTACCATGCAATAAAGTATGGAAGCAATGAGCTGCCATCCATGATAATAATTATCATGATCATAGTGAGTTAAGTGACTCATATAAAGTGAAATATTTGGCCAACAGGGTCTAACATCGCTCTAAATCGGGGACGTTGGCATTTTAAAGAACGTTTTTATGCCCGTTTTTTAATGTAAAAGCTGTAAAAGATACTTTAGAAAGTCGCGTGTGTAAAGCAACATTTTATGTAACAAAAAACAGAGGGTTGCCCGGTGGCGAGTGGTTAGCATGATGGCATCACAGCCAGAGCCAGAGAGGCAGGACGAGGCTTAAATCTCTGCTCTTTCTGTGTGTAGTTTGCATGTTCTCCTCATGGATGTTAAACTGTCTGTGGGTACTCCAGTTTCATCCATCCCCCCAAAAAAACATCTATGTTAGGTTGATTGGCTCCTAGAAATGTTTGTCGGTTTGTGGCCCTGGAACAGACTGGTGACCTGTTCGGGGTGTACCCTGCCTCTCATCTGTGATCAGCCAGGATAGGCTCTGGGACCCCATGTGATCCAGAAAAATGTTTAAGTCAAAACTTTTGCTAACATTTGAATACATTTTCAATTTTTTTTTCTTTTTACACTCATAAAAATTGCAGTTTGTAGTTTTTTTTAAAAACATATTAAAATATCTTTTATGTAAATAAGAAGCAGATGCGGAGCGTAGATAAGCGTCTCCCGTGGTGACACTGGACGGCTTTATTAGTCCTGTCTGCACTCTGCTTCTGCTGCTGTCAGAGCAGATAACATCAGAGGGTCTACGTGCACGCTGCGTGCGTCATGCAGACAGATAACAGCATGTTTAATCCACTCTAAGAAACGATCACAGGATTTAATGCTACAGATTAGAAACAAAAACAACACTATTTGTTATCAATGAGTTTTACAGGTTTTTATGTTGAGTTTTTATATCTGTGTCATGCCCTAACCTGCCCCGCCCACATGGACTCATACGCAGATATAAATAGAAGAAAAAAGATGGCCGTCACATAAATAAAAGACTAGTATAAATATAACATATTATAATTATATCAAGCTGTTTTGGAGGGAGGATGAGGGCTTTAATGCAGGGTATCCTGAATAACCCCCGTCACCCTCTACATGATGATATCACGACCCAGAAGACGACCCGAAGTAACAAGCTCCTCCCACTGTGCTGCAGGACTGAGCGCTTTAAGAGGTCGTTTATCCATTCAGCCCTCAGGCAATTTATCTATCCAAGAAACAGAAACAGAGATGTTTGTAGCAGAGATGAAGATGCTGAGGATCTCTCTGGGAGTGACCAGGATGGACAGGATCAGAGGAACAGCACATGTTAGAGGTTTTAAAGTCAGAGAGGTCAGACTGAGATAATAACAATAATAATGCATTGAACTTTTATAGCGCTTTTTCTAGACACTTTACATATATTCATTCACTCCATACAATCATTCACACACACACAACATTCATTCCTGATGATGGGAGCCACCATGCAAGGCGCAGACCACTGCCATCAGAAGCAACTGGGGGTTGCTTCTGATGGCAAGGATGCCAAGGACACCTCGGCATGGACTCTGGGCGGGGGATCGAACCTGTGACCTTCCGGTTACGAAGCGGTCGCCCTACCCACCGAGCCATCCTTGGACATGTGCAGAGGAGAGAGAGAGTACATCAGAAGAAGGATGCTGGATTTGGAACCACCGGGAAAGAGGACTAGAGGAAGACCAAAGAGGAGGTTCATGGATACAGTGAAGGAAGACATGAAGATAGTTGGTGTGACTGAAGAGGATGCAGCAGATAGGGTTAGATGGAAGAAACTGACTTGCTTTGGCGCCCCTTGAAGGGAAACGCTGAAGAAGAAGATCCATCCACCTACCTACCTACCCGCCCACCCACCCATCTATCTATCTATAACAATGCAAGCTCTAGTGGATCTAGTGGAGTACAAGATGTTCATTCTTTGTGTCCAAAAAGTTACCAAACAGAAAGTTTCCTTTTAAAAACCAATCAGAACATTTCTTTTGAAATCTGAGATGTTCATACAAACACAATAAAACAGGAAATCAAATTTATCCTCCAGAACCAATAAGTCACAGAATTCACAGGATTTCTAGTAGTATGTTCATCCCTCAATGGAAAAATTTGCGGGCTGCATTGCACCGCAGCGGGCTGCCACTTGTAACGGCACCAGTGGTGGGAGAAACAGGGGGTTAAGTGTCTTCCTCAATGACCCCTAGACATGAGCTCAGTGGGATTCGATCAGGTCCAAGGGCGATTATTTAATTTTTTAAAGTTTTTGACGTACTATGTTCATCCTGCAACGGAAAATTTGTGTGCTGCATTACACCGCAGCAGGCTGCCAGGATGACACCAAAGGATGGAGAAATGGGGGGTGGTTCAAACCAAATGTCAATGCATTACGTACGGGGAACCTGAACTCATCAGTGTTCATGTCCCTGCAAAACTCTTCAAACTAAAAGCATAAAACTAAGAATAAAATACATTTATATGTAAACAATTCATGATTGATTCAGTGTGAAGAAGAACAACCTGCAGAGACGTGGAGTCACGCCAGATCGGCCTTTATGTCTACAGCTGGGAACATGGTGAGGTGTGACCAACAAACACAACCACGGTGTGTGTGTGTGTGTGTGTGTTTGCTTTCTATACTTTTACATAAATGAATGGAAGAAAAGAAGAACTGGTTGGGGTAAATCTCCGCCTGTTGGAGAGCAGCTTTTCCAGCTCCTGCCGAGGTTTCACACCTTCAGCCTGCATTATTCATCAGGAATCAAAGAACATAAAGCGTGGAGGATGAAGGAAGAAGGAACGTGCAGAGACGCCACATTGTGACTGAAGGAATGGCAAGAATTTTGATGGAAGGAAAAAAATTAGAACCCTTGCTTTTTAAAATCTAAGCAAACGAAGCATCAATGAAGATGGTGGAGTGTGTAACTAAGAAAAGTCAGAAGCAGCCGAGCACAGATCTGACTGATTGATTGATACTTATTAATCGCAATGGGAAAATTCAGGTATCCAGCAGCATTGTTGGTACAGGCAGTAAAGTGTGAAAAAAGTTTACCAAGTTAAACAAATTCAATGTAAAAACAGCAGCCATATTGATCTGAAAACTTAAAGAGCCCATCTCATGCACATTGTATCCTCTGCACATACACACGCAAAATGTGGGCTTTGCAACATGCATTACACCATAGTTATGAAAATATATTGATTTGGTGGAGCGCAGTCACAGACCCGGAACTATGAAAGGCCGGGTATCGCTCATCCCCCCGCCCGTCCTGAGAAAGTACAAGCTCCGCCCTCTGCTCTCACTGAGACGCTATTCCTCCGCCCATCTCTGAGCGGGAGAGGGAAGGCAGGTGTAAACCCATGCGTAGCGGTTTGGTAGCGTCTGAAATAAGATTTCAAGCAAGAAAATAATAAAGACGCAGAGCAGCGAACCAGCTTGTACTCGGACGTTGAAAGCGAGTTTATGAGGTTACAGGGAGAAGAGAGAAAGAAGGTGGAAGATTTTAAGTATCTAGGATCAACAGTACAGAGCAATGGAGAGTGTGGAAAAGAGGTGAAGAAGTGTGTGCGGGCAGACTGGAACGGGTGGAGAAAAGTATCAGGTGTGATGTGTGACAGAAGAGTTTCAGATAAAATGAAAGGAAAGTGTAGAAAACTGTGACGAGAGCGGCCATGCTGATTGGTCTAGAGACAGTGTGGTGAGAGCGGCCATGCTGATTGGTCTAGAGACAGTGTGGTGAGAGCGGCCATGCTGATTGGTCTAGAGACAGTGTGGTGAGAGCGGCCATGCTGATTGGTCTAGAGACAGTGTGGTGAGAGCGGCCATGCTGATTGGTCTAGAGACAGAGTGCTGAGAGCGGCCATGCTGATTGGTCGAGAGACAGTGTAGTGAGAGCGGCCATGCTGATTGGTCTAGAGACAGTGTGGTGAGAGCGGCCATGCTGATTGGTCTAGAGACAGTGTGGTGAGAGCGGCCATGCTGATTGGTCTAGAGACAGTGTGGTGAGAGCGGCCATGCTGATTGGTCTAGAGACAGTGTGGTGAGAGCGGCCATGTTGATTGGTCTAGAGACAGTGTGCTGGGAGCGTCCATGCTGATTGGTCGAGAGACAGTGTGGTGAGAGCGGCCAAAAAAGACGCAGAGCAGCGAACCAGCCTGTATATCGGACGTTGAAAGCGAGTTTGTGAGGGCGTAAGGCCGGAGTGGAGGCGGGTGAGGAGGGCGGGCGGGTGGTGAGGAGGGAGGGGGGCGTGTGTGAAGCCCGTCCTGGCTACGTCAAATGCGTCATACTTTAGACATCTGCTCATTGGTTGTTTTGTCTGAGCGTTCCAGAAATCCACAGAAAAACGGGCTAAATCAATCTAGAAAGACACACACACACACACACACACACACATATACAAGGCCCGGACATCACTCTTACTCTAGAAAACTCTGGAAAGTCCATTTTGCATGAGTTGGGCCCTTTAAGATGTTCGGAAAAGACGACCCTGAGGACGACGAAACGAAGCAGTGAGGAAACCATTAGAAAGCAGACATGAATGCACCGACTCATTTGATGTATGCATTTATGTGATTCATATTTAGAGATCTGTGGGCGTGGCCAGGGCGGGATGGAAATCAAGTTGGCTTATGTGTGAGATTTTTTACAGATTCTATGAAACTTAAAATTACATTAAGGGAGTTTTCATTAATCCTGAGTTTTTGTGGTGTAAGCGAGCTTAGTTATGAAAGTTTTTATCCGATGCCTCTGATGAACAGACATGGTTTTACATGCCGAGTAAAGGCACGTAACCTAAATACACAGCTTTAAAAAACAGCTTCACAACGCTTGTCTTTATGAATCAGATGTTCAAGAGATTTTTAAAATTTCCTCCAGAAAGTCATGTTTGTTTCTCTGGGAAGAGTTTTGGATTAACCGTCTCTGAATGATGAAGACGGCCACGGGCAAAACGTGCTCAATCCAAAACAAATCATCCGGAGTCTGAGCTGTTTTTAGATTCTGTGATTCAACGAGAAAGAAAAAAGTCAAAACCGTAAAAAACGTTTAACGTCAAAGCAAAGTATCAACAAAATTCAAGATGCTCGTTTTCACTGGAATCAGAGAGGAGTGGACATTATTAGTCTTCATCAGAGGATCTAATGTGTTTATTAACACCTGTCCCCAGTACGGACTCACAGCCTTCCTCTGGAAGCTCCTGCTTTGCTCTTACGTCCTCCTTCAGCTCCACACCAAACAAATTTATCTCATAAAATCATTAATAGTACCTACAATAATCAGAGGTAATAAAATAATGTAATATTAATAATAAGAGGTTTGAAGATTAGTCAGAGTAAAACAGAGTACATGTGTGTGAATGAGAGGGATCCAAATGGAAAAGTGAGGTTACAGGGAGAAGAGATAAAGAAGGTAGAAGATTTTAAGTATCTAGGATCAACAGTCCAGAGCAATGGAGAGTGTGGAAAAGAGGTGAAGAAGCGTGTGCAGGCTGACTGGAACGGGTGGAGAAAAGTATAAGGTGTGATGTGTGACAGAAGAGTTTCAAATAAAATGAAAGGAAAAGTGTAGAAAACTGTGATGAGAGCGGCCATGCTGATTGGTTTAGAGACAGTGTGGTGAGACCGGCCATGCTGATTGGTCTAGAGACAGTGTGGTGAGAGCGGCCATGCTGATTGGTTTAGAGACAGTGTGGTGAGAGCGGCCATGCTGATTGGTCTAGAGACAGTGTGGTGAGAGCGGCCATGCTGATTGGTTTAGAGACAGTGTGGTGAGAGCGGCCATGCTGATTGGTCTAGAGACAGTGTGGTGAGAGCGGCCATGCTGATTGGTTTAGAGACAGTGTGGTGAGAGCGGCCATGCTGATTGGTCTAGAGACAGTGTGGTGAGAGCGGCCATGCTGATTGATTTAGAGACAGTGTGGTGAGAGCGGCCATGCTGATTGGTCTAGAGACAGTGTGGTGAGAGCGGCCATGCTGATTGGTTTAGAGACAGTGTGGTGAGAGCGGCCATGCTGATTGGTCTAGAGACAGTGTGGTGAGAGCGGCCATGCTGATTGGTCTAGAGACAGTGTGGTGAGAGCGGCCATGCTGATTGGTTTAGAGACAGTGTGGTGAGAGCGGCCATGCTGATTGGTCTAGAGACAGTGTCACTGAGGAAAAGACAGGAAACAGAGATGTTTATAGCAGAGATGAAGATGCTGAGGATCTCTCTGGGAGTGACCAGGATGGACAGGATCAGAGGAACAGCACATGTTAGAGGTTTTAAAGTCAGAGAGGTCAGACTGAGATGGTTTGGACATGTGCAGAGGAGAGAGAGAGAGTACATCAGAAGAAGGATGCTGGGTTTGGAACCACCAGGAAAGAGGACTAGAGGAAGACCAAAGAGGAGGTTCATGGATACAGTGAAGGAAGACATGAAGATAGTTGGTGTGACTGAAGAGGATGCAGCAGATAGGGTTAGATGGAAGAAACTGACTTGATGTGGCGCACCCTGAAGGGAAATGAAGAAAGAAAAGGAAGAATAAGAGGTTTACTGTTGCATCATCTAAGCCAAGTAAAGATGGCTGCATGTGCCAGGGTTCTATTACACGTGCTCATGTTTGCTGACTGTGAATCAGTGTGTATGTTTGTGTGTGTGTGGAGGGGGCTGGGGGGGGTAGTGGGTGGGTTAGTGAGGGTTGATTATGATGAAGATGACGGAGAAAAAAAACGCTTACAGACACTTTCTGACGTTCATTAGTCATTCTGACTCAGAGAGACAAACGAGGGGTTAACAGTTCAGTGTCATTATCTTCAACCCAGTTAATCTGTCCTTCTATGAGGCTACGTGACCACTGACCCCTCCTCAGAAAGACCCCCAGCGATGAATTTGGATGAAGGTTTTCTACATAAATTCATAAGAGTTTTTTTTTAATTGGCTGAAAACAATAAAGAATAAAAGATAAAAAAAAAACCCAAAAAATAACATAAAAACAGATAAATTTATCTGATTTTAAAAATAATCTTCAAAGTAAAATAAAAGAATAATTTAATTTATAAAAATCAATGAAAACATAAAATTAAACTAAAGAAAATAATAAAAAATCAAGTCAAAGTAAAGTTGAAAAGTTTTTCAGGATCTTTTTGGAAACATGAACAGTCTCCGTTACGGGGGTTTCCCAAACTTTTCAGACCGTGAAACCACATCCCACCTCCCACTCCTGCTGCCCCTCTTTCTTTACTCCGTCTCTTTTTCAACAGATTCCTGCTTGTTTCACACACACAGACAGACACACACACACACACACACACACACACACACACACAGCACGGACTGAGCATGCAAAAAGGAGCGCAATTTTTGAACCTATCTGTCCAAAACTTACAAGTGAATACGTACCATGGCTTTAAATCAGGGGTGTCCAAATCTGGTCGTGGACGGCCGGTGTCCTGAAGGCTTTCTCTGTGTCCGTGCATCGACACACCTGATCCAGGTTATTAAATCAATTGGCTGTTGATTTCACTTCTTGTGCATCAGCTGTTAAACCAGGGACACATGGAGAACCTTCAGGACACCGGCCCTCGAGGTCCGGAGTTTGATACCCTTGATTTAAATGATAAACAGACCAGCTCTTTTCAACCTGCGTTGGTTCTCAAAGTGCTTCATATCGTAGCTCCCATCCCTCCATTCACACACACATTCATACCTGATGGTGGAAGCTGACATGCAAGCTGCAAACCACCATCAGGAGACATTGGGGGTTCAGTGTCTTGTTCAGGGACACCTCCAGGCGAGGGATCAAACTCGTAAGCCTCTGGTTACAGGACAGTCACCCAACCCAGCGAGCCATCCCTCTCCCTGTGATAAATACTGATCATGAACAGCCAGAAGTGGTATGTTGTTCACTGGCTGGTGGGCTGGAACTATCGTTGTATGAAAAAGAGAACGTTATTAGCTCGAGATTAGCTACTTAATACATTAGGCCTATTTTATTGTAGTGTACAGTTCATCCCAAATGGGAACGCAGCGGGTGCCGGAGCCTAACCTGGCCGATTCAAGGTGAGAGGAAGGGTATGCCTCAAACAAATTTAAAATTCTGAAAAGGATCTCATTACCTCTTGTTCACACCATTGCGACCCTCTCTGATCTATTTGGCTGCTGCACAGAAGGGGGCAGTAATGATGGAACAATGCTTCAGGAGCATCAGAGGATTTTAATCCGACACCAAATTTCCAGACTGTAAGCCTGGACTTTTTCACATGCTTTTAATCCTGCGGCTCATAATATGATGCATTCCAGCTCGAGCAGAAAAGGTGCAAGGAAGACGCAAGTGTACCGGTGGTTGGAAACAGGAAGAACAACAAGGAACAACCCACTGTATAACTTAATTTTTTCTACCATCCACTACTTCCTCTTCTAAACTTATCACAATAAAAGAACTGGAAATACAACTCATCATTTCCACTTTTACACAGGTTTGAACTTGACTGTTATTTTGTGGCTCGTAGATGAAAACGTAAACACTCTCATCATGTGAAATTCTAGAAGAAATGCAAACGATGCAGATTTTAAGTTAAAAGATTTACTGTATTTTAACAACCATAAGGCGCATATAAAAGTCTTAGATTTTCTTCAAAATGAGCGGCGCCCCCTATGTGTGTTGTGGAGACCAGATGTTTTTTTTCCATGCATCACCATTGCTTCTGATTTTTTACTCTATGCATGCTCATCTCACCGCCGACGAGAAAAAACAAGTGAAGCAGATGAACGCTACGCTTCCTGTGATTCCGGGAGGTCTGACTAAGGATCTCCAACCGCTGGACATCGGCGTGAACCGGCCGTTCAAAGTAAGGCTGCGAGCTGCATGGGAGCGATGGATGACCAGAGGAGACCACCTCTGCTCATCCATTCTTCATGAGGACGAAGGGTGGAAGGCAGCGCTGGGCGAGTTACGCCACAGTTTGCCAGTGGATTGTAGATGCTTAGGCTGATATGTCTGCTGGTACTGTTATCCGAGCTTTCGCAAAAGCAGGCATCATTTCCGAAGAGCCGAAAGTGACTCTGACAGTGAGGAAAGTGAACCTGCCATGTTGGATTTAGAGCACCTGTTAGATTCTGAAACAGAGGATGAGGACTTTGATGGATTTAATAAATGACTTTATGACGACTGTAACTAATATTTAAATAAAACCAACCAAACTCAGTTTTACTCCTGATCTATTTTTAAATACACACACTTATCTGCTTGTGTGTGTGTTGTTGTAATGCGGACGTACATAGTAGAGGATATGTAAATAAAACCCGCACCCTATCATCAGGTGCGCCTTGTGTGTGTGTTAAACACAGAGCACACAAAACTGGGACTGCGTCTTTTGAAACGGTGCGCCTTTTGGTCGTGAAAATACGGTAGAAGGAAACAGAGCTGCTGGACGTAAACTTAGTATCACCGAATCGATGGTGAAATGTTTGGAAAAACAGCACAAAGAACTGGAGGAATGTTTAACCGCTGTGTTACCTCGCCATCATCGCCACCTTCTGGTCTCTATCTTGCCAATGCGCTAGCCAGTCTACCCACCTCCAAACCCCTCGTTCCTTCAATAAACCAACTTAAACTCGACATTTGAGTCCTTTTTCTCAGAACTAAACCTGACACGGGTCCATAAGAAGAACCATGATCATTAAAAAGCTTACAATCAACACTGAATGTTGGCAAGAGAGAGAAGAGGGTGAATTCTGGCACTGATTTTAAGATGGATAGTTTAATATGTCGCTTACCTTGTTTTTAATCCAGTGAGGGACTCTGCTTCCACGTGGTCCGTCTTTACACACCTCCCATTTGCTCATTAACCTGTTTAAATCACTTTTTGTTGTCCTTGCTCCAGTTGGCCGGTGTTGGGGAAGCCCGCCATGTGCTTGATGGTTTCTGTGGTTTCCTCTGATGTGTGGAAACCTGATGGGGAGCACATGGAGAGTCCATAAAACTCCTCACACTGAACAAACTGTAAGGTCGCTGGTTTTATTCAAAAAGAAGCTGACGTTTTGTTTCCACGAAACAGCGAGCAGAGATGAAACATTAAAATACTGGAACGGATTCCTGAAAGGAGGTTAAACGTCTTCCTCAGTGGGATCAGTGTCCGCAGAGGTTAGTAACGGAGTGTTCGAATGGGGTTCAACGGCTTATTTAAATCTGAGAGATGAAATTTTAATTGTTCTTCCATCGGAAACGGTTCGGAAAGATGAGAGTACCAGGCGCATGACGATCCTTAAGGAAGAAATTCCCGGGATCTTTATATGGATGGATGGGTGGATGGATGGATGGGTGGATGGAAAGATTAGAGTACCAGGGGCATGATGATCCTTAAGGAAGAAATTCCTGGGATCTGTATATGGATGGATGGGTGGATGGATGGGTGGGTAGGTGGGTGGGTGGGTGGATGGATGGGTGGGTAGGTGGGTGGGTGGATGGATGGGTGGGTAGATGTATGGATGGGTGGATGGAAAGATTAGAGTACCAGGGGCATGATGATCCTTAAGGAAGAAATTCCCAGGATCTGTATATGGATGGATGGGTGGATAGATGTATGGATGGATGGATGGGTGGATGGAAAGATTAGAGTACCAGGGGCATGATGATCCTTACGGGAAGAAATTCCCGGGATCTTTATATGGATGGATGGGTGGATGGATGGATGGATGGGTGGATAAATGGATGGGTGGATAAATGGATGGGTGGATGGAAAGATTAGAGTACCAGGGGCATGATGATCCTTAAGGAAGAAATTCCTGGGATCTGTATATGGATGGATGGGTGGGTAGGTGGGTGGGTGGATGGATGGATGGGTGGGTAGATGTATGGGTGGGTGGATGGAAAGATTAGAGTACCAGGGGCATGATGATCCTTACGGGAAGAAATTCCCGGGATCTTTATATGGATGGATGGGTGGATGGATGGATGGATGGGTGGATAAATGGATGGGTGGATAAATGGATGGGTGGATGGAAAGATTAGAGTACCAGGGGCATGATGATCCTTAAGGAAGAAATTCCCGGGATCTGTATATGGATGGATGGGTGGATAGATGTATGGATGGAAAGATTAGAGTACCAGGGGCATGATGATCCTTACGGGAAGAAATTCCCGGGATCTGTATATGGATGGATGGGTGGGTGGGTGGATGGGTGGATGGATAGATGGATGGGTGGATGGATGGATGGGTGGATGGATGGGTTTATGGGTTGTTGGAACGATCGATTTAATGTTTTAAAAGATTACTTTACAGACGCTTCTTACAGAATGAATCCCCAATCTTAGCTGAAATGTTTAATGTGGGCTCAAGACATTTTCATTTAAATTTAATGCACCAAAATCTGTTCGTTATGATAAAATCATAATTATTAGGAAGTAAATTTATCAAACATTGAACTCGATACTGTTTTTATTAATTGGTGTTATGAGTCGTTTACGTTACTTTTTTTTCATTTGTAAAGTTGTTTTTTCTAAGATTGAACTTGGAGTGTTTTGTCGTGTTTCAGACTCTAGAAGACGTTTAAAAACATGTTCTCATTTGTCAAGTTATCATTCCAAAAATTAAACCCGCTGTTTTTTACAGACTTTCACCATTCATAAAGACATTTTTATGTAAATTGAATTCACAAAATCAGAAATGCTTTTATTGCCATGGTCAATGAAGAGAATCAGAGACTACGAACTAGCTGTGGTAGAGGTGTGTAAAGTATTCATAAGTCCAACCCCAGAAGGGAAGAAGCTGTTCTTGTGGTGGGACGTTCTGGACCGAATGGACCGGAGCCTCCCGCCCGAGGGGAGTCGGGGAGTCGCTCAAAAAGTCCATGTCCAGGGTGGGAAGGGTCAGCTGCTATCCGACCTGCACACCCCCGAGTCCTGGAGACGTACTGATCATGGACAGATGGTAAGCTGCAGCCGATCACCTTCTCTGCAGAGCGCACGATGCGCTGCAGTCTGTGTTTGTCCCTGGCTGTGGCTCCAGCGTACCACACGGTGATGGAGGAGGTGAGGATGGACTCTGGGCGGGCAGCTTGGCTTTCTTCACCCTCTGCTGGGACTTTTTGATCAGGGAGCTGATGGTCTACATTTTACTGACAGCCTCCTTTTAGTAACACTTGGGGCATTGATAGGACTTTTTCTATTTGTTATGGGTTTTTTTTCAGGCTAACTAAATAACCGGGTCCTCGCCCGGAAAAGGGTCCTGCCCCAAGTGGAGGAGTTTAAGTATCTCGGGGTCTTGTTCATGAGTGGGGGAAGGATGGAGCGGGAGATCGACAGACGGATCGGTGCGGCGTCAGCAATAACTAGGACGCTGTATCGGTCCGTTGTGGTAAAGAGAGAGCTGAGCCGAAAAGCAAAGCTCTCGATTTACAAGTCGATCTACGTTCCTACCCTCACCATGGTAACCAGGATCTAGTTCCTACCCTCACCATGGTAACCAGGATCTACGTTCCTACCCTCACCATGGTAACCAGGATCTACGTTCTTACCCTCATCATGGTAACCAGGATCTACGTTCCTACCCTCACCGTGGTAACCAGGATCTACGTTCCTACCCTCACCGTGGTAACCAGGATCTACGTTCCTACCCTCACCATGGTAACCAGGATCTACGTTCCTACCCTCACCATGGTAACCAGGATCTACGTTCCTACACTCACCATGGTAACCAGGATCCACGTTCCTACCCTCACCTATGGTCACCAGCTGTGGGTGGTGACCGAAAGAATGAGATCGCGAGTACAAGCGGCCGAAATGAGCTTCCTCCACAGGGTGGCTGGGCTCTCACTCAGAGATTGGGTGAGGAGCTCTGCCATCCAGGAGGAGCTCGCTGTCGAGCCGCTCCTCCTCCATGTCGAGAGGAGCCAGATGGGGTGGTTCAGGTATCTGGTCAGGATGCCACCCGAGCGCCTCGCGGGCGAGGTGTTTTGGGCACGTCCGACCAGGAGGAGACCAAGTGGCAGACCCCGGAACCGCTGCAGAGACTATGTCTCACAGCTGGCCGGGGAACGACTTGGGATCCTTCTGGGTGAGCTAGAGGATGCAGCCGGGGAGAGAGAAGGCTGGGCTGCCTGTTTGAGGCTGTTGCCCCCGCGACCCGACCCCGGAACAAGCGGAAGATGACGGAACGGAACTAACTTAGAATGTTCTTTACGGGCCGTTTGGCTTGGTTTGGTCATCTGAGTTTTTGTGGCCCATTTTTCTGACTTTTTTACAATTTTAAAGTCATTCTTGTACAGATCAAACTTGGAGGTGTGTCTTTTTATTTTTGCTGCCATCACAAGATGTGCGTTTTTATTTCTATTATCTATTACATTTTGAAAAAAACTGGTTTACCAAACCACTCCCAAAATCTCTCCTGGTTTTTCCCAAAGGTGAAATTTCAGAACTCTTTGTGGTCTAACCTGTTCCAGGGATTCAGGCGTCACCTGAACCCACTGTTATTGTGTTCATCAAATTCTCAGGCTTTCTCGTTCTCATCGCTCCCTCACCTTACCCTCCCCCTCATTCAGTCATCTGTTTGCTTCATTTCCCTCTCTATTTCCTGGGGTCATGTTAGGGTCACTCCCTCCATTATCCTTACGGGTCACTTGGCTTTCCGCTGGCTCACCTAGAAAAACACTAAAACATTAAAAACAAACTACATTTCAGGAGTTTCTGTAATTGCACGGCTCTGCCGCCCCCTCAGGTCAGACCTCCACTCATGTGGACAGACTCTGGGATCCTCCAACAGGACTGAACTCAGCCCGGTGATTGTGTTTGATGAGCTGTGAAAGTCCAGCGAGCAGCTGAGGAGCTGGTCGTGATGCCAGACGGAGAAGCTCAGACAGCATGAATAAAAACAGATCAAAGATGTCTGACGATCAGATTAATGAGGATTCAACATCAACTTTCTTCTGTTTGAATCATCTGAACGGCTGTCTGTGTCAAAGCTTCCAAACATTTTTTGTACTGGAGAATAATTACTCCACCATATTCCAGCGGACCATTTGGGGTCTGTGTGTGTGTGTTGTAGGAAAAATTGCTGCCATTAACTGGGAAAGTTTACAAAACCGTGGTGAGAGCGGCCATGCTGATTGGTCTAGAGACAGTGTGATGAGAGCGGCCATGCTGATTGGTCTAAAGACAGTGTGGTGAGAGCGGCCATGCTGATTGGTGTAGAGACAGTGTGATGAGAGCGGCCATGCTGATTGGTGTAGAGACAGTGTGGTGAGAGCGGCCATGCTAATTGGTCTAGAGACAGTGTGGTGAGACCGGCCATGCTGATTGGTCTAGAGACAGTGTGGTGAGAGCGGCCATGCTGATTGGTGTAGAGACAGTGTGATGAGAGCGGCCATGCTGATTGGTGTAGAGACAGTGTGGTGAGAGCGGCCATGCTGATTGGTCTAGAGACAGTGTGATGAGAGCGGCCATGCTGATTGGTGTAGAGACAGTGTGGTGAGAGCGGCCATGCTAATTGGTCTAGAGACAGTGTGGTGAGACCGGCCATGCTGATTGGTCTAGAGACAGTGTGGTGAGAGCGGCCATGCTGATTGGTCTAGAGACAGTGTGGTGAGAGCGGCCATGCTGATTGGTCTAGAGACAATGTGGTGAGAGCGGCCATGCTGATTGGTGTAGAGACAGTGTGGTGAGAGCGGCCATGCTGATTGGTGTAGAGACAATGTGGTGAGAGCGGCCATGCTGATTGGTCTAGAGACAGTGTGATGAGAGCGGCCATGCTGATTGGTGTAGAGACAGTGTGGTGAGAGCGGCCATGCTGATTGGTCTAGAGACAGTGTGGTGAGAGCGGCCATGCTGATTGGTCTATAGACAGTGGGGTGAGAGCGGCCATGCTGATTGGTCTAGAGACAGTGGGGTGAGAGCGGCCATGCTGATTGGTCTAGAGACAGTGTGGTGAGAGCGGCCATGCTGATTGGTCTAGAGACAGTGTCACTGATTCAAAGACAGGAAACAGAGATGTTTGTAGCAGAGATGAAGATGCTGATGATCTCTCTGGGAGTGACCAGGATGGACAGGATCAGAGGAACAGCACATGTTAGAGGCTTTAAAGTCAGAGAGGTCAGACTGAGATGGTTTGAACATGTGCAGAGGAGAGAGAGAGAGTACATCAGAAGAAGGATGCTGGGTTTGGAACCACCAGGAAAGAGGACTAGAGGAAGACCAAAGAGGAGGTTCATGGATACAGTGAAGGAAGACATGAAGATAGTTGGTGTGACCAAAGAGGATGCAGCAGATAGGGTTAGATGGAAGAAACTGAATTGCTGTGACCCGCCCTGAATGGAAACGACGGAAAGAGAAGAAGAAGTGTTCGTTTAAATCGGAACGCCACATGGAAAGCTAAGCTCTTGGACAGGTTTCTTCGTAGATAAAAGAATCCTCCCCCTAAACTACTTTGCCAGGTCTGATTGTACCACCAGGTCCTAGATTTAGACCGGCAGCATCTTGCAGTGGTTGATTTGTTAGAATGGATTTTATTTCTCGACATCTATGGAATTCAGATACATTTATTTACATAAAAGACAGCTGCAGACTGGGAGCTGGGACGACCTAGTCTGGAAGGTCGCGCTAGCAGCTTCGTCTTAATCTTAGCTCTTTAAGTTTTAATTTTTCTGCAGCCTTCCGTACTGTATTTTTTGCACTTTAAAACCCACCTATTGGACGGCCGAAATGTGCTTCCTCCACAGGGTGGCTGGGCTCTCACTCAGAGATCGGGTGAGGAGCTCTGCCATCCGGAAGGAGCTCGGTGTCGAGCCACTCCTCCTCCAGGTAGAGAGGACCCAGATGGGTGGTTCCCGAGCGCCTCACTGGTGAGGTGTTTCGGGCACATCCCACCAAGAGGAGACAGAGAGGCAGACCCCAGCCCCACTGGAGAGACTTTGTCTCACAGCTGGTAGGGGAACGACTCAGGATCCTTCCGGGTGAGCTGGAGGATGCAGCCGGGGTGAGAGAAGCCTGGGCTTCCCGTCTGAGAGTATTGCCCCCTCAACCCGGCCCCGGATAAACGGAAGATGACGAAACGGAGAAGATCAAAATATTCCACAAGGCCCATCCCTGGCCAGATCCCGCCTCCAGAGGCAGTATAGTTAAATTGAGATCCTTGGTTTGAAACAGTTTCTAAGATCAGATTCTCTTCAACTGTTTGTCCTGCGATTTCATATTTAAAAACGGTTCTGTTGTTGCTTATTTAAGAATTTCTAACTTATTATGAAGTGGAACTTTTCATTTATTAAACGTTCTAATTGGACGATTTTAGATCCTGGTTACCATGGTACCGATTTTGTTCCAATGCTAAACCGATGAACCGAACCGTGACCTAAAACCGCAGTGCGTGCCAAACTGGGATTTTTGTGAACTGTCACACCCCTACCAGATAATGCAATTCATTTCCTTCTTTAACCGTCAAGAAAACCTGCAGACTGTCATGAGATAACACCCCAATATTACATTTTAAAACGAACTTTGATTTATAGAAAAAAAACTATTTTTTTTTTTACTAAGTTCATCCATCATCTTGTGAGATCCTCTCATATAAAAACCTTCTCATAGTGACTTTATAGTTAATCATGTTTCTTTTTTAAAAGACTTATTTTACTGCTTTTCTTTTTTATGGATCAGAAAATCCAGCGTGACCAACATCTACAACCCTGACCAACGAATCGGTGATAAAAATGATGTCCATCCAATTCCAGTCCGACATGGAGCGCTGCTTTATTCTTTATTAGAACTGGAAATAAAAGAAAACTTTAACCTTGTTTTTCTCTTCATTCACACAGATTACTAAGATATTTACAGCTTGAATAACGTGATGGTAGACTCAAACCTCCGACAAGTTGGCAACATGGCTGTTTTCCAGTTTCTCAAAGCACTTTTTTGTATTTAATGATTATTTTGAAAGAAGAAAATGTGTTTTTTGTTTAATAAATGTGTTCCGTCATCTTCCGCTTATCCGAGGCCGGGTCGCGTGGCCAGCAGCCTCAGACGGGAAGCCCAGGCTTCTCGTCAAATCAGTAAAATCGTACTATAGTTTTTTTTCCAACTTTGGAGAATTCACCAATTTTCCAAACAGCAATAATTATTTACATCGACATGAGGGAGGGTTTCATGTTTTTATATTTTGGTAACATAAAGAAAAAGTGATTCAGAAGACAAAACTAAACGATAGCAGAACACCTGAAACTTTACATGACTTTTTAAAGCTACCGTAATTTCACGGCCATAAGGCGCATTTAAAAGTCTCAAATTTTCTTCAAAATGAGCGGTGCGCCTTTTCGTGCGGTGCACCTTGTGTGTGAGAAAAGGCGGACCTAAAAGAAAACGCGGTGCCCGCGAGGCGGACTTGAAAGAAAAGGCATGAGAACGTTAAAGAGTGAAGTGTGAGCGGCGTGGGAGCGATGGATGACCGAAGGAGACCACAGTTTCACGAAGGGTGGAAGGCAGCGCCGGGCGAGTTACGCTACAGTTTGCCAATGGATTGTAGATGCTTGGACTAACGTGTCTGCTGGTACTGTTATCCGAGCTTTCTCAAAAGCTGGTATCCTTTCTGAGGAGCCGCACAGTACAGACAGTGACTTTGACAGCGAGGAGCGAAGTGGACCTGCTCTGTTGGATTTTGCACAGCTGTTCGATTCTGAAACAAAGGATGAGGACTTTGATGGATTTGAATAAAGACTATTACCGGTAATGTGTTTGTTTAGTATCGTTACTACTTAAATAAAGCACAACCAAACTCAGTTTTGCTTCCGGTCTATTTTTTAATACACACATTTGCATGCTTGCGTGTGTTGTTGTAAGGCGGTGTGTGACTGAGGCTGCGCCTTTTCGTACGGTGCGCCTAAGGGTCGTGAAATTACGGTAGTTATCACACAGATCTCAATCATTCATTAGTAACACAGTTTGGATTCCAGGCAGGCCAAGGCGTTTCGTTTGAGGCCTTGGCATCGACTCGTGTCTGTGTTTTCTACGTTGTGTGTAAATGTTGACAGTTTGCTTTCAGCTCTCTGTAATCAGTTCTTTCCAAGCCCCGCCCACACGTAGCCGGGTATTTTTGAAAACGCACATATTTTTACCCGTTCTGCCGTCCACACGAAAACAGAGATTTATTTCACTTAAAACTGGCATTTTGGAAAACTCCGTCTATGCATTTGGTTGTACAAAAACGGAGGTTTGCGTTTTTATGCGTCACTACCTGCAACAAGTAATGCACATACGTACGTCATTGGTGTGCGTTCTTGTTCGGATTGTCCATATTTTCCTGTGTTTTATTAACTTTGTAGTCGATGACGACTTTTAAAAGTAATTCCACCTCCTTGTCGGTCCACATAAACGAGATGCCTGGCGCCATGTTTCAGGTTTTGCAGAAATGACCACAGAGATGTTCCGATTGGATAGCTCAGAATGTACGTTTACATCAATACTGCCGACTACTGGCCTGATTCCTGATTGGTCAAGATTTTAGTTTAACATGTAAAGTTACTTAAAGTTGGTTGAATGATCTGGACTTCCCTTACTACAGTAGAGCTGAAAACTAAAAGATAGATGCTTGAACACCTGGTCATCCATACTGTTCTGATAATTGATAATAACATGAGGAAAATGAAGCGAGGAGGATCTAATCAGATGGTATGTGGAGGTCAAAGTGTGCACGTTGTATTTCTGAACATAATGTTCCTCCAGAGGAGCAGATCTAATGTCCTCCCCTCTCCATCTCTGTCTCACCCTCTCCCCTTTAAATGGAGATGACAATAACATAAGCTCAGAAAGGTGATCTGTCAAACAGATTTCTGCCCATTCCTCATTTCTGCATGACGGTGAGAACTTTCTCACCTCTGCTGCTCGTTCCACTCCGGCTCTCCTTCCCTACATCAGCGGTCTCTGTTTTATTTACAGCTTCTGGGCCTCGTCGGCTCAAAAGATCTTCTCATTTATGTTTCAGGAGGAGAACAAATAAACGGAACAAGCTGAGAGACTTCCAGCCAAACATCTGCTACGGAAAAATCTGGAACAAAGAACTCAGAATCCAGACGTTTGGTTTGTTTTTGCCCGGTGGTAAACACTACCCGTCAGAGCTTCTCTACTGACCTAAAAAAATATCTCAATTATAAACTAGTATTAATTATATTTCAGCCATTTTTATTTACAAAATACTTGTAAATAATCAGTCTTATTTCAGACTGATTCCACCAACAGGCGGATCGGTGCGGCGTCAGCAATAACTAGGATGCTGCATCGGTCCATAGTGGTGAAGAAAGAGCTGAGCCGAAAAGCAAAGCTCTTGATTTACAAGTCGATCTATGTCCTACCCTCACCATGGTAACCAGGATCTATGTTCCTACCCTCACCATGGTAACCAGGATGTACGTTCCTACCCTCACCGTGGTAACCAGGATCTACGTTCCTACCCTCACCATGGTAACCAGGATCTACGTTCCTACCCTCATCGTGGTAACCAGGATCTATGTTCCTGCCCTCACCGTGGTAACCAGGATCTACCATGGTAGATCCTGGTTACCACGGTAGATCCTGGTCACCGTGGTAACCAGGATCTACGTTCCTACCCTCTCCATGGTAACCAGGATCTACATTCCTACCCTCACCATGGTAACCAGGATCCACATTCCTACCCTCACCATGGTAACCAGGATCTACGTTCCTGCCCTCACCATGGTAACCAGGAATACGTTCCTGCCCTCTCCATGGTAACCAGGACCTACGTTCCTACCCTCTCCATGGTAACCAGGACCTATGTTCCTACCCTCACCATGGTAACCAGGATCTACATTCCTACCCTCACCATGGTAACCAGGATCTACATTCCTACCCTCACCATGGTAACCAGGATCCACATTCCTACCCTCACCATGGTAACCAGGATCTACATTCCTACCCTCTCCATGGTAACCAGGATCCACATTCCTACCCTCACCATGGTAACCAGGATCTACGTTCCTACCCTCTCCATGGTAACCAGGACCTATGTTCCTACCCTCACCATGGTAACCAGGATCTACGTTCCTGCCCTCACCATGGTAACCAGGATCCACATTCCTACCCTCACCATGGTAACCAGGATCTACGTTCCTACTCTCACCATGGTAACCAGAATCTACGTTCCTACCCTCATCTATGGTCAGCAGCTGACCATAGGTGAGGGATAGATAGCATAGATAGCTGACCAGCTGAAAATTTGGTCTGATTGTTCTCGCTACACAAAGTGAACAAATGAAACTTGTGTTTTAACCAATCAGATTTTGAGTTGTTCTTTTAACGTAACCATTTTTCATCCAATCGATATGACCAAAAACTAAAATAGTTATTGAAAGGCTGATTTATGAAGATATCAGTCAGTCACCTTCTTAACCATCTATCCCTTACAGTATGCAGGGGGTGCCGGAGTCCAAACTGGCTGATTCAAGTCGAGCGGTAAGGCACACACCAAACAATTCGCCAGTCTGTTGCGGGACGTTACACGGATGGAGTACTACTGAAGGTCTATGTGTAGAAGCATAGTGTGGATGTGTTTGTCACCTACTCTCTCTCTCTCTCTCTCTTTTTATCTAAAGCCAGTTTGAATCATTCATATTTGACTTTTTTGTAAACAAATATAAACTTTTTTTTTGCTTCATTCTTTATAAAAACCAAACGCTCCATCACACACGTCCACACACTCCCTCAGATTTAACAAGCCCTGTGGAATGTTTGAAACGTGCTGCTTATTTCCATGCTCTCCTCCTCTCGCTGACAGTTGGAGGGTTAATAAAGTTACATGTGTCAGGGTGGGCTTCAGTATGTGTGCATAAAACACATGGGGAACGTGTTCGGTGGTGCTCGGCCGTGCACCACCTGTGTGCACAGCTGCAGAAATAACAGCTGTTCAGAATCAACGCAATACAGAACATTTATCAGGATTTAAATTTTCTGATCTCTGCATGGGTGAACATGGTTAGCACAGCAGCTTTTAATATTGGTTAATCCAACTACAAGCTATCCTGGTAACAGCCTCGACTCTTGACGACTGTCTCTGGTGACTAGGTGACCAAGAAAATCAACTGATGAAAAACCAAACTGGCATTTGATTGACTATAAATCCGTGTTGGTTGAGGCGCTCGAAAAGTGTGCGAAGGTGTGCCAGGTACTCGGATTTTGAGTTGCTCGCCAGTATGTCATCCAGATAAACCGCAACACAGACTCAAATAGGTGCTGAAAAGTCTGAGCAGCATTCTTAAGTCTGAAAGGGATGCGCAGAAATTCCGTTCTGTCATCTTCCGCTTGTTCCGGGGAAGGGTCACGGGGGCAACAGCCTCAAACGGGCAGCCCAGGCCTCTCTCTCCCCGGCTGCATCCTCTAGCTCACCTGGAAGGATCCCAAGTCGTTCCCCGGCCAGCTGTGAGACATAGTCTCTCCAGCGGGTACGGGGTCTGCCCCTTGGTCTCTTCCCGGTGGGACGTGCCCGAAACATCTCGCCCGCGAGGCGCTCGAGGGTATCCTGACCAGATGCCCGAACCACCCCATCTGGCTCCTCTCGACCTGGAGGAGGAGCGGGTCGACACCGAGCTCCTCCCGGATGGCAGAGCTCTTCACCTGATCTCTGAGTGAGAGCCCGGCCACCCTGCGGAGGAAGCTCATTTCGGCCTCTTGTACCCACGATCTCTTTCTTTTGGTCACCACCCACAGCTGGTGACCATAGGTGAGGGTAGGAACGTAGATCCTGGTTACCATGGTGAGGGTAGGAACGTAGATCCTGGTTACCATGGTGAGGGTAGGAACGTAGATCGATTTGTAAATCGAGAGCTTTGCTTTTCGGCTCAGCTCTTTCTTTATTATGACGGACCGATGCAGCGTCCTAGTTATTGCTGATGCCGCACCGATCCGCCCGTCGATCTCCCGCTCCATCTTTCCCCCACTCGTGAACAAGACCCAGAGATACTTAAACTCCTCCACTTGGGGCAGGACCCTGTCCCTGACCCGCAGGGGGCATTCCACCCTTTTCCGGGCGAGGACCATGGTTTCGGATTTGGAGGCGCTAATTCCCATCCCGGCCGCTTCACACTCTGCAGCAAATCGATCCAGCGAGAGCTGGAGATCACGGTCCGATGAAGCCAACAGAACCACATCATCCGCAAAAAGCAGAGATCCCCAAACCGGATCCCTCCAACGCCTCGGCTGCGCCTAGATATCCTGTTCATAAAGGTGATGAACAGAATCGGTGACAAATGGCAGCCTTGGCAGAGTCCAACTCTCACTGGAAATGGAATCGACATTTTCATTCCGTCATTCAAAAATCCAAATCACCAAAAGGGCGGCGTCCAAATCAAACACAGCAAAGCCCTGCAAGCACCTGATAGAGTCCACTGTCAGATCAATGGTAACAGATAGACTTTGTAAACTAGACTGTCTGGAGGAAACCTGATAAGTTAAAACAACCAAAATAGTTAAGATAGATAGCTCACTGTTACACTGCCTGAGTAGACCAACTTTTTAAAGACAGAGGACAGAACAGGACAGCAGGCAGCTGTACTTCCTGAACGCTGTAACACAAACAAACTGCTGCAGTTACTCAACATACTTAAATAATCGTGTAAAACTAATCAAACCCACGTGCCTACCGTGTGGAATCCACACCAAGGCAAACAGCCGGAGCATAGACCGCCACCACCCAAGACCCTGTGGCATGGATTCCACATCCCCACTCAGACAGTTGTGTTAAAGTCTGTCACATACCAGTGTATTTAAATACAGTAAAATACCCCTATTTTTTCTGTAAACTACATTTTTCAATAAAATAAATGTGCACAGAATCGATTTAATTACAGTTTTAAGTACTTAGCACAGGTGTGAAAGCCCACCCCCCAATAAGGGAGTCATGAGGTATGCCTTGACAGGTATGGTAACGCAACCCTGGGCCGACTTAAAACCCAGATACTTACGCCATGGACCCCACTAGGTCTGGTTGAACAGACTGTGACTCTCACTCACATAAAAACTGTATTTGGCTCACAAGTTTTTCACATTGGGCGTTGCAAACCAGCAAAACCTCTTGATTTTCTGGAATGCAATTCAATTTCTATTTTATGGATTCCCTCAGCTGAGAAGAGCAACACTTTCTTCTTCTTTGGCACTTCCCTTTAGGGGGCGCCACATCAAGTCAGTTTCTTCCATCTAACCCTATCTCCTGCATCCTCTTCGGTCACACCAACTATCTTCATGTCTTTCTTCACTGTATCCATGAACCTCCTCTTTGGTCTTCCTCTAGTCCTCTTTCCTGGTGGTTCCAAACCCAGCATCCTTCTTCTGATGTACTCTCTCTCTCTCCTCTGCACATGTCCAAACCATCTCAGTCTGGTCTCTCTGACTTTATCTCCAAAATCTCTAACATGTGCTGTTCCTCTGATCCTGTCCATCCTGGTCACTCCCAGAGAGATCCTCAGCATCTTCATCTCTGTTACCTCCATCTCTGTTTCCTGTCTTTTCCTCAGTGCCACTGTCTCTAGACCAATCAGCATGGCCGCTCTCACCACACTGTCTCTAGACCAATCAGCATAGCCGCTCTCGCCACACTGTCTCTAGACCAATCAGCATGGCCGCTTTCACCACACTGTCTCTAGACAATCAGCATGGCCGGTCTCGCCACACTGTCTCTAGACCAATCAGCATGGCCGGTCTCGCCACACTGTCTCTAGACCAATCAGCATGGCCGCTCTCACCACACTGTCTCTAGACCAATCAGCATGGCCGCTCTCACCACACTGTCTCTAGACCAATCAGCATGGCCGCTCTCAGCACACTGTCTCTAGACCAATCAGCATGGCCGCTCTCAGCACACTGTCTCTAGACCAATCAGCATGGCTGCTCTCCCCACACTGTCTCTAGACCAATCAGCATGGCTGCTCTCCCCACACTGTCTCTAGACCAATCAGCATGGCCGCTCTCACCACACTGTCTCTAGACCAATCAGCATGGCCGCTCTCACCACGGTTTTCTACACTTTCCCTTTCATTTTATCTGAAACTCTTCTGAAAAGAGCGACACCAACAACCATACAAATATATGGAATGAAAAACTTGTTTGTGTTATCAGAGTATAAACAGGAGGTTCATGAATCCATGTAAGTTTGGATTCTGGTTTGTTTTGAGTAAGAATCGGCTCCCAAAAGAAAAACTTGGCTCAGACTTTCACTTTTAAATGACCTCTTATGTTGTTTCGTTAAAGTGGAAAACAAACAGGCAATAAAGCAGCGACTGGAAACCAAAGTGTTGTAACACATGGTGAACACCTTGTTTCCTCCCCGGCTGCTCATGTTGGACTCACTCCAAATGAAATTTTATTAGGTTTTCTCACTCATTTAAAAAGAAGAAACTAGACTTCAACAAACAGTAGGTATTTTTTTTTCATTCTTGCAGCAAACGAGCTATTTTTGTCTTTTTGGATAATTACAGCTGTGTTTTCATCTTTTTCTTTTGATGTCCATGAAAAACCACCTCGAGCAAGCGTTAGTTATATTTGCATGATGTCGTCCAGATGGTTCGGTTCAAATGGAATAAAATGCAGCACGAAATAAAACCAGTCCTTCTAATCAAACCTAATCCTACAATTCATCCTTTTGTTTCCACCAAGCAAACCAGAAATCAGACTGTGGACCGTGTGGAGTGTGTGAATGTCGATCCATGTGTCCAGTGTTTTATTCAAGTGTGTGATTTTTAATGTTTATTTGCTTTTAATTTGTTACAGGTTACAAATTATAAGTATAGGTGATGTTACAGGGAGAAGAGATAAAGAAGGTGGAAGATTTTAAGTATCTAGGATCAACAGTCCACAGCAATGGAGAGTGTGGAAAAGAGGTGAAGAAGCGTGTGCAGGCAGGCTGGAACGGCTGGAGAAAAGTATCAGGTGTGATGTGTGACAGAAGAGTTTCAGCTAGAATGAATCGAAAATGTACGAAACCATGGTGAGAGCGGACATGCTGATTGGTCTAGAGACAGTGTGGTGAGAGCGGCCATGCTGATTGGTCTAGAGACAGCGTGGTGAGAGCGGCCATGCTGATTGGTCTAGAGACAGTGTGGTGAGAGCGGCCATGCTGATTGGTCTAGAGACAGCGTGGTGAGAGCGGCCATGCTGATTGGTCTAGAGACAGCGTGGTGAGAGTGGCCATACTGATTGGTCTAGAGACAGTGTGGTGAGAGCGGCCATGCTGATTGGTCTAGAGACAGTGTGGTGAGAGCGGCCATGCTGATTGGTCTAGAGACAGTGTGGTGAGAGCGGCCATGCTGATTGGTCTAGAGACAGCGTGGTGAGAGCGGCCATGCTGATTGGTCTAGAGACAGCGTGGTGGGAACGGCAATACTGATTGGTCTAGAGACAGTGTGGTGAGAACGGCCATGCTGATTGGTCTAGAGACAGTGTCACCGAGGAAAAGACAGGAAACAGAGATGTTTGTAGCAGAGATGAAGATGCTGAGGATCTCTCTGGGAGTGACCAGGATGGACAGGATCAGAGGAACAGCACATGTTAGAGGTTTTAAAGTCAGAGAGGTCAGACTGAGATGGTTTGGACATGTGCAGAGGAGAGAGAGAGAGTACATCAGAAGAAGGATGCTGGGTTTGGAACCACCAGGAAAGAGGTATAAACGAGAGTTTCTCAGAGTTAACGCCACCGTCTCTCCAGACGCGTATTTCTGCCTCAGTTTCCTGGAATCACCCAAACCAGGGACCTCGTTTATAATGCATGCCAAGCTCTAAAGCTGAGCGTACATCGACTTTAACGCAAATTGATGAATTGTCATTTTAAACCAAGTCAACAGCCATCGTAAGCGAGGTGTAAGACGTAAATAAAAGACCGTCACATCTGGTCATGTTCTCCCCATCAGAGCTGCAACTCTTCTGATTTTTTACACAACTCCTGACTGTATGAGTGTTGATGATGTGAGAGCTGCTGCTGATGTATGTGTGTGTTCTGTACAGTGAGTGTGTGGGAACAAATGGAGTAAAATTAATGTATGTAATTAAATCTCTAATGACTGCAGAAGGAGGCTCAGGAAGAAAAGCAACTGGGTTGCTAATGAGGATCTTAATAAGTGCAATAAAATCTCCTGAATGAGTGAACTGCTCCCCCTCACTCTCAGAGCGAACCTGGCCACCCTGCAGAGGAAACTCATTTCGGTCACTTGGATACATGATCGGGTTCTCTGGGTCACCACCCACAGATGCTGGGTGGAACTTGGGATTTTGGATTAGCATGTAATAAAAAAAAAGGAAACAAAAGTTCATTGAACCACTTCTTGATGCTCAAATCTTCACTCTGTTAATCAGCTGAGTGAGGCCGATGGGAGAAGAAGAGCTTTTATTTTCTAAAACCACGTCCTCATCTTAAAGAGGGTTCAATGCCAACCAGGCTAAAGCCACCAAGAACCCCTGCTTCATTTCATTTTACTCAAAACCTGTCACATTATACAGGTTTTATCTTACGATTGCAGCAATGGGAAAATATTCCAACCAATCAGAGAACAGAAATGATGACCTGCCGTTTATACAAGCGTTCGTCCTCCATGTTTGTAGTTCTATAAATCAACCATGCTATACCATCTATTTGAAACAGTTCCCCCTTCTTAACCGTCCATCCCTTATGTAGTTGCGGGGGTGCCGAAACCCATCCTGGCTGATTCGGGTGAGGGGCAGGGAACACCCCGAACAGGTCGCCAGTCTGTCGCAGGACCACTCACATACAACCATACGCACACACACCTTCCCAGGGGCAATCATGTAGTGGCCAATAAACCTATCATGCATGTTTTTGGACGGTGGGAGGAGCCTCGAACCGACGATGGAAACGATTCCCCAGATTGAGAATTTAAAGACAGTGTTTAGAAAGTTTATCCGGAAACGATTTGTTCTTACGCTCTGTTTTCTAGACGACACTGACTGTTTGGGTGCGTTACATTCGTGAGAGGTGGTCAAACTACAGCCCTAAAATACCACAGCACAACAAATGGGATGGAAAACAGCAAGAAGAATCACACAAAAAAATTAGTCACCAATTTTTAAGGGTTTAAATTGAGAAGCCCTTGGTACGGGCTGTCCGATCTTTGTACGACCGGAGCCAGAGTTTGGTCCGTATAGCCGGCAGTATGTCGATTCCATTTCCAGTGAGAGTTGGACTCCGCCAAGGCTGCCCTTTGTCACCGATTCTGTTCATCACCTTTATGGACAGAATATCTAGGTGCAGCCGAGGCTTTGGAGGGATCCAGTTTGGTGACCTCAGGATCGGATCTCTGCTTTTTGCGGATGATGTGGTCCTGTTGGCTTCATTGGACCGTGATCTCCAGCTCTCACTGGATCGATTTGCTGCCGAGTGTGAAGCGGCCGGGATGGGAATTAGCGCCTCCAAATCCGAGACCATGGTCCTCACCCGGAGAAGGGTGGAATGCCCCCTGCGGGTCAGAGACAGGGTCCTGCCCCAAGTGGAGGAATTTAAGTATCTCGGGGTCTTGTTCACGAGTGGTGGAAGGATGGAGAGGGAGATCGACAGGTGGATCGGTGTGGCATCAGCAATAACTAGGACGCTGGATCGGTCCGTCGTGGTAAAGAGAGAGCTGACCCGAAAAGCAAAGCTCTCGATTTACAAGTCGATCTACGTTCCAACCCTCACCATGGTAACCAGGATCTAGGTTTCTACCCTCACCATGGTAACCAGGATCTACGTTCCTATCCTCACCATGGTAACCAGGATCTATGTTCCTACCCTCACCATGGTAACCAGGATCTACGTTCTTACCCTCACCATGGTAACCAGGATCTACGTTCCTACCCTCACCATGGTAACCAGGATGTATGTTCTTACCCTCACCATGGTAACCAGGATCTATGTTCCTACCCTCACCATGGTAACCAGGATGTATGTTCTTACCCTCACCATGGTAACCAGGATCTACGTTCCTATCCTCACCATGGTAACCAGGATCTATGTTCCTACCCTCACCATGGTAACCAGGATCTTTGTTCCTACCCTCACCATGGTAACCAGAATCTACATTCCTACCCTCACCATGGTCACCAGCTGTGGGTGGTGACCAAAAGAATGAGATCACGGGTACAAGCGGTCGAAATGAGCTTCCTCCGCAGGGTGGCTGGGCTCTCACTCAGAGATCGGGTGAGGAGCTCTGCCATCCGGGAGGAGCTTGGTGTTGAGCCGCTCCTCCTTCAGGTCGAGAGGAGCCAGATGGGGTGGTTCGGGCATCTGGTCGGGATGCCCCCCGAGCGCCTCACGGGCGAGGTGTTTCGGGCACATTCCACCGGAGGAGACCAAGGGGCAGACCACGGACCTGCTGGAGAGACTATGTCTCACAGCTGGCCGGGGAACGACTTGGGATCCTTCCAGGTGAGCTAGAGGATGCAGCTGGGGAGAGAGAGGCCTGGGCTGCCCGTTTGAGGCTGTTGCCCCCGCGACCCGACCTCGGAAGATGACGGAACGGAACGGAAATTGAGAAGCTCGGCATCAAATTGGTGGTCGGTCGAGTGGCTTGCCTGCCAAAATCCATTTTCGGACACCACATATGCAAAGTTCATCTTTCAAACTCCTTCATTTTCTGCTTCTCACACAGGTTGACGTGAATGAATTGTAACCGTGAATAAAGTTGGAAATGTCAGCAAAACTTGAAAAAACCCACCAGTGATTAAACGTTAAACCTTGTAATGCCAAACACCGACAGGGTATGAGTACACCTTCAGAGTTTTAGTTGAATGAAAACTTATTTTATTTAAAGGGTTAAAAAGGATAAACTCCAGAACGTTGTGAGCGATGCAGAGCTCACTAGGAGGAATTATTCTGTTGCTCTGAGTTGACCGAATCATCCATCAGAAGTTCCTACTTTTCCCTCAGCAACCTTGAAACTGTAACAGCTGACCCACATTTTCCCAGCTTATCCCCCCATCTCTCTATTTCAATCATCTGCTTCTTTTTCTCTTTCAGTTCTGCTCCATCTCATATTGTCTCCCTCACACACACACACACGCCTTATCTTCCTGGTGACCCTGGAGGTCAGTGCACTGAGCTCACTTGTCATGAATCATTTGCTCTGCAGTGACTGAACAACCTTTCTCTTCCTGCGTTGCCGTCTCCCTCGACCACCTTCTTTTCTACCTTTTATTTTTATACTTCCGTCCCTTTGGCTGCTCGCTGGCTTTTTTTTCTTTGACTTTCTAAATACTTTCCATCCGTTTTGCGTCTCAAAGGTTGTAAATATGACTCAAACCTTTTCCGACAACTTTGAAAAAACTTTTAGCTACAATTCAGAGCTTAAACAGCAAAGTAGAGACGGGCGATCGGTTTTGGAGGCGATGTGTTTTTGGGGGCGATGTGTCAGCAAAAATTTAAGCATCATCCCATGAATTATTAAAAATTCCTGTTGATGATGTTTTTAAAAGTGTAACCCACTCACAAGCAAAGGCTTGTTGGATATTGACAACACGCCATGCTGAGAAGACTTTTATTCTGAAAAGCAGCTCCAGCTGTGTTTTCTTCTGTTTCGTTCCATCATCTTCCGCTTGTTCCGGGGTCGGGTCACGGGGGCAACAGCCTCAAACGGGCAGCCCAGGGCTCTCTCTCCCCGGCTGCATCCTGCAGCTCACCCGGAAGGAGTGTCTTTCCCTGGCCAGTTGTGAGACATAGTCTCTCCAGCGGGTCCGGGGTCTGCCCCTTGGTCTCCTCCTTGTAAGACGTGACCAAAACACCTCGCCCACGAGGCGCTCGGGGGGCATTCTGAGCAGATGCCCGAACCACCCCATCTGGCTCCTCTCAACCTGGAGGAGGAGCGGCTCAACACCAAGCTCCTCCCGGATGGCAGAGCTCCTCACCCGATCTCTGAGTGAGAGCCCAGCCACCCTGCAGAGGAAGCTCATTTCGGCCGCTTGTAGCCGTGATCTCATTCTTTCGGTCACCACCCACAGCTGGTGACCATAGGTGAGGGTGGGAACATAGATCCTGGTTACCATGGTGAGGGTAGGAACGTAGATCCTGGTTACCATGGTGAGGGTAGGAACGTAGATCCTAGTTACCATGGTGAGGGTAGGAACGTAGATCCTGGTTACCATGGTGAGGGTAGGAACATAGATCCTGGTTACCATGGTGAGGGTAGGAATGTAGATCCTGGTTACCACGGTGAGGGTAGGAACGTAGATCCTGGTTACCATGGTGAGGGTAGGAACATAGATCAACTTGTAAATAGAGAGCTTTACTTTTCGGCTCAGCTCTCTCTTTACCACGACGGACCGATGCAGCGTCCTAGTTATTGCTGACGCCGCACCGACCCGCCTGTCGATCTCCCGCTCCATCCTTCCCCCACTCGTGAACAAGACCCCGAGATACTTAAACTCCTCCACTTGGGGCAGGACCCTGTCCCTGACCTTCAGTGGGCATTCCATCAATTCAATTCAATTTCAATTCAATTTTATTTGTATAGCCCAAAATCACAGAATGTCCGTCTCAATGGGCTTCACAAGAAAAAGAGGAATGTATAAACACAAATACACAACAAGAAAAATAACTAACAAATGCTAACTAAACAAGACTA
Organism: Neostethus bicornis; assembly: GCA_902685375.1. Lineage (NCBI taxonomy): Eukaryota > Metazoa > Chordata > Actinopteri > Atheriniformes > Phallostethidae > Neostethus > Neostethus bicornis. The sequence continues at coordinate 7,246,256 of LR738541.1, forward strand.
GCACATTAATGCACTTAGACTCTCCTTTGTTTTCTTTGTACCGTATTTCTTTGTTTTTGGTGGTTGTTTTTTGGTCTAAAAGTTTAGGCTAAATCCCCCACTTTACATGCGACTACTTTAGAACGTGAGTCCTGATTCAGCTCTGACCATTGGCTGTAGAAGGGGTGGAGCTAATGAGTGTGATGTCATCAACCGTCTTCTGACTCACGGACAATTGTTAAGTAAACTTTGTCAATTGAACCAGTCAAAGCTAAAAAAAATCCCAACAAAAACATCAGAACAATAAAGAATGTGTTAGACGTTAGAAGGCGCTGCCCCGAGCGGCTGACTGCTGCGGTGTGTCCTTCTTTTTTTAGCGTCTGGTCGTCTATTTTTGCATTTTGTCCACTCTGTTTCTGTTCATCTTTTGCCTGTGTTTGGTTCCGGTCTGGAGATGTGACTTTGTGCTCTTTGGACGTCATTTTGGACGCACTGTTTGTTAAGATAGCCGTTTTTTGTTTTCAACGGCTAGCTCTCCGTTTTGTTGGTCGTGGAGTCGTTTTGATTTGTTACCGTGGACTCAACCAGCAGCTAGCTCTCTGAACCAGATCCACCGTGACTGGAGGAGTCCATGCAGTCCCGACAGAACTGAGAAGGAGACGATCAGAAACGAGGCGCTTTGAGCCCAGTGTCCCTGCGGTTGTCATGGGTAACATCCGGACACTCGCTGCCATCCGGATGCTCACCGGTTCTCCAGTTCCTCCATATTGGGATGGAGGAACTGGGGACACTCGTTCTGACCCAGCAGGAATGAGGAGGAGCTACTTCGGAGTGCTTTATTGAAGCCTGACTTCGTGGACTCATTATGGACTGTTTTTTCAACTGTTGAGACGCCAGCTTTAACGCCATGTAATCGGACCAGGAAGGCATCGAGGTGTTACACCGCAGCATCAAATTTTCTTTTGGGTATTAATAAAGTATTTTTCATTCAAAACCAAAGTGAAAGAACCTGATTGGTTACCGTGACAAACGACTCTACAGGGTCTGGACTTGATGGAACCAGGGGTGACCACCTGTAACTAGTTACTGTAAAGTAATTTACGATGGAGGGAAATCCCACAAAAAGTAGTCACACTTGACCTGACGGAGGTCAGGCTGAAGGTGGTACGATGCGTAAGGTTTTTAAATTTGTGTGAGTTTGGTCCCAGGGACGTTGGCCTAGTGGTAGAGATACTGTCTTTTGACTGAAAGAACTGGGCTTGATTCCGACTGGGCCCAAGACGCCCCTCGGACGACTGGAGGTAAGACAAAACAATAAAATAAAATTAAAAAAAAAAAATTTGGTGAGTTCAACTTCTATGATCTCGACGTTTGGTGGCCTCAAAACCTAATCAGTTCATCTATAGTCAGTTCTCAGAAAATGTAGGCAGTTTGGTTAAAACCTCCTCTGTGATTTGGAATTTCACGTCACAAGAGTTTGTGGCTTTGATTTTTGGAGGCACGACCCTAAAAACTTAATACGTATATCTACAGTTGGAAGCTCGATGAGTAGATTTGAGGGTCACGAGTTTGATTCCCGCCATGAGCTCATGTCCAAGTGTCCCTGGACCTAAACTCCAAACTCCCTGCAGTGCTCTGCAGCAGAGACATTTCCCCCTGAGGATCAATAAAGTATATTATTATCATTAAAATCCATGGTTTGGGAGATAAAGTGTTCCTCCATCCAGCAGCAGGGTGGAACGGTCTGCTTATTGTATCCTCCACCTTCCGTGGGTGGAGGTGTAACAATGCTTCATCCTGCACTCTGAGATGTTCCTGATTAGTGACTAAAAGCAGGAGTCATGTAGTTTGACCTGAGGCAGAAGGGACGAACCTAATTCATATTTCACCGCTAACGCAGCGATAACGCCGCGCTGCAGTTCACGTCGTAATGATTTGTGTCGTCCCCCAAAGAATTTCTGCGAGAGAATAAAGATAGCCGGCGAAGGACCGACTGGTATCTGAAGAAGCAGAGAGAGAGAGAGATGGAGACGATAGGACTCATCAGAGAGACCTATTATCTTTGAAAAGGAGAATAAAACGATAGCACCGGAGGGAGAGAAAATATGAGACCCAGCGGCTCACGTGTGGGCGACTAATAATCCCAGGTCAAGGAGAGGGTCGGGGTAAACATGTCATTAAGAGGGCCGGGGATTCTCACACCCTCACCGATTCTTCAGGAAGAAAAAGTAGGGTTTTTAAAAAACGGGAAAAAACAACTGGAGGAATGTTTTTGATCATATTTTGAACCACTGCAGACGTTTCTGAGCTTTTCATCCACACGGGCATCAAGCACTCCGATGCCCGTCCGTTTGTGCTTCTGTAACGCTTTTATGAAGACGATGTCTCCCACTATTTTAATAAAACCGGCCGAGGTTACTCAGTACCAACTTTACATGAACCGATCAGGATCTCATTTTCATACGACCAAAGTTGAGGTCACAAATTCTTGTGGATACAAATCTCCAAAACCAGTGAAGAGATTTTAATTAAACTGCTCACACATACTCAGTACTAACTGTAGATGAACCTAAAGAATCCCCTTCAGGTTGTCAGTCAGTCACCTTCTTATCAGTCTATCCCTCATGGGGTTGTGGGGGGTGCCGGAGCCCATCCCGGCTGATTCAAGGCGATGGGCAGGATACACCCCGAACAGGTCCCCAGTCTGTCGCGGGGTCACACACATACAACCACACACACACACTCATTCCTAGGGGTGATTTGGCACCGACCAAGCAACCTAGTATGCATGTCTTTGGAGGGTGGGAGGAAACCAGAGTACCCGGAGGAAACCCACGCAAACATGGGGAGAACATGCAAACTACACACAGAAAGGACAGTGTTCCAAACGTCGTCCCCACCTGGGACTTGAATCCATGACCTTCTTGCTGTGTGGCCACGGTGCTACCCGCTCTGCCTTCGCAACGCAAACGAAAACATTCATTGATAAAACAGTTTGTGACCCAATGCAGACAGAGTCAAACTATTCAAAATGTTTTGTGTTGCCCTTTTTTTTAAAAATTTTCACCAACTTTTAAATGTCAAACTAAACTGTTGTGACTCGATTCAAAAAGGTCTTTTCTGGCGTGAGACGAACTCACGTCCTGATTTGAACGATCATGACATCTTCATCTTCTTCTTTCGGCTTTTCCCTCAAGGGGGCGCCACAGCAAGTCAGTTTCTTCCATCTAACCCTATCTGCTGCATCCTCTTCAGTCACACCAACTATCTTCATGTCTTCCTTCACTGTGTCCATGAACCTCCTCTTTGGTCTTCCTCTAGTCCTCTTTCCTGGTGGTTCCAAACCCAGCATCCTTCTTCTGATGTACTCTCTCTCTCTCCTCTGTACATGTCCAAACCATCTCAGTCTGGCCTCTCTGACTTTAAAACCTCTAACATGTGCTGTTCCTCTGATCCTGTCCATCCTGGTCACTCCCAGAGAGATCCGCAGCATCTTCATCTCTGCTACCTCCATCTCTGTTTCCTGTCTTTTCCTCAGTGACACTGTCTCTAGACCAATCAGCATGGCCGCTCTCACCACGGTTTTGTACACTTTCCCTTTCAGTTGATGTGAAGACATCAACTGACTCGTTAACCTGAATCAGGTGTGTAGATGCAAGAACAGATGCAAAACCTGCAGGGACACCGGCCCTCCACGAACTGAGTTTGACCGCCTGCTCCAGACCAATCAGCATGGCCGCTCTCATCGCGGTTTTGTACACTTTCCCTTTCATTTTAGCTGATGATGATGTCATGAATGAGAGGGATCCAAATGGAAAAGTGAGGTTACAGGGAGAAGAGATAAAGAAGGTGGAAGATTTTAAGTATCTAGGATCAACAGTCCAGAGCAATGGAGAGTGTGGAAAAGAGGTGAAGGAGCGTGTGCAGGCAGGCTGGAACGGGTGGAGGAAAGTATCAGGTGTGATGTGTGATAGAAGAGTTTCAGATAAAATGACAGGAAAAGTGTACAAAACTGTGGTGAGAGCGGCCATGCTGATTGGTCTAGAGACAGTGTAGTGAGAGCGGCCATGCTGATTGGTTTAGAGACAGTGTGGTGAGAGCGGCCATGCTGATTGGTCTAGAGACAGCGTGGTGAGAGCGGCCATGCTGATTGGTCTAGAGACAGTGTGGTGAGAGCGGCCATGCTGATTGGTCTAGAGACAGTGTCACTGAGGAAAAGACAGGAAACAGAGATGGAGGTAGCAGAGATGAAGATGCTGAGGATCTCTCTGGGAGTGACCAGGATGGACAGGATCAGAGGAACAGCACATGTTAGAGGTTTTAAAGTCAGAGAGATCAGACTGAGATGGTTTGGACATGTGCAGAGGAGAGAGAGAGAGTACATCAGAAGAAGGATGCTGGGTTTAGAAACACCAGGAAAGAGGACTAGAGGAAGACCAAAGAGGAGGTTCATGGATACAGTGAAGGAAGACATGAAGATAGTTGGTGTGACCGAAGAGGATGCAGGAGATAGGGTTAGATGGAAGAAACTGACTTAATGTGGCGCCCCCTGAAGGAGAATGATGGAAGAAGAAGAAGACATCATCATCTGTGTATCACTCCCTCATTTCTTCATCAGAAACACTTCCTAAGTTTAAATCTTCTGTTTCATTTTTATTCTAAAATAAAAACTAATTAAATTCTCTTCCATTAATTTGAAATGATTTTATTTTCACATCCATAAATCGCTGCCTCTTCTTCACCGCTCTGATTATTTATTTGTGTTGGAACTCATTTACTTTATGCAAATGACCAATTAGGGAAGTGTCTGGTTTAAAAAGAGAGCGGTAATCAGGTTTGTGTGAGTGAGAGTACTCGTGTTTTATGTTCGCTTCGCAACTCATTTGGAAAATGTGCCGCGGTTCTCGCTCGTCTATTTAACAACAACAACAACAAAAAAAAAAGATGAGACTCAACAAACAAGTGAGATTCTACAACATGTGGACGTGTCCGTCTGAAGCCGGGTGAAGTACAAACCCATGCTGCAGACAGTGTAACATCTAGGTGTGCAGGAATGGTCTAGAGTCTCAATTTACAAGTCGATCTACATTCCTACCCTCACTATGGTAACCAGGATCTACGTTCCTACCCTCACCATGGTAACCAGGATCTACGTTCCTACCCTCACCATGGTAACCAGGATCTACGTTCCTACCCTCACCATGGTAACCAGGATCTACGTTCCTACCCTCACCATGGTAACCAGGATCTACGTTCCTATCCTCACCATGGTAACCAGGATCTACGTTCCTACCCTCACCATGGTAACCAGGACCTACGTTCCTACCCTCACCATGGTAACCAGGATCTACGTTCCTACCCTCACCTTGGTAACCAGGATCTACGTTCCTACCCTCACCATGGTAACCAGGATCTACGTTCTACCCTCACCGTGGTAACCAGAATTTACGTTCCTACCCTCACCGTGGTAACCAGGATTTACGTTCCTACCCTCACCGTGGTAACCAGGATCTACGTTCCTACCATCACCGTGGTAACCAGGATCTACGTTCCTACCATCACCGTGGTAACCAGAATTTACGTTCCTACCCTCACCGTGGTAACCAGGATTTACGTTCCTACCCTCACCGTGGTAACCAGGATCTACGTTCCTACCCTCACCATGGTAACCAGGATCTACGTTCCTACCCTCACCATGGTAACCAGGATCTACGTTCCTACACTCACCATGGTAACCAGGATCTACGTTTCTACCCTCACCATGGTAACCAGGATCTACGTTCCTACCTTCACAATGGTAACCAGGATCTACGTTCCTACCTTCACCATGGTAACCAGGATCTACGTTCCTACACTCACCATGGTAACCAGGATCTACGTTCTACCCTCACCGTGGTAACCAGAATTTACGTTCCTACCCTCACCGTGGTAACCAGGATTTACGTTCCTACCCTCACCGTGGTAACCAGGATCTACGTTCCTACCATCACCGTGGTAACCAGGATCTACGTTCCTACCATCACCGTGGTAACCAGAATTTACGTTCCTACCCTCACCGTGGTAACCAGGACTTACGTTCCTACCCTCACCGTGGTAACCAAGATCTAGGTTCTTACCCTCACCATGGTAACCAGGATCTACGTTCCTACCCTCACCATGGTAACCAGGATCTACGTTCCTACACTCACCATGGTAACCAGGATCTACGTTTCTACCCTCACCATGGTAACCAGGATCTACGTTCCTACCTTCACAATGGTAACCAGGATCTACGTTCCTACCTTCACCATGGTAACCAGGATCTACGTTCCTACACTCACCATGGTAACCAGGATCTACGTTCCTACCCTCACCATGGTAACCAGGATCTACGTTCCTACACTCACCATGGTAACCAGGATCTACGTTCCTACCCTCACCATGGTAACCAGGATCTACGTTCCTACCTTCACCATGGTAACCAGGATCTACGTTCCTACACTCACCATGGTAACCAGGATCTACGTTCTTAGCCTCACCGTGGTAACCAGGATTTACGTTCCTACCTTCACCATGGTAACCAGGATCTACGTTCCTACCCTCATCATGGTAACCAGGATCTACGTTCCTAACCTCACCATGGTAACCAGGATCTACGTTCCTACCCTCACCGTGGTAACCAGGATCTACGTTCATACTCTCACCATGGTAACCAGGATCTACGTTCCTACCCTCACCGTGGTAACCAGGATCTACGTTCCTACCCTCACCATGGTAACCAGGATCTACGTTCCTACCCTCACCATGGTAACCAGGATCTACGTTCCTAACCTCACCATGGTAACCAGGATCTACATTCATACTCTCACCATGGTAACCAGGATGTACGTTCCTACCCTCACCATGGTAACCAGGATCTATGTTCCTACCCTCACCATGGTAACCAGGATCTACGTTCCTACCTTCACCATGGTAACCAGGATCTACGTTCCTACCTTCACAATGGTAACCAGGATCTACGTTCCTACCTTCACCATGGTAACCAGGATCTACGTTCCTACACTCACCATGGTAACCAGGATCTACGTTCTTAGCCTCACCGTGGTAACCAGGATTTACGTTCCTACCTTCACCATGGTAACCAGGATCTACGTTCCTACCCTCATCATGGTAACCAGGATCTACGTTCCTAACCTCACCATGGTAACCAGGATCTACGTTCCTACCCTCACCGTGGTAACCAGGATCTACGTTCATACTCTCACCATGGTAACCAGGATCTACGTTCCTACCCTCACCGTGGTAACCAGGATCTACGTTCCTACCCTCACCATGGTAACCAGGATCTACGTTCCTACCCTCACCATGGTAACCAGGATCTACGTTCCTAACCTCACCATGGTAACCAGGATCTACGTTCATACTCTCACCATGGTAACCAGGATGTACGTTCCTACCCTCACCATGGTAACCAGGATCTATGTTCCTACCCTCACCATGGTAACCAGGATCTACGTTCCTACCCTCACCATGGTAACCAAGATCTACGTTCCTACCCTCACCATGGTAACCAGGATCTACGTTCCTACCCTCACCATGGTAACCAGGATCTACATTCCTATCCTCACCATGGTAACGGGGATCTACGTACCTACCCTCCCCATGGTCACCAGCTGTGGGTGGTGACCAAAAGAATGAGATTGCGGATACAAGCGGCCGAAATGAGCTTCCTCTGCAGGGTGGCTGGGCTCTCACTCAGAAATCTAGTGAGGGGTTCTGCCATCTAGGAGGAGCTCGGTGTCGAGCTTCTCCTCCTCCTGGTTGAGAGAAAGCAGATGGGGTTACTACACTAAAAACGTTACTATAGTAAAGGAAAAACAGTGACATCAGAACTTTTCATTTTGAAGCCACTCAAACATTTATTGACATAAAATCTTATTTTTCAGGGATAAACAATCAGTTTTGAGCGAGTGTTTTGATTGAACTGATCATCTTCCAGGTTTTAAAGTTTGAGAAAAAAGAAACTAATAAAAACTGTAATCAACTGAGATCGAAGAGTCGTGTTAGCGACGCGTTCTTACCAGAAAGTGATTGTTTTATCTGTAAAATGTGTTCTGAGCATGAAATCAAGTAAAAAAAATGAGTTTCTCAGACTGACGGAATCGGCTCAGTTAGAGAGAAAAAAAAATGATATCGATGTCGTTTTCTGTGCGTCTGTGACAAATCCAGCATGAAGAAAGTGGTTGATTTGGTTCAGATTGTTTTGGTGTTACATGTTCGCTTGGTTAAAACTAACCATCCATGACGACGCTCCGATGTTCGTTCAGCCTCAGAACTTCAGTTTGTTTATCTGTCATTTAAAATAAAACAGGAGGATTTAAAGAAACAGAGCAGGATGGAGGGATGGAGGGATGGAGGGATGGATGGATAGATGGAGGGAGGCAGGGAGGAAGGGAGGGGGGGATGGATGGAGCGAGGGAGAGAGGGATGGAGGGAGGGATGGAGGGATAGATGGAGGGAGGCAGGGAGGCAGGGAGGAAGGGAGGGGGGGATGGATGGAGCGAGGGAGAGAGGGATGGAGGGAGGGAGGGATGGAGGGATAGATGGAGGGGGGGATGGATGGATGGAGTGATGGATAGATGGATGGAGGGAGGGATGGAGCGAGGGAGGGAGAGATGGATGGAGGGATGGAGGGATGATGGATAGATGGAGGGAGGCAGGGAGGAAGGCAGGGAGGGAGGCAGGGAGGGGGGGGGTGGAGGGAGGGATGAATGGATGGATGGATGGAGGGATGGATAGATGGATAGATAGAAGGATGGATGGATAGATGGATGGAAGGATAGATGGATGGAAGGATAGATGGATAGAAGGATGGATGGATGGATAGATAGATGGATGGAAGGATAGATGGATGGATAGATGGATGGAAGGATGGATGGATGGAAGGATAGATGGATGGAAGGATAGATGGATAGAAGGATGGATGGATGGATAGATGGATGGAAGGATGGATGGATGGAAGGATAGATGGATGGATGGATGGATAGATGGATGGAAGGATGGATGGATGGATAGATGGATGGATGGAAGGATAGATGGATGGATGGATAGATGGATGGAAGGATGGATGGATGGATGGATGGATAGATGGATGGGAGTCCATTCAAAAAATTTCCAAGAGTCAGTTGATGTGAAGACATCAGAAGATAAGCCTCCACCTGTCTTATAAATTTGGGATCTTTACCCTTGATGCCATGGCTCTGTAAGCACAATTACACGTATAGTTTGTACTGAGTTACGATGGGCAGTTGTAAAAAATTCTTTAAGTGAATTGGAAAATTTTCAAGATATATTTGTGACCTTGCATTTTGAGACGCAGGGCCTCATTTATTTAATAATAGTATATATTTTATTCATCCCTCACCGGGGAAATTTGTGTGCTGCATCACACTAGAGGTGAGATTGGGCCTAAAAAATCCAGCCCAACCTGGCCCACGGGTATTAAAACCTGACCCGGTCCAAACCCGACCACTTAACTTGATTTGCAGGCCTGAGCCCAAAGCAAACCCGAAATGTCATCTTTTATTTATGAGGACTTGGGAGGAGGAGTGTTATTCATAAATAGGTACATTTTCAGGACATTTTATAAACATATTTATTTGAAAAACAGTCAGCGAAAGAGAAACCCAGTGGGAATCGAACAAGCAAACTTTCGGTTAGCTTCCAGTCCGAGAATGAACACTCTACCACTGAGCCACCTCCTCCTCCCTAAAGGAGGAGGGTGACTTTTCAGGTCGAACATCAACTTCCACACGAACCGAGTGATTCATGAAAGCGACGCAGAGCGTGTACCGTTGTGTAACTTTAAGCACACTCAGGCGCTGAGGAACGCAAATCCAAAGACGTGGTAAAAAGACGACACGTGAGGAGAACGTTTGAAGTGGACTGAGGAAAGTGAAATGAAGCATTTGAAGCTTTGAACCTTTCAATGCCGAAAGGAAGCCAATAAGAAAACCACATACCGTAAATGTCTGATTATCATTTGGCAGCTTCTGACTTTGCTCAGAGTTTCTTCCATCTAACCCTATCTCCTGCATCCTCTTCAGTCACACCAACTATCTTCATGTCTTCCTTCACTGTATCCATGAACCTCCTCTTTGGTCTTCCTCTAGTCCTCTTTCCTGGTGGTTCCAAACCCAGCATCCTTCTTCTGATGTACTCTCTCTCTCTCCTCTGCACATGTCCAAACCATCTCAGTCTGACCTCTCTGACTTTAAAACCTCTAACATGTACTGTTCCTCTGATCCTGTCCATCCTGGTCACTCCCAGAGAGATCCTCAGCATCTTCATCTCTGCTACAAACATCTCTGTTTCCTGTCTTTTCCTCAGTGACACTGTCTCTAGACCAATCAGCATGGCCGCTCTCACCACGCTGTCTCTAGACCAATCAGCATGGCCGCTCTCACCACGCTGTCTCTAGACCAATCAGCATGGCCGCTCTCACCACACTGTCTCTAGACCAATTAGCATGGCCGCTCTCACCACATTGTCTCTAGACCAATCAGCATGGCCGCTCTCACCACACTGTCTCTAGACCAATCAGCATGACCGTTCTCACCACACTGTCTCTAGACCAATCAGCATGGCCGCTCTCACCACACTGTCTCTAGACCAATCAGCATGGCCGCTCTCACCACACTGTCTCTAGACCAATCAGCATGGCCGGTCTTACCACACTGTCTCTAGACCAATCAGCATGGCCGGTCTCACCACACTGTCTCTAGACCAATCAGCATGGCCGCTCTCACCACACTGTCTCTAGACCAATCAGCATGGCCGCTCTCACCACGGTTTTCTACACTTTCCCTTTCATTTCAATTGAAACTCTTCTATCACACATCACACCTGATACTTTCCTACACCCGGTCCAGCCTGCCTGCACATGCTTCTTCACCTCTTTTCCACACTCTCCATTGCTCTGGACTGTTGATCCTAGATACTTAAAATCTTCCACCTTCTTTATCTCTTCTCCCTGTAACCTCACTTTTCCATTTGGATCCCTCTCATTCACACACATGTACTCTGTTTTACTCTGACTATTCTTCAAACCTCCACCTCTCCAGCTTTTCCTCCTCCTCTTCCCTCCTCTCTCTACAGATCTGCATGTGGTCAAATGACCCCTTCCTCCATATTTGTTACCCAGAAACTCCTTTCACAATATACCACGGGGATTCCCTGGGTTCTCCTTCAAAATATATTACAACCCTAAGCAAGACCGTTCGTAACGACACCCCCGGGTGTCGAGGTGTGCAAACGTAGCAGGACACACGGCCTGACTGAACTTCAGAGTTTTCCAATTAGGAAGAACAATGTGCCAGTTCTGCAGCTTTATGATCAGCAAAGACTCTACAACAAATCTTTAGATACACAACTCATGTCGCTTATTGAATTTAGGGATTGGCTTCCTTCCATATTTTTTATTAAAGCTGATGCAGGTAAAATCAAAGAGATTAAATTCTTGTTATTCTCCCACTGGTCTGGTTTCATCAGTTTAATCCTGTCAGAGTGATTAAGAGGAATGAGTTTGTTTGGACCAAATCCAGAAGATGTAAGAAAGAGGAACAAACGTTCAATAAAAGTCTGAACATTAGTAATGATATTATAACAAGACCTCATTAAGAAAAACTCTGGTTTTATTTGTGGAAATAAAAAAAAACACTTTTATGAACTCTAACATTTAAAATGGTGTCGTTTTAAACTCTGAAAACTTGAAGAAAGTTTCTTTCCGATGACGAGTTTTACAGGAGGGGTACGCAGACCGTACAGGAGGAGTACGCAGCCCGTACAGGAGGGGTACGCAGACCGTACAGGAGGGGTACGCAGACCGTACGGCAGGGGTACGCAGACCGTACAGGAGGGGTACGCAGACCGTACGGCAGGGGTACGCAGACCGTACAGGAGGGCTATGCAGACCGTACAAGAGGGGTACGCAGACTGTACAGGAGGGGTACGCAGACCGTACAGGAGGGGTACGCAGACCGTACAGGAGGGGTACGCAGACCGTACAGGAGGGGTATGCGGACCGTACAGGAGGGGTATGCGGACCGTACAGGAGGGGTACGCAGACCGTACAGGAGGGGTACGCAGACCGTACAGGAGGGGTATGCTCAGCAAGAGGAGCCGATGAACTAGGTGATCCCTCCCATTCTGACTTGGTGGTGACAGTAATGGAAAATAAAGCCTCCGGACTCCGTGCTACCAGCTGTCAAACTGCGGTACTGTGGGCTTCCAATGGAAAACAAATTAATAGAAACCTCATGGAGATCTGTATGAAGGAGGGATTCCCTTCCTGATGAACAGGCAATGAACCCGGGACTAGATGATCTTGATCATGGTCTTGTTCACGAGTGGGGGAAGGATGGAGCGGGAGATCGACAGGTGGATCGGTGCGGCATCAGCAATAATTAGGACGCTGCATCGGTCCGTCATGGTGAAGAAAGAGCTAAGCCGAAAAGCAAAGCTCTCGATTTACAAGTCGATCTACGTTCCTACCCTCACCATGGTAACCAGGATCTATGTTCCTACCCTCACCATGGTAACCAGGATCTACGTTCCTACCCTCACCATGGTAACCAGGATCTACGTTCCTACCCTCACCATGGTAACCAGGATCTACGTTCCTACCCTCACCATGGTAACCAGGATCTACGTTCCTACCCTCACCATGGTCACCAGGATCTACGTTCCTACCCTCACCATGGTAACTAGGATCTACGTTCCTACCCTCACCATGGTAACCAGGATCAACGTTCCTACCCTACCATGGTAACCAGGATCTACGTTCTTACCTTCACCATGGTAACCAGGATCTACGTTCCTACCCTCACCATGGTCACCAGCTGTGGGTGGTGACCGAAAGAATGAGATCGCGGGTACAAGTGGCCGAAATAAGCTTCCTCCGCAGGGTGGCTGGGCTCTCACTCAGAGATCGGGTGAGGAGCTCTGCCATCCGGGAGGAGCTTGGTGTCGAGCCGCTGCTCCTCCAGGTCGAGAGAAACCAGATGGGGTGGTTCGGGCATCTGGTCAGGATGTCCCCGAGCGCCTCGCGGGCGAGGTGTTTTGGGCACGTCCCACCGGGATGATACCAAGGGGCAGACCCCGGACCCGCTAGAGAGACTATGTCTCACAGCTGGCTGGGGAACAACTTCGGATTCTTTAAGGTGAGCTAGAGGATGCAGCCGGGGTGAGAGAGTCCTGGGCTGCCCGCTTGAGGCTGTTGCCCCCGCGACCAAATCCCGGAACAAGCAGAAGATGACGGAACGGAACGGATCAAGTTAATCCTCATTTATGAGATTTGATTCACTTTTAGGAAACAAAGATATTTTCGTTGCTTCTTTTAACATCTCTAATAATTGTGCTTAAAATTGGCAGAAACAGTTGATTTTATATCAAACAGTAGATTTTGTGGAAATTAATTTCTCACAAAATCAGAAATTTTAAACCAAAACCATCTTAAAATGACTGTAAATTCTTAGAGAAAGCAGTGAAGGTCATGAGAGGAGAGCAGGACGGAGTGATAACGCCGTCTCTTTGATAGAATTTTCACTAATAGCTTCATTTGAAGAAGTATGGCCGCCATGACTCAGCAAATTTGCCAACTCTAAAAACTTCATTATTTTCTTGAATTTAAACAATTAAAGAAAATAAGGTTTGTGAAATTGAATAAAAGCAAACAGTCCTGATCATTCTGATAAATGCAGCATATTTTTATATACTTTTTTTGTTGTTGTTTTTTGCTACGATTGCATTTTAATCACCATTTGAATGGATTATAATTTTAAACTTAGAGAAAATTTAAAAACTAATTAATGAAATCAATGCATTATGTGATTTTAAGATTTTTCAGATAAAATGAAAGAGAAAGTGTAGAAAACAGTGGTGAGAGCGGCCATGCTGATTGGTCTAGAGAAAGTGTGGTGAGACCGGCCATGCTGATTGGTCTAGAGACAGTGTGGTGAGAGCGGCCATGCTGATTGGTCTAGAGACAGTGTGGTGAGAGCGGCCATGCTGATTGGTCTAGAGACAGTGTGGTGAGAGCGGCCATGCTGATTGGTCTAGAGACAGTGTGGTGAGAGCGGCCATGCTGATTGGTCTAGAGACAGTGTGGTGAGATCGGCCATGCTGATTGGTCTAGAGACAGTGTGGTGAGAGCGGCCATGCTGATTGGTCTAGAGACAGTGTGGTGAGAGCGGCCATGCTGATTGGTCTAGAGACAGTGTGGTGAGAGCGGCCATGCTGATTGGTCTAGAGACAGTGTGGTGAGAGCGGCCATGCTGATTGGTCTAGAGACAGTGTGGTGAGAGCGGCCATGCTGATTGGTCTAGAGACAGTGTGGTGAGACCGGCCATGCTGATTGGTCTAGAAACAGTGTGGTGAGAGCGGCCATGCTGATTGGTCTAGAGACAGTGTGGTGAGACCGGCCATGATGATTGGTCTAGAGACAGTGTGGTGAGAGCAGCCATGCTGATTGGTCTAGAGACAGTGTGGTGAGATCGGCCATGCTGATTGGTCTAGAGACAGTGTGGTGAGAGCGGCCATGCTGATTGGTCTAGAGACAGTGTGGTGAGAGCGGCCATGCTGATTGGTCTAGAGACAGTGTGGTGAGAGCGGCCATGCTGATTGGTCTAGAAACAGTGTGGTGAGAGCGGCCATGCTGATTGGTCTAGAAACAGTGTGGTGAGAGCGGCCATGCTGATTGGTCTAGAGACAGCGTGGTGAGAGCGGCCATGCTGATTGGTCTAGAGACAGCGTGGTGAGAGCGGCCATGCTGATTGGTCTAGAGACAGCGTGGTGAGAGCGGCCATGCTGATTGGTCTAGAGACAGCGTGGTGAGAGCGGCCATGCTGATTGGTCTAGAGACAGCGTGGTGAGAGCGGCCATGCTGATTGGTCTAGAGACAGCGTGGTGAGAGCGGCCATGCTGATTGGTCTAGAGACAGCGTGGTGAGAGCGGCCATGCTGATTGATCTAGAGACAGCGTGGTGAGAGCGGCCATGCTGATTGATCTAGAGACAGCGTGGTGAGATCGGCCATGCTGATTGGTCTAGAGACAGTGTGGTGAGATCGGCCATGCTGATTGGTGTAGAGACAGTGTGGTGAGATCGGCCATGCTGATTGGTCAAGAGACAGTGTGGTGAGATCGGCCATGCTGACTGGTCTAGAGACAGTGTGGTGAGATCGGCCATGCTGATTGGTGTAGAGACAGTGTGGTGAGAGCGGCCATGCTGATTGGTCTAGAGACAGTGTGGTGAGATCGGCCATGCTGATTGGTCAAGAGACAGTGTGGTGAGATCGGCCATGCTGATTGGTCTAGAGACAGTGTGGTGAGATCGGCCATGCTGATTGGTCAAGAGACAGTGTGGTGAGATCGGCCATGCTGATTGGTCTAGAGACAGTGTGGTGAGAGCGGCCATGCTGATTGGTCTAGAGACAGTGTGGTGAGAGCGGCCATGCTGATTGGTCTAGAGACAGTGTGGTGAGAGCGGCCATGCTGATTGGTCTAGAGACAGTGTGGTGAGAGCGGCCATGCTGATTGGTCTAGAGACAGTGTGGTGAGAGCGGCCATGCTGATTGGTCTAGAGACAGTGTGGTGAGACCGGCCATGCTGATTGGTCTAGAGACAGTGTGGTGAGAGCGGCCATGCTGATTGGTCTAGAGACAGTGTGGTGAGACCGGCCATGATGATTGGTCTAGAGACAGTGTGGTGAGAGCAGCCATGCCGATTGGTCTAGAGACAGTGTGGTGAGATCGGCCATGCTGATTGGTCTAGAGACAGTGTGGTGAGAGCGGCCATGCTGATTGGTCTAGAGACAGTGTGGTGAGAGCGGCCATGCTGATTGGTCTAGAGACAGTGTGGTGAGAGCGGCCATGCTGATTGGTCTAGAGACAGTGTGGTGAGAGCGGCCATGCTGATTGGTCTAGAAACAGTGTGATGAGAGCGGCCATGCTGATTGGTCTAGAAACAGTGTGGTGAGAGCCGCCATGCTTATTGGTCTAGAGACAGCGTGGTGAGAGCGGCCATGCTGATTGGTCTAGAGACAGCGTGGTAAGAGCGGCCATGCTGATTGGTCTAGAGACAGCGTGGTGAGAGCGGCCATGCTGATTGGTCTAGAGACAGCGTGGTGAGAGCGGCCATGCTGATTGGTCTAGAGACAGCGTGGTGAGAGCGGCCATGCTGATTGGTCTAGAGACAGCGTGGTGAGAGCGGCCATGCTGATTGGTCTAGAGACAGCGTGGTGAGAGCGGCCATGCTGATTGGTCTAGAGACAGCGTGGTGAGAGCGGCCATGCTGATTGATCTAGAGACAGCGTGGTGAGAGCGGCCATGCTGATTGATCTAGAGACAGCGTGGTGAGATCGGCCATGCTGATTGGTGTAGAGACAGTGTGGTGAGATCGGCCATGCTGATTGGTCAAGAGACAGTGTGGTGAGATCGGCCATGCTGACTGGTCTAGAGACAGTGTGGTGAGATCGGCCATGCTGATTGGTGTAGAGACAGTGTGGTGAGAGCGGCCATGCTGATTGGTCTAGAGACAGTGTGGTGAGATCGGCCATGCTGATTGGTCAAGAGACAGTGTGGTGAGATCGGCCATGCTGATTGGTCTAGAGACAGTGTGGTGAGAGCAGCCATGCTGATTGGTCTAGAGACAATGTGGTGAGAGCGGCCATGCTGATTGGTCTAGAGACAGTGTGGTGAGAGCGGCCATGCTGATTGGTCTAGAGACAGTGTCACTGAGGAAAAGACAGGAAACAGAGATGTTTGTAGCAGAGATGAAGATGCTGAGAATCTCTCTGGGAGTGACGAGGATGGACAGGATCAGAGGAACAGCACATGTTAGAGGTTTTAAAGTCAGAGAGGCCAGACTGAGATGGTTTGGACATGTGCAGAGGAGAGAGAGAGAGTACATCAGAAGAAGGATGCTGGGTTTAGAACCACCAGGAAAGAGGACTAGAGGAAGACCAAAGAGGAGGTTCATGGATACAGTGAAGGAAGACATGAAGATAGTTGGTGTGACTGAAGAGGATGCAGCAGATAGGGTTAGATGGAAGAAGCTGACTTAATGTGGCGCCCCTTGAAGGGAAATGAGAAAAGAAGAAGAAATAAAATCTTTCTTGGGTGGTTTAAATCGGGTTTGACCTCGATGTCCTCGTACCCAGCGTGACATTCACCACTCCGTCTTTTTCCTTTTTACTTTTTCAGTTTCTTCTTTACTTTCTTTTCAGCCGCGTCAGCGTGCAGGATAAAAATAAAAAATTAATTAAGCATTCTGCTCTGGAGACACATTCTCTTCTTCTTGCTCCTTCAAAGTGTCTCTCCCCCCCTACTCTTCTTCATCTCCCCCTCTCTTCGTCTCTGTCTTCTGATGCCATTCCCATCAGGCTTCTACTTTATTTTGCTGTGCTCATCATCCCAAAGCTACGCCTGAAACAAAGCAGATGTGAAGCAGCTGCTGAGGAACAGATATGAGCTTCCAAACGTTGTTTTCTTCTGTCTCATGTTCTCTGGACATCTTCTTTTGGGCCTCGCTGTAAACAACTCACACAGATATGGGGCTTTTATTCCCGGCCAGAATAAAAGATACTGTAGGATGTCACCTAATGAGAAATCACGATTCATTGCTGATCGTACAGATTGTGTGAATTATAATGACACAGTTGTTCTAAATCAATGCTGAGAACTTTCCCTTTACCCTCAACCACGGTCGCCATGACATCGATCTAATGTTGCTCCTGGCCGATAGTAGAGCAGCACAAACTCACAAATCAGTGAGACGACCACAAAAATGTTTCCCCAAAATGTAGCACAGTTCCAGGACATTCCTCCCAGAGAGGCTGGAGGTTGTTTAAATCTCAGAAATTCAGGGAAGCCATTGAAGTAGACCATAGAAAGGTTTTAATTCAAATGATGGAGGTAGCGTTTCGTTTAGTCTTCTGAATTGCTCATCCCTCATGCGGCAGCAGGGGGTGCTGGAGCCTATCCCGGTTGCTTTCAGGCAAGAGGCAGTGTACACCCGGACCACATCACCAGTCTGTTGTGGGGGCACACTCACTCACAACCTTCCATACGCACTCATTCTTAGGTGCAGTTTCATAGTGGCCGATCAGCCATGTTTTTGGAGGGTGGGATGAATTTGGAGTACCTGGAGAAAAGCCACGCAAACACGGGAGAGCATATCTTTGCCCCCACTCCGGAACTTGAACCTCAACCATCCTGCTGTGAGACCATTGTGCGCCCCACCGTGCCCCTGTTCACCCTTATATGTACTGTAGGTGGTGTAACATTTCAAATTGAAAGAGATGACGTCTGGCCCAAATAGAACAGGGGCAAATCCTTAACTAAGATGTCTGTGAAAATTTTACCACCAGATCTTTTTCCTAGTTTGGTCTGGTCTTGGTCCATGAAGCTGGTTTAACGTCCTAAATCTTGTTATAAACTTTAGATATGTTGCTATTTATAAACTGGTTTAAAGCCAGTAAACCATCCATAGCGCCAATGTGGTAAAATTTTAGGAGATCAAAGTATTCACTGAGAAAACTTGTGAGTTGAAGAAATCTGCAACAATTAGATTTGGGGATGTTTTAGTTTCTTTGTAGTAATTTGAAGGGTTAAAAGTTCTCTTATTGAACCTCCAATGATTAACCAATACAAGTTGTATGTAACAGAAGCTACATAGGTAAGAACATAGAAATCCTTTTATTGCCCTGGTCAATGAAGAGGATCAGAGAGGAACTCTCTGTGGTACAGGTGTGCAAAGTGTTCATAAGTCCAACCCCAGAAGGGAAGAAGCTGTTTTTGTGGCGGGACGTTCTGGTCCGAATGGACCGGAACCTCCTGCCCGAGGGGAGACGCTCAAAAGTCCATGTCCAGGACCTGCACGCCCCCGAGTCCTGGAGACGTACAGGTCATGGAGAGATGGAAGGCTGCAGCTGATCACCTTCTCTGCAGAGCGCACAATGAGCTGCAGTCTGTGTTTGTCCCTGGCTGTGGCTCCACCGTACCACACGGTGATGGAGGAGGTGAGGATGGACTCTGGGCAGGCAGCTTGGCTTTCTTCATCCTCTGCTGGGCCTTTTTGATCAGGGAGCTGATGGACGGCTCCAACTGGGTATCCCCAAAGCCCCCAGTAAAACACAAGTGGTCTTTGACTGGAATTCCAAATCATACTTTTACCTGTATTTTTACTGCTGTTACTTCGGCGAAGCTTTCCCACTGCGGCGGCCATCGTCAACAAATATTAATCCATATCTAAGGCATGTCGGACTATAAGGCACACAATGTCTTCAGAAGTTTTTCACAACAACGTCTTACTTATTTTCATGGAGGTCAGAGGGGATTGGTCTAAAGAAAAAGTCAGCTTCCTCCCTGAAGTTTACTCCAACTATTGTTGAGTTTTTCCACGGCTGCAGGCCATTCACAAAGTTTTTTCCAGCTTGTCTTGATGCCGTGCCAGAACCACTTAACCCAGCCTGGCTGTGACATTCCTCCTGGCAGTGCAACTCTGTGACTCCAGCAAGATTTTCAAACATCTTTCAAAGCCCCAATGAGCAGAATTATGGTTAATTAGTCACCGGGCTGCCATGGTTTATTAGGAGTGACAATGCTAGGCCTGTAGCTGACAGCTAAAGTCTCTCTCTGGCTCATAACATCTACCGCTCACCGCCCTCAGCAATGGCATTACAGAAATGGAAGACATTATTGAAATAAATAATTCACCCTCACATCTGTTATCTATTCACAGTAAACATTCCTCCCATCGTCACAGATCCGTGTGGCCCGTCGTTGGATGACAGAGTGATAATTTACTGGTGACTGTCCACATGTGTTTTACTGGTCTGAGTCAGCGCCAAAATTGTTTTCAAAAACTCTGTATCATAGAAATTCAATAAAAAAGTCAGACTTACTTCTAGAAGCCACTTTTCCGGAAGAGGGGAGTCCTTTACTAAGCAAGTCAGCAAATTGAGCAATCTTTAAAGGCGGTGGACTGAATTGACTTTTGCGTTAGTTTAAGCAAAGTCAGAGGCTCTGTTCCCTTCCGCTTTATCCTGAGTCGGAGGGCAACAGCCTCACCTAGGAGGCCTATACTTCTCTCACCCCGGCCACATCCTCAGAAGATCCTGAGCCATTCCCTGTCTAATTTTTAGACAGTCTATCCAGCAGGTCCAAGGTCTGCCTCTGGATCTCCTTGCTAAGGGACGGAGCACCTCACCAGCGGGGTGTCTGGGAGGCATCCTCACTGGATGCACGAAGTACACCATCTGGCTTCTCTGGACCCGGAGGAGCAATGGCTACAGTCCAAGCTAATATCTCTGAGCTAGTCCCCACTAACTGCATTGGAAGCTCATTTTGACTGCTTGAAACCAGGGATCTGGTAGATTCAGTGCCCACCTACAGCTGGTAACCATGATGAGCGTAAGAAAGTAGATCCTGGTTACCATGGTGAAGGTAGGAACGTAGATCCTGGTTACCATGGTGAGGGTAGGAACGTAGATCCTGGTTACCATGGTGAGAGTAGGAACGTAGATCCTGGTTACCATGGTGAGGGTAGGAACGTAGATCCTGGTTACCATGGTGAGGGTTGGAACGTAGATCCTGGTTACCATGGTGAGGGTAGGAACATAGATCCTGGTTACCATGGTGAGGGTTGGAACGTAGATCCTGGTTACCATGGTGAGGGTACTAATGTAGATCCTGGTTATCATGGTGAGTGTAGGAACATAGATCCTGGTTACCATGGTGAGGGTAGGAACGTACTGTAGATCCTGGTTACCATGGTGAGGGTAGGAACGTACTGTAGATCCTGGTTACCATGGTGAGGGTAGGAACGTACATCCTGGTTACCATGGTGAGGGTAGGACATAGATCCTGGTTACCATGGTGAGAGTAGGAACATAGATCCTGGTTACTATGGTGAGGGTAGGAATGTGGATCCTGGTTACCATGGTGAGAGTAGGAACATAGATCCTGGTTACCATGGTGAGAGTAGGAACATAGATCCTGGTTACCATGGTGAGGGTAGGAATGTAAATCCTGGTTACCATGGTGAGGGTAGGAAGGTAGATCCTGGTTACCATGGTGGGGGTAGGAATGTAGATCCTGGTTTCCATGGTGAGGGTAGGAACATAGATCCTGGTTGCTATGGTGAGGGTAGGAACGTATATCCTGGTTACCACCGTGAGGGTAGGAACGTAGATCCTGGTTACCATGGTGAGGGTATGAACGTAGATCCTGGTTACCATGGTGAGGGTAGGAACATAGATCCTGGTTACCATGGTGAGGGTAGGAACGTAGATCCTGGTTACCATGGTGAGGGTAGGAATGTAGATCCTGGTTACCATGGTGAGGGTAGGGACGTAGAGCCTGGTTACCATGGTGAGGGTAGGAACATAGATCCTGGTTACCATGGTGAGGGTAGGGACGTAGAGCCTGGTTACCATGGTGAGGGTAGGAATGTAGATCCTGGTTACCATGGTGAGGGTAGGAATGTAGATCCTGGTTACCATGGTGAATATGGAATGACTGGCATTGCTTTTTGACTCAGCTCTTTCTTCATCAGAACTGATTGGTACAAAATCAGAAGCTACCGTACAAACAATGGTCAGACGTGTGGAAAAGATGAGACTCACACTGACAGGTATTTAGTGTGTTTTCTCACTGCTTCAAAGGCTTTATTTCACTCCTCGGTTCGCTTCAGATTCCGTCCATAACTGTCATTTTTTTCCTCACATCTCACCATTTGGCAGCTTCTGGCTTTGCTTAGCGTTACGCTGGAGTCCACGCATTCCGACACCTTCATGAATCGGTCAGTTTGTGTTTAAGATGACATTTACACTGATTTATATCCAAACACACTTTATTATCAAGTCCAAAGGTCTGCAATGTGTTACTAGTTTGTAACAGATCTCCCATTATACAAAGTATATTCTCATCTGTTCTAAGTTAGTCCAACTTTTTTCTTCATCAGTTTTTAATTGAAATATTTAGTAAATTAAATGTAAATTTCAGTTTCATCTTTTTCACATCTTTTGATCTTTGATTGTGATAAAAACATGTTTTTTGGTTGAAGATGTTTATATTTTTCTCTTATCTTCCGTCGGCTGCTTCTGAATCTTAAGTGAATCAATAAAATATTAACTTCAGAGTGAAATGAGCAGCATTTAGAATGGATTTTAATTAGAAGACATGCTTAAAGTAACTTAGCTCCCTATGAGTTCCTGTCTCTCTCACTCTAGCTCAGCTGACCTTGGACTTTTCCAAAGTTATTCTGAAAGTTGAACAGAGTTTAAACAGAGGTGAAGTTGGCATAAATCTGTACCTAACAAAGCAGCAGATACCCGACTATAAAACTCTACAAACTCCACCTACACACCAGGTGGCATGGTCAAGTTTGTTCACAGTTTGAAACCTTTCATCGAGTCATCACATAGATTCACACACGTAATTATTATTCATACAGTTCGGGATTTAAAGCGTAGACGCGTCGTTTGTTGCCATGGTGACATTGACTTTTGTTACAGTAGAGTTCAAAGGACTGTAGTTCACTTGCTACAACGTGGAGGTAAACTCGATTTACCGGTCGATCTACGTTCCTACCCTCACCATGGTAACCAGGATCTACGTTCCTACTCTCACCTTGGTAACCAGGATCTACGTCCTTACCCTCACCATGGTAACCAGGATCTACGTTCCTACCCTCACCATGGTAACCAGGATCTACGTTCCTACTCTCACCTTGGTAACCAGGATCTACGTCCTTACCCTCACCATGGTAACCAGGATCTACGTTACTACCCTCACCATGGGAAACAGGATCTACGTTCCTACTCTCACCTTGGTAACCAGGATCTATGTCCTTACCCTCACCATGGTAACCAGGATCTACATTCCTACCCTAACCATGGTAACCTGGATCTACGTTACTACCCTCACCATGGTAGACAGGATCTACGTCCTTACCCTCACCATGGTAACCAGGATCTACGTTACTACCCTCACCATGGTAAACAGGATCTACGTTCCTACTCTCACCTTGGTAACCAGGATCTACGACCTTACCCTCACCATGGTAACCAGGATCTACGTCCTTACCCTCACCGTGGTGACCAGGATCTATGTTCCTACCCTCACCGTGGTAACCCGGATCTACGTTCCTACCCTCACCGTGGTAACCAGGATCTACGTTCCTACCCTCACCGTGGTAACCAGGATCTATGTTCCTACCCTCACCATGGTAACCAAGGTCTACGTTCCTACCCTCACTATGGTAACCAGGATCTACGTTCCTACCCTCACCATGGTAACCAGGATCTACATTCCTACCCTCACTATGGTAACCAGGATCTATGTTCCTACCCTCACCATGGTAACCAAGGTCTACGTTCCTACCCTCACTATGGTAACCAGGATCTACGTTCCTACCCTCACCATGGTAACCAGGATCTACATTCCTACCCTCACCATGGTAACCAGGATCTACGTTCCTACCCTCACCATGGTAACCAGGATCTACGTTCCTACCCTCACCATGGTAACCAGGATCAACGTTCCTACCCTCACCATGGTAACCAGGATCTACGTTCCTACCCTCACCGTGGTAACCAGGATCTACATTCCTACCCTCACCGTGGTAACCAGGATCTACGTTCCTACCCTCGCCATGGTAATCAGGAACTATGTTCCTACCCTCACCGTGGTAACCAGGAACTATGTTCCTACCCTCACCGTGGTAACCAGGATCTACGTTCCTACCCTCACCGTGGTAACCAGGATCTACGTTCCTACCCTCACCATGGTAACCAGGATTTACGTTCCTACCCTCACCATGGTAACCAGGATCTACATTCCTACCCTCACCATGGTAACCAGGATCTACATTCCTTTCCTCACCATGGTAACCAGGATCTACATTCCTACCCTCACCATGGTAACCAGGATCTACGTTCCTATCCTCACCATGGTAACCAGGATCTACATTCCTACCCTCACCATGGTAACCAGGATCTACATTCCTTTCCTCACCATGGTAACCAGGATCTACATTCCTACCCTCACCATGGTAACCAGGATCTACATTCCTACCCTCACCGTGGTAACCAGGATCTATGTTCCTACCCTCGCCATGGTAACCAAGGTCTACGTTCCTACCCTCACTATGGTAACCAGGATCTACGTTCCTATCCTCACCATGGTAACCAGGATCTACGTTCCTACCCTCACCATGGTTACCAGGATCTACATTCCTACCCTCACTATGGTAACCAGGATCTACGTTCCTACCTTCACCATGCTAACCAGGATCTACGTTCCTACCCTCACCATGGTAACCAGGATCTACATTCCTACCCTCACCATGGTAACCAGGATCTACGTTCCTACCCTCACCATGGTAACCAGGATCAACGTTCCTACCCTCACCATGGTAACCAGGATCTATGTTCCTACCCTCACCGTGGTAACCAGGATCTACATTCCTACCCTCACCGTGGTAACCAGGATCTACGTTCCTACCCTCACCATGGTAACCAGGATTTATGTTCCTACCCTCACCATGGTAACCAGGATCTACGTTCCTATCCTCACCATGATAACCAGGATCTACATTCCTACCCTCACCATGGTAACCAGGATCTACATTCCTTTCCTCACCATGGTAACCAGGATCTACATTCCTACCCTCACCATGGTAACCAGGATCTACATTCCTACCCTCACCGTGGTAACCAGGATTTACGTTCCTACCCTCACTATGGTAACCAGGATCTACGTTCCTTCCCTCACCATGGTAACCAGGATCCACCTTCCTACCCTCACCATGGTAACCAGGATCTACGTTCCAACCCTCACTATGGTAACCAGGATCTACGTTCCTACCCTCACCATGGTAACCAAGATCTACGTTCCTACCCTCACCGTGGTAATCAGCTTTGAGTGGTGATCAAAAGAAACGGGATCACTGATAAAAGCAACTGCAAGGTGGCTGGACTCTCAGTCTGAGATAGAATAAGAAGCTCTGCCATCTGGGAGGAGCTCGGACAGGAGCCGTTGCTCCTCCAGTTCACGAGAAGCTAGATGGATTGGTTTGGGCATTGGAACGCCTCGCTGGTGAGGTGTTCCGGGCACCTCTCACCGAGAGAAGACCTCGAGGCCGACCCCAGACCTGCTGAAGAGACTATGTCGCACAGCTGGGCGGGGAACGCCTTGGGATCCTCTCGGGTGAGCTGGAGGATGCACCCAGGGTGAGGGAACCTGGGTATCCCGTTTGAGGCTTTTGCCCAGCAACCCGGCCCCTGATAAGCGGAAAATTATTAATTGGAATAGAGGTGATTCGTTAAGTTCATCCATAGTTGGTACTTTTATTTCTATCAGACCAGCAACTCTGTGAAAAGAAATTCACTTTGGTCTTTTTTTTGGCTTTTTGGAGGTTTTGTCTCCAAATCTGTGGAAACAGTCTCACCTCCTAGGATTGACCTTCGCTCGCTTAAGTACTTTTTTTTCTTTCTGGTAAAAATCAGAGCCGAAATCAGAGCGTACGTCCAAGCAAGAATCTAAATGATTAGAAGCAGAGTAACTGCAGTAAATTAAATTTTAAAGATCTTAGACTCCATTTTTAATTTGTTTTTAGTGTCAGAAAATGTGTTTGTTTTAAAAATCCCACGGACACGATGTGCTTCATCATAAACCCTAGACTCTTATTACATAAACGACCATCTCACACGTTCTTTCAGATTATTTACTTTGATTTAAAGATGTTTATTGACTGGAATCAGTCGTTATGAGTGATTCATCAACTAGATTTCAAACGAATTGACATTCCACTTCTACGCTGATGACTGTCACATTTATTTAGTTAGAAGTTATGGCGTCCCTGCTGCTAGAGCGACTCCAGACGGGGCCGGGAGGTTTAGCGAGGATGCAGATGACATGTCCCTGGTGGCCGACATGAACAGTACTGAATTCAATTCAATTCAATTCAATTTTATTTGTATAGCCCAAAATCACAGAATGTCCGTCTCAATGGGCTTCACAAGAAAAAGAGGAATGTATTAACACAAATACACAACAAGAAAAATAACTAACAAATGCTAACTAAACAAGACTAGCACATTAATGCACTTAGACTCTCCTTCTCGGTGAGGAAAAACTCCTAAAAAACCCATCAGTGGGGAAAAAATAAGAAACCTCATGGGGATCCACGTGAAAGAGAGATCCCTCCCCCGGGACGAGCAAACAATGTGTCAAAGATTATTGTTTAAATATTAGCTTATTCTAATCTACAGCTAAATATCTAAAGAAGTCAATAAATGTTCTTCATCTTGATGGAAACACGGGGGGCTCTTCAGCCCGGAGATGTCCAGTACGGGGATGAGTAGATGTTCTTAATCCTGATGGAAACACGGGGGACTCCTCAGCCCGGAGATGTCCAGTACGGGGATGAGTAGATGTTCTTCATCCTGAAGGAGACACGGGAGACTCCTCAGCCCAGCGATGCCCACGGCAGAGATGAGTAGATGGATTTCGTCCTGATGGAGCGGGGATGAAGAAGCGCGGAGGTCTCCTCGGTGTGGCCATGCCCAGGACAGGAACGCAGAGTCCTGGATGGGGCTCTCTCCCAGAGAGGAGGGAGAGAGGTGGACAACATGTGAATTGTATTGTACCAACTAGCAGTGTAATTCTAAATAATCAGACAATTTAGAACAATGAATGAGATAGCAAGCCAGGGGTTTAGGGTAGAGGGTTAGAGTAGGGGGTAGGGGGAAAGAGCCAAGACAGTCTGGCAGAGAATAGTAGATAGAATTAGAGGACAGAACCCCAATGTACCATACTTTCCCCAGCTTTTACTATCTATACTGAGGCTCTCATCCCGTACCAACATGTGCTAGAACAACTTGTTCATCTTTCTCTATGATTTCTAAATCATTTTATGTCTGCTTGTGTCCTGTGTGAGCCCTGTTGAACGGAATTTTTGATCCATTGTGTCAGAAAAATAAAGTTTTTCTATGATTTTCTACCATCAAATGTAAGAGTAGTTTCTAAACCAAACCAGTGTGTATTTTTAAATTTTCTTCCTTTGGCATTTCCCTTTAGGGGGCACCACAGCAAGTCAGTTTCTTCCATCTAACCCTATCTGCTGCATCTTCTTCAGTCACACTAACTATCTTCATGTCTTCCTTCACTGTATCCATGAACCTCCTCTTTGGTCTTCCTCTAGTCCTCTTTCCTGGTGGTTCCAAACCCAGCATCCTTCTTCTGATGTACTCTCTTTCTCTCCTCTGTACATGTCCAAACCATCTCAGTCTGACCTCTCTGACTTTAAAACCTCTAACATGTGCTGTTCCTCTGATCCTGTCCATCCTGGTCACTCCCAGAGAGATCCTCAGCATCTTCATCTCTGCTACAAAGATCTCTGCTTGCTGTCTTTTCCTCAGTGTCACTGTCTCTAGACCAATCAGCATGGCCGCTCTCACCACACTGTCTCTAGACCAATCAGCATCGCCGCTCTCACCACGCTGTCTCTAGACCAATCAGCATCGCCGCTCTCACCACATTGTCTCTAGACCAATCAGCACGGCCGCTCTCACCACACTGTCTCTAGACCAATCAGCACGGCCGCTCTCACCACACTGTCTCTAGACCAATCAGCACGGCCGCTCTCACCACACTGTCTCTAGACCAATCAGCACGGCCGCTCTCACCACACTGTCTCTAGACCAATCAGCACGGCCGCTCTCACCACACTGTCTCTAGACCAATCAGCACGGCCGCTCTCACCACACTGTCTCTAGACCAATCAGCACGGCCGCTCTCACCACACTGTCTCTAGACTAATCAGCACGGCCGCTCTCACCACACTGTCTCTAGACCAATCAGCACGGCCGCTCTCACCACACTGTCTCTAGACCAATCAGCACGGCCGCTCTCACCACACTGTCTCTAGACCAATCAGCACGGCCGCTCTCACCACACTGTCTCTAGACCAATCAGCACGGCCGCTCTCACCACACTGTCTCTAGACCAATCAGCACGGCCGCTCTCACCACACTGTCTCTAGACCAATCAGCACGGCCGCTCTCACCACACTGTCTCTAGACCAATCAGTACGGCCGCTCTCACCACACTGTCTCTAGACCAATCAGCACGGCCGCTCTCACCACACTGTCTCTAGACCAATCAGCATGGCTGCTCTCACCACACTGTCTCTAGACCAATCAGTACGGCCGCTCTCACCACACCGTCTCTAGACCAATCAGCATGGCTGCTCTCACCACGGTTTTCTACACTTTCCCTTTCATTTTATCTGAAACTCTTCTATCACACATCACACCTGATACTTTTCTCCACCCGTTCCATCCTGCCTGAACACACTTCTTCACCTCTTTTCCACACTCTCCATTGCTCTGGACTGTTGATCCTAGATACTTAAAATCTTCCACCTTCTTTCTCTCTTCTCCCTGTAACCTCACTTTTCCATTTGGATCCCTCTCATTCACACATGTTCTCTGTTTTACTCTGACTAATCTTCAAACCTCCACCTCTCCAGCTTTTCCTCCACCTCTTCCCTCCTCTCACTACAGATCACAATGTCATCTGCAAACATCATTGTCCATGGGGATTCCTGTCTGATCTCGTCTGTCAGCCTGTCCATCACCATAGCAACAAAGAACTCAAAGCAGATCCTTGGTGCAGTCCCACCGCCACACTGAACTCTTCTGTCACACCTACAGCACACCTCTGTTTAACACACACCTAAATATATTCGTTTTAGGTTGAAAATATAGATCTTCAATGTCAATTGAAGGCGTTACATTAAAAAAATCCCCCACTTGTGCGGTCTGAAAAGTTTTACTGATCGTCTACATGTTGTTCCGTTCCGTTTCCTAATCTTCCGCTTGTTCTGAGGTCGGGTCGCGGGGGCAACAGCCTCAAACGGGCAGCCCAGGCCTCTCTCTACCCAGCTGCATTCTCTAGCTCACCTGGAAGGATCCCAGATGCCCGATGACCAGATGCCCGAACCACCCCATCTGGCTCCTCTCGACCCGGAGGAGGAACGGCTCGACATCAAGCTCCTCCCGGATGGCAGAGATCTCTGAGTGAGAGCCCAGCCACCCTGCAGAGGAAGCTCATTTCGGCTGCTTGTACCCGTGATCTCATTCTTTCAGTCACCACCCACAGCTGGTGACCATAGGTGAGGGTAGGAACGTAGATCCTGGTTACCATGGTGAGGGTAGGAACGTAGATCCTCGTTACCATGGTGAGGGTAGGAACGTAGATCCTGGTTACCACGGTGAGGGTAGTAACGTAGATCCTGGTTACCACGGTGAGGGTAGGAACATAGATCCTGGTTACCACGGTGAGGGTAGGAACATAGATCCTGGTTACCATGGTGAGGGTAGGAACGTAGATCCTAGTTACCATGGTGAGGGTAGGAACATAGATCCTGGTTACCATGGTGAGAGTAGGAACGTAGATCCTGGTTACCATGGTGAGGGTAGGAACGTAGATCCTAGTTACCATGGTGAGGGTAGGAACATAGATCCTGGTTACCATGGTGAGAGTAGGAACATAGATCCTGGTTACCATGGTGAGGGTTGGAACGTAGATCGACTTGTAAATCGAGAGCTTTGCTTTTCGGCTCAGCTGTCTGTTGTAATGTTTTATTTTTAAATGTCTAACCCCAGTTTTGACCAGCATGGTTACCATAGCAGCAAGCCAACAGACCATGATACACCCACAGAGATGCCACTCCTGGTTACAAAGACGCTTCTGAACTTGTTCCTGTTTCTGGATGAACTTATAAAGCCAGATGTATCTGAGCCAACTCGGCCTTCAATGAATCCTGGGGTTTTTTCCTCTGCGTCTTTTATGAATCAGATCAATACAAAACAGATAGACGTGTCCTCCTGCCTCGCTGTGACAGCGTGGGAAAACAAGAAAACAACCTAAACAAAAAGCAAATCAAGCACGAGGCCATAAGATTCATGTAAAGAATCAAATTTATATTCCAGACTCGTCTTTTATCATCTTCAAATAAACAATCTGTCCAATATGTGGCATCAGAAAACGCCGCCTCTCCAGAGAAAACATCTACTGAGAGGAGGGAGAATTCTCTTTCATCATCCATAAAGACATTCACACAAGAACTCAGACTTTTTGATCTTTCTATGATTTATTTTGTTCGTAAAGATCCTAATAAAGATTAGTGTCTCCTTGTGATCAAAGCCTCCGGTCTGTATGGAAGTCAGAATGAACCAATCACATCGTCTGAAAGCTACGATTTCATCCAAATCCGGTAAAATGTGCTTTAGTCTGATCTTTGTATGGATTAGAAAAAGCTTTAGGAGCACTGAGGCATCCCACCAAGTACTGGCATCTGCACATGTGGACGATTCATCGTGTCTCATGTTGTGATTCATGGGATGTAAAAACTCTACACACACACACACACACAGGTTCTGATGTGTGCAGCTTGACGTTGATGCATGTTAATAAAATAAAACATGGAAGGTATTCCGTCTCCTCGGGAAGATTTAAAACGAACAGAGATGTGACAGAAAAAACCTGCCGGCTCATAAAACTGACAAAAATAATCCATAAAATATCAAGTTTCATTATTCCATTTACTTTTGATTCTGTTTCTTTGAGGTGACACACACAGTTAATCAGAAACACACACTCAGAACGGTCCTAACAACACACACACTGGGTTTCTGGAGCATGGCTTTACATTGCTAACAGGTGTCTCACTGGTTCCACACAGTTTTATTTTCAGGGGCGGATCTAGGATTTTCTAAAAGGGGGACGTGAGGTCATAGACAAAACGAGCACCGGAGCACCAAGAGGTCTGGATCCAGAGCCCAAGCTATGTGTTCTAGCCGGAATCTCTCGACCTCGCACACCAGCTCGGGCTCCTTCCCCGCCAGAGAAGTGACATTCCACGTCCCTAAAGCTAGCCTATGCAGCCGAGGATCTGACCGCCAGGGTCCCCGCCGTTGGCTGCCACCCATCTCCTCCTTCACCCGACCCCTATGGCCCTTCCTGCAGGTGGTGAGTCCACTGGAAGGGCGGCCCATGTCCCCTGTTAGGGCTGAGCCTGGCCGAGCCCCATGGGTAAAAGCCTGGCCACCAGCCGCTTGCTGTCATGCCACACCCTTGGGCCTGGCTCCGAGGGGGGCCCCAGTGACCCTCACCCGGGCAAGGGCAACTTGGCCATGCTTGATTGCTTCACAAGAGTTTAGGAGCAACACTGTGTCTGGCCCCTCACCTAGGTGACCCTGCCAGGGGCATTAAGCCCTAGACAACATAGCTCTTAGGATCATTGGGGCCTGCAAACCCCTCCACCAGGCTAAGGTGGCGGGGTTTGCTTCTTTTATATTGAAGTCCCAGAAAAATGAAAACATGTCACAGTCGAACCAGCTCGTTTGTTACATCTTAGACTAACTTTATTTTTAATTATCTCATTTCTTTAGATGCAGAAAACACAACTTACCAGTTTAATCTGTTGATTTCTTTAGATGTGTGTGGTCCGGATCAGTCCAGTGAAGTAGAATTAGAATCCACCTTCAGTAACAGATAAAATGTGATTCTCTGAAACACTAATTAGAGGCAAGGTTTAAACACCTTGTTATGATGCATTCAAGGACAGCTTGGATTTCTGGATAAAATCAAATATTTAAATTATTTTAATTAAATTATTTTTATGCCATGGTTTTATTTTGAAAATACATGTCCAGAGATTTGTAAAAAAAAAAAAAAAAGTCAGTTTGTGAAATACGCATTAAAAGTAAAATGGATTTTTTTTTGAAAACCAACTAAACTAATGGGTTACTTGTTGCCCTGCAACAGACTGGCGACCTGTTCAGGGTGTATCCTGCCTTTCCTGTTATCAGCCAGGATAGGCTCCAGCACACCCTGTGACCGTATCAGTGATGAGCAAAGAAGACCAAACAAAACATTCCTAGGGAAAATTCTCACGCCTCATGGAAAGGAACTTTTTGGCTGACCGTAGATTTATTTTTTTAAATCATTTTTTGTCTGCTTTTCATCTTTTTAGCTCGTCGGCTAAGGATTTTAGTTTTTCTAGCTTTATGGAAAACTTGGAATAAAAGGAGGTTGGATTGGAATCCTTTCTCCTCCAAGCTGAAACAAGCCAGATGGGGTGGTTCGGGCATCTGTCTAGGATGGCTCACTGGTGAGAGGGTCTGTTCACTGGGAAGATACCCAGAGGCAAGCCCTGAACTTGCTAGAGCAGAGGTGTCAAACTCTGGTCCTGAAGGTTTTTCTGGTTCAATACAGCTGACGTCCGACCGGGAGGAGACCAAGAGGCAGACCCCGGACCCGCTGGAGAGACTATGTCTCACAGCTGGCCGGGGATCGACTTGGGATCCTTCCAGGTGAGCTGGAGGATGCAGCCAGGGTGAGAGAAGCCTGGGCTGCCCGTGCCCCCACGACCCGACCCCGGAACAAGCGGAAGATGGTGGAACGGAACAGAATACAGCTGATGCACATACAGTGAAATCAACAGCCAAACAAATTTGGCGTGGTGACTCAAAAACCTGGATCAGGTGTGTAGATGTAAGAACACATAGAAAACCTGCAGGTGGACCGGGCCTCAGAGACCTGAGTTTGACACCCCTGTGCTAGAGAGACTATGTCCCACAGCCAGACAGGGAACACCTCGGGATCCTCTGGGGTGAGCTGGAGGATGCAGACGGGGTGAGAGAAGCCTGAGTTTACAATCTGAGGCTGTTGCCCTGAAAAAAGTGAAGAACAATGAACCAGACCAGCTTTTATTTTCTTGGTACATACCGTATGTGGGTTTCTCCATCACCAAAAATATTCAGAATGTTCTGATTAGTTAGTTTAAGTGTGACTGTGAACATGATTGGTTGTTGATCCCTCCACATGATCCTTGGACCTGAAAAAGGGGCGGAGCTCCGCACTCTCACTGTATTTTGATAGTTAATGTAAACTTGAGTCCTGTTCGCTTTGAGCTCTTATTGCCGGGGTCACTCGCCAATATTCAGGTTTACGTTACCCTGAAATAACAGACACCCTGAACTGGGTATCCAGCTCCTGGTTTAAATCCTCAGTAACATGGTTCATGTTGTATGAAGACGTAGCAGGAGGTTCTGATCTGGACTCCAGCTTGGTGTCTTGGTCGTGATGTGTTAATCTGGACGAGGGTCATCTCCACGTTACACATGAACCTGGAATCAGAAGAAATCTGGGGTGTTTGTCTCAAGACTTTAAAATTCCTTTAGACCCTCCCTCTCAGCTGGAAGTGTGGGAATGAACCAGTCTTCATGGTCAAAGCGGGTGCTTCTTAAAAACAAATAAACCTGGAAACATAACGGAGTGTAAGCCGGTCTGAAAGGAGAATCCTGTCATTTTTAACATGATTTATTCATCAGGCCTGCGGGCCTGTGTGAGCGTGTAACACGGCTCCCCACAAGTAGAGATAATGATGGTGAATCTGATGAAAACAGAGTCTGAGCTTCTCAAGGTTAAACAAATCTGGGACAGAGAATCAGAAAGGTAGCTCTCTGAAGTTCTTTCTTGGAGCTGGAAGGAATGTTTAACACGGCAACGACTGATGTTACAGCCTGTACGGCTGGTGTGATGAGCGCAGCGGGGTACATCCTGCAGAAGAAAAGACATCCTGTGAGGACAAAGTCATTTCTGTGTGACTGTGGGACGGCTGCTTGTCTTTTCTCATCACGCATACTAATGCAAACATTTGTTTGATCGCTCTTCTGTTTACCGATGAAGAAGACGAGGAAGTTTACAAGTGTTCTGTTATTTAGTAGGATTTTATTAAACAGAAAACATGATGTTTTTGTTGTTGGTAATCACTGTAACGTCATGTCGTTTGGTCCTAATTTATCATGTTTACGTGAACTTGTTTCTTTCTGTAACCATTGCAACAACTGAAAAAAACTACACCTTGTTCAACATTACTCTTTTAAAGAGTTTTTAACCCACACGACCATAGACATGATCACACTAGACTGCAAAACTTTGCAAATAATTCCTCCAATTAGAACCAGAATCCACCATCCTATCTACTACCATAGTTTTAGTTTGTCTGAAGGTAGGACCACCGATCCAAGATGGCGACTGCAGCAGCCAATTAGGGTCTACTCCAGGCATGGGCAAACTACGGCCCACGGGCCACAAGCGGCCGGCTTTACGTTTTAATCCGGCCCGCTGAGACTTGAAAAAAATTATCTAAATAAACCTTGTTAATGTTTTATTTTTCTGCAATTCTGATGTTTTGTCACTAGTTGGTGCCAAAGATACAACAACACTCCTCCCATTAAAATGTGTGTGTCTCCGTGATGCACAAAATAATCAGTGTGCACAGATATGGAAAGCCATCGGGGCCAATACATGCACGTAAACAAGCGTGTTAGATGTTAAAACAAACAAAATGTTACATCAAGAGCTTAGATTTCAAACCTAGTGCTACTAGATTTGAAATTTAATGCTCTTGATGTAACATTTAGTGTTTGTTTAAAATCTAGTGTCATTCTATCGGTCTAATCTAGAGGTTACCAAAGCATGCCATCCATCTGATCCTGTTCCAGCCCCCTGGTCAAATGTTAGAACTCAATGTGACCCACAAATCAAAACGTTTGCCCACCCCAAGTCTACTCATTATGTCTATGGGTGCCACACCCAAGTCAGTCATTGTTTCTCCTTATATGGTGATTTCCTCTGAGAACATATGATGTAACAAATGGACCAGAACCAAAACGAGACGTCTGAGGAGAAGCTGAAAAGTGACAAATAATATATAAAGATATCTTTACTGTATCTTAAATACAGATTTTCTAAATAACTCCAGCCTTCATAGACTCACTAAAAGGTATCCGTTCTGTTCCGTCATCTTCCGCTAAGCCGTGGTTGGGTTGCGGAGGGTAACAGCCTCAACGGGAAGCCCAGGCTTCTCTCACCCCGGCTGCATCCTCCAGCTCACCCGGAAGGATCCTGAGTTGTTCCCCGGCCAGCTGTGAGACATAGTCTCTACAGCAGGTCCAAGGTCTGCCTCTTGGTCTCCTCCCGGTGGGACGTGCCCGAAACACCTCACCAGTGAGACGCTCTGGAACCACCCCATCTGGTTTCTCTCGACCTGGAGGAGGAGCGGCTCGACACCGAGCTCCTCCCGGATGGCAGAGCTCCTCACCCGATCTCTGAGTGAGAGCCCAGCCACCCTGCGGAGGAAGCTCATTTCGGCCGCTTGTATCCTCAATCTCATGTTTCGGTTACCACCCACAGCTGGTTACCATAGGAACCCAAGAGATGAAAAGCTGAATTTTAAGGAACATGTCTCCTTTAAAATGATCAATTCTGTCAGACTGTTAACTTTAAGAAAACCCCCTCTTTTTTTGTGCAAAAAACCCCCCAAAATGACGGAGTTATGTAGACATCCAGCAGATGAAGACACACCAGCATGTAGACAGGTTCCTGATTGGCCGCACTCTGACCTCACACCCTTTTTGGTTTAAGTTTTTATTGGATGTTAGATTTTTTTGGTCACGGCAGCTCGCTGAGTTTCTTCTGATAATCCTGCTGGCATACTGTGCCAAGCGTCTTAATTTAATCCAGTTTACAGTGTGCCCCCCATCGTGAGTTCATTTCACCACCCACAGAACTAAACGCTGTCAGTCAGGATCTCTGGCTCAGGATTAGTGACTCTTCTTTAGAAATAAAAACTCTGTCTGAGGTCACAGGCAGTTCTGTTCAGAGTGAGGCCTCTGCAGACCGAGTGGAAGAAATGTCCTTTAGAGTTTATAAACTCTGTGTGTGTGTGTGTGTGTGTGTGTGTGTGTGTGTACTGGTCCTCACAGTCATCAATAAGCCATTTTCTCAGCTGCAGCATGGTTTGTCTTGCTGGCAGTAACCAATAGGAATCCATTATATTGAGCAGGCTTCAGTTGGACACTGGGTTTGCGGCGTCCTGACAGGAACCAATTCTCCGTCCTGATACTGTCTCTACTGTCCCAAACGGGTCAAGGAGAATTAAAGGGGATTGGGATTTTAAATCAAACAAAGTCTCTGTGGAATATTTACTTTGTCTTACTGCTGCAGCTCACCACAGAGCCACGCAGGTGTGGAGGTATGGGGCTCGTTGTCTGCATTTTATCCGCATTAAAACCCCAAAAACCCAAAGACGATGCTCTATGAATCAAAAACACTCATTGATTGGGTTGGGCATTCCATAGGTCCGTCCATCTGTGCTTAGGTAACAACTTTGTAAATGTTATATCTTCCAAAGTCCTCAAAGGTTTCTAAAAACTTGGAAACAGTTACTCAGTACCAAGAATAGATTCACTTTAAGTATCACTTCCAAGTTGTTGTATCATTCTAACACCAGCAGCAATTGAGAGTCTATCTAGATCCTGGTTACCATGGTGAGGGTTGGAACGTAGATCCTGGTTACCATGGTGAGGGTAGGAACGTAGATCCTGGTTACCATGGTGAGGGTAGGAACGTAGATCCTGGTTATCATGGTGAGGGTAGGAACGTAGATCCTGGTTACCATGGTGAGGGTAGGAACGTAGATCCTGGTTATCATGGTGAGGGTAGGAACGTAGATCCTGGTTACCATGGTGAGGGTAGGAATGTAGATCCTGGTTACCATGGTGAGGGTTGGAACGTAGATCCTGGTTACCATGGTGAGGGTAGGAACGTAGATCCTGGTTACCATGGTGAGGGTTGGAACGTAGATCCTGGTTACCATGGTGAGGGTAGGAACGTAGATCCTGGTTACCATGGTGAGGGTAGGAACGTAGATCCTGGTTACCATGGTGAGGGTAGGAACGTAGATCCTGGTTACCATGGTGAGGGTTGGAACGTAGATCCTGGTTACCATGGTGAGGGTAGGAACGTAGATCCTGGTTACCATGGTGAGGGTAGGAACGTAGATCCTGGTTATCATGGTGAGGGTAGGAACGTAGATCCTGGTTACCATGGTGAGGGTAGGAACGTAGATCCTGGTTATCATGGTGAGGGTAGGAACGTAGATCCTGGTTACCACGGTGAGGGTAGGAACATAGATCCTGGTTACCACGGTGAGGGTAGGAACGTAGATCCTGGTTACCACGGTGAGGGTAGGAACATAGATCCTGGTTACCATGGTGAGGGTAGGAACGTAGATCCTGGTTACCATGGTGAGGATAGGAACATAGATCCTGGTTACCATGGTGAGGATAGGAACGTAGATCCTGGTTACCATGGTGAGGGTAGGAACATAGATCCTGGTTACCATGGTGAGGGTAGGTGAACAGTAGTAACCAGTAAAGTAAGAAACTGAACTAAAGTCGTTAGAGAAATAAATTAAATTAGAGAACTTCCTCTTCATCGGGGCTCCAGAAGCGCCCTGCTTTCAGGGTGAAGCGGTCTCGTCAGATCCGGTAATGGAGGTTGTGCAGGTGGAGCTAATGAGAGGAGCCGAGTCTGGCTGCTGTGTAATTTCTGCTGTAAACATCTCTCTATCTCTCATGACCTTTAACACTCCAGCTGGCATAAAAAATTCTGTCAGTCTGCCAACCGGAGGAAATCCTTCCTAAAACAACCATTAATATTTAAATGAGTTCAGGAAGAGGACGAGATCGTTCCTCTTGTTTCTTTCTAGGTGAACCAACACGGTTTTTTACTCCTTTAAAACCATCGTTAGTGTCATAAGTGTTATTTAAAGTGATGTTTTTTATGAAGTTAAAAAAATAACGAGGAGTTAATCTTTATGTGTCTGACTGCTTCATTTGTGTTCATCTATAGTTGGTACTGATTTACCGTGGGCGTTTTTTTAAATCCATTCATTGGTTTAGGGAATCTTGCGTTGACAAAAATTTGATTGTATGAGTCTGGAAACGGAAGCACGGTGGCACAGTGGGTAGAACAGTGGCCTCACAGCAAGAAGGACACGGGTTCGAGTCCTTGGTGAGGACGAGGCTTGGAACACTGGTATTTCTGTGTGTAGTTTGCATGTTCTCCCTGTGTATGTGTGGGTTTTCTCTGGTTTACTCCAAAAACGTACATGCGAGGTTGATTGGTTCCGACATGATTGCCCCTAGGAGTGTGTGTGTGTGTGTGTGCCCTGCCACAGACTGGCGACCTGTTTGGTGTCTTCTGCCTTGAATCATTCGGGATGGGCTCTGGCTCCCCCGGCGACCCCTTTAGGGATAGACGGTTAAGAAGGTGACTGACTCTGAAAAACTCTGACGTTCATCTATAGTTTGTACCGAGTAATTGTAAGAAATTTCATTAAAATCCCTTCAAAAGTTCTGAAAATTATGGCGTTAACAAAAAAAAATGACCTCAACCTTTGTGACGTTAAAACGACAAAAGTTTTAATTTATTATTAAAACAAATCTATTTGTTTAAAACTCATTAAAATGTTATTCTGTTTAAGAGAGTTTTTTGGGGCGCAGGGGCGTTGGCCTAGTGGTAGAGATACCATCTTTCAACCGGGAGAACCTGGTTTGATTCCGAATGGGCCCATGACGTCCCTGGGACGATGGGAGATAAGAGAAAAATACCAATTAAAAAAAAAAAAAAGAGTTTTTTTTTTTTTTGGATTTAAGAGGTTCCTTTTTGAAAAGCTTCCAGGAGAATACTCACGTACACTCTAAGTATGAACCACTGTTTTACTTTCTATTATTTTCTAGCCTTTATTTGACCTTCGGTCTTTTTTTTTTTGGACTCATTTCTACATGCTTCACATCGATTCACAGATCAATAAATGTTCTAAAAGTTTTAAATAACAGAATAAAAAGGTCACTTCAATTTTAACTTGAAATTTTTCTCAAACTTTTAGAACCTGGAGGCAAAAAAATTGAGCAAATAAACATCACTTTAGACATTTTTTTCTGATTTTCTGGAGACGTTTATGAGCATTCGGTTAAAGTCTGAATAAAAGATCTTTGATTTGATCAACTTTATTCTAGATTTTTAACTTTTTTAAAGGTCACGACAAAAGATGTTTACAAAATAGTTGAAAATTCTTCTTCTTTTGGCATTTCCCTTTAGGGGGCGCCACATCAAGTCAGTTTCTTCCATCTAACCCTATCTCCTTCATCCTCTTCAGTCACACCAACTATCTTCATGTCTTCCTTCACTGTATCCATGAACCTCCTCTTTGGTCTTCCTCTAGTCCTCTTTCCTGGTGGTTCCAAACCCAGCATCCTTCTTCTGATGTACTCTCTCTCTTTCCTCTGTACATGTCCAAACCATCTCAGTCTGGCCTCTCTGACTTTAAAACCTCTAACATGTGCTGTTCCTCTGATCCTGTCCATCCTGGTCACTCCCAGAGAGATCCTCAGCATCTTCATCTCTGATACAAACATCTCTGTTTTCTGTCTTTTCCTCAGTGACACTGTCTCTAGACCAATCAGCATGGCCGCTCTCACCACACCGTCTCTAGACCAATCAGCATGGGCGCTCTCACCACACTGTCTCTAGACCAATCAGCATGGCCGCTCTCACCACACTGTCTCTAGACCAATCAGCATGGCCGCTCTCACCACACTGGCTCTAAACCAATCAGCATGGGCGCTCTCACCACACTGTCTCTAGACCAATCAGCATGGCCGCTCTCACCACGCTGTCTCTAGACCAATCAGCATGGCCGCTCTCACCACACTGTCTCTAGACCAATCAGCATGGCCGCTCTCACCACACTGTCTCTAGACCAATCAGCATGGCCGCTCTCACCACACTGTCTCTAGACCAATCAGCATGGCCGCTCTCACCACACTGTCTCTAGACCAATCAGCATGGCCGCTCTCACCACACTGTCTCTAGACCAATCAGCATGGTCGCTCTCACCACACTGTCTCTAGACCAATCAGCATGGCCGCTCTCACCACACTGTCTCTCGTCCAATCAGCATGGCCGCTCTCACCACACTGTCTCTAGACCAATCAGCATGGCCGCTCTCACCACACTGTCTCTCGTCCAATCAGCATGGCCGCTCTCACCACGGTTTTGTACACTTTTCCTTTCATTCTAGCTGAAACTCTTCTGTCACACATCACACCTGATACTTTTCTCCATCCGTTCCAGCCTGCCTGCACACGCTTCTTCACCTCTTTTCCACACTCTCCATTGCTCTGGACTGTTGATCCTAGATACTTAAAATCTTCCACCTTCTTTCTCTCTTCTCCCTGTAACCTCACTTTTCCATTTGGATCCCTCTCATTCACACACATGTACTCTGTTTTACTCTGACTAATCTTCAAACCTCCACCTCCCCAGCTTTTCCTCCACCTCTTCCCTCCTCTCACTACAGATCACAATGTCTTCTGCAAACATCACACATCAGCTCCAGACTTACCAACAGCCCACTCACTTCACCACCTTCAGAAAGGGCTTGACTTGCATGTGTAACAAGAACCGCTGGTTCAGGATCAGGCAGGGATCGCCAGGGAAGCAGAGGGACTAACCATAAAAACAGTTTTAACATTATTTATTTAAAACTTATTAAAGTGACAGTCCCTAAAATAGTTCACATGTTGGGGTTTAGCCCACCGGCACATCTCCATCCCGGTCCGCAGCCTCCATGGGTTCACTCATTATAGGACCATTGGTCATCCAGGGCCTGTCCTTTACAGGCCACTCATCATCCCGGAGCCGCCCTTTACGAGCCCTCTGGTCCGGACCGTCGACTGCGGACACCTTCTTTGCAGGTGGAATCTGGGAAGGACACCTCGTGTCTCTTTGAGGGGGATCCCTCACTGCACGGTCGTTTGCAGGCTGACACACTACCGTACCACCATCCCATAGTTCTGTCCCTATAGCTCCCCAATGTGTGTCTCTGCTGCCGCTTCTGCTCTGGCTCTCTCGCCTCTTCCCCCAGCTGCCCCTTATATAGCAATCAGGGACTGCACCACTTCTTAGCAGCAGGTGAAGTAAATAAAATTATTAAGACAATTAAACCATGAAATAAAATACTCCACCTGCTTCACACGGAAGTCCCGTTTTGGGCCAATGCATGCTTGATAAATGAGGTCTCTGGTCTCTAGACGCCATGTTAGCCACCCTCTGATCTCCAGCCTGGCTACCTCACCTCATAACCCGTCTTCCCTCCAAAACCAGCTGGTTTGATCTGTGCCCTCTGCATCGGGTTCTTGATCTCCACCCTGACATTGATCTATATTTATTTGTGGATCAGGTTTATCCAGACCCCACACCCAATCCAAATAAAGGGGTTTGTCTGGTGTCGTACCAGCTGAATGTGACGGGCGTTGACGTCCTTCCTGCTGTAGGATACTTTGCATATTGATAGAAAATAAATGGCTCAGTCTGACGAGCACAGAACAAGACTTTCAAAGCGATGAATAAATCACACACATCACACTGAGATGGAATCCATCCGTCCCTCCGTTTGTACATCCAACAGTATGTTTGGGGGTGCTGATGTTTCTTTGGCTAGTTAGCAGGTGGAAGGCGGGGTACACCTGTACAGGTCAGATACATGCCGCTCTACAAGCTGAATGTTTCCGTCCATGTTATTATTCTGCTGTCAGATTGACACACACACACACACACACCCAGCATGCTTGGTATTCCGTGGCAGGGGCCAGTTTAGTGCGAAGCAGAGCTCATTTGTATGTTGATAAAAACTAAAATCCCCCCGGCTGCTCACAATCCTTCTGACATTTACAGAATGCCAAACACACACGGAGGGGGGCGAGAGGGGAGTCTGCACGCGCATCATTACAGGTAAACACCTGCAGGGGTGTGTGTGTGTGTGTTACCTCTAGATGTACGGTGTGTTCCAAAATATAATGCAAATGGAATGTAAACATAAAAAAGATCATTTGGATTTCCTAGCAGCCAATCAACGTAGCATGCATGTCTTTGGAGGAAACCAAAGAACCCCCCCACACACAGGGAGAACATGCAAACTACACACAGAAAGAACAGCATTCCAAGCCTCATAATTCCTAAAACTTGAACCCCTGACCTTCTTGCTGAGAGGCCACCATGCTAACAACTGCACCACCGTGCCACCATTTCAGGGTTCTTAATTACTGAGGGGGTTCTCAGTCAGAGATCGGGTGAGGAGCTCTGCCATCTGGGAGGAGCTCGGTGTCGAGCCACTCCTCCTCCAGGTCGAGAGGAGCCAGGTGAGGTGGTTCGGGCATCTGGTCAGGATGCCCCCTGAGCGCCTCGTGAGAGAGGTGTTTCGGGCACGTTCCACCGTGAGGAGTCCAAGAGGCAGACCCCGGACCCGCTGGAGAGACTATGTTTCACAGCTGGATGAGGACCGACTCGGGATCCTTCAGGTGAGCTGGAGGATGCAGCCGGGGTGAGAGAAGCCTGGGTATCACGTCTGAGGCTGTTGCCCCCGCAACCCGGCCCCGGATAAGCAGAAGACAACGGAATGGGACAGAAATCAAAGTCTGTGAGAATGAGTTTAACTCCTGAAGTTTGTTCCACTTTAAAAAGCAGATCAATATTTCTATCAATCTAGGAAAGAAAATCAATTTCTGCTGCTTGAAATCAGAAAATATGTGAATGAAACCAAGTTCAAAGAGATTTGTTCTTGATTCAGAGCCCACACTGAGCCGCACGGATAGAGACATGATGAGGAAGGATACTACAGCTGCTAGAATGATATTACAAACAGTAAACATGAAGTGTGGGGGATCCTCCTGAGACCATCAGGAAAATTTCATCTACACTTTTGGGACTTCAGTGTATTTGGGTGTGTGACGTCATAGTGTGGGTGTATCTATTTATTTTAACATGTGTGTCGATGGACTCTCTTCTTCTTCTACTTTCTTCATTTCCATTCAGGGGTCCCCACATTAAGTCAGTTTCTTCCATCTAACCCTGTCTCCTGCATCCTCTTGGGTTCATGTCTTCCTTCACTGTATCCATGAACCTCCTCTTTGGTCTTCCTCTAGTCCTCTTTCCTGGTGGTTCCAAATCCAGCATCCTTCTTCTGATGTACTCTCTCTCTCTCCTCTGCACATGTCCAAACCATCTCAGTCTGACCTCTCTGACTTTAAAACCTCTAACATGTGCTGTTCCTCTGATCCTGTCCATCCTGGTCACTCCCAGAGAGATCCTCAGCATCTTCATCTCTGCTACAAACATCTGTGTTTCCTGTCTTTTCCTCAGTGACACTGTTTCTAGACCAA
Source organism: Neostethus bicornis (assembly GCA_902685375.1). Lineage (NCBI taxonomy): Eukaryota > Metazoa > Chordata > Actinopteri > Atheriniformes > Phallostethidae > Neostethus > Neostethus bicornis. The sequence continues at coordinate 7,289,418 of LR738541.1, forward strand.
TCAGCATGGCCGCTCTCACCACACTGTCTCTAGACCAATCAGCATGGCCGCTCTCACCACACTGTCTCTAGACCAATCAGCATGACCGCTCTCACCACACTGTCTCTAGACCAATCAGCATGGCCGCTCTCACCACACTGTCTCTAGACCAATCAGCATGACCGCTCTCACCACACTGTGTCTAGACCAATCAGCATTGCCGCTCTCACCACACTGTCTCTAGACCAATCAGCATGGCCGCTCTCACCACACTGTCTCTAGACCAATCAGCATGGCCGCTCTCACCACACTGTCTCTAGACCAATCAGCATGGCCGCTCTCACCACACTGTCTCTAGACCAATCAGCATGGCCGCTCTCACCACACTGTCTCTAGACCAATCAGCATGGCCGCTCTCACCACACTGTCTCTAGACCAATCAGCATGGCCGCTCTCACCACACTGTCTCTAGACCAATCAGCATGGCCGCTCTCACCACACTGTCTCTAGACCAATCAGCATGGCCGCTCTCACCACACTGTCTCTAGACCAATCAGCATGACCGCTCTCACCACGGTTTTTTACACTTTTCCTTTCATTTTATCGGAAACTCTTCTATCACACATCACACCTGATACTTTTCTCCACCCGTTCCAGCCTGCCTGCACACGCTTCTTCAGCTCTTTTCCACACTCTCCATTGCTCTTGAGGGTTGATACTTAAAATCTTCCACCTTCTTTGTGTGTGTATGGCAGGTCAAAATATTCCGTTTGAATTTGTCACCAAATTATTTAAACAGAAACATTAGGACGGAGAGAAAAATGATCAGGAATGTGTTAATATTAATAGACGGCTCACTGTTACTCAGTACCAACTATAGATGAATTCGGTTTCAGGGAATATAAATGAACAGATGAACCAATCAGAGTCAGTTTTTTTTTAAGGTACCAGTTGGTTTTATTATAACAATACACACTCCATAAGCAAAAAAAAAAAAAGTCTTGGCATTCTGTGAAAACCAACAAACGTCATCACAACCATCTGGTCGCCATGACAACCGCGTTGGATATTATTATTATTATTATTATTATTGCAAAGGGTCACTCCGCTGAGTCAGCATTAAAAATAAAAACCATGTGAACACGCTTAATGTTGTCAACAAAAAAAAACAAACTAACAAAACGTAATCAAATCTAAAGCTAAAAAAAAAAAACTTTACTAATCATTCTTTTATTTTTTTTTTTATTAGTTAAACCGTTTAAGGCTTTAATAAAATATTAAAAATAAAACCAGGAGATTTTTATTAACTGTTTTAATCTTTCAAAACAACTTTTATTTTGAAAATTGGAACTTTACATAAAATGTAAAATGAGGCCAAAAAAAAATTGATAAAAATTCATGTTAATAAATTTATATTGATTTTTTTTTCAAAGTAAGAGAAAATAACTATTTAATGATAAAATAAAACATAAAAAAACTAACTTTTTCTTACTTTAAAATGATTTTTTTTCTTAAACCGTCTCTGAGTACTTATTGTTTACAGTTTAGGGGGCGTGGCTACGTTACCAAATAAGGTAATGTCTAGATTAAGGGGCGTGGCTACCTTACCAAATAAGGTAATGTTTATTTTAGGGGGCGTGGTTACGTTACCAAATAAGGTAATGAGGTATCAAATCAGTCTAAAAACAGGAATAAAAATCTCCTTTCAGTCATTTTAAAGTGAAAAATAAAATAATCTATAAGTTTTTCCAGTGAGTTTAAAGTAAAATCAAATAAAAAAATCAAATGATTTATCTCTAAAGTTTATTTAGGCTACCGTGTTATTCTCGGCTTTTCTAGACATCGTGAATAAAAACATGTTAAAGGCAAACCGTATTGTTTCTGAATCACACACACAGACACACACTCACACAGACACACACACAGGCGGAGTTTCCTGTGATGCATTCCGCTCTGTTTTGATGACGTTTCATCGTCTTCTGGTTTCGTTTTAAAAACTGGTTTGTAGGAAAACAAACCAGTCCAGAGAAAAAGAAGAAAATAAATCCAGTATCCAAAAGAGGAGGAACCCCTAAATGCTGAATTCAGGGGAAAAAAAAATCCCCCGTTTTTTGGAGCTTTTGATCAACTCGTTCAGAGGTAGGCAAATTTTAGGGATGGGTGAGCCGCTGAGGGTCCAGTGACGAAAGCAGTGACGCGACCAGAGGGAAACGAAACGGTTAAAAAACGGGTTTTATTTACTGTTTAAATCTTGGTTTGGTGCAAAATTTAGGGTAAGATTTATAAGAGTCCTCCGCAGGGTGGCTGGGCTCTCACTCAGAGATCGGGTGAGGGACATTGCCATCTGGGAGGAGCTCGGTGTCGAGCCGCTCCTCCTCCAGGTCGAGAGGAGCCAGATGGGGTGGTTCGGGCATCTGGTCAGGATGCCCCCCAAGCGCCTCGCTGGTGAGGTGTTTCGGGCATGTCCCTTCGGGAGGAGACCAAGAGGCAGAACCCGGACCCGCTGGAGAGACTATGTCTCACAGCTGGCCGGGGAACGACTTGGGATCCTTCCAGGTGAGCTAGAGGATGCAGCCGGGGAGAGAGAGGCCTGGGCTGCCTGTTTGAGGCTTTTGGCCCTCGCGACCCGGCTTCACGGCTATAAGGCGCATATAAAAGTCTTTGATTTTCTACAAAATGTGCGGTGCGCCTTGTGTGTGAGAAAAGGCGGACCTAAAAGAAAACGCGGTGCCCGCGAGGCGGACCTGAAAGAAAACACATGAGAACGTTAAAGAGTGAAGTGTGAGCGGCGTGGGAGCGATGGATGACCGAAGGGTGGAAGGCAGCGCCGGGCGAGTTAAGCTACAGTTTGCCAATGGATTGTAGATGCTTGGACTAACGTGTCTGCTGGTACTGTTATCCGAGCTTTCTCAAAAGCTGGTATCCTTTCTGAGGAGCCACACAGTACAGACAGTGACTTTGACAGCGAGGAGCGAAGTGGACCTGCTCTGAAACAGAGGATGAAGACTTTGATGGATTTGAATAAAGACTATTACCAGTAATGTGTTTGTTTAGTATCGTTACTACTTAAATAAAGCACAACCAAACTCAGTTTTGCTCCCGATCTATTTTTTAATACACACATTTGCATGCTTGCGTGTGTGTTGTTGTAAGGCGGTGTGTGACTGAGACTGCGCCTTTTCGTACGGTGCGCCTAATGGTCGTAAAATTACGGTATTTTGTTTCTAAGAAATATTCAATAGTTTTAAATGAAACAAAAAAGATGTTTTTTTTTTCAATCAAACAACCAAAGTGATAAAAAAAACAACAAAATAACTTAATCTTTTGTTATTGTTTATAGTCAACGTTGAGGCAGGTGCGATAATAAAAAACACTGAGGTTATTTAACCGAAACATCTTTCACAAGTCCACTTTAACCAATAATAATAGAGTAAATTAAATTTGAAAAACCAACCAAATTAATGCTATAATTCATTACATAAGAATTTTAATGTTTCAAAGAAAACGTGATAAAAAAGAAAATAAACTCAAGTGCAGCTGAGATATTTTAAAAAAATGACTTTCTGACTGAAAAAATACTGAAATGTCCAATATTTACCGTATTTTCACGACCAAAAGGCACACCTTACTTAAAGGTACAGTCCCAGTTTCATGTGTTCTGTATTTAACACACACATACGGCGCGTGTGATGACAGGGCGCGGGGGCCGCCATACAACAACACACACAAGCAGACAAGTGTACGTGCCTTTTTGTACCCCGTTGTGCATATCACCACCGTGCTGGTTCCTTTGTTCTCCACCGTGTTCACTCACCGGGATGTCGAATGTGAGCGGCACCTCAGCACGCAAAGAACGCACTGCATGATAGGGCACGTCGCTCGTTTTGAAGAAAATCTAACATGTTTACATGCGCTTTATGGTAAAAAGAATACGGTAGTAAAAAAAAAAAACAACAAAACGGTAAGTAAGGTATTTGTAAGTTATTCGGACACGGCTCAACAGATTACGATCTGTTTGCCATCTATTGGGGAACCCTGGAATTGCAGGGAGAAAAAAACCCCAATAAAAACGTTTATTTCTTTAAAGGGCCCATCTCATGCAAAATGGACTTTCCAGAGTTTTCTACCTTGTAAGAGTGATGTCCGGGCCTTGTATATGTGTGTGTGTGTGATGTCCGGGCCTTGTATATGTGTGTGTGTGTGTGTGTGTGTGTGTCTTTCTAGATTGATTTAGCCCGTTTTTCTGTGGATTTCTGGAACGCTCAGACAAAACAACCAATGAGCAGATTGGTTGTTTGACACATTTGACGTAGCCAGGACAGACTTCACACACGCCCCCCTCCCTCCTCACCACCCGCCCGCCCTCCTCACCCGCCTCCACTCCGGCCTTACGCCCTCACAAACTGGCTTTCAACGTCCGATATACAGGCTGGTTCGCTGCTCTGTGTCTTTTTTATTTTCTTGCTTTTTGTAGCTACGCACGGGTTTACGCCTGCCTTCCCCCTCCCGCTCAGAGATGGGCGGAGGAATAGCGTCTCAGTGAGAGCAGAGGGCGGAGCTTGTACTTTCTCAGGACGGGCGGAGGGATGAGCGATACCCGGTCTTTCATAGTTCCGGGTCTGTGACTGCGTTCCACCAAATCAATATATTTTCATAACTATGGTGTAATGCATGTCGTAAACGTGTGTGTGTGCAGAGGATACAATGTGAAAAGATGAGATGGGCCCTTTAACTCCTCAAATCTGGATTAAGAGTTTCGGCGGCCGCATGTCGCCGCATGTCGTCGCTTGTCGCTCTCTCGCAATTTGCCAACCTCTGAACTTGTAAAAACCAAAAGTGACAAAATGTGTTTGTCTCACTCAAGCTTCCGTTGAAATCTGTCACCCCCCCTTCAGCACCCACACCCTGCCTCACAAAACCCATCCCAACCCAGCCCCCCTCCCCACCGTAGCACCTCGTTTCACTTTGTATCTTCTCTCAAAGATAAACAAACACCAGAATAGAAATGCTGCAGTTTCTCTGGCATCCTGTTCGCGCCCCCTTTCCTTTTAAAGTGAGTCTTAGGGTGGGACGTAGGGGGGCGGAGATCTGTAGGGGGTCATGTTCTTTGGACGGGACCCCTTGCCTTCTAAAGGGGTGGTGAAAGGAGGAGGTGGCTGGTACGGAGGTGCGTTGGGGTCCTCGTCTCGTAGAGCCGTGTACTCCCCCAGCATCTCCTGATTTAACGGGGTGGTCTCTGGCGTTGCCATGTTGGGGTATTCAGGTGGGGGGAGAGGGGGTTTCTCCTCTTGGAGAATGAGGGGCATGCTTGAAGATGGCGGGGGCTTTGAGTCATCGAGTTCATCGGCGAAGATGATCGGGACGCCCTTTTTGATGAAAGTAGCCTGGTCTTCGATGGTTAGCTTTCCTTTTCTCTTCTTCCTGTAGCAGATCATCGCGATTATACCCGCGATCAACAAGATGGCCGCCACTACCACGGCAGGGATGACCGTGTGGAGATAAACGTCGTCCGTGCTCTGCCGGCCGGATTCCAAACCGGTGATCACCGTCGGAGGCGGAACGATTACGATCTCTCCCGGCGGGATGAAGGAAAACGCTTTGCAGCTGGCTTGGCCTCTTACTTTCACATCCAAAGGTCGGAACTCGGGTTCCATCGAGTGTTTGAAACTCTGCGAGGGTCTCCCATCGGCGTCTGCCAGAGTCCTGCTCATAACAGCAAGCTGTTCCCGTGGACACGGCTTCTGTGGGAGGCTGTTGTTGGTCCACTCCACCACGATGGAACCCTTGGTGATGTTCCTCAGAGTCACCGCGCTGCTGTTGCGGTCGCCTAAAGCGTACGCCAGTTTCTTGACCAAAAGGATCTTTTTGTGGATGTCGTTGACCACCGAGCTGTACGGTTCTCCATCGAAACGAGCCGTAAAGACCGCTGGGCTCTTATCGTTAACGGGCCAGTTTTTCACGCTGACTTCAAAAGCGTCGATGGCGTAAAGCCCGCCTTTATCCGTAGCCTGGAGGAAGTATTCGTGCGTCTTTGCGTGTTGGACGTCGGGCAGTCCGTAAAGAAGCTGGCTGGTGGTGTTAAACTGGATCCAGGACCCTTCGCCGACCACCTCGTTGTGATTTTTCCTCAGAGTGAGTCGCAGCTTGTCCGTCGTTCCGTCTTCTGTGTCAAAGAAAGTATCGGACGGGATTTTCACTTCGAAATACGTTCCGACAAACGCGATGACTTTATCCACAGGGTTGTTTAGGATCGGGGCTTTGTTGTTTGGATCTATGACAACCCCCGGTGATGGCGTAGTGGTGCGGGGCGGTTTGGGCGAGGCTCTAGAAGGGTCTCTGGGTGATGGTGTGGTTTTGGGTTTTCTGAATTTCTTGGTTGTTTTCTTAGTGGTTGATATGGTGGGTGAGGTGGGCGTGGCGGTAGCTTCCACATAGGTCGGCCTGGTGGTGGTTGGCTGCAGGGTGATGGTACTGGTGGTATCCATCAGTTGGGTAGGAGGAGACGGCCCCACCGTCGGCGTGTGATTGATAGGGTCTCGGATTCTATTTGTGGGTTTTCCAGGAAGGGGAATCGGACCTCTAATGGGAGGGGCGGAGCTGTCGGTGGGTCCGGCGATGGACGGAGAAGAAAGGGTGGGGATAATCCTAACCGGTGGCTCTACCACGCTGGTTGGAGGGATCGCCGCTAGGATGGGCGTAGGCGTGTTGTTCAGCTGGCGGCGAACACGCTTTGGGATGTGTGGCTTTTTGTTGGCAATGTGCCAGCCCACCACGGGGTAGCCCAGTCTGGCCGACATGGCGCCCTCCTTCGCTGGACCCTGGACTCTGTTTATGTTTGGAACTCGGCTCTGGTCCAACGAGCAACCCAGTTTCCATGACAACAGAGCTCCGTTTTCCACCACCTTGAAAATAGAAAAAATATCTCATCAAAACGCTGATGTGTTATCGTTTACGATCTATCGTCAAAACATTTGTTATTCCACAAAAAAATTCCACACGATGACCTTCATCCCGATAAAAAAAAGTCTGACTGACAGGAACGTCCATATTTGGGTAAGCCAACCAGACGACCAATCACCGATTGGTCTTTAAATTCTCAATCTGGGGAATCGTTACCAACATGTACCGTATAGCATGGTGGGTCTACAGAACTACAAACATGGAGGACGGTCCATACAGCATGGTTGATCTACAGAACTACAAACATGGAGGACGATCCATACAGCATGGTGGATCTACAGAACTACAAACATGGAGGACGGTCCATACAGCATGGTGGATCTACAGAACTACAAACATGGAGGACGGTCCATACAGCATGGTAGATCTACAGAACTGCAAACATGGAGGACGGTCCATACAGCATGGTGGATCTACAGAACTACAAACATGGAGGACGGTCCATACAGCATGGTTGATCTACAGAACTACAAACATGGAGGACGGTCCATACAGCATGGTGGATCTACAGAACTACAAACATGGAGGACGGACCCATGTGTTTGTAGTTCTGTAGATCAACCTAGTTCTGTAGACGATCAATCACCGATTGGTCGTCTACCTTTTTGAACTATTCCTTTAAAAAACTGACAACAAACTTTCTGCATGATTCTACTTTTTTTACATAACATTCTTAACATGTTTATAAGCCTGTGAAGAACTCCAACTTCCTGCTTTTTAAAGAAGTATTTCTATTGGTTGGAAACGTAGAAGTAGGTAGAACACGAGGATGAGCCGAGCGTGTTTCTCCGCTGCTGTAACATGCTTGGTACGTAACATGTCGTAAAAGACTACAATAAAACTGCAGCTGTTTAATAAATTTATTATGTAATCAGGCTCTTTTTAACGAGCATGAGCACCCCTTAATGCTGGTATCAGTGAATCCCAATGAAAATAAAAGATCACCCAAGTTAAGATGGAGTGAAATGGTACAAACTGAAAAAGGTCACCACCTTGTACCTCAGCTCAATTTGATTTTACTTCAGCTACAAGGTCAGGTACAGCAGGTTTTATCTAAAACAGAAATAAAGTTGTGACATGAACACATGGGTCTGTCCTCCATGTTTGTAGTTCTGTAGATCAACCATGCTGTATGGACCGTCCTCCATGTTTGTAGTTCTGTAGATCCACCATGCTGTATGGACCGTCCTCCATGTTTGTAGTTCTGTAGATCCACCATGCTGTATGGACCGTCCTCCATGTTTGTAGCTCTGTAGATCCACCATGCTGTATGGACCGTCCTCCATGTTTGTAGTTCTGTAGATCCACCATGCTGTATGGACCATCCTCCATGTTTGTAGTTCTGTAGATCCACCATGCTGCATGGACCGTCCTCCATGTTTGTAGTTCTGTAGATCAACCATGCTGTATGGACCGTCCTCCATGTTTGTAGTTCTGTAGATCCACCATGCTGTATGGACCATCCTCCATGTTTGTAGTTCTGTAGATCCACCATGCTATACGGTTCGTGTTGGTCACGATTCTCCAGATTGAGAATTTAAAGACAGTGTTTATAAAGTTTAGTCATGAAAGTTTGTTTTTATGCTCTGTTTTCTGGACGACACTGACTGACCAGGTCAGCGTTGACCTGGTACGTGACACAGACTACCTATCCGTCTTTAGTAGCTGAAAAAAAACATTTTCACAGACACTTGGACCATTTTTTGTAGCATGATAATAGAATCTATTTTTAAAAAGCAGGTTTTGTCATGCTTTAAAAACCAGAACTAATCAGAACACATGCCTATACATGGCTCATCCCGACCACCCTCTCACCTTCTTGGCGTTCCCCGGTCCGGCCATAAACGCCGACATGTCAAACAGCCTGTTGTTCACAACAGGAAGCATCTTCATGTGTTGCAGCTCCACCCCAGAGAAGCTCCTCATGTTATCCAGCAGCTCCACTCTTTGTTCAGAGCTCATCTTCGTCAGATCGGCGTCCAGGATGACGGTCAGCACCGTCACCGGTTCTTCGCCAGCGCAGGTGAAGACCTGGCTTTCGGCCTGGTTGGACAGCAGCTGGCTGGGATCTGCATCCACGTGGTCCTCAGGGTGCACCTCGATGGAGAACATCTCAGAGGAGACTTTGGTGTGGTTGGAGATGGAGACAGAGATGTAGTGGATTCCTTTGTCTTCTTCTAAAGGGAGACCCTGCAGGAGGCTGGTGCTGGGGTCCCAGTAGAGCCACGCAGGCAGGACGTCCTTCCCCATCTCTGTAATCTGAGGAGAAAAACGGAGGATTAGAAAAGATCCTACATGAAAATATGCCTGAAGAAAAAAACAAGCTCAACCGTCTGATATTCAGATACTTCTAAAAGCCTGGTTGTTCTTGGCCATGGATTGTTTTTTGAGTCCAATATTCGGATAATATTTAAGCATTAGTTTGTTTTGGCCGAGGATTTTTTTCCCCATTCAAACCCAGTGCTTCACAAATAGTGGGTCCATGGTAACCAGGATCTACGTTCCTACCCTCACCATGGTAACCAGGATCTACGTTCCTACCCTCACCATGGTAACCAGGATCTACGTTCTTACCCTCACCATGGTAACCAGGATCTACGTTCCTACCCTCACCATGGTAACCAGGATCTACGTTCCTACCCTCACCATGGTAACCAGGATCTACGTTCTTACCCTCACCATGGTAACCAGGATCTACGTTCCTACCCTCACCATGGTAACCAGGATCTACGTTCCTACGCTCACCATGGTAACCAGGATCTACGTTCCTACCCTCACCCTGGTAACCAGGACCTACGTTCTTACCCTCACCATGGTAACCAGGATCTACGTTCCTACCCTCACCATGGTAACCAGGATCTACGTTCCTACGCTCACCATGGTAACCAGGACCTACGTTCTTACCCTCACCATGGTAACCAGGATCTACGTTCCTACCCTCACCATGGTAACCAGGATCTACGTTCTTACCCTCACCATGGTAACCAGGATCTACGTTCCTACCCTCACCATGGTAACCAGGATCTACGTTCCTACGCTCACCATGGTAACCAGGATCTACGTTCTTACCCTCACCATGGTAACCAGGATCTACGTTCCTACCCTAACCATGGTAACCAGGATCTACGTTCCTACCCTCACCATGGTAACCAGGATCTACGTTCTTACCCTCACCATGGTAACCAGGATCTACGTTCCTACCCTCACCATGGTAACCAGTATCTACGTTCCTACCCTCACCATGGTAACCAGGATCTGTGTTCCTACCCTCACCATGGTAACCAGGATCTACGTTCCTACCCTCACCATGGTAACCAGCATCTACGTTCCTACCCTCACCCTGGTAACCAGGATCTACATTCCTACCCTCACCATGGTAACCAGGATCTACATTAGTACCCTCACCTACAGCTGGTGACCGAAACAATAAGATTGTTGATACATGCGGCCGAAATGAGCTTCCTCCGCAGGGTGGCTGGGCTCTCACTCAGAGATCGGGTGAGGAGCTCTGCCATCCAGGAGGAGCTCGGTGTCGAGCCGCTCCTCCTCCAGATCTAGAGAAGCCAGATGGGTCCCTGATCACCTCACTAGTGAGGTGTTTCGGGCACGTCCCACCAGGAGAAGACCAAGGGGCAGACCCCGGACCCGCTGGAGAGACTATGTCTCACAGCTGGCTGGGGAACGACTTGGGATCCTTCCAGGTGAGCTGGAGGATGCAGCCGGGGTGAGAGAAGCCTGGGTTTCCCGTCTGAGGCTGTTGCCCCTGCGACCTGGCCCTGGATGAGTGGAAGACGACGGAACGGGTTGAGTAAGGCTCCATTAAAACAGACAAAAACCTGATTCTGTCGAGACGGGACGGTTTAGACCGATGAAAACTGTCAAGAAGAAACCTGGTATGAACGTGTTCCATCTCTGAGGACGTGTCAGTTCTCGTCTCCTTGTTTCTGCTCGGTGCCCGCTCGGTGCCCGCTCGGTGCAGACAGATTACATTTAGAATGATATTTCTGATGGAATTATGGATTTTTAAAACAGGCTTTTCTTGTGAATCCCGCCCACAAACTGGTATTTACCGCCATGCAGCAGGACCCATACACTCCTGGGAATGAGATTTATAACGCCCTAAAATCCCACTACCATATCTTTAACATAGTATTGGTTAAACACTGGATGATAAATCAATCCTAACTCCTAGAAGGAATGCCTTATAAGAATATTTACAGACTAGTCTGACTCCTCCTCGTGGTCAGCGGTTAAGACCACCCCTCTAACGTCCTCCAGATCAGACCGGAAAGAACTTTAAGTTCAGAAGAAGTTTTGTGGACGTTTCCCAGAGAAACGCTGACTTGTCTCTGGTCTTATCTGACCAAACTTGAAACACAGTTAATTAAAAGGAAATGAATGATAATCTCATCAAAGTTTGGAGCTTCTTTCATCATGGTTCGTCAGCCTGACAAAACCAGCGTGACTATCGGCCCCATAATCCACTCCGACGGGAAACAAACTCCGCTCGGATTTATCCGAACGCGACGTGAGCGACGGGCGTGAAACACCCGCGGACGTTATCGGCGATCATCACCCTCGCTCGCTTCCCCATCGCTCCGATGATGGCCTTAGACGTTTACAAAGCGGAACCGACCAGAAGGATCCGTCATCTAAAAGTTTTACACGAAGACAGAAGCCAGTAAAATCCAAAAGGATACTTTAATGAGCCGTTTGGTCCTCGTTCACTCGCTCGCTCACTCACTCGCTCTCCGTTTTTATCACAGAAGACTTGTTAAAGTTTAACAGCTCAGACGTAAAGATTCAATAGCTCATCTTTTTTTTCTATTTTAACTTCAAAGTCATTCATATTTGAAAACGATTCATCTTCATTGGGTTTAAACTGGTTGTTGTTTTTAAAAGTTTGTCAGAAAGGATTAAAAACTTGGCCAATCACGAAGCAGGACACAAAACTCATCATAAACAGGTTGTTTGGTGCGGTGATGGAACCGTTTACAGTCAGAGGAAAGACTGAACGAAAAAGAATGTTTCTATCTGTGGTGATGTGGAAGGAGGAGGAGCCAAAAGCAGGACATAAACAGGATTTATTTAACAGAACTCAGGCGATGCTGTAAGGCAGCCAGGAAGGTCGGAGCACGGTCAAAAACAGTTCTTCTGTTTTTGTGAACAAATAAATTTTACATTAATTTAAATATCTTCGAACTTGATTTTAAAAAACTAAATTAAATTAAATAAGCTCTCGATTTGTAAGTCGATCTACGTTCCTACCCTCACCATGGTAACCAGGATCTACGTTCCTACCCTCACCATGGTAACCAGGATCTACGTTCCTACCCTCACCATGGTAACCAGGATCTACATTCCTACCCTCACCATGGTAACCAGGATCTACGTTCCTACCCTCACCATGGTAACCAGGATCTACGTTCCTACCCTCACCATGGTAACCAGGATCTACGTTCCTACCCTCACCATGGTAACCAGGATCTACATTCCTACCCTCACCATGGTAACCAGGATCTACGTTCCTACCCTCACCATGGTAACCAGGATCTATGTTCCTACCCTCACCATGGTAACCAGGATCTACATTCCTACCCTCACCATGGTAACCAGGATCTACGTTCCTACCCTCACCATGGTAACCAGGATCTACGTTCCCACCCTCACCATGGTAACCAGAATCTACATTCCTACCCTCACCATGGTAACCAGGATCTACATTCCTACCCTCACCATGGTAACCAGGATCTACGTTCCCACCCTCACCATGGCAACCAGGATCTACGTTCCTACCCTCACCATGGTAACCAGGATCTACGTTCCCACCCTCACCATGGTAACCAGGATCTACGTTCCTACCCTCACCGTGGTAACCAGGATCTACGTTCCTACCCTCACCATGGTAACCAGGATCTACGTTCCTACCCTCACCATGGTAACCAGGATCTACGTTCCTACCCTCACCATGGTAACCAGGATCTACGTTCCTACCCTCACCATGGTAACCAGGATCTACGTTCCTACCCTCACCATGGTAACCAGGATCTACGTTCCTACCCTCACCATGGTAACCAGGATCTATGTTCCTACCCTCACCATGGTAACCAGGATCTACGTTCCTACCCTCACCATGGTAACCAGGATCTACATTCCTACCCTCACCATGGTAACCAGGATCTACGTTCCTACCCTCATCATGGTAACCAGGATCTACGTTCCTACCCTCACCATGGTAACCAGGATCTACGTTCCCACCCTCACCATGGTAACCAGGATCTACATTCCTACCCTCACCATGGTAACCAGGATCTACGTTCCTACCCTCACCATGGTAACCAGGATCTACGTTCCCACCCTCACCATGGTAACCAGGATCTACGTTCCTACCCTCACCATGGTAACCAGGATCTACGTTCCCACCCTCACCGTGGTAACCAGGATCTACGTTCCTACCCTCACCGTGGTAACCAGGATCTACGTTCCTACCCTCACCATGGTAACCAGGATCTACGTTCCTACCCTCACCATGGTAACCAGGATATACGTTCCTACCCTCACCATGGTAACCAGGATCTACATTCCTACCCTCACCATGGAAGGATCTACTTTCCTACCCTCACCATGGTAACCAGGATCTACGTTCCCACCCTCACCATGGTAACCAGGATCTATGTTCCTACCCTCACCGTGGTAACCAGGATCTATGTTCCTACGGTCACCATGGTAACCAGGATCTACGTTCCCACCCTCACCATGGTAACCAGAATCTACGTTTCTACTGTCACCATGGTAACCAGGATCTACGTTCCCACCCTCACCATGGTAACCAGGATCTACATTCCTACCCTCACCATGGTAACCAGGATCTACGTTCCCACCCTCACCATGGTAACCAGGATCTATGTTCCTACGCTCACCATGGTAACCAGGATCTATGTTCCTACCCTCACCATGGTAACCAGGATCTATGTTCCTACCCTTACCATGGTAACAAGTGTGGGTGGTGACCGAAAGAATGAGATCACGGAAACAAGCGGCTGAAATGAGCTTCCTCCGAAGGTTGGCTGGGCTCTCACTCAGAGATCGGGTGAAGAGCTCTGCCATCCGGGAGGAGCTTGGTGTCGAGTTGCTCCTCCTCCAGGTCGAGAGAAGCCAGATGGGGCAGTCACCCGAGTGCCTTGGTGGTGGGTGTTTCGGGCATGTCCCACCAGGAGGAGACCAAGAGTCAGACCTCAGGCCCGCTGGAGAGACTATGTCTCACAGCTGGCTGGGGAACGACTCGGGATCCTCCTGGGTAACTTGGACGATGCAGCTGGGGTGAGAGAAGCCTCGGCTTCCCGTCTAAGGGTGTTGCCCCTGCAACCCAGCCCCGGATGAGCAGAAGACGATGGACCGGAATGGAATAAAAAAAAAGTGAAATTCTTAGAACCTTAATGTGTTTTATAAAAGAATATTGATCATTTATAAAAGTTTATTCCTATTTTTTTTTCTCTTGATGAATCTTTAAAATAACTCCACAGATAATGAGTTGATTTGGTTTTCTGCCTCCTGTTGTGTCCCCGCTCGTTCACCGCTAATGATGCAGAAAAATGACACGTCGGTGGAGAAACTAATAAACATTCCTTCCAGTGATCTTCTGGAAGATGGAGGAAAGAGAGAGAAGCTCATTGTCACCAGCGGAGGAGAAGAGGAAGAAAGACGGCTTTGTGTTTCACAGGAAAGAGGGAACAGCAGAGGAGGGACGGACGAGGGACGGAAGGAACAGCAGAGGAGGGATGGACGAGGGACGGAAGGAAGGAAGACCAGAGACAGACAGAGGGACGAGAAATGCTGACGTATGCATCCACATCCCCCTCAGGATTTTCTGTCCTGTAGCCCCTTGCTTTCCAAAATCCAGATCCTAACAAGCCTCAACGTTCATCTGATCTTTTAACGTAACATATAAAGTTCTGTTCCGTCGTCTTCCGCTCATCCGGGGCCGGGTTGTGGGGGTAACAGCCTCAGACGGGAAGCCCAGGCTTCTCTCACCCTGGCTGCATCCTCCAGCTCACCCAGAAGGATCCTGAGTCATTCCCCGGCCAACTGTGAGACATAGTCTCTCCAGCGGGTCCAGGGTCTGCCTCTTGGTCTACCTCTGCAGACCAAGAGGCAGACCCCGGAGACCAGAGATACTAATCCTCCCCTAATCCAGCACATGTAGTCCCAATTCATCTCCCTGATATCCCCACCTGTGTCTTGTCTTCCCCCCTTGCTTATTTAACCCCTAGTATCCATCACTCTGTTGCTCTGCTGTCCTGCAGCAGCCGTGACGGTGTCCCTCCACATCTGGTCCCTCAGCCTCGTGTTTACTCCTTAATGGCTCCTCTGTCTGGTTCTGCCAACCCTGACCAGGATGCACATGCCAGTCTACACATGCCAAACCCCAGGACTTTGATTAACTGTAATAAACTGGTAAATGCTTCAGGGTCCGACACCTCCACCCTCACCACCCTCACATGAATCGGGCTGTTAAAAAAAAATTCCTGTCCAGATGGTAAGAAGCTAAAAAAAACTGAGTTCCTTCGTGTACTTCTCCAGGAAAATAAAAGTGTTTTATTAATGGTGGTTTAAGGTTGTGTAAGAAAAACATTACACACACACACACACACACACACACACACACACACACACTAAGAGCCCCTATTACCCGTTAATTAAAGTATGATGGTGGGGAGCGCCGTAGAGCCTGAATTGGAGCCCTGCGTCCCAAACACACACCCTGTGGTAAAAAAGAGACGTGTAAAGCTCTGTGATTCTTACAGTTTATAGAGAGAGCTGATCGGGGGCCAAAAGGAGCCAACAAGGGGCCAACGGGAGCCAACGAGGGCCAACAGAAGCCAACGAGGGCCAACAGAAGCCAACGAGGGCCAACGGGAGCCAACGAGGGCCAACAGGAGCCAACGAGGGCCAACAGGAGCCAACGAGGGCCAACAGAAGCCAATGAAGGGCAACGGGAGCCAACGAAGGCCAACAGGAGCCAACGAGGGCCAACAGGAGCCAACGAGGGCCAAAAGGAACCAACGAGGGCCAACAGGAGCCAACGAAGGCCAACAGGAGCCAACGAGGGCCAACAGGAGCCAACGAGGGCCAACAGGAGCCAACGAGGGCCAACAGGAGCCAACGAGGGCCAACAGGAGCCAACGAAGGCCAACAGGAGCCAACGAAGGCCAACAGGAGCCAACGAGGGCCAACAGGAGCCAACGAAGGCCAACGGGAGCCAACGAGGGCCAACGGGAGCCAACGAGGGCCAACGGGAGCCAACGAGGGCCAACAGGAGCCAACGAGGGCCAACAGGAGCCAACGAGGGCCAACAGGAGCCAACGAGGGCCACACACACACCATGTTTCCTCCGCAGGGTGTCTGGGCTCTCACTCAGAGATCGGGTGAGGAGCTCTGCCATCCGGGAGGAGCTCGATGTCGAGCCACTCCTCCTTCAGGTCGAGAGGAGCCACATGGGGTGGTTCGGGCATTTGGTCAGGATGCCCCCCGGGGGGGGTGTTTCGGACACGTCCCACCTGATGAGACACAATTCAGATTGTTGTCTTAACCTCCTAAAACCCACCGGCCCGTCGACGGGCCATTTTGTGTTTTTAAAATCAGAATCAGAATCTACTTTATTGATCCCACACAGGGGAAATTTGTGTGTCACAGCAACAACTTCCTATCTGCTAAGTGAGTCGTTGTAGAGCCCGATCACGTACGGAAAGAAAGACCTCCAGTAACAAGATGTTCTCGAGCGGAGCTGTCTGAGCCTCTTGGAGAAGGAGCTCCGCTGTTCGTCCAGGAGTGGGTAGTGAGGATGGTCATGATTTTCCATGATGGATAAAAGTTTCTTCAGTGAGCTCCTCTCTACCACTGGCTCACGTGAGTCCTGTTTGCTGCTAATGACAGAGCCAGCCAGTCTGATTAGCAGAGGTGTCAAGTAGCGAAGTAAGATTACTTCGTTACCTTACTCAAGTAGAAAATCTCGGTATCTTTACTTTAACGAAGTAATTATTTTTTTGTCTACTTTTTACTTTTACTCACTACTTTTTTATGCAATTATCTGTACTTTTACTTCGTTCATTTTTTAAAAAGTAGTCACTACTTTCTCCATTTTGTCACCGTTAAAAAGCCGCGACTGTTTGTCGGAGTTTTTTTTTTTTTTTATCAACCCTGAATGCATCAAACAAAGGAACAGATGAATGATTGGCTCACAGCTCCAGTCAATCATTACTTTGGGCCAAGTAGCCCCGCCCACAAACTTTTAAAGAGCAGGAACGTTAGTTTGCGTGTTTAAGACTTGTTGCGGGCTCGGAAATCAAAGTGTTTCTGATGCTGCGACACTGAACTTTGAATGAATTATCAGTTTTTAAAAACAAACAACAGCAAAGAAATGTTTTATTATTATTATTATTATCTTCAGTCTGCAGTTATTGTAAACGTCTTTGCTGAAAATATTGTAGATGGTATTTTTATAAAAATAATTTTGATCTGTGACGCACTATTTTATCGTTAGAAACAAAGCTAATTGAACTGATTCATCCATAAATAGTAGTGGATGAAGTATTTGTGCTTAAAAGCATCCAAAATGTTATTGATTAGTTTATAAAGACTGACTGAGGAGATTAAAACTACACATCGCTTAGATTTTGTATCATGAAGATGTTTGGGTTAACATTAAAAAAAACCTTATATGTACACATATATATGTAGATATGTATATATAAAAATTTATATCTACCGTATCCTAAGTCCCGCCCCTACTGGTTTCTTTCTGGGTTTCTTAAAATCTCATTTCCCTGGTTATTTTTTCATTTTTACAGTTCTTAAAATTTTAGAAAAAGAATCCAAGGATTTTGCCTCCTGTGTGTTTCCTTCACTCCCACTGCCTTACGAGTGCATGTAAAGGGTGTTATTTTGTCAATGGGCGTGGTTTTACTGGGTGTACGATATTTTTTTGTAAAATACAATAATTTTACGTCATTAGTACGATAATCCAGCACCTCCCACCTGGCAACGCTGCCCAGGCTGTATGTGGCACTCCCATACTTACCAACTTGATAAAGACTATTCAGTATTGCCTCAAAGAACTTTGAAAACTAGCTGCCTTCAAGGCTTAAAAAAGCCTTTTGGTCATTTTATTTATTTATTTATTTTTTTAACATTGAGTGTGTTTGTGTCTGCTGAAGTTGGTTAAATTAGGTGATGCAGAGTGAAGCTTGGTAGCTGAAGGGACGTTACATAATGCCCTGTTTATGTTAATACATTTGATTGTGTTCATTAATCGATTTCCAATAAAGATTATTAAGAAATAAATGTTTCTGATTCATAAAGTTTCACCAAAACACTTTCATTTATTATCATATTTTCTGCTCCTTAAAGCATGTGATAATAGTTAAAAAATATGTTCATACGCTTTTGTTAACAATATTCCTTTTTTTCTGAAAATTACTTTTACTTTTTTTACTTTAAGTAGTTTTAAAATAGGTTACTTTTTACTTTTACTTAAGTAGAAAACTTGAGTTGATACTTCTACTTTTACTAAAGTAGTTTTTTAACTCGGTATTTATACTTCTACTTGAGTAGAAAATGTTGGTACTTTTGACACCTCTGCTGATTAGTTTATTCAGTCTGTTGGTGTCACTGGCTGCGATGCTGCTCCCCCAGCAGATGACGGAGAAGAACAAGGAGCTGGCCACCACAGACTGGTAGAAGGTCTCCAGGATCTTGCCGCACACATTGAAGGACCTCAGCTTCCTTAGAAAGTAAAGTCGGCTGCAGGTCTTCTTGTACACAGCAGTACTGTTGCTCCTCCAGTTCAGTCTGCTGTCGATGGTCACTCCAAGGTATTTGTACTCCTCAACCACCTCCACATCTCTACCCAGAATGCAGAGCGGCTGCAAAGCAGTCCTCCTCTTCCGGAAGTCAATCACTATCTCCCTGGTCTTGTCCACATTGAGGAGCAGGTGATTCTCTCCCGCCCACACCACAAATCCATCCACCACCCTCCTGTACTCCTCCTCCTGCCCACCACTTATACACCCTACAACTGCAGAGTCATCAGAGAATTTCTGTAGGTGGCATGAATCAGAGTTGTGCTGGAAGTCTGAAGTGTACAATGTGAAGAGGAATGGAGAGAGCACCGTGCCCTGTGGGGCTCCAACACCACTTAAAACCACTTAAAAATACAGTGTTGATACACTGTATATAATACAAAAATACAAAAATGTCTGCCTTTATAACGACACTTATTCTTTGTTCAACTCCAGTAAGTTATACCTCATTTTAAAGCTTAGACTTTCAAAAAAACATAATTATTCTTGTGTTTTCACTGGTTTCAAGAAGAAAAAACTAATTATCCTCAAAAAATCAAACTGTGTAGAGCGCTTTTTTTTTTTTTTTTACTTGTGATCCAGTTTTAATCGGCTCAGACCGTTTCAATCCATGAGGTCTCGTTTAGTCCGTAATAATCCACAGAATAACTAAATAAAATTGTATTTTCCCAAAAGTAATCCAGTTGGGAGAAATACTCCAGAAACATATCATTAATATTATTAATTATTATAATTATTTAAACTGTTTAATTTAAAGGAACATCTTTTTTTTTCTCCTCTGAGATGTAGATTTAAATATTTGGGAGCATCAGGAGCTTCCTGCAGACTGATTTCTGCAGATGCATGACTACAGCTTGGTTTTAACTGCAGTAAAACTTTGACAGCTGAGGTTAAAAATTCAGTTTTACTTTTAAAAAGACCTAAAGTTTCATCATGAGTTCATCTAGAGCTTCTGACTTCATCTGAGAATGAAATCTACTGGCTTTTAGAGTCTGATGGATTCATTCTGAGGTTTAATGACTTAATCCTGCTTCTGTCAGATTAACAATCCCTGAAATCTGATGGTTCTTCTGATCTAGATCTTTATTAGTACATGGAAATATGAGGATTTTAAAAAGTGACCACCCCACCCCATCTGGCTCCTCTCGACCTGGAGGAGGAGCGGCTCGACACCGAGCTCCTCCCGGATGGCAGAGGTCCTCACCTGATCTCTGAGTGAGAGCCCAGCCACCTTTCAGAGGAAGCTCATTTTGGCCGCTTGTATCTGCGATCTCATTCTTTCAGTCACCACCCACAGCTGGTTACCATGGTGAGGGTAGGAACGTAAATCCTGGTTACCATGGTGAGGGTAGGAACGTAGATCCTGGTTACCATGGTGAGGGTAGGAACGTAGATCCTGGTTACCATGGTGAGGGTAGGAATGTAGATCCTGGTTACCATGGTGAGGGTAGGAATGTAGATCCTGGTTACCATGGTGAGGGTAGGAACGTAGATCCTGGTTACCATGGTGAGGGTAGGAACGTAGATCCTGGTTACCAGGGTGAGGGTAGGAATGTAGATCCTGGTTACCATGGTGAGGGTAGGAACGTAGATCCTGGTTACCATGGTGAGGGTAGGAACGTAGATCCTGGTTACCATGGTGAGGGTAGGAACGTAGATCCTGGTTACCATGGTGAGGGTAGAAACGTAGATCCTGGTTACCATGGTGAGGGTAGGAACGTAGATCCTGGTTACCATGGTGAGGGTAGGAACGTAGATCCTGGTTACCATGGTGAGGGTAGGAACGTAGATCCTGGTTACCATGGTGAGGGTAGGAACGTAGATCCTGGTTACCATGGTGAGGGTAGGAATGTAGATCCTGGTTACCATGGTGAGGGTAGGAATGTAGATCCTGGTTACCATGGTGAGGGTAGGAACGTAGATCCTGGTTACCATGGTGAGGGTAGGAACATAGATCCTGGTTACCATGGTGAGGGTAGGAATGTAGATCCTGGTTACCGTGGTGAGGGTAGGAACGTGGATCCTGGTTACCGTGGTGAGGGTAGGAATGTAGATCCTGGTTACCATGGTGAGGGTAGGAATGTAGATCCTGGTTACCATGGTGAGGGTAGGAATGTAGATCCTGGTTACCATGGTGAGGGTAGGAATGTAGATCCTGGTTACCATGGTGAGGGTAGAAACATAGATCTGTTATCTTATCAGTTTCTACAAACAGTCAGACTCTAAACTTCACCTTCCTCTGAGATGAGGTTGGTTTTTACCACCGAGCTGGTTGTGTAATAATCAACGTCTGTACCAGACGATCCACTTCTAAATATAACCTAACCTTCAAACACCAAACATGGCCGGGATCAGACGGCCAAAAACAGCAGCTCCTCCGTCCTAACGACTCATCATCCAGACCTCCACATCCAGACGCCCACATCCAGACCTCCACATCCAGACCTCCACATCCAGACCTCCACATCCAGACCTCCACATTCAGACCTCCACATCCAGACCTCCACATCCAGACCTCCACATTCAGACCTCCACATCCAGACGTCCACATCCAGACCTCCGCATCCAGACCTCCACATCCAGACGCCCACATGCAGACCTCCGCATCCAGACGTCCACATCCAGACCTCCACATCCAGACCTCCACATCCAGACGTCCACAACCAGACCTCCGCATCCAGACGTCCACATCCAGACCTCCACATCCAGACGTCCACAACCAGACCTCCACATCCAGACGTCCACATCCAGACCTCCACATCCAGACGTCCACATCCAGACCTCCACAACCAGACGTCCACAACCAGACCTCCACATCCAGACGTCCACATCCAGACCTCCACAACCAGACCTCCACATCCAGACGTCCACATCCAGACCTCCACATCCAGACCTCCACATCCAGACCTCCACATCCAGACGTCCACATCCAGACCTCCACGTCCAGACGTCCACATCCAGACGTCCGCATCCAGACCTCCGCATCCAGACCTCCGCATCCAGACCTCCACATCCAGACGTCCACATCCAGACGCCCACATGCAGACGTCCACATCCAGACCTCAACATCCAGACCTCCACATCCAGACCTCCACATTCAGACCTCAACATCCAGACGTCCACATCCAGACCTCAACATCCAGACGTCCACATCCAGACCTCCACATCCAGACCTCCACTTCCAGACCTCCACATCCAGACCTCCACATCCAGACGCCCACATGCAGACCTCCACATCCAGACGTCCACATCCAGACGTCCACAACCAGACCTCCACATCCAGACCTCCACATCCAGACCTCCACATCCAGACCTCCACAACCAGACCTCCGCATCCAGACGTCCACATCCAGACGTCCACATCCAGACCTCCACATTCAGACCTCCACATCCAGACGTCCACATCCAGACGTCCACATCCAGACGTCCGCATCCAGACCTCCGCATCCAGACCTCCGCATCCAGACCTCCACATCCAGACGTCCACATCCAGACCTCCACATCCAGACCTCCACATCCAGACCTCCACATCCAGACCTCCACATCCAGACCTCCACATCCAGACCTCCGCATCCAGACCTCCGCATCCAGACGTCCACATCCATACGCCCGCATCCAGACCTCCACATCCAGACCTCCGCATCCAGACCTCCGCATCCAGACCTCCACATCCAGACCTCCACATCCAGACCTCCACATCCAGACGTCCACATCCAGACCTCCACATCCAGACCTCCACATCCAGACCTCCACATCCAGACCTCCACATCCAGACCTCCACATCCAGACGTCCACATCCAGACCTCCACATCCAGACCTCCACATCCAGACGCCCACATCCAGACCTCCACATCCAGACCTCCACATCCAGACCTCCACATCCAGACCTCCACATCCAGACCTCCACATCCAGACCTCCACATCCAGACGTCCACATCCAGACCTCCACATCCAGACCTCCACATCCAGACGTCCACATCCAGACCTCCACATCCAGACCTCCACATCCAGACGTCCACATCCAGACCTCCACATCCAGACCTCCACATCCAGACCTCCACATCCAGACCTCCACATCCAGACCTCCACATCCAGACCTCCACATCCAGACCTCCACATCCAGACGCCCACATCCAGACCTCCACATCCAGACGCCCACATCCAGACGTCCACATCCAGACCTCCACATCCAGACCTCCACATCCAGACGTCCACAACCAGACCTCCACATCCAGACCTCCACATCCAGACCTCCACATCCAGACGCCCACAACCAGACCTCCACATCCAGACCTCCACATCCAGACCTCCACATCCAGACGTCCACATCCAGACGTCCACATCCAGACCTCCACATCCAGACCTCCACATCCAGACCTCCACATCCAGACCTCCACATCCAGACGTCCACATCCAGACGTCCACATCCAGACCTCCACATCCAGACGTCCACAACCAGACCTCCGCATCCATACGCCCACATCCAGACCTCCGCATCCAGACGTCCACATCCAGACGTCCACATCCAGACGTCCACATCCAGACCTCCACATCCAGACGTCCACATCCAGACGCCCACATCCAGACCTCCACATCCAGACGTCCACATCCAGACCTCCACATCCAGACGTCCACATCCAGACGCCCACATCCAGACGTCCACATCCAGACCTCCACATCCAGACGTCCACATCCAGACCTCCACATCCAGACGTCCACATCCAGACGTCCACATCCAGACCTCCACATCCAGACCTCCACATCCAGACGTCCACATCCAGACCTCCACATCCAGACCTCCACATCCAGACCTCCACATCCAGACGTCCACATCCAGACGTCCACATCCAGACCTCCACATCCAGACCTCCACATCCAGACGTCCACATCCAGACGTCCACATCCAGACGTCCACATCCAGACCTCCACATCCAGACCTCCACATCCAGACCTCCACATCCAGACCTCCACATCTACACGTCTGCATCCAGACGCCCGAATGCAGACATTCACAGACTTTTATTTGGATCTGCAGAATTTATTTACAGAAATCGTATCAACATTTTTCCCTCCGATTTATAGACGTTGCCCAAAATTTCCCGCCCGGCAGACTCACTCGTGCCGTTATGAGAATTTTTCTCAAGCGAAAAGTTATTTTCTTCATTTTTCTGAAAGAATTTGAACATATTTAAGATTCACACTTGATTTAGTTTTATTTTATGAATGAATGAAACTGCTGCTAGTTATTCATCCATTCATCTTCTGAGCTGTCGATCCCTCACGGGGTCACGAGGGTTGCTGGAACCTATCCTGGCTGATTCAAGGCGAGAGGCGGGGTACACCCTGAACAGGTCAGTCTGTAGCAGCACATTTTTTCCTAGGGTCAATTCCTGGAGTGGCTTAGTGGTCGATCGTTCACCCGCGGACCGGAAGTTAACCAGAAGTTCACAGGTTCGATTCCCACTGAGTTCATGTCTAGGGTCCTTGGAGAAGACACCTAACCCCCTGTTTCTCCCACCATTGGCGCTCTCGTGGCAGCCTGCCGCGGTGTAGGAATGCAGCATACAAATTTTCCCGTTTAGAGGTGGAAAGTATGTAAAAAAATTTTTTTTTAATTCTCAGCATCAAGCATCAAAACCAGAGAAAACCCACACACACACAGGTAGAACATGCAAACTACACACAGAAAGACCAGTGTTTAAATCCTCGTCCCACCCGGGACTCATTTCTCACTACTGGATAAATGTGTTTAAGTCAGTATTTTATTTTTAAACTTAGAAAATCCTCCATGTTTACGTCTAAAAACAATGAAGAACAGTTTTTCCTTTTTTTTTTTTTTTTTTTTCCTCTTTTTAAAGTTTTCAATGAAGAACTTGAAAGTTCGTTGAAACTAAAGTGATTTTTTTTCCATGAATGGATTTGGAGTTGATGTGAAATCTGCTGTAGGTTTAATTACATAGCAACATGGTCTGTCCCGCTGCCATGCCTGCTCACGGTGACTCATATGTTCTACTGGCTGTTTTTATCCTCCTCTTTAAAACCAGTTTCCACTTCCCTCCTGCCAGCTAGCAGCTCCACACCAGCTCACCCAGACGGTAGCAGAGCCTCCGTACACAGCCATGCTAAACACTTCCTCAAGATTTAAAACCACGGCTTGAAAAGTGGAAGAATTTAGCAAAAAAAAACTCAAGAGAAGAAGTTTTGTTCTGTTCCGTCGTCTTCTGCTCATTTGGCCGGGTCGCAGGGGCAAACTCCTTCCCCAAGTGGAGGAGTTTAAGTATCTCGGGGTCTTGTTCACGAGTGGAGGAAGGATGGAGCGGGAGATCGACAGGCGGATCGATGCGGCATCAGCAATAACTAGGACGCTGCATCGGTCCGTCGTGGTAAAGAGAGAGCTGAGCCGAAAAGCAAAGCTCTCGATTTACAAGTCGATCTACGTTCCTACCCTCACCATGGTAACCAGGATCTACGTTCCTACCCTCACCATGGTAACCAGGATCACGTTCCTACCCTCACCATGGTAACCAAGATCACGTTCCTACCCTCACCATGGTAACCACAATCTATGTTCCTACCCTCACCATGGTAACCAGGATCTATGTTCCTACCCTCACCATGGTAACCAGGATCTACGTTCCTACCCTCACCATGGTAACCACAATCTATGTTCCTACCCTCACCATGGTAACCAGGATCTATGTTCCAACCCTCACCATGGTAACCAGGATCTACGTTCCTACCCTCACCATGGTAACCACAATCTATGTTCCTACCCTCACCATGGTAACCAGGATCTATGTTCCTACCCTCACCATGGTAACCAGGATCTATGTTCCAACCCTCACCATGGTAACCAGGATCTACGTTCCTACCCTCACCATGGTAACCAGGATCTACGTTCCTACCCTCACCATGGTAACCAGGATCTACGTTCCTACCCTCACCATGGTAACCAGGATCTACGTTCCTACCCTCACCATGGTAACCAGGATCTACGTTCCTACCCTCACCATGGTAATCAGGATCTACGTTCCTACCCTCACCATGGTAACCAGGATCTACGTTCCTACCCTCACCATGGTAACCAGGATCTACATTCCTACCCTCACCATGGTAACCAGGATCTATGTTCCTACCCTCACACGTGCTTGCACATTTCCAAGGGAGGCTCAACAAGTCGAAAACTCGAGGTCGATTCCGCTGCGAGATTTGCCTGATCTCGCAGCGGGATCTATGTTCCTACCCTCACCATGGTAACCAGGATCTACGTTCCTACCCTCACCATGGTAACCAGGATCTACGTTCCTACCCTCACCATGGTAACCAGGATCTATGTTCCTACCCTCACAATGGTAACCAGGATTTATGTTCCTACCCTCACCATGGTAACCAGGATCTATGTTCCTACCCTCACAATGGTAACCAGGATTTATGTTCCTACCCTCACCATGGTAACCAGGATCTACGTTCCTACCCTCACCATGGTAACCAGGATCTATGTTCCTGGAGCGGCTCGACATCGAGCTCCTCCCGGATACCGGACGGGAGAGCTCGGGGATTTCTCCAACATGTCTTATTATTCGAAAACATTCATCTTTAACTTCTAAATTCATCCCTCTCCTTCAGCTCCCCACAATCCATCCCGGCTCCTCCATCCGAGCTCCTCCATGCTAGCTCCTCCATCCGAGCTCCTCCATCCGGCTCCTCCATCCGGCTCCTCCATCCCGGCTCCTCCATCCCGGCTCCTCCATCCTGGCTCCTCCATCCCCTCTTTTCCCTTCATAATTATTCCCTCTTTCCCCCCCTCTCGCTCTCGTTTTATCTTTCATAGCGTTCCAGCTTTTAACATCCACTCTCCCCGCCTCCATCGCTGCCCCGTGTCTCTCTGGTTTGATCCGGGCTTCCAGCTTCTGTCAGATCAGATCAGTCAGGTTCACACCTCCTCTTTTCCCTCCAACACAGCAGCCAGTGAGTGTTCGGACGGCTCTTTCCCTCCTTCTTCACTTGTCTTTAAAGAACCATTTTGCTCCGCTTTATGTTACAGAGAACCAGGTCAGTCACTGGAAGATACTAGAACTAATCTTTTCCATGATGTGCTCCACTTTTCTCATGTACAGTCCTACACTGACAGGTGTGTTTTCTAATTGTTTCTTCTCTGCTTTAAAAGCTTCATTTCACTGTCCTCAATCCACTTCAGATTCTGTCCACAAGCCTCCTTTTTCTCCACATCTGTCAGGAGTTCAGTGAAGTAGAGTCTAAACCAGGAGGGCAAACTTTTTGATTTGCGGGCCACATTGTGTTCTAACATTTGACCAGCGGGCGGGAACAGGATCAGATGGATGGCATGCTTTGGTAACCTCTAGATTAGACGATAGAATGACGCTAGATTTTAAACAAGCGTTAAATGTTACATCAAGAGCGTTTTATTTAAACTCTAGCGGCGCTAGGTTTAAAATCTAAACACTTGATGTAACATTTGGTTTGTTTTAACATCTAACACGCTTGTTTACGTGTGTGTATTGGCCCTGATTGCTTTCCATATCTGTGCACACTGATTATTTTGCGCATCATGGAGACACACATTTTAATGGGAGCAGTGTTGTTGTATTTTTGGCACCATCTAGTGGCGGAACATTAGAATTACAGGAAAATAAAACACTATCAAGGTTTATTTATTTAATTTTTTTACGTTCAGTGGCCCGGATTAAAATGTTTAACGGGCCGCATGTGGCCCACGGGCCGTAGTTTGCCCATGCATGGTCTAAACTCACCTGACTTAAATCAAGGAGTGCATTTACAATCTTTATCAGCTGTTGACGTCTTATGAAACATGAACGATGACCAGGTTATGATTTCTAAATGAGCGAATAATAATCTAAACTTTATTCATCCCTGTTACCGGTGGCAACAAACAGATTTCTTAGCAGGTTCTGTTTCGACCACACTCAGTAGAGTCAAAACATAAATTTAATCCAAGACAGATCTTCATAGGTACCATACCACACTCATCCTGGTTCAAAACTAACAAACTACAAACTACTAACAGTTAGCAACAGCTAGCTTCTGTTGTTCTTCAAAATAAACAACAACCGCTGTCAACTGTCAGCATCCATAATACAACAATCGTTGCTGTCATGGTAACAATCCCTCAACAGGAAAATTTCTGTGCTGCATTACACCGCAGCAGGCTGCCATGATGGCGCCAATGGTGGGAGAAACAGGGGTTAGGTGTCTTCCTCAAGGATCCTAGACGTGACGGTTAACGTCCGGTCCGAGGGCGAACGCTCTACCACTGAGCCATCGCCTCGGAATACTTACACACTCCGATATCTCGACAGAATGCTTCAAATCTACATCAAGGTTTTAACATGAGGAGCCTATTTTGAAAAACAAACTGGACGACGGAAAATATAAAGAATTACAGCAAAGAAAATGCAGCTGGTTAAAAAGCCCAGTTCGACAAGGCAAGGAGATGAATGTGTTAGACCTACCTGGAGAGGGCTCAGAAAAGAGACAAGACACAGAATATATAGACGGTACTGAGTAAGGATGGGAAATCTGACTAAAATCCATTCAGTGATTTGGACAAAAATAGCATTTAAAAGAATTTTGACCTGAGTTTTGTGGGTTTGACCTTAAGTGACATAAGCTTGAAATTCCAATCAGTTCATATATAGTTGGTACTGAGTAACTGTGGGCTGCTTTTGTGGGTTTTGTGCGCTTATGGTGAAAAAAAGCAGAAAAAACTTTTATTTGCGTCTCACCTTGATGACATCACCCTGCACCGTGTCCTCCATCTTGTTCGGCAGCCTGACCTGGAAGATTCGTCCGACCACGGCGGAGGAATCTGGGAACGCCGTGGGAGGGTCGTTCCGACGCGGGGGCTCCGGCGTCTCCTCCGTCGCTTCCTGAAAGTCCTGCAGAAGGGTGGAGCTCATGGACGCTTCCAGGTCTCCCCCAAACATGTCCCCCTCTATCAGCACCATCCCACCCAGCATGTCCATCTGAGGGTGGGCAGGGGGCGGGAACCAGCCCACCACACCCACCACCACCAGCAGCAGCCAGACTTTAGTCCTGGGGGGTGGGAGGTAATGTCCCGCACTCTGTTTCCTCCACATCCTGGACTCTTTCCCGTTCCGTCCGGCAGGTGGAAGGTGTGTTTTTGTGGGGAGGGGTCTTCAGTGGAGAAAGGAGAGGAGGGTTAATCCCTCTTTTTAAACCTCCCTCCCCTCTCCCACCCCGCCTTCACTCTCTTTTTGTTCTCCTTTTCTTTGTGTTGGTCCGGTTCGGGCGTCCCGCTGAGACCTGAGGAGAGAGACGGACATGAGTCAGAGTTTTTGGATGAAGGAATGAGGGGGGTGGGCATGCTATTGTCGGGGTGTCGTGGAGGGGGTTGACAGGGACGAGGGTCAACCTGAGTGTGTGGGGAGGGTTGAATCAGTGTTTGTTATTCAGTGAGGTAAAGTGGAACCTCTTTACTGGCAGTGGATCGGAGGTAATGGGGGAGGGAGCAGGAGGAGGGGGTTCAGCGGGTGTTATTCTTTTTGTTAAAGTTCCGGAAGCAGCGATGGCCGTCTCAGCAGGACGGAGTTTTTCTTTTATTTTTAACCAGCTCAGCGACTTCTTTAGACCCCCCCACCCAGGAAAACAGGGTTAGAGAAGACAGGGGGCACAGGGATGGAAAGGGGGGGTACACACTAACCCTGTGGATCAGTGCTGCGAGGTGTGGGGGTGAAAGCCCCCTGATGGCCGACTAATACAAAGAGGTTTTCACTCTTTTTGTGGAGTCACTTTTATTGACGGGCACAGCAGGCGGTATGACGGGGGTCCCTATTTAAACGAACTTATTATACCCACAAATACACACTAACACACACTCAGACGTTCACACACATTAATACCCATATTTACAGAAAGCTGAAATGAGTCTTCGGGCAAATCAAGTCCCTTGATGTTTTTAATCGTGCAAAATTTATAAGTGTTTATTTGTGAAAATTTTTTTTTATTATTTTGTAAATTAGCTTCCTCTGCAGGGTGGCCGGGCTCTCTCTCAGAGATCGGGTGAGGAGCTCTGCCATCTGGTAGGAGCTCGGTGTGGAGCCGCTCCTTCTCCAAGTCGAGAGGAGCCAGATGGGGTGGTTCTGGCATCTGGTCAGGATGCCCCCCGAGCGCCTCGCTGGTGGAGGTGTTTTGGGCATGTCCAACCAGGAGGAGACCAAGAAGCAGACCCTGGACCTGCTGGAGAACGACTCGGGATCCTCCTGGGTGAGCTGGAGGATACAGCTGGGGTGAGAGAGGCCTGGGCTTCCCGTTTGAGGCTGTTGCCCCTGCGACCCAACCCCGGAACAAGTGGAAGACGACGGAACAGAACGAACAATTAAACCAAACAAGTTCCTGTTGAGACGTGAACAAACCTCAGTGTTGAGAGGTCAGACTGTTTTTAAAGAATGAAAGACATCAAACGAACTGGAACCACTTTTAATAAATCCATATGAAGTCACTCTGGTCCCGTAAACAGTCGGATCTTTAAAACCATTTAAGTTTATCTCAGCGATGCAGCGCCCGGTCCTCAGGTTTCAGATATAAATAAAACGTCTCCTCTGCCCGGTGGCATGTGAAGCAGGACGAGCCGAGAAGGACAGGAGGCGTCGGTCAGCGGACACAATGTGAAGCCTGCTCTAAACATAGAACGCTGCACATGCATTTCAGATTTGGTGCTAACGACGGGACGACCGCCTGGTCTCCTCCCAGCCACTCAGACAACAGGGGGCTTCAAAACCAGGAACTGAAATGTTTCAGACCCACAGTCAAAGGGTCTGTTCAGACCCTGGCATGGTTCATGGTTTAGGGTACAGCATCAACAGCCAATGGGGATTTCCAAAAGCACCCCTCGACTTAAAATATGTGGGATAAATTTGCATAAATTCACATTTCAAAATGGGGAAAATAATTAAAGGTGTCAGAGTGCATGGACGCAACTCTGACACGGATGGCAAGAAGTGGGTACATAATCTCTCTATTCCACACCCAGCTGTGACCACGCCCATGCACAACACCTTGTAGTTGTGCATGAGTAATCCCAGGCGGCACTGGCTAATTTGAATATGACAGCATGATCCATATTTGGAGAAGCTAGTTTATGCAGCCGAGGATCTGACCGCCAGGGTCCCCGTTGTTGGCTCCCACCCATCTCCTCCTTCATCACTCTATGGCCCCTCCTATAAGTGGTGAGTCCACTGGAAGGGTGGCCCATGTTCGAGCCCAGCCGGGCCCCATGGGTAAAAGCCCAGCCACCAGGGGCTCGCTCTCTTGCCCCACCCTTGTGCCTAGCTTCAAGGGGGTGGAGGGGCGGCCCTGGTGACCTGTGTCCGGGCAACTTGGCCATACCTAGGATCTGTTTGCCTTGGGTGACCCTACACGGGGCATTAAGCCCCGGACAACATAGCTCCTAAGATCATTGGGGTACGCAAACCCCTCCACCAAGCAAAGATGGAGGTGCCAGTGGCGTGTTTGGGGCGGGATAGAGATCAAGCTGTGTATTGAGATCTAATTAAGACTTGATAATCTGTCCAGCGTACGTTCTGTCTGTCCATCCTCAGAAGGAACTTTTCTCAGGTTTCTTCTTTTATTTTCCACATAGAATTTTCCTCCCAGAGAACGAGGCTTTAAGGATCCTCGCTCCACTCATCCAACGGTACCAAAAATATAAACAAAATGACTTCTTTTATCAATTTTAGGTGGTGTCCAAAACCGTGGTGAGAGCGGCCATGCTGATTGGTCTAGAGACAGTGTGGTGAGAGCGGCCATGCTGATTGGTCTAGAGACAGTGTGGTGAGAGCGGCCATGCTGATTGGTCTAGAGACAGTGTGGTGAGAGC
Source organism: Neostethus bicornis (assembly GCA_902685375.1). NCBI lineage: Eukaryota > Metazoa > Chordata > Actinopteri > Atheriniformes > Phallostethidae > Neostethus > Neostethus bicornis. Next base: position 7,321,092 of record LR738541.1, read on the forward strand.
GGCCATGCTGATTGGTCTAGAGACAGTGTGGTGAGAGCGGCCATGCTGATTGGTCTAGAGACAGTGTGGTGAGAGCGGCCATGCTGATTGGTCTAGAGACAGTGTGGTGAGAGCGGCCATGCTGATTGGTCTAGAGACAGTGTGGTGAGAGCCTCCATGCTGATTGGTCTAGAGACAGTGTGGTGAGAGCGGCCATGCTGATTGGTCTAGAGACAGTGTGGTGAGAGCGGCCATGCTGATTGGTCTAGAGACAGTGTGGTGAGAGCGGCCATGCTGATTGGTCTAGAGACAGTGTGGTGAGAGCGGCCATGCTGATTGGTCTAGAGACAGTGTGGTGAGAGCGGCCATGCTGATTGGTCTAGAGACAGTGTGGTGAGAGCGGCCATGCTGATTGGTCTAGAGACAGTGTGGTGAGAGCGGCCATGATGGAAGAAACTGACTTGCTGTGGCGCCCCCTGAAGGGAAATGCTAAAAAAAAAAAAATTTTAGATTTTATTCTTAGCCAATGTGTGAATGTTTCTGTCGAACCTGCTGAACATTCCTCATCGCCACGGCAACCAGAAGTCCGGTGTTCCCACACACTCACTCAGACGTCTCACCAGCATCAGCAGTGCTCTCCTCCCCCTCGGCGTCCCCACCCCGACAGGCACAGCTGATGCCTCTATTATTGGCAGAGACGATGTTTTCCTAAACATGGAAGCCACCGACGCCATGGAGACACAAACATTCCAACTATCCGACCAGCGCCCACAAATCTGCTCCTCACTGAGGATAAAAAAAGAAGCTGCAGGTTGTTTTTCTTCAGAAAGACGCGTCGGATTCGTTCAGATGATTTCATTCTCTCACTTCATGACTGATTTTTGATGGAAGTGATACGTTCATTCAGTTTCTGTAGTGCCTACGAGCCGGATCGGAATTCACAATGCTGAACCCCATCACCATGCCAACCATCAAAACAAAACTTTACACACCCAAACCTTTTAATCTCACAGAGAACGTAATCTCGTAAGTGATCCTGTAAATGATCCTGTTCCTGACCTATCACCTCATAAAGATCCTAACCGGAGTTCTAAAAGTGGTTCTGAAAGAGAACCGGTCCAGAAGTTTACCAGGGAGGCACCTCTGGTGGGAGGTCAGACTGTTCTCAGTTTCAGACTCAGGTTTTTCAAGAGTCTCTTTCTGTCCCAAAAACTCTGATCCTGATTGGAACGACTCATCAGCATAAAATCATGGGGTGTCATTATCTGTGAAGCATCCTGATTGGTTCATTCATGGTGGGTGTTTGTTTTATTTTATGGGGGTTAATTTAATGCTTTTTAATTAATCTTGGCAACAATTAATAATAAAAAAGTGGTTTAACAGCAAGCATCTGTTACAGCTCTGTTCCACCAATCAGCTGTCCAGCTCCATCCCACCAAACTCAGCACCACCTACTCAACCAGCTGTTCAGAGGATGATGACCGGACACATGAATTTACCCAGAAGGAGATTAATACAGTATTCTGAATTAAAATACCTCCAAACAGCAGGCTGCGCGTCCTGATTGGCTGTCGGGTTTTCCTACAGCCAATCAGGGTATTGATTGGCTGCAGTCAATCTATACTGCAGCCAATTGATTGGCTTATTTTTATATTATACAATATCCGTCGTCTTTCGCTTATCCGGGGCCGGGTCGCTTGGGCAACGGCCTCAGACGGGAAGCCCAGGCTTCTCTCGACCCAGCTGCATCCTCTAGCTCAACTGGAAGGATCCCGAGTCGTTCCCCGGAAAAGCTGTGAGACATAGTCTCTCCAGCTGGTCTGGGGTCTGCCTCTTGGTCTCCTCCCGGTGGGACGTGCCCGAAACACCTCGCCAGCGAGGTGCTCGGGGAACCACCCCATCTGGCTCCTCTCGACCTGGAGGAGGAGCGGCTCGACACCGAGCTCCTCCCAGATCGCAGAGCTCCTCACCCGATCTCTGAGTGAGAGCCCAGCCACCCTGCAGAGGAAGCTAATTTTGGCTGCTTGTATCTGTGATATCATTCTTTCGGTCACCGCCCACAGCCGGTGGGTGACACGTGTTTTTTTTTTAAAAAATACATGTGTTTTAAACCGGTTCTGATGATGTCATTAAAAATATATAAACATTAGTCCAACATGATGCCCGTGGAGGGGGTCTGTGGTATTGTGGGATTTTAATGTGCATGTGGGGGGTTTCATGCACACGTTAAGGTCTCGTGCACGCCACCTCCAGCATGGAGATCCCGTCATTTGTCCAGCTGTAAGAACAGAAGCGGTCTGTGTCGGGCTGTCAGCGTGTAGGAGGAATCTTCTCTCTGAAAATCTGCATCAAATGAATTCCAATTAATCTGCATTTGGTTTTCTGTAATTATCTCAGAAGGAAGGAGAAGCCGAGCTGAGGAGTAAAACAGAAAGGTAATCAATCAGGAGGGAAACGCAGCGTCCTGCCCGCTAGCGACCAGCAAACACGCCATATGTATGAACAGAAGGCGGTCAGTCACGCCAACTTCAGCAGGCATCTTCAGAAAGAACAGAAAAAACAAGATGGAACTGAAGACCTGGAGCTGCTCTGGTTTTTTTAGGCTGTGCAGATTAAACAGAGTCAGTGTGGGACCGGAGACCCCCCGTCGTCCAGAGACCCCCCACCGTCCAGAGACCCCCCACCGTCCACTCTCAAACAGTAGGATGAACAAAGAAACCGAGCTGGTTTATGTCTCAAGAATCGATGATCTGAAAAACAGACACTTGGCGTGGAAATGAGGGGGTGTGGACGGCTAATCTAAAAAAATTTAAAAAAACCTGGTTGTAACAACGAACCAACCAAAAAAAACAGTGCCATGACCCTAAATTCTTAATCAGTTCATCTACAGCGGGTACAGAGTAAACGTGGGTAGTTTTATTACAATCAAAACAGAAAGTTGGTTCACAGAAGTTTAATCAAAGACACAAACAACCCGAGGTCTTCATGCCAACAGTCAGTCACCTCCTTATGGGGTTGGGGGCAGTGCCGGAGCCCATCTCGGCTGATTCAAGGCGAGGGGCAGGGTAAACCCCGAACAGGTCGCCAGTCTGTCGCGGGGCCACACACATACAACCATCCACACACAGACTCATTCCTAGGGGCAATTTGACACCGGCCAATCAACCTAGCATGCATGATTTCGGAGGGTGAGAGGAAACCGGAGTACCCGGAGGAAACCCACGCAAACACGGGGAGAACATACAAACTCCACACAGAAAGGACAGTGTTCCAAGCCTCGCCCCTACCCGGGACTTGAACCCACAGCCTTCTTGCTGTGAGGCCATTCTGCTCTCCTTCCAGCATTTCCCTTCAGGGGTCTCCACAGCAAGTCAGTTTCTTCCATCTAACCCTATCTGCTGCATCTTCTTCGGTCACACCAACTATCTTCATGTCTTCCTTCACTGTATCCATGAACCTCCTCTTTGGTCTTTCTCTAATCCTCTTTCCTGGTGGTTCCAAATCCAGCATCCTTCTTCTGATGTACTCTCTCTCTCTCCTCTGTACATGTCCAAACCATCTCAGTCTGACCTCTCTGACTTTAAAACCTCTAATATGTGCTGTTCCTCTGATCCTGTCCATCCTGGTCACTCCCAGAGAGATCCTCAGCATCTTCATCTCTGCTACAAACATCTCTGTTTCCTGTCTTTTCCTCAGTGACACTGTCTCTAGACCAATCAGCATAGCCGCTCTCACCACACTGTCTCTAGACCAATGAGCATGGCCGCTCTTACCACACTGTCTCTAGACCAATCAGCATGGCCGCTCTTACCACACTGTCTCTAGACCAATCAGCATGGCCGCTCTTACCACACTGTCTCAAGACCAATCAGCATGGCCGCTCTTACCACACTGTCTCTAGACCAATCAGCATGGCCGCTCTCACCACACTGTCTCTAGACCAATCAGCATGGCCGCTCTCACCACACTGTCTCTAGACCAATCAGCATGGCCGGTCTCACCACGGTTTTGTACACTTTCCCTCGAACTGTGTGTACGTCTGTGTGTTTTCTTTTCGTCCTACTTTCTAACCAATCAGACGGGACGGAGCTGGAGAGGAAAATTGATGACCTGCATCACTGGGGAGGGAGGAAGGAGATGCCCATCACACACACACACACACACACACACACACACACACACACACACACACACACACTCTGGATGTGAAGGGCACGTCGCAACTTTCTCCCTTAATAGTGACATTGCTGCTTGTTGCTGTATCCAGGTCACTGCGGAGTGTGTGTGTGTGTGTACACCTGCTCAGCTGACCCAGATCGTTCTTGTGTATCCCTGCGAGGTGTGTTTCACTGCAGCTAAATGGAGCCTGAAAATTCACCAGGGTGTTTTGGATGTGACCCGGGGTCTCTGGATCAGGTCTCTGCTGACTCAGCGGGACCCTGAGGCCCGTCGGGTGAAAACACACGTCATATTTACAGCAAACGAAGGAAAAAAAAACGGACGTTTCTGTGTCAGCGAGTCTAAAAAGAGTAAAACACCCACCCAACACCCACCTGAGGAAAATGAGTCATGAGTGGAAACCATCACTGAAATAGAAGCTGGTGGAAGTCTGGGAAGGGTCCCTCTCCTTCTCACAGTGTGTGTGTGTGTGTGTGTGTGTGTGTGTGAGGGGTGTATGTGGTCCTCCTTTACCCAGCTGTTGTTTTCAGTCACAAGAGAGACTGTACCCAGCTGGTTCACATGGGGCCAGCTGGCTGTCCACTTTACTGGTGGTCCCTCCAGGGTGGCACACACGCACGCACACACACACACACTCTGACAAGGCATACCTTATGCCTCCATCGTTCGGGGTGTTGGGGTTTTCACACCTTAAAAACTATATTCATCAGCAGAACGATTTGTTTCCAATACTTCTGCCCACAGTTCCACATCTGGAGGGTACAGGATGAGGATCAGCTTGAAGCCGAGTCCCTCTCAGACGTACTGATGTGTGACACGCTGACGAAACAGCAGATGAAATAAAAAATACCGTGTCTAAAAAACATGACTCAGAGAAAATTTAGTCAGGTCGTTCTACGATACTTAACGACATCTGAAAGAGCACGGTCCAGGTTTTAGGGTCTCTCCATGTGTGTGTGTGTGTGTGTAGTATGTCTTAGTCTCAGTTCAGAAATGTTTTGTTCTTATAAATCATGATCTCCAGCGTTGCTCGGTATCGATACCTATGATTCAGTACACATCTCGACATGTGATTAATATCGTATACTCTATTGATTCCCAATGGGGAAATTTATGTGCTGCATTACACCGCAGCAGGCTGCCAAGATGGCACCGATGGTGGTAGAAATGAGGGGTTAGGTGTCTTCTCCAACGAGCTAGACGTGAACTCAGTGGGAATCAAACCCGTGAACTTTCAGTTAACTTCCGGCCCGAGGGTGAACGCTTTACCACTGAGCCACTGCCTCCATTGCTCACGATATATCGTACATATCTAATCAACTGTATTTCAGAGTAAAATTAAATCCAAATAAAACATCATCAAAAGATACCGTAATTCCACGGCCTTAAGGCGCACCTAAAAGTCTCAAATTTTCTTCAAAATGAGCGGTGCGCCTTGTGTGTGAGAAAAGGCGGACCTAAAAGAAAACGCGGTGCCCGCGAGGCGGACCTGAAAGAAAACACATGAGAACTTTAAAGAGTGAAGTGTGAGCGGCGTGGGAGCGATGGATGACCGAAGGAGACCACAGTTTCACGAAGGGTGGAAGGCAGCGCCGGGCGAGTTACGCTACAGTTTGCCAATGGATTGTAGATGCTTGGACTAACGTGTCTGCTGGTACTGTTATCCCAGCTTTCTCAAAAGCTGGTATCCTTTCTGAGGAGCCGCACAGTACAGACAGTGACTTTGACAGCGAGGAGCGAAGTGGACCTGCTCTGAAACAGAGGATGAGGACTTTGATGGATTTGAATAAAGACTATTACCGGTAATGTGTTTGTTTAGTATCGTTACTACTTAAATAAAACACAACCAAACTCAGTTTTGCTCCCGATCTATTTTTTAATACACACATTTGCATGCTTGTGTGTGTGTTGTTGTAAGGCGGTGTGTGACTGAGACTGCGCCTTTTCGTACGGTGCACCTAATGGACGTGAAATTACAGTACTTAAATTTAAGCTAAAATCTGATAACGGGGTTAAATTCACAATAACTTTACAATTTTATTATAAAAACTTTGGCTTCTTTAAAAAACTTTGTTTCAGGTTTTTCTTGACTTTTGACTGAATCATGGCTGCTTTTTTTTAAATCTACATTCCGATCACATGCAGCGTTCGTCGGCCAGTGTTGCAGCGATCGATACTTTGGGAGTTTATATTCTTAATCTTTGAATATTTCAGCATCAATTTTTATCGATGATTTGATATTTTTGACAAAACTAAGCTCCTGGTTTGGACGCTATGAGAAATTTTCAAACTCGTCATGTTCCTAAAGTGGAATATTTTTCCTTGTAAACGATGTCCTGGTTCCGGTTGAACCAATAAAGAAGCTGAGTTTGATGTTTATCTTGGAAAAACAGATGATTTCATTAGATCTTCATCAACAAAACAACACGAGGAATTCAAGAAAACCAGCATCAGGAGGAAAAATAATGAGTAGGTGGACGTTTCCGACCAACAGATGTGAACCTGCTCCGTAAAACAAGACTTCCCGCCAAGCCAAGGAAGTCCGCAAACATCGTCGTGGTAACCGGATCCATCCTCGGACGTTTACTCATGCCGCAGGGTGTTTACGAACCCGTCCATGAACAGGTGGATCCACATTGGGAGCCGTTGTTCCAGCTTCCACAACGAGGAGCGTCTGTTATCTCCACAAACAGGAAGGGGTGCGGATATTAAAAACTATCTCCCCCCGTGTTGTTTCTGACCTTAGCAGGTCCAGAGCCTGTGTTTACCGTCCGGTTTCCGCCCCCGAGGCCTCGCAGCGGTGAGAGGAATGAATAAAACCGGGTAATGAAAGCAGCGAGGGGGGATCGTGGGAATCACGTCCACTTTGATTAGTTTAGAGGAGCATCAGCGCTCCGCCCGTCCGGGGGTCTCAGTAGGCTAATTATAGCTGCGCTACTGCTGCAAAAAAATCAAGCATTAAAGAAAGAAAACGAAGAAACGAGCAGAACGTATGATTACAGTAAGAGAACCGTGATGGACCAAATTATTAAACATCTAGAACCATCTCACACGAAGGGAATATGTTAACGATTCATCCAGATTTTATAAGAAATAAAATGTTTTTAATCCAAAATAAACTTTCTGAAAGTTTTCCTTTTTATGAGGGTAGGAACGTAGATCCTGGTTACCATGGTGAGGGTAGGAAGGTAGATCCTGGTTACCATGGTGAGGGTAGGAACGTAGATCCTGGTTACCATGGTGAGGGTAGGAAGGTAGATCCTGGTTACCATGGTGAGGGTAGGAACGTAGATCCTGGTTACCATGGTGAGGGTAGGAACGTAGATCCTGGTTACCATGGTGAGGGTAGGAACGTAGATCCTGGTTACCATGGTGAGAGTAGGAAGGTAGATCCTGGTTACCATGGTGAGGGTAGGAAGGTAGATCCTGGTTACCATGGTGAGGGTAGGAAGGTAGATCCTGGTTACCATGGTGAGGGTAGGTACGAAGATCCTGGTTACCATGGTGAGGGTAGGAACGTAGATCCTGGTTACCATGGTGAGCGTAGGAACGTAGATCCTGGTTACCATGGTGAGGGTAGGAAGGTAGATCCTGGTTACCACGGTGAGGGTAGGAACGTAGATCCTGGTTACCATGGTGAGGGTAGAAACGTAGATCTTGGTGACCACGGTGAGGGTAGAAACGTAGATCCTGGTGACCATGGTGAGGGTAGGAACGTAGATCCTGGTTACCATGGTGAGGGTAGGAAAGTAGATCCTGGTTACCATGGTGAGGGTAGAAACGTAGATCTTGGTGACCACGGTGAGGGTAGAAACGTAGATCCTGGTGACCATGGTGAGGGTAGGAACGTAGATCCTGGTTACCATGGTGAGGGTAGGAACGTAGATCCTGGTTACCATGGTGAGGGTAGGAACGAAGATCCTGGTTACCATGGTGAGGGTAGGAACGTAGATCCTGGTTACTATGGTGAGGGTAGGAACGTAGATCCTGGTTACCATGATGAGGGTAGGAAGGTAGATCCTGGTTACCATGGTGAGGGTAGGAAGGTAGATCCTGGTTACCATGGTGAGGGTAGGAACGTAGATCCTGGTTACCATGGTGAGGGTAGGAACGTAGATCCTGGTTACCATAGTGAGGGTAGGAACGTAGATCCTGGTTACCATGGTGAGGGTAGGAACGTAGATCCTGGTTACCATAGTGAGGGTAGGAACGTAGATCCTGGTTACCATGGTGAGGGTAGGAAGGTAGATCCTGGTTACCATGGTGAGGGTAGGAACGTAGATCCTGGTTACCATGGTGACGGTAGGAACGTAGATCCTGGTTACCATGGTGAGGGTAGGAAGGTAGATCCTGGTTACCATGGTGAGGGTAGGAACGTAGATCCTGGTTACCATGGTGAGGGTAGGAAAGTAGATCCTGGTTACCAGGTGTGTACCCTTCTGCAACTGACGCTTGTTTAGTTTTAGAATAGAAGAACAAATCAATTGAAAAGTACTGGATTAAAGTAAGTAAAGGTATTTGTACTCGGTATCAGTGAGTACTCCTCCTGGATGAAGTAACTCCAGTAACACACTGATTAACTGTGTGAATCCTTTCTAAAGACACAGACAATTTCGTGATGATTTAAAAGTTTGGGTCCATTATCAAACGTCTGTCGTAAAACCAGAGGACAGAACGTCTTTATTACTCAAACCAAAACAAAAGAAACTCCCAGCATAACACAGCCACCAGTTTCACTGGGTTACCACAACAACGCTTCACCTCCCACCGTCTCCATGCAGAGACGCTCTCTGATGCTAATAAGGGTGTTAAAAGGTGGAACAGAGACATGGCGAGCAGAGAGGACGAGTCTGAGGAGTAAGAGATGGAAGCTATCCACGACGGCATCTCCCTCCAGGGGTTTTCTTCCATCTAACCCTATCTCCTGCATCCTCTTCAGTCACACCAACTATCTTCATGTCTTCCTTCACTGTATCCATGAACCTCCTCTTTGGTCTTCCTCTAGTCCTCTTTCCTGGTGGTTCCAAACCCAGCATCCTTCTTCTGATGTACTCTCTCTCTCTCCTCTGCACATGTCCAAACCATCTCAGTCTGACCTCTCTGACTTTAAAACCTCTAACATGTGCTGTTCCTCTGATCCTGTCCATCCTGGTCACTCCCAGACAGATCCTCAGCATCTTCATCTCTGCTACAAACATCTCTGTTTCCTGTCTTTTCCTCAGTGACACTGTCTCTAGACCAATCAGCATGGCCGCTCTCACCACACTGTCTCTAGACCAATCAGCACGGCCGCTCTCACCACACTGTCTCTAGACCAATCAGCATGGCCGCTCTCACCACACTGTCTCTAGACCAATCAGCATGGCCGCTCTCACCACACTGTCTCTAGACCAATCAGCATGGCCGCTCTCACCACGGTTTTCTACACTTTTCCTTTCATTTTATCTGAAACTCTTCTGTCACACATCACACCTGATACTTTCCTCCACCCGTTCCAGCCTGCCTGCACATGCTTCTTCACCTCTTTTCCACACTCTCCATTGCTCTGTACTGTTGATCCTAGATACTTAAAATCTTCCACCTTCTTTCTCTCTTCTCCCTGTAACCTCACTTTTCCATTTGATCCCTCTCTTAAACCGTTCACTGTCTGTAGGTCAGCATTCAAACATCTCGTTCCCTCACTACGTATCACGATGTCATCTGTGAACATATTCCTCCCTGCGGGGTGAAAGCAGGAAGAGAAAAACCAGGGAGACGTGTCCCCGTTTGGCTGATCTTACTGCAGGAAGATCCAAAGCGTTTAACGACCTCCCGCTGACCGCCGGTTAGCACCGCTGCTCCACATCACACACCATCCTGGAGATTCTGATAGAGGGGGTCACACACAGATCCCCAAATATCAAAGAGGAATGAACAAACACCACCTCTCCCTGGTGGAAGGCCAGATGGAGGACAAACAGTCCACGTCAAACTGGAGACGGGCTAACAGGTAGATAGACGGTGACGTGTGGGGAGGTTCAGGGCAGGTGAGGCACTGATTCCTCAAGAGTAAGAACTAAAAAAAACAGCTTATTGTGACAAATGATGTTTCAGAAAGGTTCTTTGTGGTTTGAATCAGATCTCTGAGCTCTAACGTCGGTCTTCCAGCTTCTGTTTAGACTCCAGTTTTTAAAAATGTCTGTCTAAACGTGACGGATCAGGTAGATCATAAAATATACAGTTTTGTTCTACTGTCTTTAGCTTGGCGCCTACTTTGGATTGGCTCTTTCGGTACCTTCCAGCGTTCGTACGCCCCCTTGAGTCGAGGTAGAGTACTGTCTGACATTAACCAGACTGTATATTATGGTGTTCAAGCAAACCAGTTTGTATTTGGAACGTGAAGTGACGCGGGACGCCCTGACCTTCTATTGGAAAAACTCAATTTCTGCAATTTTTACTCAAAAAAATATAAGAAATGTGTCGTTAGATTTGTTTTAATGACGGGCATCGTCTCACCTGCCTCCCTTTCTAGAGACATGTTACACTCAGGCCATCCATGCGTCTGTAACACGTTAATTTAAACACAGTATCTTCAAAATTATTGAAGGAATTTGAATGAAAATATCTGAAGTGTTCTCTCTTTACCACAACGGACCGATACAGCGTCCTAGTTATTGCTGATGCCGCACCGATCCGCCTGTCGATCTTCCCGCTCCATACTTCCCCCACTCGTGAACAAGACCCCTAGGTAAGAGCTGAGCTGAAAAGCAAAGCTCTCAATTTACAAGTCGATCTACGTTCCTACCCTCACCATGGTAACCAGGATCTACGTTCCTACCCTCACCATGGTAACCAGGATCTACGATCCTACCCTCACCATGGTAACCAGGATCTACGTTCCTACCCTCACCATGGTAACCACGATCTACGTTCCTACCCTCACCATGGTAACCAGCTGTGGGTGGTGACCGAAAGAATGAGATCGTGGGTACAAGCGACCAAAATGAGCTTCCTCCGCAGGGTGGCTGGGCTCTCACTCAGAGATCAGGTGAGCAGCTCTACCATCCGGGAGGAGCTCGGTGTCGAGCCGCTCCTCCTCCAGGTCGAGAGGAGCCAGATCGGGGGGTTTCGGGCATCTGGTCAGGATGCCCCCCGAGCGCCTCGCAGGCTAGGTGTTTCGGGCACGTCCCACCGGGAGGAGACCAAGAGGCAGACCCCGGACCCGCTGGAGAGACTATGTCTCACAGCTGGCCGGGGAACGACGTGGGATCCTTACAGGTGAGCTGGAGGATGCAGCCGGGGAGAGAGAGGCCTGGGCTGCCCGTTTGAGGCTGTTGCCCCCGCGACCCGACCCCGGAACAAGCGGAAGATGACGGAACGGAATATCTGAAGTCTTTTAATTTTTATGGTCATGTAATTAAAGGACCAGGTCATATAATTTATTGGCACAGTGTTCAACGTCATGAAGACGATTTACTTTTGCTGGTTTTGTTGATGGACTCAAAAAGAGTCAAAAAGTTTCGGCTAAATATCCCACTTTACAAAAGACATCATTACATCCAAAACACACGTAAACTAGAATCAGTCAGTCACCTCCTTAGTCTGTCCCTTACCGGGTTGGGGGGGTGCCGGAACCCATCCCGGCTAATTCAAGGCGAGGGGCCAGGCACACCCCGAACAGGTCGCCAGTCTGTCGCTGGGCCACACACATACAACCATCCACAAACACATTCCTAGGCACCAGCCAATCAACCTAGCATGCATGTCTTTGGAGGGTGGGAGGAAACCCACGCAAACACAGGGAGAACATGCAAACTCCACACAGAAAGGACAGTGTTCCAAGCCTCGTCCCCACCCAGGACTCGAACCCATGACCTTCTTGCTGTGAGGCCTCTGTGCTACCCACTGCGCCACCGTGCTGACCCTCTTTTTAAGTGGATTTTGAGGATTTAATGTAAGAAAACGTTCATGTTTGTTCATAAAACACATGGAAATTAAGTGACCTACCATGTCCATGAAAATCATACACACACACACACACACACACACACACACACACCAAGCTAGTGTTTGGCTGTGAGATTTAACATGTCCGCCTTCGTTTCCTCCTCCACCTGCTGTTTGTCTCCCACAGAGGCTCAAACCCCCATCTCACCTCCCCCCCTGCCCCGGAGCCCTGTGGTGTGATGTTTGCACAAGTCAGCACACACACACACACACACACACACACACACAGGGAGCAAAATCTTTAGTAGTCCCACAGTAAACCAGCCATGTTGCTGCTGCTTAGTGATTTCACTCAGTTTCATTTTACTACAGCAACTAGGTAAGGAACTGCATGATTACAGCGATCAGAAAACGTCCTACCCAATCAGAAAGCAGAGATGACGATGTGACATGAACGCAACCATCTGTCCGCTATGTTTGTAGTTCTGTAGATCCACCATGCTATACGGTCCGTCCTCCATGTTTGTAGTTCTATAGATCCACCATGCTATACGGTCCGTCCTCCATGTTTGTAGTTCTTTAGATCAACCATGCTATACGGTCCGTCCTCCATGTTTGTAGTTCTATAGATCCACCATGCTATACGGTCCGTCCTCCATGTTTGTAGTTCTTTAGATCAACCATGCTATACGGTCCGTCCTCCATGTTTGTAGTTCTGTAGATCAACCATGCTATACGGTCCGTCCTCCATGTTTGTAGTTCTGTAGATCCACCATGCTATACGGTCCGTCCTCCATGTTTGTAGTTCTACAGATCCACCATGCTATACGGTCCGTCCTCCATGTTTGTAGTTCTGTCGATCAACCATGCTATACGGTCCGTCCTCCATGTTTGTAGTTCTGTAGATCAACCATGCTGTACGAACCGTGTCGGTAAGGATTCTCCAAAATTTAAAGACTTTGTTTAGAAAGTTTACATCACGTTAGGTTTCGACTGGAAGGGAACAACTGGTTGAAAAACGCCCCGCCCATTGTGGAGCAAGTGAACCCCAAAATCTCATCCCCAGCAGGATAACCACATCTTTCTCCTAAATAAAAATCTTTAAAACAGTCTTTGCTCTGGTGATAAATTTTGGATAATACAGACCGAATAGCGTGGACGTCCTCCATGTTTACCTAAAAACAAATCCGATTGGACGTCATAATGTCATCTCTGTTCGCTGATTGGCCGTCAGTATTTAGGGGGCTTGTAATATAACCTTATATATGAAACACCTGAGCTCGTAGTGAGTGGAATTCAATCGAATGCTGGCACTAGAAGGCACCAGTCTGGCTGGTAAACTAGGTTTGATCTTCAAGACTTTAAGTTTGATCTTCTAGACCAGGGGTGGGCAAACATTTGGCAAAGGGTCTGGATCAGGATCAGATGGATGGCATGCTTTGGTAACCTCTAGATTAGACTGATAGAATGACACTAGATTTTAAACAAGCACTAAATGTTACATCAAGAGTGTTAAATTTAAAATCTAGCGGCGCTAGGTTTGTTTACGTGTATTTCAGAGTTGGAAACATCGGAATTGCAGGGAAATAAAATTAAAAAGGTTTATAGATTTAATTTTTCAAGTTTGGCAGAAAGAATGAGATCGCGGGTACAAGCGGCCGAAATAGGCTTCCTCCTCAGTGTGGCTGGGCTCTCACTCAGAGATCGGATGAGGAGCTCTGCCATCCGGGAGGAGCTTGGTGTCGAGCCGCTCCTCCTTCAGGTTGAGAGGAGCCAGATGGGGTGGTTCAAGCATCTGGTCAGGATGCCCCCCGAGCGCCTCGCGGGCGAGGTGTTTCGGGCACGTCCCACCGGGAGGAGACCAAGGGGCAAACCCCGGACCTGCTGGAGAGACTATGTCTCACGGCTGGCTGGGGAACGACTTGGGATCCTTCCAGGTGAGCTGGAGGATGCAGCCGGCGAGAGAGAGGCCTGGGCTGCCCGTTTGAGGCTGTTGCCCCAGCGACCCTGGAACATGATGGAACGGAAAGTTTGGCAGGCCGGATTAAACTGTTTAACGGGCCGCATGTGGCCCGCGGGCCGTAGTTTGCCAATCCCTGTTCTGGACACACATGAGGTCATACTTAAAAAACAACAGAAAATATAAGATGATTTATTGAAGTTTGTGGGCAAAATAAAAATAAATTACTACAGCAAACAATTTCTGCTTGGTATATGGGTGTAGCTGAGAACAAAATACATGGCCATGACCAACCTGGGGTTCAACTTGTAACAGAAAAATACATAAAGTATGTTTTTAATATGAAAAAAGAAAGATTCAAACGTCCTAAAAGACTTTCCATCAGACCCTTAATGTTCCAGATAAGAGTGAGAGCGTCCACAAGCAGCCCCTTAATGGACACAGCGATGTGTTAAATCACACACACACACCCCTCGGGCATGGCAGACAGGTCGCCATGGTTACGTGGCACGGTTACGGCTCCATGCTCCAGTTCGGTTGTTTTTTTGTGGTGAAACTTGGATTCCTTCACGGACGGCCGAGCAACACGCCTCCTCATGCGGTGACTTAGCAACACTTCAAAGAGAGGAAACACACACACACACACACACACACACACACGAGGGCTGAATGATCTGCACGTTGCATGAGCATAATGTTTGTTTAGCACGGTTTCAAGCTCGTGTTTTAATGAAAATTTTTGTTTTCGGCTTTGAAATAATCTAAGATTAAAAAAAAAACTTGGAAAATAAAACTTATGCATTTTTTTGTTAAAAACAAAGACAGATTTTTTCAGATTAAAACTCTGAACTGCACCAGTCAGTCCAGTTTAAACGCTGCCCTGCCATAGAGGTGAAATTCTTTCATGGTTGACACGACAACCGTTTGGCTTCATGTCCAGAAGACTAACCAGCCACAACGAGCCGGCTAATAAAACCAGTCCTAGATAAGTAGTTAATGTCCCAGAACTAATTACTGCACCGCCGGCCCAATCACCACCAACACACGTGTGTATGCCACACACACACACACACAGCTGGGACGGTCTGCTTCTAACGGGCCGGAGTCAGACACGTGAAAGTTTGGAGGTTTTATTTAGAAACCGTGCGTCCACCACCCGTCACGTAAACGAGGAACGGCCTTGTTTTTTGATGAAGATTTTTGTCGAGCTCATTTTCTAAAATGTGTGTTTTAAACGTTCATCAGATTAAATCTGTGACGACAAACGAAGGCTGTGACTCGTTTGTTATGAAAAGAAACAGAAAGTCAAGTTTGGGAATCTTGTCAAAATAAATGCTGAAAGTCTAAACATGGAGTATCTTTAATCAACCAATCAAACTGTAGTTATGATCCTTATATTTATTTTAAAGGCGTCTGATTGGCTGGTGTTTGAATCACAATAAAGTCTCTTCATTTCCTCTTTGAACCTGATTGGTGGAGATCAAAGGGTCTTTTTTTGGCTAAAATCTAAGGGTGGAGCAGTTTGGAATCATACGCAAATGTAGAAGCCCCCTACCCTCACCATGGTAACCGAATCTACGTTCCTACCCTCATCATGGTAACCAGGATCTACGTTCCTACCCTCACCATGGTAACCAGGATCTACGTTCCTACCCTCACCATGGTAACCAGGATATACGTTCCTACACTCACCATGGTAACCAGGATATACGTTCCTACCCTCACCATGGTAACCAGGATCTACGTTCCTACCCTCACCATGGTAACCAGGATCTACGTTCCTACCCTCACCATGGTAACCAGGATCTACGTTCCTACCCTCACCATGGTAACCAGGATCTATGTTCCTACACTCACCATGGTAACCAGGATCTACGTTCCTACCCTCACCATGGTAACCAGGATCTACGTTCCTACACTCACCATGGTAACCAGGATCTACGTTCCTACCCTCACCATGGTAACCAGGATCTACGTTCCTACCCTCACCATGGTAACCAGGATCTACCTTCCTACCCTCACCATGTTAACCAGGATCTACGTTCCTACCCTCACCATGGTAACCAGGATCTATGTTCCTACCCTCACCATGGTAACCAGGATCTACATTCCTACCCTCACCATGGTAACCAGGATCTACATTCCTACCCTCACCATGGTAACCAGGATCTACATTCCTACCCGCACCATGGTAACCAGATGTGGGTGGTGACCAAAAGAATGAGATCATAGATTCAAGCTACCGAAATGAGCTTCCTCTGCAGGGTGGCTGGGCTCTCACTCAGAAATCAGGTGAGGAGTTCTGCCATCCGGGAGGAGCTCGGTGTCGAGCTGCTTCTCCCCCAGGTTGAAAGGAGCCAGTTGGGGTGGTTCGGGCATCTGGTCAGGATGCCTCCCAAGCGCCTTTGTGGTGAGGTGTTTTGGGCACGTCCCACCTGGAGGAGACCAAGGGGCAGACCCTGGACCCGCTGGAGAGACTATGTCTCACAGCTGGCCGGGGAACGACTTGGGATCCTTCCAGGTGAGCTGGAGGATGCAGCCGGGGAGAGAGAGGCCTGGGCTGCCCGTTTGAGGCTGTTGTTCCTCGACCCGACCCCGGAAAAAGCGGAAGATGACGGAACGGAAAGTATTTGGTTCTCTGAAATCTGTAGTGACCGTAAATTAAACGTTAATAATCATTGAAACTAAAATCATTATTAAATTTGACAGAAACAGAATCATTTTGGCATCTAAAAGATTTTTATGTCACTTTTTAAGAATATGAACTGTTTTTAAGGATGTAATATTTTTAATAACAGCTCGTTATAAAATTATGTGGAGCTCAGATTTAATTTATTTCTTATTCCCTAAAAGGGTCATGGGGTGCTGAAGCTTATCCCGGTTGATTCAAGGCGAGAGGCAGGGTACACCCGAACAGGTGGTCAGTCTATCGCGGGGCCACACACACACTTATTCCTAGGGGCATTTATGTAGCAGCCAATCAACTTAGGATGCATGTTTTTGGAGGGTGGGAGGAAACCGGAGTACCCGGAGGAAACCCACGGATACACAAGGAGAACATGCAAACTCTACACAGAAAGACCAGTGTTCCAAGTCTCATCCCCACCTGGGATTCAAACCCTGACCTACTTGCTGTAAGGCCACCGTTCTGCCAGAGTTTATATTTTAAATCAATAAAAAGATTCATAAACTATTTTAACTGTTATTATATTTACAAAAAAATTATCAAAATTTAATGTTTGCATGACATTTTTTTTTTAAATTCAAATTAAACAAAATACATTCAAGAAAAAAATTATGTGTTTTACTGCAGTTTAAAAAAATACCAGGAATGACTTAAAATTAAAGTGTATTTTATGTGTTTATTTAAAAATTTAAATCCAAAAAAAACTTTGAACTCAGCAGAAAAAATGTTTAAAAACAGCCTGAAAATGAAAAAAAATTCAGAGTTAATGATTCTGAGGTGGGGGCGGCACGGTGGCCTCACAGCAAGTAGGTCATGGGTTCGAGTCCCGGGTGGGGACGAGGCTTGGAACACTGTCCTTTCTGTGTGGAGTTTGCATGTTCTCCCTGTGTTTGCGTGGGTTTCCTCCTACCCTCCAAAAACATGCATGTTAGGTTGATTGGCTGGTGCCAAGCTGCCCGTTGGACTGAGTGTGTGTGTGTGTGTGTGTGTGGCCCCGCGACAGACTGGCAACCTGTTCGGGGTGTACCCTGCCCTTCACCTTGAATCAGCCGGGATGGGCTCCGGCATCCCCCGCGATCTCAAGAGGGATAGACGGATAAGAAGGTGTGAGTTTAGATCATAAACAAGAGGCCAAACAGTGAGCCTTGTGGAACACCGTGATTAATTATGCGTATAATTAACAGACGTTAATTCCTCGTTAACAATTTTTAAGCAGATTTTTTAAAACATGGATGTGATCTGAAACTAAATGAAAAAAAATTAGGAATAAATCCTGCTGTAAAATCATTTTAAATAATCTTTGTAATCTGATTACATCAGAAGCTCGGTTTAGGTGGAATCCTGGAAGTCCTGGAACTGGTGTGTTTATGTCAGCGTACACTACATTGCCATGGTAACAAGGACACGGGGGCTTCTTGCTATTTTTAGCAGCGATAAGGAGGTCGACCATCGGATGCTTCAGTCGGGATAAACGTGAAAAAAAAAAAACCCAGAATGGAGGTGATCGTCATCATGAGGAAGTTTAAAACCCGAAACGATGGAAACCAGACCCCTGGTCTAAGTTTAGAAGCAGCCATCTTGGAGGTGAATCAAAAATAAACTGATAAAAAGACCAAAATCCTGTGATTATTTGATTTTTTCCACTAAAAATAAAGATTTGTCTTAAATTAGATCGACTTTTTTTAAAAAAAAAATCATCCTCAGTGTTTTAAAAACGAAGTTTAATTTAACAGAAAACAGAAAAATCAATCAGAAGATTTTAAGATCTTTGTTTGAATAAATAAAATCACTAATTAAAGCTTCATTAATTAGCCAACGAGGTTTTTTTAAGGAGTAAAAATAAGTTGGAATCGACATACTGCCAGCTATGATGATGATTTGCGGATGATGTGGTTCTGTTGGCGAGACCATGGTCCTCGCCCGGAAAAGGGTGGAATGCCCCCTGCGGGTCAGGGACAGGGTCCTGCCCAAAGTGGAGGAGTTTAAGTATCTCGGGGTCTTGTTCACGAGTGGGGGAAAGATGGAGCGGGAGATCGACAGGCGGATCGGTGCGGCATCAGCAATAACTAGGACGCTGCATCGGTCCGTCGTGGTAAAGAGAAAGCTGAGTCGAAAAGTAAAGCTCTTGATTTACAAGTCGATCTATGTTCCTACCCTCACCATGGTAACCAGGATCTATGTTCCTACCCTCACCATGGTAACCAGGATCTACGTTCCTACCCTCACCATGGTAACCAGGATCTATGTTCCTACCCTCACCATGGTAACCAGGATTTATGTTCCTACCCTCACCATGGTAACCAGGATCTATGTTCCTACCCTCACCATGGTAACCAGGATCTATGTTCCTACCCTCACCATGGTAACCAGGATTTATGTTCCTACCCTCACCATGGTAACCAGGATCTACGTTCCTACCCTCACCATGGTAACCAGGATCTATGTTCCTACCCTCACCATGGTAGCCAGGATTTATGTTCCTACCCTCACCATGGTAACCAGGATCTACGTTCCTACCCTCACCATGGTAACCAGGATCTACATTCCTAGCCTCACCATGGTAACCAGGATTTATGTTCCTACCCTCACCATGGTAACCAGGATCTACGTTCCTACCCTCACCATGGTAACCAGGATCTATGTTCCTACCCTCACCATGGTAACCAGGATCTACGTTCCTACCCTCACCATGGTAACCAGGATCTACGTTCCTACCCTCACCATGGTAACCAGGATCTATGTTCCTACCCTCACCATGGTAACCAGGATCTACATTCCTACCCTCACCATGGTAACCAGGATCTACGTTCCTACCCTCACCGTGGTCACCAGCTGTGGGTGGTGAACGAAAGAATGAGATCGCGGGTACAAGCGGCCGAAATGAGCTCCCTCCGCAGGGTGGCTGGGCTCTCACTCAGAAATCAGGTGAAGAGCTCTGCCATTCGGGAGGAGCTCGGTGTCGAGCCGCTCCTCCTCCAGGTCGAGAGGAGCCAGATGGGGTGGTTCAGGCATCTGGTCAGGATGCCCCCCGAGCGCCTCGCAGGCTAGGTGTTTTGGGCACGTCCCACTAGGAGGAGACCAAGAGGCAGACCCCGGACCCGCTGGAGAGACTATGTCTCACGGCTGGCCGGGGAACGACTTGGGATCCTTCCAGGTGAGCTGGAGGATGCAGCCGGGGAGAGAAGCCTGGGCTTCCCGTCTGAGGCTGTTACCCCTGGAACAAGCGGAAGATGACGGGACGGAAAAATAAGTTTACATCTTGTTTTATATTTTAAAAAAATAAACTGTCAAAAACAGTCATATAATTGTAACCATTTTAAGCCTCATTTGATGACCAGTTTGAAGCAGTCAAATCTTTATGGTTTTAAATTTTATAAGAACGACCTGGTCACAGGAGGCGTTGGTCTAGTGGTAGAGTAACCAGCTTTCGACCGGGGGAATCTGGTTCGATTCCCACTGAGCCCATGATGTCCCTTCGACCACCAGAGAGGCAACTTTAAAATAAAACAAAACAAAAAAAGTTTAAGAACAAAAAAAAAAAAAAAAAGACGACCGTGGTGGGTGTCAGCTTTGGTCGCATGAGATGAAATCCAATCAGTTCACCTATACTTGGTACTGAGTAACTATTTCCATTGTATACCCTTATTCACATTCTGTGGGAAAATAAATGATAATCATGTTTATTTTATACGTCCGTGTAGTCCCACATTCATCCAGCAGTGATCCATTGTAGAAAAAGTTTCAAAAAAGTCTTCTGGACAGTTTAATTCTTGATTGAGACGTTTCGACTTCCATCCGGAAATAATTTTCAATCTGAATGAAATGGACTGAAAACTGGATCCATTTATACTAACCTGAGTAAAAGGTAAAAAAAATAGTAAGAAGGGCTCGACCAATGAGCCTGTGTAGCATTCGTTAGCAGGAATTTCTATTCACTAGGCTTTTAGCAATTTTATAATAGGTTCGTTTACTGGTCTGTGGTTACATTAGGAGCCATTCACGGCCATCATAGGTAACACAGGCTCATTGGTCGAGCCCTTCTTACTATTTTTTTTACCTTTTACTCAGGTTAGTATAAATAGATCCAGTTTTCAGTCCATTTCATTCAAATTGAAAATGATTTCCGGATGGAAGTCGAAACGTCTCGATCAAGAATTAAACTGTCCAGAAGACTTTTTTGAAACTTTTTCTACTATGTTTATTTTATCTCATTTTTTTAACCGTCCATCCATACAGGGTTACGGAGGGTGCCGGAACCCAGCGTGGCTGATTCAAGGCGAGGAGCAGGGTACACTCCAAACAGGTCAACAGTCTGTTGCAAGGCCACACACATGCAACCATCCACACACACACTCATTCCTAGGGGCAACTTGGCATCAGACAATCAACCTAACATGCATTTTTTTAGAGGGTGGGAGGAAACCGGAGTACCCGGAGGAAAGCCACACTTACACGGGGAGAACATGCAAACTACACACAGAAAGGACAGTGTTCCAAGCCTCATCCCCACCCAAGACTTGAACCCCTGACCTTCTTGCTGTGAGGCCATTGTGCTACCCAGTGCTCCATGTTTACTTAAAAGTAATTAATGCTTTGGTATCAATTTATGTTTAGATTTGTTTGTTGAAACCTTGTTGGAATTTTCTTCCAAACAATCTTTTCTCCAGTAAATAAAAAATTCCTCTTCGGTTGGATGAATAATGAAAACAGAAATCCTCCTCATCAAAGAAACCGAGCGTTAGATCCAAACCAGCGGCTGCAGGAAAACCGCTGATTCCCACTCGGCTGGTCCGATCAGCCAACATGCTTCAGTTTCTATCTGAGATTATTTATCACAGGAGGATGAGAAAAGCCCCCCTAACACCCCCGACTCAATCCACGTTGGGATCATATTGATTTCTGAAATGGGGAGCGGCTCAGAGAGAACACACAGTGAGGACGGGGGGAGAAAATCCGGCTTGTTTGTCGGGATCAGACGAAGCTGCCGTCAGATTTACAGCAAATGGGTTAAAAAAAAAAAAAAAGATTTTCTGACTTGTTGAACATCAAAATTTCAAAGATGTGAAAAATTCAAAAGAAAAAGAGACGACGAAAAACAGAGAGAGTGAGACCTCTTAAAAAAAACAAAACAGAAATAATCAATCAATAAATCCAACAAAAAGAGTCTAAAATTTTTCATTTTCCGTTCTGTCATCTTCCGCTTGTTTCGGGGCCGGGTCGGAGGGGCAACAGCCTCAGACGGTAAGCCCAGGCTTCTCTCATCCTGGCTGCATCCTCTACCTCATCTGGAAGGATCCTGAGTCGTTCCCCAGCCAGCTGTGAGACATAGTCTCTCCAGCGGGTCTGGGGTCTGCCCCTTGGTCTCCTCCTGGTGGGACATGACCGAAACACCTCACCAGTGAGGCACTCGGGGGTATCCTACCAGATGTCCAAACCACCCCATCTCGCTCCTCTCGACCTGGAGGAGGAACGGCTCGACACCGAGCTCCTTCCGAATGGCAGAGGTCCTCACCTGATCTCTGAGTGAGAGCCCAGCCACCCTGCGGAGGAAGCTCATTTTGGCCGTTTGTAACCGCGATCTCATTCTTTCGGTCACCAACCACAGCTGGTTACCATGGTGAGGGTAGGAATGTAGATCCTGGTTACCATGGGTGAGGGTAGGAACGTAGATCCTGGTTACCATGGTGATGGTAGGAACGTAGATCCTGGTTACCATGGTGAGGGTAGGAATGTAGATCCTGGTTACCATGGTGAGGGTAGGAACGTAGATCCTGGTTACCATGGTGAGGGTAGGAACGTAGATCCTGGTTACCATGGTGAGGGTAGGAACGTAGATCCTGGTTACCATGGTGAGGGTAGGAATATAGATCCTGGTTACCATGGTGAGGGTAGGAACGTAGATCCTGGTTACCATGGTGAGGGTAGGAACGTGGATCCTGGTTACCACGGTGAGGGTAGGAATGTAGATCCTGGTTACCATGGTGAGGGTAGGAATGTAGATCCTGGTTACCATGGTGAGGGTAGGAACGTGGATCCTGGTTACCATGGTGAGGGTAGGAACGTAGATCCTGATTACCATGGTGAGGGTAGGAACGTAGATCCTGGTTACCATGGTGAGGGTAGTGGGCTTCTACTTTTGGATGTAATTCCAAACTGCTCCACCCTCATTGGTCAGTAAATGTTCATGGAAGTAAGCGTTTTTATTTAGCCAAAAAAAAAAAAAATTCTCTTTAATCACAAACAATCAGGTTTAAAAAGGAAATTAAGAGACTTTCTTGGGATTAAAACAGATTTTGTCGTGTTTTTTAAACTCATATTTTTTTGTGAATTTTTTTTCTTATAAATGACGGTCGTTTTTCTGCAAATAAATCAAATGAATCTAAAACCAGTGAAGAAAAAGTGAAGCGTTCTGGTTTCATTTGGAATGAACCGGTATGGAACGATCCATCTGATACAAAGACGATTTACTGATGGTTTAAAAAATACTAAATGAATCTATTTAATTATTCATTTAAACATAAACATTAGGATTTTTATTAATTTCTTTTCATTTATTCAAACTCTTTTTTTACTTTTAGTTTTTCAAAATAAAATTAAATCAACAAAGTAGTCACAAAAAAAGTTTTTTCACAAAAAAAAAAACAAAAAAAAAAAAAAACACTTTTACACTTTGTTGTGTAAAAATTCTGTCAAACAAACACATTCAGAAAGTTTTATTTTTCTAAAAGTTTCTGTTTGATTCAAACATAAACATGTTTTTTAATATTTTGAACAGAAATAAAAATAAAAGTCTTAATTTTCTGTTTTTAAAATCTAAATATAGTTTTTAAAATAGTTTTTAAAATCTAAACAGGCGGATCAGTGCGGCATCAGCAATAACTAGGACGCTGCATCGGTCCGTCGTGGTAAAGAGAGAGCTGAGCCGAAAAACAAAGCTCTGGATTTACAAGTCGATCTACGTTCCTACCCTCACCATGGTAACCAGGATCTACGTTCCTACCCTCACCATGGTAACCAGGATCTACGTTCCTACCCTCACCATGGTAACCAGGATCTATATTCCTACCCTCATCCTGGAGGAGCTCGGTGTCGAGCTGCTCCTCCTCCAGGTCGAGAGGAGCCAGATGGGGTGGTTCGGGCATCTGGTCAGGATGCCCCCCGAGCGCCTCGCGGGCGAGGTGTTTTGGACACGTCCCACCGGGAGGAGACCAAGGGGCAGACCCCGGACCTGCTGGAGAGACTATGTCTCACAGCTGGCCGGGGAACGACTTGGGATCCTTCCGGGTGAGCTAGAGGATGCAGCCGGGGAGAGAGAGGCCTGGGCTGCCCGTTTGAGGCTGTTGCCCCCGCGACCCGACCCCGGAACAAGCGGAAGATGACGGAACGGAACCTGGACGGCTGTATGTCCACCACCTCTGTCCTCCACCTCTGTCCTCCTCCTCTGTCCTCCTCCTCTGTCCTCCTCCTCTGTCCTCCTCCTCTGTCCTCCACCTCTGTCCACCACCTCTGTCCTCCACCTCTGTCCTCCACCTCTGTCCTCCACCTCTGTCCTCCTCCTCTGTCCACCACCTCTGTCCTCCTCCTCTGTCCTCCACCTCTGTCCTCCACCTCTGTCCTCCACCTCTGTCCTCCTCCTCTGTCCACCACCTCTGTCCTCCTCCTCTGTCCTCCACTTCTGTCCTCCTCCTCTGTCCTCCTCCTCTGTCCTCCACCTCTGTCCACCACCTCTGTCCTCCTCCTCTGTCCTCCACCTCTGTCCTCCACTTCTGTCCTCCACCTCTGTCCTCCACTTCTGTCCTCCTCCTCTGTCCTCCACCTCTGTCCTCCACTTCTGTCCTCCTCCTCTGTCCTCCACCTCTGTCCACCACCTCTGTCCTCCTCCTCTGTCCTCCACCTCTGTCCTCCACTTCTGTCCTCCACCTCTGTCCACCACTTCTGTCCTCCTCCTCTGTCCACCTCTGTCCTCCTCCTCTGTCCTCCACCTCTGTCCTCCTCCTCTGTCCTCCACAGCATGTGGACAGTTAATGACAGTGAAGATTATTTTTGTTGTTCTAAATCAAGTCACAACAACTGGACAAACTCCGCCTCTAAAATTCTAAACGACCGTATTTAAATGAATCGGTGCCGCCTGTCCTTACTCAAACATGTACAGGGAAAAAAAGAGAGGTTCAGTTTAAACGTGAGGGTTTGGAGTAAAAATATTTGTGGTTTTATTTTTAGATCCGATGATCGGATTCATGATGACGAATAAATTATCTTTACATAATAATCTGGAACACACTGTATAAAGTAGACCCACACACACACACACACACCGAAACACACACATTGATACACATAGATAAAAATATATACACACACACAGACAAAACAGAAATACAAAGACAAATAAAACAGACAGAAACACAGGTTAAAAAACACACACACATGTTTTCAGACACATGGACACACACACTGAATCTAACACACACAAAAACAAATACACACACACACACAAAAGAAGACACACACACAGATAAATACACACACACAAAAATATAAACAGAAAAAACACACATTCCCTTCCTGGGACGTTCAAGTACAAATCACACACTCAGTCGTGTATGAGTGTGTGTGTGTGTGTGTGTGTGTGTGTGTGTGTGTGTGTGTGTGTGTGTGTGTGTGTGTGTGTGTGAGTGAATGTTGTGTGTTTAAGACTTGGAATGTGTGTGGATGTGTGACCAGTGTGTGTGTGAGACCTGTGTGTGTGTGAGAGTGTGTGTGTGGTGTGTGTGTGAGACCTTTGTGTGTGTGAGAGTGTGAGTGAATGTTGTGTGTTTAAGACTTGGAATGTGTGACCAGTGTGTGTGTGACCAGTGTGTGTGCGTGTGTGAGTATGTGTGTGTATGTGTGTGTGTACGAGTGTGTGCTAAAGTGTGAACGTGCGTGAGACTATGTGTGTGTATTTGACCACTGTGTGCGCGTGCATGTGGATGTGTGAGAGTGTGTGTGTGAACGTATGGCCAGTGTGTAACACTGTGCGTGTGCGCGCACGCGCAGGCCTCTCTCCGTTTCCACGGTGAAACGTGAGCGGCATCACGACAACCACACGCACGCGCACCTGAACGTCCCACGGGCGCGTGCGCGTGCGGTCCGGTAGCCAGAAAAAAAAAAAAAAAAAAAACGGCGGTGGGAGCGGAAACACGCAGAAACTGACCTGCTGCGGGTTTAAATCCCGTCCTGCCGGATCGTCCACGCAGACAGGACTCCAAACTTTGCGTTGAAAAAAACCCAGAAATAAAAACGGAATCAGATCCAAAGCAGACGCTGCGTGCGGGTCTCCGGTCACCGAGCGAATGATCCTCACCGGAGAAACGGAGAGAGGACGCTGGTGGACTGAAGCTCCTCCCACATGCATGGGTGGGGCTTATGAAGCCACGCCCACTGCTGGCTCTTAGAAAATATAGTTCCATTACATTAGTAACTATTTTTAATCATATTTATTTAAAACATGGTCTAAACTAACGTTAAAAGTACAAAAACATACTTTTATTTTTTAGATTTTAATGTTTTAAAATCTGTTATTTTTCATTCTTGTGTAAAAATACAGGAATAATACATAAAAAACCCCGTTTTTTTTCTCACATATAAACTTTAAAAGATTAGATCTAGATGTCAGAGATGTGAGGGCGGGACGGAGTGGGCGGGGCATCAGATTTAAACCCGTTAAATCTTCATCAAGTGACAAAAATAGAGAAAAATATTTACAAAATAAATATTCAAATATTCAAATCACGCTCCTCGTCCAGGTCGAGAGGAGCCAGATGGAGTGGTTCGGGCATCTGGTCAGGAGGCGCTCAGGGGGCATTCTGACCTCACCATGGTAACCAGGATCTACGTTCCTACCCTCACCGTGGTAACCAGGATCTACGTTCCTACCCTCACCGTGGTAACCAGGATCTACGTTCCTACCCTCACCATGGTAACCAGGATCTACGTTCCTACCCTCACCATGGTAACCAGGATCTACGTTCCTACCCTCACCATGGTAACCAGGATCTACGTTCCTACCCTCACCGTGGTAACCAGGATCTACGTTCCTACCCTCACCATGGTAACCAGGATCTACGTTCCTACCCTCACCGTGGTAACCAGGATCTACGTTCCTACCCTCACCGTGGTAACCAGGATCTACGTTTCTACCCTCACCATGGTAACCAGGATCTACGTTTCTACCCTCACCATGGTAACCAGGATCTACGTTCCTACCCTCACCATGGTAACCAGGATCTACGTTCCTACCCTCACCTATGGTCACCAGCTGTGGGTGGTGACCGAAAGAATGACATCGCGGGTACAAGCGGCCAAAATGAGCTTCCTCCGCAGGGTGGCTGGGCTCTCACTCAGAGATCGGGTGAGGAGCTCTGCCATCTGGGAGGAGCTCGGTGTCGAGCCGCTCCTCCTCCAGGTTGAGAGGAGCCAGATGGGGTGGTTCGGGCATCTGGTCAGGATGCCCCTGAGCGCCTCGCGGGCGGGGTGTTTCGGGCACGTCCCACCGGGAGGAGACCAAGGGACAGACCCCGGACCTGGCCGGGGAACGACTTGGGATCCTTCCGGGTGAGCTGGAGGATGCAGCCGGGGAGAGAGAGGCCTGGGCTGCCCGCTTGAGGCTGTTGCCCCCGCGACCCGACCCCGGAACAAGCAGAAAATGACCGAATGGTACGGATATTCAAATAGTATTCAAAACTGTGACTACGGCGGTGCAGTGGTTAGCACAGCAAGAAGGTCAGGGTTTAGGGTTTGAATTCCAGGCGGCGACAAGGCTTGGAACACTAGTCTTTCTGTGTGTAGTTTACGTGTTCTCCACATGTATGTGTGGGTTTTTTCTGGTTTCCTCTAAAAACATGAACGTTGATTGGCCGCTATGAAAATTGCCCTAAGGAGTCGGTGTATGTGTGGCCCTGTGACAGACTGTCGATCTGATCGGGGTGTACCCTGCCTCTCGCCTTGAATCAGCCGGGATAGGCTCCGGCACCCCCATGACCCGTTCGTGGATGATCGGCTCAGAAGATGAATGAATAAACTTTGACTAAATTAGGTTTTTAAGAATTATGTATCACGTCATTACATAAATAATATCAAATGTCCTTCACGGCTTTTTTATTAAAAACAGGCGTAAAAAACTAGTTTTGGTTCGCTCACTGCTTAGCCCCGCCCACTGAGTGTAAGAGCGGAGCGTCAGAAGAGCGCATGCTCAATGCAGAAACCCTTCCTGAAGGCAAGGTGAACAAAATCCATGGCCAAGAACAATCCTGCATGAAAGAGCTTTTAAATGACTCAAACAAACATGAATGAAAATAAAACCTCTTCAAATGAGTTTTTTGATGTATTTAAAAAGTTAATTTTTTTATCATAAACTTTTTTAAACTGAGTCAATAATAAATATGATCACATAATCTTCTTAAAGATGGTTTTTTTGTGTTATTTTTTGTTTAAATAAAGTTTTCTCCTTAAAGATCTGAAGAGAACATCTGGTGTGTTTCAGTCTGGAGGATTTCAAGCTTAGTTTAGCAGGATCAAACCTTTAAAAACTCACATGGTTTATTTCTAGTCCACCAGCTCGCCCATGACTCCCAGTCAGACGGGAGATGAAGTGGAAAATATGCTGCTGGATGATCTGCTGGAAAAAAGCCACGAGGATGAAACTGGACATGATGGGATGTGACGTGCAGGTCAGGAAACCTGGCCTTTTTTTTCACATCCCAGAAACTAAGAGACAAGCTGCTAGTCTTTATTTATTTATTTATTTATTTACTCTGAATTGGCGTCATGATGAGCAGCATGGGGATCTGGATCTCAAGTATTACTGGACAAATAACCGGGATCTACGTTCCTACCCTCACGATGGTAACCAGGATCTACGCTCCTACCCTCACCATGGTAACCAGGATCTACGTTCCTACCCTCACCGTGGTAACCAGGATCTACGTTCCTACCCTCACCGTGGTAACCAGGATCTACGTTCCTACCCTCACCGTGGTAACCAGGATCTACGTTCCTACCCTCACCATGGTAACCAGGATCTACGTTCCTACCCTCACCATGGTAACCAGGATCTACGTTCCTACCCTCACCATGGTAACCAGGATCTACGTTCCTACCCTCACCATGGTAACCAGGATCTACGTTCCTACCCTCACCATGGTAACCAGGATCTACGTTCCTACCCTCACTATGGTAACCAGGATCTACATTCCTACCCTCACCATGGTAACCAGGATCTACGTTCCTACCCTCACCATGGTAACCAGGATCTATGTTCCTACCCTCACCATGGTAACCAGGATCTACGTTCCTACCCTCACCATGGTAACCAGGATCTACGTTCCAATCCTCACCATGGTAACCAGGATCTACGTTCCTACCCTCACCATGGTAACCAGGATCTACGTTCCTACCCTCACCATGGTAACCAGGATCTACGTTCCTACCCTCACCATGGTAACCAGGATCTATGTTCCTACCCTCACCATGGTAACCAGGATCTACGTTCCTACCCTCACCGTGGTAACCAGGATCTACGTTCCTACCCTCACCGTGGTAACCAGGATCTACGTTCCTACCCTCACCATGGTAACCAGGATCTACGTTCCTACCCTCACCATGGAAACCAGCTGTGGGTGAAGACTGAAAGAACAAGATCATGGATACAAGCGGCTGAAGTTTCTTCTGCAGGGTGGCTGGGTTCCCGCTCAGAGATAGAGGGCGGAGCCCAAACTTGAGACGTTGCTTCCCGGGTCAAGAGAAACCAGATGGGGAGGATCAGAGAGACACCAAGATGTCTCTCTGGTGAGGTGTTCTGGGATGTCACACCAGGAGGAGACCCAGAGGCAGACCCCGGAACCCAGAGGCAGACCCCGGACCCGTTGGAGGGACTGAGTCTCACAGCTGAACAGGGAACACCTCGGGATCCCCCTGGGTGAGCTAGAGGAACCAAGGTGAGGGAAGCCAGATTGGCCTCGCAACCCGGCCCTGGATAAGCGTAAGACGACGGAACAGAGTAAAGAAGAACCACTTAAAATCAACCTCCTACAACAAACTAAGATATGGTGTAGAACACAAACCAAAAGCTGTGTTATTGACTGGAAGCAAGGAACATAGCGGACAGTAAACAGTATGGTAAAGTGTTATGTGTGATTTGTTTCAGATCAATAACAAGGTGCGTAACCTGGGCTTTGTCAATTTGTTTTTTTTCCATTTGTGTCCCTGCTACTCCGTCTCTGCCGTCTCTCCTCTGATTGCAAACCAAAGTGTGTTTAGACGCAAAGAAAAGACAAACAAACAGGAAAGAAGACGACACGGGATGTAAACTAAACATCTTTGTTTGGATCCGCTCCCACACGTCCTGATCTAATGAGAAGTGACAATAGAGGTTCATTTTCAAACGCCCCACCTTCCCTCCCTATGGAAAACAAACGCTTTATTACATTTAAACGGTAGTAATTGGCCGGAGGAGGAGAGGAGAAGAAGGGAAGGAGAGAGGGGGGAGACGGAGGATCGGGGAGGGAGCGAGAGGAGGAGGTGAATTGATTATTGATTGGCAGGTGTTTAGTGTGTGTGAGACACTTCACACTATTCAGACACTGCAGGGAACATCAAGTCAATGAAGCAAAGAAGCTTCAGGAGGAACGTTTAGGGACGTGCTGCGTATGTGTGTGTGTGTGTGTGTGTGTGTGTTCAGTATATCAGGGTTAAATTGACACAGTTCGGGGGGATGGGCCAACGTTTTCCTGCTTAATATTTCATCTCAGACTGGAACAAAGAAGTGGGCAAAAGAAACACAGAAGGTTCAATCTGTGTTTGTGTTGTTTTGTTTCATACACACATATTCATTCATCAGATTCTTTAAAAAAAAAATGAACTGAGGTGAAAACTTTTAAACTCCATATTGGAAAAACACTGTAGTGAAGTAAGTGGTTGCTTGGCAACGGACCGTACTGCTGCATCGTGTCGTCATGTGTACGATAGTGACACCGTGGTAACCAGGATCTACATTCCTACCCTCACCATGGTAACCAGGATCTACATTCCTACCCTCACCATGGTAACCAGGATCTACATTCCTACCCTCACCATGGTAACCAGGATCTAGGTTCCTACCCTCACCATGGTAACCAGGATCTACGTTCCTACCCTCACCATGGTAACCAGGATCTACATTCCTACCCTCACCATGGTAACCAGGATCTACATTCCTACCCTCACCATGGTAACCAGGATCTACATTCCTACCCTCACCATGGTAACCAGGATCTACATTCCTACCCTCACCATGGTAACCAGGATCTACATTCCTACCCTCACCATGGTAACCAGGATCCACGTTCCTACCCTCACCATGGTAACCAGGATCTACATTCCTACCCTCACCATGGTAACCAGGATCTACGTTCCTACTCTCACCATGGTAACCAGGATCTACGTTCCTACCCTCACCATGGTAACCAGGATCTACGTTCCTACTCTTATCGTGGTAACCAGGATCTACGTTCCTACCGTTACCATGGTAACCAGGATCTACATTCCTACCCTCACCAGGTAACCAGGATCTACGTTCCAACCCTCACCATGGTAACTAGGATCTACATTCATACCATCACCATGGTAACCAGGATCTAGGTTCCTACCCTCACCATGGTAACCAGGATCTACGTTCCTACCCTCACCATGGTAACCAGGATCTACGTTCCTACCCTCACCATGGTAACCAGGATCTACGTTCCTACCCTCACCATGGTAACCAGGATCTATGTTCCTACTCTTATCGTGGTAACCAGGATCTACGTTCCTACTCTCTCCATGGTAACCAGGATCTACGTTCCTACTCTCACCGTGGTAACCAGGATCTACGTTCCTACTGTCACCATGGTAACCAGGATCTACGTTCCTACTCTCACCATGGTAACCAGGATCTTCATTGCTACCCTTACCATGGCAATGTAGACGGTCTAATCTGACATCCTGCTTGCAGAAAAACTGTTTTTTTTTTAAGTGTTTCTGTATTTTATTTTAGAGTTTGAAGAGGATCATCTTATAGAGAATGAATGATTTTTTTTTTTATCCGGTTGGAGATAAAATGAATTCCAGCCCAGAGAGAAACGTATGATTCATCTGGTCACGATGACCTGTAACCACCTGGTAGAAGATATCTGATGTTCTGACTGAAGCAGCGCTCAGTTACACCAGCTTAAATAAAAACCTGGATTGTACCCCTGAAAGAGCCACACAGGCACCTCACAGAATGATGCAAAGCAGGTCCGATGCTCCAGCTTTAAGGGTTTTATGTGCATTTACAAATGTTTTATGTTGTTGTTTTTTAAGGAGATGAAAAGTCTTTTGAAAATAGGAAGTAGCAGCTTTTAGTTAAAAAAAAAAAACCCTAGCCCCCCCTCCTCCATCCATCTTCCATCCTGCAGACGTAAAGCTCCAGAACCTGACGTGATGACATGGTATGAACCCCCCGTGCTCCCTGGGAATTACCTTGTAAAACAGATTAGCATCTCCTCGGTGGTCTTTTTTCAAACAGACAGACGTTTACAGTCTAATTAGCAAATTAAAGGGTAAGAGTTTCATTTATAAAGACTTGTGAAGATCTTAAATAAGATTTACAAAGAAATAAAAAGCTCAGTTTAAACTTTACAAATCACACCTGTGGCCAGTTACAGGGGTAAGGTAACTTGATCTCCATCCCACCCAGACCACACCTCAGGAACCACTTATATAGAATCATTGTAATGAGCCAGGACCGTCTGTTCTGGAGCTATCGCA
Source organism: Neostethus bicornis (assembly GCA_902685375.1). Taxonomy (NCBI): domain Eukaryota; kingdom Metazoa; phylum Chordata; class Actinopteri; order Atheriniformes; family Phallostethidae; genus Neostethus; species Neostethus bicornis. Next base: position 7,353,629 of record LR738541.1, read on the forward strand.
CAAGCTACAGACAGCAGAGTCAAAATAAAAAATCAAACTCATGGTGACCAATAGTACCGCTCCGTCGTCTTCCGCTCATCCTAGCCGGGTCGCGGGGGGAACAGCCTCAGACTGGAAGCCCAGGCTTCTCTCACCCCGGCTGCATCCTCCAGCTCACCCTCCCCAGCCAGCTGTGAGACACAGTCTCTCCAGTGGGTCCGGGATCTGCCTCTTGGTGTCCTCCCGGTGGGACGTGCCTGAAACACATCACCAGTGAGACACTCGGGAGGCATCCTCACCAGATGCCCGAACCACCCCGTCTGGCTCCTCTCGACCTGGAGGAGGAGAGGCTCGACATCGAGCTCCCCCCGGATGGCAGAACTCTTCACCTGATCTCCTCAGTGCACTTCAGATTCTGTCCACAGGTCTCCTCTTCACCCCACGTCTCACCGTGTGGGAGCTTCGGACTTCGCTTAGAGTCGGTTTCTTGGGTTGATTCAGAGGTTTTACTTTGTTTCTATGAAAACACACTCTTTAAGGAAAAAAACGACACACACACATCAGTAGATTTAAAGATGAATTTGTGGTACACACACATACACACAAATATTAACAGATATTTTTATCACAGCAGTACAGAAACTTTCTCTCCAGCACCTGTTGGGTGATCAAAGTGGTCCCAGATCTAATTATGGAGACACACAGATTTATTTACATCCTGTTTTTCACTTACACACACACACAGACACACATACACACACACACACACACACACACACACACACACACACACTAGTCGTAATAATAACAATAATAATGCATTGTATTTATGCAGGACTTTTCCGGACGCTCAAAGACGCTTCACATGTTCATTATTCATTCATCCATACCAGGTACTGGTAAGCTACTGTTGTACCCACAGCTGCCCTGGGGCAAACTGATGGAAGCCATCGACCCCTCCGACCATCACCAACCCATCACACACACACCATTCAGACTAGACAACGTGGGTGAAGTGTCTTGCCCAGGGACACAATGGCAATTTAATCTCAACGGCCGTCCCACCGTGGCACCTGGGGTTCCGGCGGTCTCCCATCCAAGTACAGCCCAGACCCAGCCTGCTTAGCTTCTGAGGTCTGACGGGATCAGGCATTGGTAGGATGGCATGACCACGTACAATGTTTATGGTGTAAAGTTTTACAAAGTATGTAAACTCGTTTTAAATATTGATTTCTATACAGTTAATTATAGTAGAAAAAGTTTTTAAAAAAGTCTTCTGGACAGTTTAATTCTTTATTCAAGACGTTTCGACTTCCATCCAGAAATCATTTTCAATCTGAATGAAATGGACTGAAAACTGGATCTATTTATACTAACCTGAGTAAAAGATAAAAAATAGTAAGAAGGGCTCAACCAATGAGCCTGTGTTACCTATGATGGCCGTGAATGGCTCCTATTGTAGCCACAGACCAGTAAATGATCCCTATTATAAAAATGCTAAAAGCCTAGTGAATAGAAATACCTGCTAACGAGAGGCATGAATCTGGGTCACGAGGTGTCATCTTTAGTCCATGGCTTCAAAAGGCTCTCTCGTTAGCAGGAATTTCTATTCACTAGGCTTTTAGCATTTTTATAATAGGGTCGTTTACTGGTCTGTGGCTACAGTAGGAACCATTCACGGCCATCATAGGTTACACAGGCTCATTGGTCGAGCCCTTCTTACTATTTTTTATCTTTTACTCAGGTTAGTATAGATGGATCCAGTTTTCAGTCCATTTCATTCAGATTGAAAATGATTTCCGGATGGAAGTCGAAACGTCTCGAATAAAGAATTAAACTGTCCAGAAGACTTTTTTTGAAACTTTTTCTACTAATGAATCATTCCTGGATGAATGAGGGACTACACAGATTTATACAGTTAATTAATTAAAGCATTATGTAGAGATTCGACCACATGGAAGAAGTGGATTTTAATGATTTGTTTTTATTGGTCGCAGAGATTTCAGCATATGGGTGTATTTTTCGGTCATCGAAGGTTTTCAAAGACAACATGCTAAGTCCTGTCATTGATCTACGGATCTGAACAGGAGGGTTTTTCTCAGCATTCCTCCTCTAAGGAAACCCTCAGAAAGGAATGTTGAAAACGGACTGCTTTGTTTCTTCAGGGCAGACATTGATCACTCAGACAGAGAGGGAGAAATACAGTGACGCAGGAGCCACAATTGATCCCAACTCCTTCTCTGTCATTAAGCGCTGCAGTTAATGAGCTGAGATCTTTGATAGGATGTGTTTGAGTCATGCCAGCCCTTAGGTCAACCTTCAGATGTTTGTTTGTGGGTAAACAAAGAGAAACCCAGCTTGTTTTGACTTGACAAAGTGGTTTCTCTGACAAATGAACAAAAATCTATAAAGAAAATTCTCTTAGTAAATGAAACGTTTGAATTTTTAATGTTTTAAATCCAACCAACTGCATCTTCTTTAATAAGAAAAGGCTCCGTAATGAAGCCGAATGTGTGCAGTTTAATTTAATCAATTTGTTTTCTTGTTGCGAGTTGCATTTAAGTTAATTAGGTGAAAAGCCCAAGAGGACGCGGCACGAGAAGTTTGACGATCTGAACCAGTTTAAAGTGTTTCTTTGTCTCGTGATGAAACCAGTCAGAAGAAAAGACTCTAAGATCTTTATTTACGACCTGACGGGGGCACGGCTTTCATTCTTTCAGACGTTCATGAATATTCGTCTTGTTTGAAGTGCAGTAAAGTCTCAGTTCAACATAAAGTCAAGAAAAAAACAAGTTTCAAGCTGAAGAAACCAAAACAAAGTCACCAAGACGAACCATGGAGCAGGAAGTCTGATCTCATCCGTAACTTTTGGCTCCAAACAAATTCGGTCACCTATTTTTGACCCGAGACTTCTCATCCTTCACTTTACCAGATAAAACAGTTAGACAAGCCCAAAGCTGGGAGGTCTGACTGTTCTCTCCTCCTCTCTGTTCACTAATGTCTTTTTATTCAGTATTATACTAGACTAGGTAAAGAAGGTGGAAGATTTTAAGTACTTAGGATCAATGGAGAGTGTGGAAAAGAGGTGAAGAAGCATGTGCATGCAGGCTTGAACGGGTGGAGAAAAGTATCAGGTGTGATGTGTGACAGAAGAGTTTCAGATAAAATGAAAAGGAAAGTGTACAAAACCGTGGTGAGAGCGGCCATGCTGATTGGTCTAGAGACAGTGTGGTGAGAGCGGCCATGCTGATTGGTCTAGAGACAGTGTGGTGAGAGCGGCCATGCTGATTGGTCTAGAGACAGTGTGGTGAGAGCGGCCATGCTGATTGGTCTAGAGACGGTGTGGTGAGAGCGGCCATGCTGATTGGTCTAGAGACAGTGTGGTGAGAGCGGCCATGCTGATTGGTCTAGAGACGGTGTGGTGAGAGCGGCCATGCTGATTGGTCTAGAGACAGTGTGGTGAGAGCGGCCATGCTGATTGGTCTAGAGACAGTGTGGTGAGAGCGGCCATGCTGATTGGTCTAGAGACAGTGTGGTGAGAGCGGCCATGCTGATTGGTCTAGAGACAGTGTCACTGAGGAAAAGACAGGAAACAGAGATGTTTGTAGCAGAGATGAAGATGCTGAGGATCTCTCTGGGAGTGACCAGGATTAACAGGATCAGAGGAACAGCACATGTTAGAGGTTTTAAAGTCAGAGAGGTCAGACTGAGATGGTTTGGACATGTGCAGAGGAAAAAGAGAGAGTACATCAGAAGAAGGATGCTGGGTTTGGAACCACCAGGAAAGAGGACTAGAGGAAGACCAAAGGTTCATGGATACAGTGAAGGAAGACATGAAGATAGTTGGTGTGACTGAAGAGGATGCAGGAGATAGGGTTAGATGGAAGAAACTGACTTGCTGTGGCGCCCCCTAAAGGGAAATGCCGAAAGAAGAAGATTCGGATCCATCTGATCAGCTTCAGCTTCTGTTAACAGTTAATTAGTTTTCTTTAAACTTAGACATTTTTGTATTTTTTAAGAATTTATTTCCAATAAAAAGCCTATTTTAAAATTGTTTTGATGTTTTTCTACTTAAATTTTTGGTTTGATTTCTTTTTTAATCTGTGTTAGAAATGACTTTGTTGTGAATGGATTTGGGTTCAGTAGAATCCTCGTAACCCTCTATATCGAGTTTATTCAAGCTTGTGTAAAATAAATAGTGTAGACTTCCGTCGATGCCTGCACATCTGCAGATTAAAGACTTTACTCTTCATCCGTTTCTGAGAAAAAAGGAAGAACAAATCCCTCAAATCGCAGCAAAGCATAGGATGAAATTCTGTTTGCAGAGAGAGCCGTCAGAATAAACCAACACATTCAGACCTGTTTAAAACAGAACGGAGGGAATCTTCACGTATCGCTTTCCCTCCATCTTACCATCAGATTGGATCAGGGACTTTCCTGAGTCATTGCCTCCCTGTCTGAGAGCGGTCATGACACAACATGCCTTACCTGGCGCCGGATCTCCACACACAAAACAGCTTCTCTCAGAGGAATGCAGAGTGAACAAACAAACGTCCTGGAAAGATCCGGAGCTTCTTCTGAAGAAAAAGTCAGATGAGGTGATGGAAAAATGTGTCAAAGGGACTTTTTTTATTCATCCTTTTGGCAAAACAAATCATACTTTATGGGATAAAGACAGCAGGTATCTGCTGTGGGCAATGTGGATACATCAAGCTCCAAACGATAGGCCGACATTTGTTTATCTTTAAAAATCTAATTCATATTTATTTTTAATGTATCTTTTGTGCAAAAAGTAGCAAATCATTTTAAAAAATAACCCTTTGTGATTAAAAATATTCTCAGGGGAGTTCTAATGAGCCGGAGATCGACAGATGGATCGGTGCGGCGTCAGCAATAACCAGGACGCTGCATTGGTCCGTCGTGGTAAAGAAAGAGCTGAGCCGAAAAACAAAGCTCTGGATTTACAAGTTGATCTACGTTCCTACCCTCACCATGGTAACCAGGATCTACATTCCTACCCTCACCATGGTAACCAGGATCTACGTTCCTACCTTCACCATGGTAACCAGGATCTACATTCCTACCCTCACAATGGTAACCAGGATCTACATTCCTACCCTCACCATGGTAACCAGGATCTACATTCCTACCCTCACCATGGTAACCAGGATCTACATTCCTACCCTCACAATGGTAACCAGGATCTACGTTCCTACCTTCACCATGGTAACCAGGATCTACATTCCTACCCTCACAATGGTAACCAGGATCTACATTCCTACCCTCACCATGGTAACCAGGATCTACATTCCTACCCTCACAATGGTAACCAGGATCTACATTCCTACCCTCACCATGGTAACCAGGATCTACATTCCTACCCTCACCATGGTAACCAGGATCTACATTCCTACCCTCACAATGGTAACCAGGATCTACATTCCTACCCTCACCATGGTAACCAGGATCTACATTCCTATCCTCACCATGGTAACCAGGATCTACGTTCCTACTCTCACCATGGTAACCAGGATCTACGTTCCTACTCTCACCATGGTAACCAGGATCTACATTCCTACCCTCACCATGGTAACCACGATCTACGTTCCTACTGTCACCATGGTAACCAGGATCTACGTTCCTACCCTCACCATGGTAACCAGGATCTACGTTTCTACCCTCACCATGTTTTTTGAAGTTGGGAAGATACAGATACTAACGAAGCATATAAACTGAGACGATGTGAATCTGTTTTTTTACAGTATCTATAAACATAGATTTAAGATGAAGGACAGTCACTATTGAACAGTCCGGTTCGTAAGCAGACAAAGCTCAGCATTCAAGGGGTACAGGTCTGACTAACGCAGATTTAACCGGATCTAGAAACTTATTCCCAGCTTGAATAAAAGCTTCTGAACTGAATCACCGTCTAAATAAAACAGTGACGTCCAGGCTCTGTGATTCACACTCCACGGCTGCACGAGAAGGTCGAGTCTTCTCATTCTGTTTGACGTCAGCAGAGGAATGTTTTAAGGTTTCTTTATTAAACTGAATTCATTCCGGTGTAATCTCCCCGCTCACAGGAGGGATGCAAAGAGGGTCTCTACATCCAGGATTAGGATTGGGTGCCTGTCATCATCAAGCCAGTCTGAAACAGTGTTGGCCCGAAACTGAAGGAAGTACGGAGAACTGAGACACCTTTTATCAGCAGTTACTCTATATGTTACTCCAAACAAGGAACACAACACGCTATATATGAACTGATTTAGTTTTAAGGGTCTGCTGGAGAGACTATGTCTCACAGCTGGCTGGGGAACCACTCGGGATCCCTCCAGGTGAGCTGGAGGATGCAGCCGGGATGAGAGAAGCCAGGGCTTCACGTCTGAGGATGTTACCCCTGCGTCCCGGCCCCGGATAAGCGGAAGATGACGAAACGGAACGGTCGGTTCAGTTGTCTTCCACTTTACCACAGACCGGGTAACAGGGGTTAGAATCTCAGCAGGACCCTGACCTCGGCCACATCCTCCAGCTCCTGGGGAGTTCCCTGTCCAGCTGTGAGACGTAGTCTCCACAGCAGGTACCGGGTCTGGCTCTCATCCCGGAGGAGCATGCCCGAAACTTTCAGATCAAACAAAACACGGCTTCCAAACTCCTATGAAGAATACAACCATGCCCAGTTTTCTTTGTCCACACGCAGGTCACCAGGGCCCTCCTCTGGAGCCAGGCCCCGATGTGGCGGACGGTAGCGAGTGTCAGGTGCCCGGGCTTTTGACTGTGGGGCCCAGCAGGGCTCCTTAGCCTTCCTTCCAGTGGGCTCACCCTCTGCTGGAGAGGTTGTAGGGATTGGTTGAAGGAGGAGATGGACGGCAGGTGGCAGTAGGTACCCTGGTAGTCCGACCCTCAGGGGCATGGGCTAGTTTAAAGGGTCATACGATTCTTTGGAACGCAAAACCCCGCCCCCAAACCACTCATGGGATTTTAATACAACTCCCAACAAGGTCTCACTACCAACTAGAGATGAACTGATTAAGATTTCACGGTCACACATTCAAAATAAAAATGGTCAAGGTTACACATTTCTCTGAATGTGTTCACTACTAAACCACAGTTACTCAATACCAACTACAGATGAACCAATTAAGATCATCATGCTCAAAAAATTTGAAAACCTCACACGTGACTGCTTTTATTTGAGTGTCACGTAGACCTCAAACATTTCACACAGAGAAGCTTTAAATCAGGCATTCCTCTGTAATCCTGCACCTCTAATGGGGACAACACCCACTATTCTTCTTCTCTGGAAAAAAAAAAAAAAGTGACATTCGAGCACCGGATCCCTGTGTGTGTATGCTGGGAATTAAACCCACCGCCTCGTTCACTGGGAGATAACACACAACCAGGCTTGAATATGAAACCTAGAACTCCTCACTCCGATCGGAGCTTCCAGAAAAATCACAGGAAAAATATTAGAAAGCAAAACATGAGGGAGAATTAGACGTGTAAAAACGGGTCTCACACACACACACACACACACACACATACACACACACACACACACACACACACACACACACACCTGCCCAAAGGCCGGGAGGGTGGATCAATCACAGCCCCCACATGCACGTGAGTTCACACACTCTGATCAATGGTGATTACCCACAACCCTCTGCTCCGTATGATTGCAAAGTGAAGAATGATTAGTGCTGTGTTGAAAAGTCATGCTAACACACACACACACACACACACACACACACACACACACACGCACACGCACACGCACACACACACACACACAAGTATTTACATATGTGAATAGACCGTGGTGCTCATATTGTTTTTGGTCACCAAGCAGGAAGTCTAAACAAAACCTTTTATGGTTGAACTACTTGTGGCAGGGGGAGTGACACACTGAGCAGTCCTAGGGGGAATCGAACCAGGTTCTAGCAGGTGTGTTTTTTTTTTTTTTTTAAATACAATTAATAGATACGTTCAAATAAGAAAAAAATATGTTTAAAAATAGTTTTTTTGAAAACATGATAATAATCGACTGAAACATCTGATTCTCAAAAAACGTCAAAAGACTTAGAACGAAATTATTTTAAACTAAAATTGGAGAACTTTTCAAATAAATTATTAAACGACATTGAAATAAAAATAATAAGAAGAAAACAACCATCAAAAAACATAGTTACATACGGTGTGTACGTTCTACTGCTGTGAATGGATCCCAGTGGTAGTTACAGCCTGGAGAATGAAAGGGTGAAGAGTTTATTGAAGGACAGCAGAAATGGTTTCCTGTACAGTTCCTTTGAGCAGCGGGGTTGCAGGAGTCTGTCACTGAAGCTGCTCCAAAGACGGTTTAGATTCATGGAAAGGACAGAAAGGATTCTACATTTTTATTTTCAATAATGGTGATTCATACTTTTACATTTCTCAACAAAAACAGACCGTATTTTCACGCCAACAGGGCGCACATAAAGTGCAGTGTGCCCTGTGTGTGTGTTCTTGTAGCAGAGAACACCATGAGAACTTTAAAGGGTGAAGTGAAGGCATGGATTGTTTATAAAAGAACAGGTTTGTTGGTTTGCAGGACATCGTTGTTTTAACAACCCTAAAAATATTAAAGAGACCCAATTTAAACTGAAGACTATCAGATACGAGGAGGAACGTGGAAATCCAGCAGCCGCCAGAGAATTTAAGATTAATGAACTTATGGAAGCTGGAAAACGAGCTTCGACAGGTTCAAGAAAAAAAGAATTAGATGTTATAGGGCTGCCACGCTGTTTTAAAAAGGATGCTTCTCCATGAATTGGGAAAAAAAGTCAGTATTCCTGATCCGCTCCACATCCATTCCATCACCTTCGCCACACACCAGGAGATGGGGGAGATGGTGGCTCAGTGGGTAGAGCGTTCGCCCGCAAACCGGAAGCTCGCAGGTTCGCATCCTACCAAGTGCACATCTAGGGTCCTTGGAGAAGACCCTAGCCCCTCGTTTCTCCCACCTTTGGCGCCGTCATAGGTGGCAGCCTGCTGCGGTGAAATGCAGCACAATAATTTCCCGTGAGGGATTTATAAAGTATTAAAAAAAAAAAAAAAGAAGACGCAGCTGAGATTTTACGGATACAAGACACGAGGTGGTCCAAGTTGGAGGAAAGACTCGAACCGTGGATCAACGAGTAAAGAATAAGTCGGAGACGTGTTTGGACTAAACGCTAGCAGAAGAAATAAAATCAAAGAGTTTCATGGATGCCTGTCGTGGTGCTTTCATTCATAAAACGGTGCCGTTTTTCCATCCGGACGAGGCCTATGGGAGTTCAGCAAATTCCAGTAGATTAGAATGAAAACTCATTTTAGTTCTGTGTGTTTTATCATGCTCGTGCTGCTTGATGATTAATGATTAAAGTTTGTGATCAATACTTAAATTAAGCACAAATAAAGTTAGTTTTGTTTTCACTCTATTTTTAAAATCATACACTTGAATGTGTGTCTTCTTCTCCTTCCATCATTCCCCTCCAGGGGGCGCCACATCAAGTCAGTTTCTTCCATCTAACCCTATCTCCTGCATCTTCTTCGGTCACACCAACTATCTTCATGTCTTCCTTCACTGTATCCATGAACCTCCTCTTTGGTCTTCCTCTAGTCCTCTTTCCTGGTGGTTCCAAACCCAGCATCCTTCTTCTGATGTACTCTCTCTCTCTCCTCTGCACATGTCCAAACCATCTCAGTCTGACCTCTCTAACTTTAAAACCTCTAACATGTGCTGTTCCTCTGATCCTGTCCATCCTGGTCACTCCCAGAGAGATCCTCAGCATCTTCATCTCTGCTACAAACATCTCTGTTTCCTGTCTTTTCCTCAGTGACACTGTCTCTAGACCAATCAGCATGGCCGCTCTCACCACACTGTCTCTAGACCAATCAGCATGGCCGCTCTCACCACACTGTCTCTAGACCAATCAGCATGGCCGCTCTCACCACACTGTCTCTAGACCAATCAGCATGGCCGCTCTCACCACACTGTCTCTAGACCAATCAGCATGGCCGCTCTCACCACACTGTCTCTAGACCAATCAGCATGGCTGCTCTCACCACACTGTCTCTAGACCAATCAGCATGGCCGCTCTCACCACACTGTCTCTAGACCAATCAGCATGGCCGCTCTCACCACACTGTCTCTAGACCAATCAGCATGGCCGTTCTCACCACACTGTCTCTAGACCAATCAGCATGGCCGCTCTCTCCACACTGTCTCGAGACCTATCAGCATGGCCGCTCTCACCACACTGTCTCTAGACCAATCAGCATGGCCGCTCTCTCCACACTGTCTCGAGACCTATCAGCATGGCCGCTCTCACCACACTATCTCTAGACCAATCAGCATGGCCGCTCTCACCACACTGTCTCTAGACCAATCAGCATGGCCGCTCTCACCACACTGTCTCTAGACCAATCAGCATGGCCGCTCTCACCACGCTGTCTCTAGACCAATCAGCATGGCCGCTCTCACTACACTGTCTCTAGACCAATCAGCATGGCCGCTCTCACCACGCTGTCTCTAGACCAATCAGCATGGCCGCTCTCACCACACTGTCTCTAGACCAATCAGCATGGCCGCTCTCACCACGGTTTTCTACACTTTCATTTTATCTGAAACTCTTCTATCACACATCACACCTGATACTTTCCTCCACCCGTTCCAGCCTGCCTGCACATGCTTCTTCACCTCTTTTCCACACTCTCCATTGCTCTGGACTGTTGATCATAGATACTTAAAATGTTCCACCTTCTGTATCCCCTCTCGCTGTAACCTCAGTTTTTTTTTGTTCTCCAGTAAAGTAAAGTAAAAATACAAAAAATAAAATAAATAGAGTTGCTTTTGACTTGTTTATTTGAAGACTGTATGCATGAAGGAACACACCACGATAAAGTTCATGTCTTTCAATTTTTACAAACAAATTAGAAACTTTATTTACACAGGACGTCATTTTTACAAAAATGGGTTAAAAACAAATAAAAGAATAAAAAAAATCCATTTATTTTGTAACAGAGAAAAACGGAGAAAAACGGAGAAAATAAAAAAATGTGGTAAACTTCTTGCCCAGTAAGATTTCATTCAGGTTAAAATAATAATGCAAAAAAAAACAACAGATATTTTTTGATTAATAAAAAAAAAATTCTTAATTAACACTTTTTTTTTTTTGTCTTTAATGTCTTTACCTCCTCAGACGTGTAATAGGTTGATTGATGTTTACACTCATTGAAATTCATTTAGAATCTGGTTCATCTCATCAAAATGATCAACAATCTCCTGGGATTGCTTGGCTGCCTGGTCGATGGTGTTTCGTAACTTTTCATCTGCTTCAGGAGTTGCTGAGATTGTGAAAAGATCCTGGATTAAAACCAGCATGTTGGAGAGGACGGCCAGAATGCGCACAGACACATCCAAAACTGTCCCAGTTTTTACTTTCAGTTCAGAAACCCGTCTGAGGGTCTCCTGGAATGCCTCCACGCCTTCCAAAGAACTTTCAGCTTGATCTTTGGAGGATGTCTTCTCCAACTTTTCACAAGTGTCCTTTACGTCTTCCAGGAGTTTCTTCATGGGTTCGATGATCTCCATGAATTCTTTTCCCAGTTCCTCTGCTTCTTTGACACCATTCTGCTCACACAATCTTTTGGTGGCATTTACTCCGACAACTCCAGCTCCAGTTACAGCCAATCCGAGCAGTGTGCCAGAGCCCAACGTAAATGGACCCGTTGCCACAGCAAGTACAGACGCTATCCCACCAACAACCGCTGTTATTATTCTCTGTCCAGTTGCTGCTTCCTGTTTGATTTTTACCTCTTCAGAAATCTGGTGAAACCGTCCAACAATGTCCATCATGCTCGTTCTCTGGTCACCAAACTGAAGAGTGAATGAAGCAGCACTCTGACTTAATACGGTCATCAGCTCTGACATGTTAGGTGGCTCGTCTTTGCTGTTACTTCTTGGTCTGGCGGCCATCTTCGTTCAGTTTGTTCCTCTTTAGAGGTGTTGGAAAGTGTTTTTGGGAGAGTTGAACCCTTTCAGCTTTATCTATGGACACAAAGAAATGTCAAACTTCTTGTTTATTTGTCATTTTATGTGCTGTTCTTCTGTTGTTCTCATTCCTCCACCTGTTCTTTGGTCAAACTACATCTACAAACACCATGATAGATGGAGATTCCTGTCTAACCATAACTCTCCCTAATTCTCTGTGACTTCCCCAGCGCTCCTCAGAAACGTCTTACAGTCCTCCTACACATCCTTCACCCCTCTACCGTACTTCTCTGTCACACCAGACTTCCTCACGAGATACCTGACTTCCTCTCTGGTCAACCAATCAGAAACTAGATCTAATTCTTGTCATGATGTTGAGGGATGGAGGAAAGAGGAGGACCCAAATGCAGGACTTCAAACATTGTTTATTAACTTATTGCAGGAAAGTCTGTAAAGTAAGAAAACATGATTAACTTAAGGTTTCAAAAGTTCAACTAAAATCATGGTCAGGCAACCAGGGTGACCTGACAGGGAAGTCAGGGATGGCTCCCCTTAAATACAGGGTGCACAGGTGAGAGATATTAGGAATCACCCCAGGTGATCCTAATCAGATCGTTGATTCATGGCTCCCTCTTGGCTGCAGAAGAGGGGGATCATGACAGTACCCCCTCCTCAATGACCACCTCCGGGTGGTCAAAGATCGGACTTTGGCGTGGCTTGACTTGGAGTCGGACTTTGGCGTGGCTTTACTTGGAGTCGGACTTGGCGTGGCTTGGAGTCGGACTTTGGCGTGGCTTGACTTGGAGTTGGACTTGGCGTGGCTTGACTTGGAGTTGGACTTTGGCGTGGCTTGACTTGGAGTCGGACTTTGGCGTGGCTTGACATTTCCAGCCACGCCAAAGTGGCCTCAAGCCACATCAAAGTCCGATCTTTGACCACCCGGAGGTGGTCATTGAGGAGGGGGTACTGTCATGATCCCCCTCTTCTGCAGCCAAGAGGGAGCCATGAATCAACAATCTGATTAGGATCACCTGGGGTGATTCCTAATTTCTCTCACCTGTGCACCCTGTATTTAAGGGGAACCATCCCTGACTTCCCTGTCAGGTCTTACTACTACCTTTTCCAGCCAGGTCACCCTGGTTGCCTGACCATGATTTTAGTTGGACTTTTGAAACCTTAAGTTAATCATGTTTTCTTACTTTACAGACTTTCCTGCAATAAGTTAATAAATAATGTTTGAAGTCCTCACTTGGTCCTCCTCTTGCCAACATCCACAAAACCTTGACAATTCTTCATCAATCTGAAGAACAAAAATTTGATTCTCAAATCAGATTGTTTGACAAAAAAAGAGCCAAAGTCTGATTTTAAAGAGTGTCTAATGTGTTCAAAGAATGTTGCATCGAACCAAGATCTGGGTTCTCGCCAAGTTTAGCTCCACTCCTTACTTACATCTAAGCCCCGCCCCTTTGTACTACTTCAAACTGGTCATACAGGTCCTTCCTGTCGTACAGGTCCTGTGTGTTTTTCACACAGACTTAACACTAACTATTAAAAGAAGTTGTTTTTTTCAACTTAAACACAACAACTTTTAAATGATTTCCTTCGATTTTACAAGAAAACTATAAAACCAAATATTAATGATCTAAATAACAGAAACATGAGTCATAAAAAAATATCTAGAGTTTTTTCAGGGTCACAAACCGTTTTAAGGATTCATGTTTTTTTTAAGGTGCAGCCCAACTGAACCCTGGATTAAAATAATCTTTCTGATATAAAACAGTATCTTTAATCTCACCAGATGATGTTTTGCAGTCAGAGGACCCTCAGTGCTTTTCAAAACGTCGTCTTCTCAAACAGGAAACAGATCATGTGTTCTCAGAAGCACAGCCTCCTTAAAGAACATGTAACTTTCGTTTTCGTCTCTTCAGGTTTTAACCCTTTCTAGTTTCATTCAGAACAAATGGAAACGTCTTTGAAGCAGCAGAACCCTTTAGTCTGACTCTGCTGGTGACCGTCAGTCTTTAAAGCTTTGTAAAGACTGTGGAATATTTGGCCCTAATTTAACCTGATTTTAGGTCCAACAACAAGTTTTCACCGGGCTGAATTTCAGCTTAAACATGGTGACCCTGTCGGGCGGTCAGATGAGTTTCTGGCATGTTTCTATGGAAACATGGCGCTGTAGAAGCAGCACTATCAACCGATTCTTCTGATTGGTTGGCTGTGATGTCATTACAGTGCACATAAAACCAAAAATCTAATTGTAATCAATTCAATTTCATCACATATCATTGGTCGTCAAGATTATTGTTTTTTTTTGGTACTTCAGGGTTTTTAGATTCATAAAATCAGATTTTTGTAATAATTAGTTTGTCAGTGAAACCCAATTAAAGAAAAAAATAATATTTCCATCAATCTCAGAAAAAAATAATCTCTGCTGCTAGAAATCAGAGAATTTGTGGATGAAGACGTTCTATGTCTGATTCAGAGTCCACGCTGTGCCGTCCAGGTAAAGACATGACGTTGAAGGATTTTGTCCGACGAATATGCAGCTGCTAAAATGACATCACAAAGCAGGAAACAGGATGAGTGGAGGATCCTCCAGAGGCTCGCAGTTCTGAAGAAACCTCTACAGAAATTCAATTTTATTTTATTCTGGACGGATAATAAATAAAATGTACTAAAAGACCGTTAAACCTATGTCTTCTTCTTTCGACATTTCCCTTCAGGGGGCGCCACAGCAAGTCAGTTTCTTCCATCTAACCCTATCTGCTGCATCCTCTTCAGTCACACCAACTATCTTCATGTCTTCCTTCACTGTATCCATGAACCTCCTCTTTGGTCTTCCTCTAGTCCTCTTTCCTGGTGGTTCCAAACCCAGCATCCTTCTTCTGATGTACTCTCTCTCTCTTCTCTGAACATGTCCAAAACATCTCAGTCTGACCTCTCTGACTTTAAAACCTCTAACATGTGCTGTTCCTCTGATCCTGTCCATCCTGGTCACTCCCAGAGAGATCCTCAGCATCTTCATCTCTGATACAAACATCTCTGTTTCCTGTCTTTTCTTCAGTGGCACTGTCTCTAGACCAATCAGCATGGCCGCTCTCACCACACTGTCTATAGACCAATCAGCATGGCCGCTCTCACCACACTGTCTCTAGACCAATCAGCATGGCCGCTCTCACCACACTGTCTCTAGACCAATCAGCATGGCCGCTCTCACCACACTGTCTCTAGACCAATCAACATGGCTGCTCTCACCACACTGTCTCTAGACCAATCGGCATGGCCGCTCTCACCACACTGTCTCTAGA
The DNA here is from genome assembly GCA_902685375.1 of Neostethus bicornis. Lineage (NCBI taxonomy): Eukaryota > Metazoa > Chordata > Actinopteri > Atheriniformes > Phallostethidae > Neostethus > Neostethus bicornis. The sequence continues at coordinate 7,368,932 of LR738541.1, forward strand.
CCAATCAGCATGGCCGCTCTCACCACACTGCCTCTAGACCAATCAGCATGACCGCTCTCACCACGCTGTTTATAGACCAATCAGCATGGCCGCTCTCACCACACTGTCTCTAGACCAATCAGCATGGCCGCTCTCACCACACTGTCTCTAGACCAATCAGCATGGCCGCTCTCACCACACTGTCTCTAGACCAATCAGCATGGCCGCTCTCACCACACTGTCTATGGACCAATCAGCATGGCCGCTCTCACCACACTGTCTCTAGACCAATCAGCATGGCCGCTCTCACCACACTGTCTCTAGACCAATCAGCATGGCCGCTCTCACCACACTGTCTATAGACCAATCAGCATGGCCGCTGATGGCCACACTGTCTCTAGACCAATCAGCATGGCCGCTCTCACCACACTGTCTCTAGACCAATCAGCATGGCCGCTCTCACCACACTGTCTCTAGACCAATCAGCATGGCCGCTGATGGCCACACTGTCTCTAGACCAATCAGCATGGCCGCTCTCACCACAGTTTTGTACACTTTCTCTTTCATTTTAGCTGAAACTCTTCTGTCACACATCACACCTGATACTTTTCTTCATCCGTTCCAGCCTGCCTGCACACGCTTCTTCACCTCTTTTCAACACTCTCCATTGCTCTGGACTGTTGATCCTAGATACTTAAAATCTTCCACCTTCTTTATCTCTTCTCCCTGTAACCTCACTTTATTTTGTTCTCTAGTAAAGTAAAGTAAAAATACAAAAAAAATCAAATAAAATAAATAGAGTTGCTTTTGACTTGTTTATTTGAAGACTGTATGCATGAAGGAACACACCATAATAAAGTTCATGTCTTTCAATTTTTACAAACAAATTAGAAACTTTATTTACACAGGACGTCATTTTTACAAAAATGGGTTAAAAACAAATAAAAGAATAAAAAAAATCCATTTATTTTGTAACAGAGAAAAACGGAGAAAAACGGAGAAAATAAAAAAATGTGGTAAACTTCTTGCCCAGTAAGATTTCATTCAGGTTAAAATAATAATGCAAAAAAAAACAACAGATTTTTTTTGATTAATAAAAAAAAAATTCTTAATAAACACTTTTTTTTTTTGTCTTTAATGTCTTTACTTCCTCAGACGTGTAAGAGGACGAGTGATGTTTACACTCGTTGAAATTCATTTAGACTCTGGTTCATCTCATCAAAATGATCAACAATCTCCTGGGATTGATTGGCTGCCTGGTCGATGGTGTTTCGTAACTTTTCATCTGCTTCAGGAGTTGCTAAGATTGTGAAATGATTCTGGATTAAAACCAGCATGTTGGAGAGGACGGTCAGAATGCGCTCAGACACATCCAAAACTGTCCCAGTTTTTACTTTCAGTTCAGAAACCCGTCTGAGGAGCTCCTGGAATGCCTCCACGCCTTCCAAAGAACTTTCAGCTTGATCTTTGGAGGATGTGTTCTCCAACTTTTCACAAGTGTCCTTTACGTCTTCCAGAAGTTTCTTCATGGGTTCGATGATCTCCATGAATTCTTTTCCCAGTTCCTCTGCTTCTTTGACACCATTTTTCTCACACAATCTTTTGGTGGCATTTACTCCAGCCACAGCAGCTCCAGTTACAGCAGCTCCAGCCACAGCAGCTCCAGCCACAGCAGCTCCAGTCACAGCAGCTCCAGTCACAGCAGCTCCACCCACAGCAGCCACAGCAGCTCCACCCACAGCAGCCACAGCAGCTCCACCCACAGCAGCCACAGCAGCTCCACCCACAGCAGCCACGGCAGCTCCAGTCACAACAGCTCCAGACCCAACTGCTCCAGTCACAGCAGCTCCAGTTACAGCAGCTCCAGCCACAGCCAAACTGAGTATTGCGCTAGATCCCAAGGTAAATGGAGCCGTTGCCAAAGCAAGTACAGTCGCTATCCCACCAACAACCGCTGCTCTTCTTCTCTGTCCACTTGCTGCTTCCTGTTTGATTTTTACCTCTTCAGAAATCTGGTGAAACCGTCCAACAATGTCCATCATCCTCATTCTCTTGTCACCAAACTGAAGAATGAATGAAGCAGCACTCTGACTTAATACGGTCATCAGCTCTGACATGCTAGGTGGCTCGTGTTTGCTGTTACTTTTTGGTCTGGCGGCCATCTTCGTTCAGTTTGTTCCTCTTTAGAGGTGTTGGAAAGTGTCTTTGGAAGAGTTGAACCCTTTCAGCTTTATCTATGGATACAAAGAAATGTCAAACTTCTTGTTTTATTTGTCATTTTATGTGCTGTTCTTCTGTTGTTCTCATTCCTCCACCCATTCTTTGGTCAAACTACATCTACAAACACCATGATAGATGGAGATTCCTGTCTAACCATAACTCTCCCTAATTCTCTGTGACTTCCCCAGCGCTCCTCAGAAACGTCTTACAGTCCTCCTACACATCCTTCACCCCTCTACCGTACTTCTCTGTCACACCAGACTTCCTCACAAGATACCTGACTTCCTCTCTGGTCAACCAATCAGAAACTAGATCTAATTCTTGTCATGATGTTGAGGGATGGAGGAAAGAGGAGGACCCAAGTGCAGGACTTCAAACATTGTTTATTAACTTATTGCAGGAAAGTCTGTAAAGTAAGAAAACATGATTAACTTAAGGTTTCAAAAGTCCAACTAAAATCATGGTCAGGCAACCAGGGTGACCTGACAGGGAAGTCAGGGATGGCTCCCCTTAAATACAGGGTGCACAGGTGAGAGATATTAGGAATCACCCCAGGTGATCCTAATCAGATCGCTGATTCATGGCTCCCTCTTGGCTGCAGAAGAGGGGGATCATGACAGTACCCCCTCCTCAATGACCACCTCCGGGTGGTCAAAGATCGGACTTTGGCGTGGCTTGACTTGGAGTCGGACTTGGCGTGGCTTGACTTGGAGTCGGACTTTGGCGTGGCTTGACATTTCCAGCCACGCCAAAGTGGCCTCAAGCCACATCAAAGTCCGATCTTTGACCACCCGGAGGTGGTCATTGAGGAGGGGGTACTGTCATGATCCCCCTCTTCTGCAGCCAAGAGGGAGCCATGAATCAACAATCTGATTAGGATCACCTGGGGTGATTCCTAATTTCTCTCACCTGTGCACCCTGTATTTAAGGGGAACCATCCCTGACTTCCCTGTCAGGTCTTACTACTACCTTTTCCAGCCAGGTCACCCTGGTTGCCTGACCATGATTTTAGTTGGACTTTTGAAACCTTAAGTTAATCATGTTTTCTTACTTTACAGACTTTCCTGCAATAAGTTAATAAATAATGTTTGAAGTCCTCACTTGGTCCTCCTCTTGCCAACATCCACAAAACCTTGACAATTCTTCATCAATCTGAAGAACAAAAATTTTATTCTCAAATCAGATTGTTTGACAAAAAAAGAGCCAAAGTCTGATTTTAAAGAGTGTCTAATGTGTTCAAAGAATGTTGCATCGAACCAAGATCTGGGTTCTCGCCAAGTTTAGCTCCACTCCTTACTTACATCTAAGCCCCGCCCCTTTGTACTTGGGTACTTCAAACTGGTCGTACAGGTCCTGTGTGTTTTTCACACACAGACTTAACACTAACTATTAAAAGAAGTTGTTTTTTTCAACTTAAACACAACAACTTTTAAATGATTTCCTTCGATTTTACAAGAAAACTATAAAACCAAATATTAATGATCTAAATAACAGAAACATGAGTCATAAAAAAATATCTAGAGTTTTTTCAGGGTCACAAACCGTTTTAAGGATTCATGTTTTTTTTAAGGTGCAGCCCAACTGAACCCTGGATTAAAATAATCTTTCTGATATAAAACAGTATCTTTAATCTCACCAGATGATGTTTTGCAGTCAGAGGACCCTCAGTGCTTTTCAAAACGTCGTCTTCTCAAACAGGAAACAGATCATGTGTTCTCAGAAGCACAGCCTCCTTAAAGAACATGTAACTTTCGTTTTCGTCTCTTCAGATTTTAACCCTTTCTAGTTTCATTCAGAACAAATGGAAACGTCTTTGAAGCAGCAGAACCCTTTAGTCTGACTCTGCTGGTGACCGTCAGTCTTTAAAGCTTTGTAAAGACTGTGGAATATTTGGCCCTAATTTTGCCCAATTTCAGGTGTTACGACAAGTTTTCACCGGGTTGAATTTCATCTTAAACATGGTGACCCTGTCGGGCGGTCAGATGAGTTTCTGGCGTTGTTTCTATGGAAACATGGCGCTGTAGAAGCAGCACTACAAACCGATTCTTCTGATTGGTTGGCTGTGATGTCATTACAGTGCACATAAAACCAAAAATCTAATTGTAATCAATTCAATTTCATCACATATCATTGGTCGTCAAGATTATTGTTTTTTTTTTGGTACTTCAGGGTTTTTAGATTCATAAAATCAGATTTTTGTAATAATTAGTTTGTCAGTGAAACCCAATTAAAGAAAAAAATAATATTTCCATCAATCTCAGAAAAAAATAATCTCTGCTGCTAGAAATCAGAGAATTTGTGGATGAAGACGTTCTATGTCTGATTCAGAGTCCACGCTGTGCCGTCCAGGTAAAGACATGACGTTGAAGGATTTTGTCCGACGAATATGCAGCTGCTAAAATGACATCACAAAGCAGGAAACAGGATGAGTGGAGGATCCTCCAGAGGCTCGCAGTTCTGAAGAAACCTCTACAGAAATTCAATTTTATTTTATTCTGGACGGATAATAAATAAAATGTACTAAAAGACCGTTAAACCTATGTCTTCTTCTTTCGACATTTCCCTTCAGGGGGCGCCACAGCAAGTCAGTTTCTTCCATCTAACCCTATCTGCTGCATCCTCTTCAGTCACACCAACTATCTTCATGTCTTCCTTCACTGTATCCATGAACCTCCTCTTTGGTCTTCCTCTAGTCCTCTTTCCTGGTGGTTCCAAACCCAGCATCCTTCTTCTGATGTACTCTCTCTCTCTTCTCTGAACATGTCCAAAACATCTCAGTCTGACCTCTCTGACTTTAAAACCTCTAACATGTGCTGTTCCTCTGATCCTGTCCATCCTGGTCACTCCCAGAGAGATCCTCAGCATCTTCATCTCTGATACAAACATCTCTGTTTCCTGTCTTTTCTTCAGTGGCACTGTCTCTAGACCAATCAGCATGGCCGCTCTCACCACACTGTCTATAGACCAATCAGCATGGCCGCTCTCACCACACTGTCTCTAGACCGATCAGCATGGCCGCTCTCACCACACTGTCTCTAGACCAATCAGCATGGCCGCTCTCACCACACTGTCTCTAGACCAATCAACATGGCAGCTCTCACCACACTGTCTCTAGACCAATCGGCATGGCCGCTCTCACCACACTGTATCTAGACCAATCAGCATGGCCGCTCTCACCACACTGCCTCTAGACCAATCAGCATGACCGCTCTCACCACGCTGTCTATAGACCAATCAGCATGGCCGCTCTCACCACACTGTCTCTAGACCAATCAGCATGGCCGCTCTCACCACACTGTCTCTAGACCAATCAGCATGGCCGCTCTCACCACACTGTCTATGGACCAATCAGCATGGCCGCTCTCACCACACTGTCTCTAGACCAATCAGCATGGCCGCTCTCACCACACTGTCTCTAGACCAATCAGCATGGCCGCTCTCACCACACTGTCTATAGACCAATCAGCATGGCCGCTGATGGCCACACTGTCTCTAGACCAATCAGCATGGCCGCTCTCACCACACTGTCTCTAGACCAATCAGCATGGCCGCTCTCACCACACTGTCTCTAGACCAATCAGCATGGCCGCTGATGGCCACACTGTCTCTAGACCAATCAGCATGGCCGCTCTCACCACAGTTTTGTACACTTTCTCTTTCATTTTAGCTGAAACTCTTCTGTCACACATCACACCTGATACTTTTCTTCATCCGTTCCAGCCTGCCTGCACACGCTTCTTCACCTCTTTTCAACACTCTCCATTGCTCTGGACTGTTGATCCTAGATACTTAAAATCTTCCACCTTCTTTATCTCTTCTCCCTGTAACCTCACTTTATTTTGTTCTCTAGTAAAGTAAAGTAAAAATACAAAAAAAATCAAATAAAATAAATAGAGTTGCTTTTGACTTTTTTATTTGAAGACTGTATGCATGAAGGAACACACCATAATAAAGTTCATGTCTTTCAATTTTTACAAACAAATTAGAAACTTTATTTACACAGGACGTCATTTTTACAAAAATGGGTTAAAAACAAATAAAAGAATAAAAAAAATCCATTTATTTTGTAACAGAGAAAAACGGAGAAAAACGGAGAAAATAAAAAAATGTGGTAAACTTCTTGCCCAGTAAGATTTCATTCAGGTTAAAATAATAATGCAAAAAAAAACAACAGATTTTTTTTGATTAATAAAAAAAAAATTCTTAATAAACACTTTTTTTTTTTGTCTTTAATGTCTTTACTTCCTCAGACGTGTAAGAGGACGAGTGATGTTTACACTCGTTGAAATTCATTTAGACTCTGGTTCATCTCATCAAAATGATCAACAATCTCCTGGGATTGATTGGCTGCCTGGTCGATGGTGTTTCGTAACTTTTCATCTGCTTCAGGAGTTGCTAAGATTGTGAAATGATTCTGGATTAAAACCAGCATGTTGGAAATGACGGTCAGAATGCTCACTGACACATCCAGAACGATCCCAGTTTTTACTTTCAGTTCAGAAACCCGTCTGAGGGTCTCCTGGAATGCCTCCACACCTTCCAAAGAACTTTCAGCTTGAACTTTGGAGGATGTCTTCTCCAACTTTTCACAAGTGTCCTTTACGCCTTCCAGAAGTTTCTTCATGGGTTCGATGATCTCCATGAATTCTTTTCCCAGTTTCTCTGCTTCTTTGACACCATTCTGCTCACACATTCGTTTGGTGGCATTTACTCCAGCAACTGCAGCTCCAGTTGCGGCAGCTCCACTCACAGCAGCTCCCACAACCACACCGATTAGTACACTTGAGCCCAAGGTAAATGGAGCCAATGCCAAAGTAAGTACAGACGTTGCCCCAATACCAACAACCGCTGCTATTTTTCTCAGTCCAGTTGCTGCTTTCTGTTTGATTTTTACCTCTTCAGAAATCTGGTGAAACCGTCCAACAATGTCCATCATCCTCATTCTCTTGTCACCAAACTGAAGAATGAATGAAGCAGCACTCTGACTTAATACAGTCATTAGCTCTGACATGTCAGGTGGCTCGTCTTTGCTGTTACTTCTTGGTCTGGCGGCCATCTTCGTTCAGTTTGTTCCTCTTTAGAGGTGTTGGAAAGTGTCTTTGGAAGAGTTGAACCCTTTCAGCTTTATCTATGGACACAAAGAAATATCAAACTTCTTGTTTATTTGTCATTTTATGTGCTGTTCTTCTGTTGTTCTCATTCCTCCACCCGTTCTTTGGTCACACTACATCTACAAACACCATGATAGATGGAGACTCCTGTCTAACCAGGGCGGCAACAAAAGCCTCTGAGCAGATCCCTAATGCACTCCTGTGTCCCTCCCACAGCTCTCTTTAGCTCCGTCTTACAGTCTTTATACATGTCCTTCCTCTCTGACAATCCTGTCAGAAACTAGGTCTACAAAAATACAATGTAACTCCCAATGACCTCTCATTTCCTTCTCCATAGCTCCTATATCTTCCCAGTACTGCTCCATATCTATAAATCAATCAAACTTTATCCATGGACAATGATGTTTACAGATGACATTGTGATCTGTAGTGAGAGGAGGGAAGAGGTGGAGGAAAAGCTGGAGAGGTGGAGGTTTGAAGATCAGTCAGAGTAAAACAGAGTACATGTGTGTGAATGAGAGGGATCCAAATGGAAAAGTGAGGTTACAGGGAGAAGAGAGAAAGAAGGTGGAAGATTTTAAGTATCTAGGATCAACAGTCCAGAGCAATGGACAGTGTGGAAAAGAGGTGAAGAAGTGAGTGCAGGCAGGCTGGAACGGGTGGAGGAAAGTATCAGGTGTGATGTGTGATAGAAGAGTTTCAGAGAAAATGAAAGAGAAAGTGTAGAAAACCATGGTGAGAGCGGCCATGCTGATTGGTCTGGAGACAGTGTGGTGAGAGCGGCCATGCTGATTGGTCTAGACACAGTGTGGTGAGAGCGGGCATGCTGATTGGTCTAGAGACAGTGTGGTGAGAGTGGCCATGCTGATTGGTCTAGAGACAGTGTGGTGAGAGCGGCCATGCTGATTGGTCTAGAGACGGTGTGGTGAGAGCGGCCATGCTGATTGGTCTAGAGACAGTGTGGTGAGAGCGGCCATGCTGATTGGTCTAGAGACAGTATGGTGAGAGCGGCCATGCTGATTGGTCTAGAGACAGTGTGGTGAGAGTGGCCGTGCTGATTGGTCTAGAGACAGGGTGGTGAGAGTGGCCATGCTGATTGGTCTAGAGACAGTGTGGTGAGAGCGGCCATGCTGATTGGTCTAGAGACAGTGTGGTGAGAGCGGCCATGCTGATTGGTCTAGAGACAGTGTGGTGAGAGCGGCCATGCTGATTGGTCTAGAAACAGGGTGGTGAGAGCGGCCATGCTGATTGGTCTAGAGACAGTGTCACTGAGGAAATGACAGGAAGCAGAGATGTTTGTAGCAGAGATGAAGATGCTGAGGATCTCTCTGGGAGTGACCAGGATGAACAGGATCAGAGGAACAGCACATGTTAGAGATTTTAAAGTCAGAGAGGTCAGACTGAGATGGTTTGGACATGTGCAGAGGAGAGAGAGAGAGTACATCAGAAGAAGGATGCTGGATTTGGAACCACCAGGAAAGAGGACTAGAGGAAGACCAAAGAGGAGGTTCATGGATACAGTGAAGGAAGACATGAAGATAGTTGGTGTTACTGAAGAGGATGCAGAAGATAGGGTTAGATGGAAGAAACTGACTTGCTGTGGCGCCCCCTGGAGGGAAATGCCGAAAGAAGAAGAATCAAACTTTATTCATAAAGAGCTTTTCATACATAAAAGAATCTGATTTTGAGGCATGTCTGATGTGTTTAAGAGAATGCTGTCTAACCAAGATTTGGGTTCTCGCCAAGTTTAGCTCTACTCTTTGTTTACATCCAAGCCCCGCCCCTCATCTCAGATTGGCTAACGTGCCTGGACAGGCAAGCAACGTGGCACTTGCACCTGTGTAGGTCAAACTGGTCGCGCAGGTCATTCCTCCCTGTTTCACAAACAGAGTTAACACTAACTATTAAAAAATATATGATTGTTTTTTCAACTTAAACACAACAACTTTTAAATAATTTCTTTCTATTTTACAAGAAAATGATATAATCAGATATTAATGATCTAATTAACAGAAACATGAGTCACAAAAAAATATCTAGAGTTTTTTCAGGGTCACAAACCGTTTTAAGGATTCATGTTTAAGGTGCACCGTAACGTAACCCTGGATTAAAATAATCTTTCTGATATAAAACAGTATCTTTAATCTCACCAGATGATGTTTTGCAGTCAGAGGACCCTCAGTGCTTTTCAAAGCTTCGTCTTCTCAAACAGGAAACAGATCACGTGTTCTCAGAAGCACACCCTCCTCAAAGAACATGTAACTTTCGTTTTCGTCTCTACAGGTTTTAACCCTTTCTAGTTTCATTCAGAACAAATGGAAACGTCTTTGAAGCAGCAGAACCCTTTAGTCTGACTCTGCTGGTGACCGTCAGTATTTAAAGCTTTGTAAAGACTGTGGAATATTTGGCCCTAATTTAACCTGATTTTAGGTCCAACAACAAGTTTTCACCGGGCTGAATTTCAGCTTAAACATGGTGACCCTGTCAGGCGGTCAGATGAGTTTCTGGCATGTTTCTATGGAAACATGGCGCTGTAGAAGCAGAACTATCAACCGATTCTCCTGATTGGTTGGCTGTGATGTCATTACAGTGCACATAAAACCAAAAATCTAATCGTAATCAATTCAATTTCATCACAGATTATTGGTCGTCAAGATTATTGTTTTGGTTTATCTAGTTTTTTTTATTTCAGGGTTTTTAGATTCATAAAATCAGATTTTTGTAATAATTAGTTTGTCAGTTAAACCCAATTAAAAAAAAAGGATTCTTTTTAGCAATCTGAAGATGCTGAGGATCTCTCTGGGAGTGACCAGGATGGACAGGATCAGAGGAACAGCACATGTTAGAGGTTTTAAAGTCAGAGAGGTCAGACTGAGATGGTTTGGACATGTGCAGAGGAGAGAGAGAGAGTACATCAGAAGAAGGATGCTGGGTTTAGAACCACCAGGAAAGAGGACTAGAGGAAGACCAAAGAGGAGGTTCATGGATACAGTGAAGGAAGACATGAAGATAGTTGGTGTGACTGAAGAGGATGCAGCAGATAGGGTTAGATGGAAGAAACTGACTTGCTGTGGCGCCCCCTGGAGGGAAATGCCGAAAGAAGAAGAATCAAACTTTATTCATAAAGAGCTTTTCATACATAAAAGAATCTGATTTTGAGGCATGTCTGATGTGTTTAAGAGAATGCTGTCTAACCAAGATTTGGGTTCTCGCCAAGTTTAGCTCTACTCTTTGTTTACATCCAAGCCCCGCCCCTCATCTCAGATTGGCTAACGTGCCTGGACAGGCAAGCAACGTGGCACTTGCACCTGTGTAGGTCAAACTGGTCGCGCAGGTCATTCCTCCCTGTTTCACAAACAGAGTTAACACTAACTATTAAAAAATATATGATTGTTTTTTCAACTTAAACACAACAACTTTTAAATAATTTCTTTCTATTTTACAAGAAAATGATATAATCAGATATTAATGATCTAATTAACAGAAACATGAGTCACAAAAAAATATCTAGAGTTTTTTCAGGGTCACAAACCGTTTTAAGGTTTCATGTTTAAGGTGCACCGTAACGTAACCCTGGATTAAAATAATCTTTCTGATATAAAACAGTATCTTTAATCTCACCAGATGATGTTTTGCAGTCAGAGGACCCTCAGTGCTTTTCAAAGCTTCGTCTTCTCAAACAGGAAACAGATCACGTGTTCTCAGAAGCACACCCTCCTCAAAGAACATGTAACTTTCGTTTTCGTCTCTACAGGTTTTAACCCTTTCTAGTTTCATTCAGAACAAATGGAAACGTCTTTGAAGCAGCAGAACCCTTTAGTCTGACTCTGCTGGTGACCGTCAGTATTTAAAGCTTTGTAAAGACTGTGGAATATTTGGCCCTAATTTAACCTGATTTTAGGTCCAACAACAAGTTTTCACCGGGTTGAATTTCAGCTTAAACATGGTGACCCTGTCAGGCGGTCAGATGAGTTTCTGGCATGTTTCTATGGAAACATGGCGCTGTAGAAGCAGAACTATCAACCGATTCTCCTGATTGGTTGGCTATGATGTCATTACAGTGCACATAAAACCAAAAATCTAATCGTAATCAATTCAATTTCATCACAGATTATTGGTCGTCAAGATTATTGTTTTGGTTTATCTAGTTTTTTTTTATTTCAGGGTTTTTAGATTCAGAAAATCAGATTTTTGTAATAATTAGTTTGTCAGTTAAACCCAATTAAAAAAAAAGGATTCTTTTTAGCAATTTGAAGATGCTGAGGATCTCTCTGGGAGTGACCAGGATGGACAGGATCAGAGGAACAGCACATGTTAGAGGTTTTAAAGTCAGAGAGGTCAGACTGAGATGGTTTGGACATGTACAGAGGAGAGAGAGAGAGTACATCAGAAGAAGGATGCTGGATTTGGAACCACCAGGAAAGAGGACTAGAGGAAGACCAAAGAGGAGGTTCATGGATACAGTGAAGGAAGACATGAAGATAGTTGGTGTGACTGAAGAGGATGCAGCAGATAGGGTTAGATGGAAGAAACTGACTTGCTGTGGCGCCCCCTGGAGGGAAATGCCGAAAGAAGAAGAATCAAACTTTATTCATAAAGAGCTTTTCATACATAAAAGAATCTGATTTTGAGGCATGTCTGATGTGTTTAAGAGAATGCTGTCTAACCAAGATTTGGGTTCTCGCCAAGTTTAGCTCTACTCTTTGTTTACATCCAAGCCCCGCCCCTCATCTCAGATTGGCTAACGTGCCTGGACAGGCAAGCATCGTGGCACTTGCACCTGTGTAGGTCAAACTGGTCGCGCAGGTCATTCCTCCCTGTTTCACAAACAGAGTTAACACTAACTATTAAAAAATATATGATTGTTTTTTCAACTTAAACACAACAACTTTTAAATAATTTCTTTCTATTTTACAAGAAAATGATATAATCAGATATTAATGATCTAATTAACAGAAACATGAGTCACAAAAAAATATCTAGAGTTTTTTCAGGGTCACAAACCGTTTTAAGGATTCATGTTTAAGGTGCATCGTAACGTAACCCTGGATTAAAATAATCTTTCTGATATAAAACAGTATCTTTAATCTCACCAGATAATGTTTTGCAGTCAGAGGACCCTCAGTGCTTTTCAAAACGTCGTCTTCTCAAACAGGAAACAGATCATGTGTTCTCAGAAGCACACCCTCCTCAAAGAACATGTAACTTTCGTTTTCGTCTCTACAGGTTTTAACCCTTTCTAGTTTCATTCAGAACAAATGGAAACGTCTTTGAAGCAGCAGAACCCTTTAGTCTGACTCTGCTGGTGACCGTCAGTATTTAAAGCTTTGTAAAGACTGTGGAATATTTGGCCCTAATTTAACCTGATTTTAGGTCCAACAACAAGTTTTCACCGGGCTGAATTTCATCTTAAACATGGTGACCCTGTCAGGCGGTCAGATGAGTTTCTGGCATGTTTCTATGGAAACATGGCGCTGTAGAAGCAGAACTATCAACCGATTCTCCTGATTGGTTGGCTGTGATGTCATTACAGTGCACATAAAACCAAAAATCTAATTGTAATCAATTCAATTTCATCACATATCATTGGTCGTCAAGATTATTGTTTTGGTTTATCTAGTTTTTTTTTTTATTTCAGGGTTTTTAGATTCAGAAAATCAGATTTTTGTCATAATTAGTTTGTCAGTTAAACCCAATTAAAAAAAAAGGATTCTTTTTAGCAATTTGAAGATGCTGAGGATCTCTCTGGGAGTGACCAGGATGGACAGGATCAGAGGAACAGCACATGTTAGAGGTTTTAAAGTCAGAGAGGACAGACTGAGATGGTTTGGACATGTGCAGAGGAGAGAGAGAGAGAGTACATCAGAAGAAGGATGCTGGGTTTGGAACCACCAGGAAAGAGGACTAGAGGAAGACCAAAGAGGAGGTTCATGGATACAGTGAAGGAAGACATGAAGATAGTTGGTGTGACCGAAGAGGATGCAGCAGATAGGGTTAGATGGAAGAAACTGACTTGACATTTTAGCAGCTGCATATTTATCGGGCAAAATCCTTCAACGTCATGTCTTTACCTGGACGGCACAGCGTGGACTCTGAATCAGACATAGAACGTCTTCATCCACAAATTCTCTGATTTCCAGCAGCAGAGATTATTTTTCTTTCCGAGATTGCTGAAAATATTTTTTCTTCCTCCTCTATTTCCCTTCAGCGGGCGCCACGTCAAGTCAGTTTCTTCCATCTAACCCTATCTGCTGCATCCTCTTCGGTCACACCAACTATCTTCATGTCTTCCTTCACTGTATCCATGAACCTCCTCTTTGGTCTTCCTCTAGACCTCTTTCCTGGTGGTTCCAAACCCAGCATCCTTCTTCTGATGTACTCTCTCTCTCTCCTCTGCACATGTCCAAACCATCTCAGTCTGACCTCTCTGACTTTAAAACCTCTAACATGTGCTGTTCCTCTGATCCTGTTCATCCTGGTCACTCCCAGAGAGATCCTCAGCATCTTCATCTCTGCTACAAACATCTATGTTTCCTGTCTTTTCTTCAGTGGCACTGTCTCTAGACCAATCAGCATGGCCGCTCTCACCACACTGTCTCTAGACCAATCAGCATGGCCGCTCTCACTACACTGTCTCTAGACCAATCAGCATGGCCGCTCTCACCACACTGTCTCTAGACCAATCAGCATGGCCGCTCTCACCACACTGTCTCTAGACCAATCAGCATGGCCGCTCTCACCACACTGTCTCTAGACCAATCAGCATGGCCGCTCTCACCACACTGTCTCTAGACCAATCAGCATGGCCGCTCTCACCACACTGTCTCTAGACCAATCAGCATGGCCGCTCTCACCACACTGTCTCTAGACCAATCAGCATGGCCGCTCTCCCCACACTGTCTCTAGACCAGTCAGCATGGCCGCTCTCACTACACTGTCTCTAGACCAATCAGAATGGCCGCTCTCACCACGGTTTTGTACACTTTCCCTTTCATTTTAACTGAAACTCTTCTGTCACACATCACACCTGATTAATAAGAGATATTAAAACTTTATTTTCACTCCATCCGCAGATAAAACTGTGCAATAAAGTTCTTAAAACAGTTGTCATGGCAACACACATGGTCAAACATGTACAAACACGAGGTAAACACAAGGCTGGTACAGTGTGAGTGGTTCACTCACAGCCAACTATCAGATCTTGCTCTGTGCACGCTCAAATTTGGAGGTTTAGTCTGACATCGTGGATGGAGGTTCTATTTGAAACTGCACAGCTCACGCCCGGCTTAGCCCAGTTATTCCTGCATCAGGGTTCATCAGGGAGACCGAGGAGTGACGTCCTTCTGTCGGTGCAGTACAATCGAAACCTCTACTGGATTGGATTTTAGGAACACCTCCCCGGTCACGCATTGCAGGTACCCACTAGTTAATGTCCAAATTATCCTGATCTAATAGAAACCATTTCTGGTGCGTCAGACTTTCTGAGCTCCTGGAGAAACTCCATCAGACTCCATGCAGATGTTTTACAGAGGTTTCCTGAAGATCAGACATGGTGTCCCACCCTCAGGCGCCCGAGGGGCTTCACGACCGGCACAACCTCAACAAATAATGTCCACGTTTATACGTCCTGATGAGACCCATAATTTTTTTATTTGATGTTTTTATTCTGTCTGTAATTCAGAAACATATTTTTGAACATTTTATCTTCAAAAACATCAAAGAGATTTTAATCAAACAGCTCACAGTTGATCGATACGAACTATAGTTGAACTTAGGTTTTCAGTTTCATGCAAACAAGTCAAAATCACACAGTTTATAAACCGTTAACTTCGGCTTATTCTCGTTAAATGAATTTGTTTGTCATTTTTTTAACCTTCATCCCATTTTTTTTCTGTCCGTGACAAACTCATGCCCCTCATTACGCTCTGAGCCGTGTTCTACCACGGCTTTCTACGGATGCCCAAAGCCAGAAGGAAAAACTCGTGGTGCCAAAAGCAACAACCTGGCACTCACTTCCATCCAATCCTCTCAAACTTCCCCCGATCCCTCTGAGCGGCTCGGCTTCCTAATCCCAGGATGCAAACAGCGCTGCTTTGCTTCATCCCAACGGCTAATTAAAGATCCATCTTTCACTTCTTCCTTTCATCCCTGGGCCTGAAATGCTCCTGCACGCCAGCTTTGTTTGGCCAGCTGAAGGCTCGTGTTGTTTTAAGGAAAGGAAATGAATAATTTAATGAACGAGCGAAAAGTAAACAGTCGACCACCTCTGTTCAAATTCATTTAGCATCTTTGAGAAGCCGACGTGCAGCTGGAGTAAACATGGCTTCACGTTTTTACTGTTCCCACCGAGAAGAAAACAATGAGCCGATGAGTCATCGATACGACCAGCAGGTTCACACTGGGCTCTTGGATCATTTGTCAGACCTGATTCAGGGGATCGGGTCATTTGGCCAAATTTGATTGGCTCTTGATTTTCTTCTATTTAGTTGGAATAAGATCCAGGAGCGGGACAGTAGGCTTACTGCTCAAATCTGTATGTATGCCTACTTCTAGACCACAAGTCACCAAACTTTTTGAGGCCAAGGGCAACGTTACAACCTGCTTGCCAGAAATTTCTGTGTGAGGGAGAGATTTAGCATGATTGATAACAGTGTGAAGCGGCCGGGATGGGAATTAGCGCCTCCAAATCCGAGACCATGGTCCTCGCCCGGAAAAAGGTGAATTGCCCCCTGCGGGTCAGGAACAGGGTCCTGCCCCAAGTGGAGGAGTTTAAGTATCTCGGGGTCTTGTTTACGAGTGGGGGAAGAATGGAGCGGGAGATCGACAGGCGGATCGGTGCGGCATCAGCAATAACTAGGACACTGCATCGGTCCGTCGTGGTAAAGAGAGAGCTGAGCCGAAAAGCAAAGCTCTCGATTTACAAGTCGATCTACGTTCCTACCCTCACCATGGTAACCAGGATCTATGTTACTACCCTCACCATGGTAACCAGGATCTACATTCCTACCCTCACCATGGTAACCAGGATCTATGTTACTACCCTCACCATGGTAACCAGGATCTACATTCCTACCCTCACCATGGTAACCAGGATCTACGTTCCTACCCTCACCATGTTAACCAGGATCTACGTTCCTACCCTCACCATGGTAACCAGGATCTACGTTCCTACCCTCACCATGGTAACCAGGATCTACGTTCCTACCCTCACCATGGCAAACAGGATCTACGTTCCTACCCTCACCTATGGTAACCAGGATGTACGTTCCTACCCTCACCATGGTAACCTGGATCTACGTTCCTACCCTCACCATAGTAACCAGGATCTACGTTCCTACCCTCACCATGGTAACCAGGATCTGCGTTCCTACCCTCACCATGGTAACCAGGATCTACGTTCCTACCCTCACCATGGTAACCAGGATCTACATTCCTACCCTCACCATGGTAACCAGGATCTACATTCCTACCCTCACCATGGTAACCAGGATCTACGTTCCTACCCTCACCATGGTAACCAGGATCTACGTTCCTACCCTCACCATGGTAACCAGGATCTACATTCCTACCCTCACCATGGTAACCAGGATCTACGTTCCTATCCTCACCATGGTAACCAGCTGTGGGTGGTGACCGAAAGAATGAGATCGCGGGTACAAGCAGCTTCCTCCGCAGGGTGGCTGGGCTCTCACTCAGAGATCTGGTGAGGAGCTCTGCCATCCGGGAGGAGCTCAGTGTCGAGCCGCTCCTCCTCCAGGTCGAGAGGAGCCAGATGGTCAGGATGCCCCCCGAGCACTTCGCTGGTGAGGTGTTTCGGGCACGTCTCACCAGGAGGAGACCAAGGGGCAGACCCTGGACCCGCTGGAGAGACTATGTCTCACAGCTGGCCGGGGAGCGACTTGGGATCCTTCCAGGTGAGCTAGAGGATGCAGCCGGGGAGAGAGAGGCCTGGGCTGCCTGTTTGAGTCTGTTGCCCCCACGACCCGACCCCGGAACAAGCGGAAGATGACGGAACGGAACAGAACAGATAACAGTTTTCTTCATTCTGTGTCTCACCACCTCCTCCACGCAGGCGAGGGGTGAGCCAACCGCAAGTCCAGCTTTTTGTCACCAGCTTGTTCAGTCTGTTGGCATTCTTTGTTTTTATACCAGTTCCCCAGGCGGGCACAGCAAAGAACAGGACTCTCTCCATGATGGCATGGTAAAACATGGAGAGCATCTTGATGCAGATGTTGAAGGACCTGAGCTTTCTGAGGTGGTACAGTCTACTCAGGTCCTTTTTGGTGGACCAGGTGAACGCCCAAGAATCTGTATGACGGGACCATCTCCATCAAACAGACCGGTGACGGTTAGGACCCCTTCCTGCTGAAGTCCACTACCATCTCCTTTGTTTTGGCCACATTCAGGTTCAGATGGTTCTCCCCACACCACTGGATGAAGTTCTTCACCAGGTTTTGTCCGTTCTCCACACACCCAACGATGGCTGAGTGGAGATGACAAGAACAATCTTGACAAGAGAATCTTAAACATTCTCTTCTGTTTTGCTCTGAGGTGGATGCTGTTTATGGTCTTTAGGACGCATGCACCAAGAACCCGGTCCAGCTGCTTCTGTCCAGTCCTCAGACAAAGATGACCCTCATCTTGCCATCAGACTTGCTCTAAGCTGGACAATGGAGAGTACAGACATAAATAAATAAACGAATTACTCCATTCATTCCTCACCGGGGAATTTTGTGTGCTGCACTCCTTACACCACAGCATGCTGCCCTTCGACGGTGCCAATGGTGGGAGAAGTGGGGGTTAGGTGTCTTCTCCAAGGACCCTAGACGTGCTCTCTGTGGGACGCAAACCCGCGAACTTCCGGTCTGCGCGCGAATGCTCTAACCACCTAAAAAAATGAGGAACGCTTCACGAATTTGCGTGTCATGACTTCGGGACAGTGTTTCTCATCTTCCAATAAGGTTTTAGTGACAAGTATCATCCAAAAAACTTTTCTTATTCTTCATCAAAGAATGCACAGCTCTAAACAAGGCTGGTTTTAGATTTGGTGGACACGTTACTCTGGCCGTTAATCAACGGAAATCAACTTGATGCACACCAGATTTTTTCAGGATCAGAATCAGAAATGCTTTCATTGACATGGTCAATGAAGAGGATCAGAGAGGAACTCTCTGTGGTACAGGTGTGCAAAGTGTTCATAAGTCCAACCCCAGAAGGGAAGAAGCTGTTCTTGTGGTGGGACGTTCTGGTCCGAATGGATCGGAGCCTCCTGTCCGAGGGGAGTCGCTCAAAAAGTCCATGTCCAGGTTGGGAAGGGTCAGCTGCTATCCGACCTGCACGCCCTCGAGTCCTGAAGACATACAGGTCATGGAGCGATGGAAGGCTGCAGCCAATCATCTTTTCTGCGGAGCGCACAATGCGTTGCAGTCTGTGTTTGTCCCTGGCTGTGGCTCCAGCGTACCACACGGTGATGGGGGAGGGGAGGATGGACTCTGGGTGGGCAGCTTGGCTTTCTTCATCCTCTGATCCGAGCCGAGGAAGCGGAAAGAGTCTACAGGGGTGATGGGGGAGTCTGTCAGTGCAAGGGGGGAACGATCATCTCCACTGTCTTATGAGCGTTGAGCTCCAGGTTGTTGTTGCTGCACCAGGACACCAACCGTGCAGCCATGATTCATAAAACTTTCCATTTCAAAAGGAGAGCTGGTAAATCTCAAGTTTGGTGGTGCTGCTAAAAAAGCTGCTCAGCTAAAGATCTTAACAATTCTTCAGGACTGAGGCACCTGGTTTCCACCGGCACAGCAACCGGATGATCGTTGCCGACCGTGTCCATCCCAGCTTTAAATCCCTGCTTCGTCAGGATGAAAACAACCTGCTCCATCCGGTAAACATGGAGACAGATTTATCCGATCATCATCTCGGTCGTCTTTTTTTATTTTCACTTTAACAAAACGAGCTGAAACACATGATTTAAAAGCTCTGGTTTTAATAAAATTGGCTGCAAAGTGACGCAAAAACAAAAGTCATCAGCGAGTTTAAAAAAAGAAACCTTGAACAAGGAGACGGGAACAAAGCCGCCGGAACGACACCGAAGATTTAATGTTCTTCTTTTTTTTTTTTACAAGGTTGTTGGTTTTTTATGTCTTTTTTTTTCTCTTTTCTTCTTGATTAAAGAAGCTCAGACCGACTGATGATCGTTTTAAATGAAAACAAAGACCTTTTAGTTTCTAAAAATATGGACTTTTTATTTTAACGTACTGTATTCATTCCTCAACAGCGTCAATAGTGACCGGTGATGGTTGAAAATGGGGGTTAGGTGTCTTCTCCAAGGACACCTAGACATGAGCTCAGTGGGATTCAAACCGGGTTCTCCCGGTCCAAGAATGACCATTCTACCCCTGAGCCATCGTCTCCTCTTTTTTCACTCAGAGGATCTAAAAAGGACATAAAATGTTTATATTTTGGCATCAATTAGTTAATTTATTGGTAGATTTTTGTCTTCGTAAAACCTTTTCTGTCACATTCTGGAGATATTGAAAGATTTTAAATATAATCCGGGAGGAGCTCGGAGAAGAGCCTCTGCTCCTCTGGGTCGAGAGAAGCCAGATGGGGTGATTCAGGAATATGATGATGTCTCCCGAGCACCTTGCTGGTGAGGTGTTTCAGGCATGTCGTACCGGGAGGAGACCTAGAGGCAGACCTTGGAGGCAGACAGCTGGACAGGGAACACCTCAGGATCATCCCGGGTGAGCTGGAGGATGTAGCCGGGGTGAGAGAAGCCTGGGTTTCCCGTCTGAGGCTGTTGCCCTTGCCACCCGGATGCGGATGAGTGGAATACAACAGAACGGACTGGAGAAAAATGTCTGGACTTCAGTGTAGAAAGGCCAACAAAATTTTTACCTTTTATATTATGAAATTTGTTCATAAAAGGAGGAAATATTTTCCGACTAAGTCCATATGTAGAGACGTTCGTACGTATCGGTACCACCGCAGATGTGCAAGAGTTAGTCCAGATCTTACAGCAGCTGCCAATCAGAGGTCAGAGGCGGGCTGTCTTCTTATTATTATTATTATTTCAGCATTTTCCTCCAGGGGGCGCAACAGCAAGTCAGTTTCTTCCATCTAACCCTATCTCCTGCATCCTCTTCAGTCACACCAACTATCTTCATGTCTTCCTTCACTGTATCCATGAACCTCCTCTTTGGTCTTCCTCTAGTCCTCTTTCCTGGTGGTTCCAAACCCAGCATCCTTCTTCTGATGTACTCTCTCTCTCCTCTGCACATGTCCAAACCATCTCAGTCTGATCTCTCTGACTTTAAACCTCTAACATGTGCTGTTCCTCTGATTCTGTCCATCCTGGTCACTCCCAGAGAGATCCTCAGCATCTTCATCTCTGCTACAAACATCTCTGTTTTCTGTCTTTTCCTCAGTGACACTGTCTCTAGACCAATCAGCATGGCCGCTCTCACCACACTGTCTCTAGACCAATCAGCATGGCCGCTCTCACCACACTGTCTCTAGACCAATCAGCATGGCCGCTCTCACCACACTGTCTCTAGACCAATCAGCACGGCGGGTCTCACCACACTGTCTCTAGACCAATCAGCATGGCCGCTCTCACCACACTGTCTCTAGACCAATCAGCATGGCCGCTCTCACCACACTGTCTCTAGACCAATCAGCATGGCCGCTCTCACCACGGTTTTCTACACTTTCCCTTTCATTTTATCTGAAACTCTTCTATCACACATCACACCT
Source organism: Neostethus bicornis (assembly GCA_902685375.1). Lineage (NCBI taxonomy): Eukaryota > Metazoa > Chordata > Actinopteri > Atheriniformes > Phallostethidae > Neostethus > Neostethus bicornis. The sequence continues at coordinate 7,389,997 of LR738541.1, forward strand.
GATACTTTTCTCCACCCATTCCAGCCTGCCTGCACACGCTTCTTCACCTCTTTTCCACACCCTCCATTGTTCTGGACTGTTGATCCTAGATACTTAAAATCTTCCATTTTTTTTATCTCTTCTCCCTGTAATCTCACTGTATGAAGCCAAAATGAGTTGAAGGAAGTCACACCAGAGTCTGCTGGAGAAAGAACTCTGCTGGTTGACCAGAACAGGGTGGAGGAAGTGGGTATAAATGTTTGTCCGGTCCTCTTCACCACTGCTCCAGTGACAGCACCAGTCCGTCCTTACAGACCACAGAGCTGACCACCGTCTAGTAGGAGGTTGAAGGACCTCAGTCTGCTGCAGACCTTGTGGTACTCAGCAGTGCTGTTGTTTTTTAAGGGAAAATCAAAGAGAAAGAATATCCAGTAAAGTCCAGTCCTTCAGAGTCGAGGTCAGACTTGCTGTTTTCAAGCCGACCCGCAGCCCGATATCATCGATCATTAAGGGTGGAAGAGCACGTCCTCCGTCCCAGCAGAGCGTCAGACTGGAAGGTTGTCCTTTTAAACCAAATCAAACTAACGTGAGAGGAAGTGGTGGTCTGGGGGTTCATCCACGTTTATCTCCTCCAAACGAACATTAATCATTTCATAAGTGAAGTTACTGTTTCTTTAAATGTTCCGTTCCGTTATCTTCCGCTTGTTCCGGGGTCAGGTCGCGGGGGCAACAGCCTCAAACGGGCAGCCCAGGCCTCCCTTTCCCCGGCTGCATCCTCTAGCTCACCCAAGGATCCCAAGTCGTTCCCCAGCCAGCTGTGAGACATAGTCTCTCCAGCGGGTCTGGAGTCTACCCCTTGGTCTCCTCCCGGTGGGACGTGCCCGAAACACCCCGCCCGTGAGGCGCTCGGGGGGCATCCTGACCAGATGCCCGAACACCCCATCTGGCTCCTCTCGACCTGGAGGAGGAGCGGCTCGACACCGAGCTCCTCCCGGATGGTAGAGCTCCTCACCCGATCTCTGAGTGAGAGCCCAGCCACCCTGCAGAGGAAGCTCATTTCGGCCGCTTGTATCCGCGATCTCATTCTTTCGGTCACCACCCACAGCTGGTTACCATGGTGAGGGTAGGAACATAGATCCTGGTTACCATGGTGAGGGTAGGAACGTAGATCCTGGTTACCATGGTGAGGGTAGGAACATAGATCCTGGTTACCATGGTGAGGGTAGGAATGTAGATCCTGGTTACCATGGTGAGGGTAGGAACGTAGATCCTGGTTACCATGGTGAGGGTAGGAACGTAGATCCTGGTTACCATGGTGAGCGTAGGAACGGAGATCCTGGTTACCATGGTGAGGGTAGGAACATAGATCCTGGTTACCATGGTGAGGGTAGGATCGTAGATCGACTTGTAAATCGAGAGCTTTGCTTTTCGGCTCAGCTCTCTCTTCACCACGACGGACCGATGCAGTGTCCTAGTTATTGCTGATGCGGCTCAAGGAGGAGTTCTTTAAATGTGTTCAGTTTAAATAAAAACATTTTCAGACTTCGTTTAAACTTTGATTTCATTCCTCAAAGTTGTTCATTTGGTAAAATTTTAATTATCGTCAATCAAACAGTCGTGGCTCCAACTTTGACGAGTTTGATTAAATTAATATGTTTATAAATAATAAATAAATATTTATTGTAATGTTTAAAATATTAAAGAAGTTTTTTTTTAATGTATTTTTAATGCTAGATTCTGATTGGCTGGAAGGTGTTTGTTGTTTTTGGTAAAGGTGCACCTCTGACAGACGTTTTGGTTAAATAGCCTGAGCGCCAGTAACCATGACAACAGTTCAAAATGAATATGACTGGAAGTTTTTTCAGTGATTAAATCACAATGTTTTTAAAATAGAAAAAAAAAAACATGAGGAATTTTGTGGGGTTTTTTATTTATTTATTTTTTTTACATTTTTGGAAATTTCTCGCATTAAAAATAATCTTAGAAACTAACAACAAACTTTGTTTTTGTAGCAAAATTTTTCATCTTTCTCTGAACAAAAACAGAGACAACAAGGTTTCGGCTTTACAAAGCTGGAGATTTGAGGAGGCGGGGCCAAAAGGAGGAGGAGCTTGACATCACTTCCACCAAAGGACAACACCCGCCATGACAGTCGGTGTAAAACAAACCGTTCAAAACATGAGAAAGCAGCTGGTAAATCCTGCGTCTTCCGTGTGTTACCACCTAGTGTTATGTATCAGTATGAAGAGGAATTCCCACCAGGAATACACCCCTGTACTGATTGGACACGCCTTGTTTTGCTGCTCACACACATAAGCTGTGACATGACCAAAGTTCCCGAGTGCCCGACTTCTTCCATACGTTCACCAAAAACAATACTGGCAATAGACCATGCAGATCGATACCAGCGGCTTTCAGATGCACAGCTGCAGAAGCAGGAGATGCCATGTGCTTAGCCTCATTATACCTAATCATGTTCATGGAATGCACTAGAGTGTTCATCATGTGGGAGTTTTATTAGCCTTGGTGGGTGAGCGGGAGATAGGTCCTAATCGCGGGTGATTCCCGCCCAATGAGGGAGACTTGGTATGTCTGCAAAAAAATGACCTCTTTATCTGGTGATTTTGGATAGTGAACACCTTCCTCTGGTCAGTAGTCATTCGGTCTTTTTCTGTCTTTTGATAGAAACAAAAACATTAATAACTTTAAATTGTAGTTTTCATTTTAACTCAAGAACAACTTTAGCTTTAATAATCAGGAGATATTTTTACTGAACTTTTCTCCCACTGGATTTTATTTAGAGACAATTTAATTTTTAATATTATTTTTATTATGAACAAAATAAGAGTGTTTGGAGTTAAAGATTATCTTTCAGCATTACAGAAAGGTCTAATGCCTTTTAGATTCTATTGTTTCTGAATTATTGGGATTTTAAGCTTTAAAATAACAAAAAGTTTGCCTGAAAACTTCTGAAAAATATACTTTGGAGACTTTTATTTTCCATTTTTTTCTCCTTAGAGGTCAAGTCTGACCTGACGGGTGTTTTTGGGCCACATCGGTATCGGCGTCAGTCTAAAAATAGCACAAAGAGTCGGGTTGTAATTTAAACTGTGATGAAGATGTCACTGAGATGCAGATGAATTACTCATAAGTCAATTTCAATTTGATTTTTTTGGACCAGCTTGTGTTTCCTGGTGTTATATTAAAAGCTTCGTTCTGAGGGATGAACATCGATTCATGTATCAGAGGAGAAGAAATCAACTCATCAAATTTGTGTCTCATAAAGTGAAGGGTGAGATTTTACTGAGGCTGTGATGGATTAAAATAAATCTAGTCCAAGCGTGTGATCTCATGATTCACACCATGATGCAGCATCTGAGGAGTCAGACCATGTGAAAGGGATTAAACTCAAATCCAAAGATTTAAACAAACTAGTTTAGGGATCAGAAAAAACAGTTTTGCCCAAATCTGGAAACAAATTCATGAGCTGGGATGTGTTCAAAGTCTGGTTTGGTTCCAACATCTGGTCCACTCAAACACCTGGAATCTACCTGATTCATGCCGTCACCGTGGCAACCAGGATCTATGTTCCTACCCTTACCATGGTAACCAGGATCTACGTTCCTACCCTCACCATGGTAACCAGGATCTACGTTCCTACCCTCACCATGGTAACCAGGATCTACGTTCCTACCCTCACCATGGTAACCAGGATCGACGTTCCTACCCTCACGATGGTAACCTGGGTCTACATACCTACCCTCACCATGGTAACCAGGATCTGCATTCCTACCCTCACCACGGTAACCAGGATCTACGTTCCTACCCTCACCGTGGTAACCAGGATCTATGTTCCTACCCTCACCATGGTAACCAGGATCTACGTTCCTACCCTCACCATGGTAACCAGGATCTATGTTCCTACCCTCACCATGGTAACCAGGATCTATGTTCCTACCCTCACCATGGTAACTAGGATCTATGTTCCTACCCTCACCATGGTAACCAGGATCTACGTTCCTACCCTCACCATGGTAACCAGGATCTACATTCCTACCCTCACCATGGTAACCAGGATCGACGTTCCTACCCTCACGATGGTAACCTGGGTCTACATACCTACCCTCACCATGGTAACCAGGATCTGCGTTCCTACCCTCACCACGGTAACCAGGATCTACGTTCCTACCCTCACCATGGTATCTAGGGTCTACCGTTCTACCCTCACCATGGTAACCAGGATCTATGTTCCTACCCTCACCATGGTAACCAGGATCTACGTTCCTACTCTCACCATGGTAACCAAGATCTACGTTCCTACCCTCACCATGGTAACCAGGATCTACGTTCCTACCCTCACCATGGTAACCAGGATCTACGTTCCTACTCTCACCATGGTAACCAAGATCTACGTTCCTACCCTCACCATGGTAACCAGGATCTATGTTCCTACCCTCACCATGGTAACCAGGATCTACGTTCCTACCCTCACCATGGTAACCAGGATCTACGTTCCTACCCTCACCATGGTAACCAGGATCGACGTTCCTACCCTCACGATGGTAACCTGGGTCTACATACCTACCCTCACCATGGTAACCAGGATCTGCGTTCCTACCCTCACCACGGTAACCAGGATCTACGTTCCTACCCTCACCATGGTATCTAGGGTCTACCGTTCTACCCTCACCATGGTAACCAGGATCTACGTTCCTACCCTCACCATGGTAACCGGGATCTATGTTCCTACCCTCACCATGGTAACCAGGATCTACGTTCCTACCCTCACCGTGGTAACCAGGATCTATGTTCCTACCCTCACCATGGTAACCAGGATCTATGTTCCTACCCTCACCATGGTAACCAGGATCTATGTTCCTACCCTCACCATGGTAACCAGGATCTACGTTCCTACCCTCACCATGGTAACCAGGATCTACGTTCCTACCCTCACCATGGTAACCAGGATCGACGTTCCTACCCTCACCATGGTAACCTGGGTCTACATACCTACCCTCACCATGGTAACCAGGATCTGCGTTCCTACCCTCACCACGGTAACCAGGATCTACGTTCCTACCCTCACCATGGTATCTAGGGTCTACCGTTCTACCCTCACCATGGTAACCAGGATCTACGTTCCTACCCTCACCATGGTAACCAGGATCTACGTTCCTACCCTCACCATGGTAACCGGGATCTACATTCCTACCCTCACCATGGTAACCAGGATCTATGTTCCTACCCTCACCATGGTAACCAGGATCTACGTTCCTACCCTCACCATGGTAACCAGGATCTATGTTCCTACCCTCACCATGGTAACCAGGATCTACGTTCCTACCCTCACCGTGGTAACCAGGATCTATGTTCCTACCCTCACCATGGTAACCAGGATCTACGTTCCTACCCTCACCGTGGTAACCAGGATCTATGTTCCTACCCTCACCATGGTAACCAGGATCTATGTTCCTACCCTCACCATGGTAACCAGGATCTACGTTCCTACCCTCACCATGGTAACCAGGATCTATGTTCCTACCCTCACCATGGTAACCAGGATCTATGTTCCTACCCTCACCATGGTAATCAGGATCTATGTTCCTACCCTCACCATGGTAACCAGGATCTACGTTCCTACCCTCACCATGGCAACTATCTGTGGGCGGTGACCAAAAGAACAAGATTGTGGATACAAATGGATGAAATGATCTTCCTCTGCAGGGTGACTGGCTCTCTCTCAGAGATAGCGTGAAGAGCTCTGACATCCAGGAGGGGCTCGGACTAGGGCTGTTATTCCTCTGGGTCGAGAGAAGCCAGATGGGGTGGGAGGGCAGGCATCTGATTAAGATGCCTCCCGAACGCCTTGCTGGTGAGCTGTTTTGGGCACGTCCCACCGTGAGGAGACCCAGAGTTAGGCTGCTGACCTGCTGGAGAGACTAACTCTTACAACTGGACAGGGAACACCGCGGGCTCCTCCCGGGTGAGGTTCAGGACATAGCCAGGGTGAGGAAAGCCTGGGTTTGCCAAGTGTTGTTAGAGCTACACTGAGATGTTTTGGGTTTTAGATCAGCTTCTTTTGGCCTCCTGTGAAGCAGGGCTGAGGTCCAATTTGTCCAGAGATTGAGGTGTTGATTCTTTTTGTGCCTTGTTCGGTGTGCCTGATGTGTTCCGGTGTGCCTTTAGGAAAGCAGGCGTACGATAGGACACCATGAAAACGATAAAGGGAGAGATGTGGGCGTGAAAGATGGCTAACACAATGTGTGAATGGATCTGTTTGGATCTGCTTGTGCTGTTCTCTCAGCATCATCCACGAGGAGCTGCAGGACAACCAGACGGTTCTGAGCATGAGGAAAGAGAACACACACAGGATTAGAACTTTGATGGAGTTTTGGATGGTGATTCTATGAGTTATGAAGCTCCTCCGAGCCGGACGGCAAATCAAGCTGTAACGAGTGTCCCTTTGGGGTCAGAAGGACAATCCCAGGAGCATCCCAGATTATTACTCCCCCGTAGTTTAACAAGTAAAAGTTTCTTTACCGGGTCACATATTGACCAGCTGCCATGATGTGTTTGAGTTAAATGTGTAAATAATGAGAGTGTGTGAAGCACAGCGGGGATCAACACCCTAACAAAGGAAGTCTTCAGTAAGGATGTTCTAGCTGTCACACCTTCACAGGAACACCAGATGTGCACAGGCTCAGACCCAGAGGCGTCACATTCCAGAGCTCAGGGCCAACAATGCCGAAAGCGCCGTCATCCGTGGAGGAGACGCTGCAGAGAACAGATGGAGTAGGGGGGCCGGGGAGGGGCCGGGTTGTATAATAAGGGGGCTGTGAGGGAGCTTTTCAAAGACAGAAAAACACTTTTGTAAAGTTTGCTTTGCAGGTTTTTGTCGGGACGCGGTGTTCCTTTAAGACCTCCCAAATTTACATCCAAACAAATCAATCAATATTTATGCAGAAAAAATACGAGAAAAAAAACTAATTAAACACATTAAAAGTTTCTTCAGAGTGATCACATGCTGTCATCGACGTGCTACAGTTAGTACCAACTATAGATGAATTGATAAAGTTTTCAATGTTCTGTGAACTAAACATAAATTCACAAAGATTGAGGTAAAAAATTCTCAAGAACGCAATTTCTCTTTTTATTTGAATAAAACTGGACAAAGCACTCAGTACCAACTATAGATGAACTGATTGGTCGCATAACCCATTAAACTTAAAGCTCAGAAATTCTTGTCAACAAAAAATTGACCGAACCGACGAGATGGTATTTTAATTAAATAAAGTCAGGGTTTTGGAGGTTGAGACCTCAGAATGTGAAACCACTGAAGAGCTTTTAATTAAACTAGCCACTGTTACTCAGTACCAAGTATAAATGAACCTACTACTTGGTTCTCAAGGTCATGCAATAAAAAGTCAAAGTTAGAAGTGTTTTGAACAGGAGGATGAACATTTTTATCACTTCTTTCCATTGACTTAATTGAGTGGGTTTCTTTTTTCTGGAAACAAACTTCCATGTTTTTCTCTTGCTTTGTTTTGATAAAAACATCCAGACCCGTGACTCTCGTTACGTCACGCCTGAGAAGTGTGTGAAGGGTTAAGTTTACTGCAGGAATCATGAACGTGTTCCATTGTGGTGGTAAACTGTTTATTCATAATGGTAAGAATCATCTTGTTTTTAGTAAATATCGTTACCAGCCTGTCAGTGTCTGATCCCGTCAGAAGCTAAGCATGCTGGGTCTGGGTAGTAAATGATAAATGGACCCACTTATAAAGTGCTTTTCCACCTGTGTTGGCACTCAAAGCGCTTTACAGTGTAGCTCAATTTCACACACACATTCATACCTGATGGGGATCAGTTGGTATAAACTCCTGGCAGGGAATCAAATCAGTACCCTGTGGTCACAGGGTGGTTGCCCTACTCACTGAGCCATCCTTAGATGGGAGACCACTGGAACCCCTGGTACCACAGTGAGACGCTGTGTCCCTGGGTAAGACACTTCTCCCATGTTGCCTGGTCTGGAAGGTGTGTCCTCCCCAAGGACAACCAGACATAAGATCAGTGGGATTCGAAACTGCGAACTTCCGGTCCGAGGTGAACACTCTTCCACTGAGCCACCGCCTTCCCTATTAGTATCATCAAATATCTCCATCTGTTTCATGTATGTGTCATGATGTGGAGCTGAGGCCAAAAATATACCCTTGACACAGCAGACAGGCTCAGATGAAAAAAATCACAAGCAGATTTATTAGAATGATTAAAAAGCCCAAATAAAGAAGACAAAACAGATAAACTAGGCAGGTTCTGATGTCGGAGCTGGAGCCAAAAAACTGGATAACAGGTCAAGCATGACAAACAAACGATCTGACGAAGAGTGTGTGAGAAACTGATCCATTTATGCTCCAGCAGATGAGTAGATGAGTTTCAGGTGTGACTAGTTGCACACACACAGACAAGAGGGAGGGGGTAAACAGGGCACAGAGAGGGGACGGACTACTCTCTTGACAGTATGGTTGTTATTTTGTGTCACACTTTAATTAGACAGTTTGATCTTTTCATAATGTTTTTGTTCGTTTTACAGTAAAATGTTATTTAAAACACGATTAAATCTGATTCTAAACGGTTTTTAAAAAACAAAAGAATTTTACATCCCGGTTTATTCTGGATTCAGTTTTTAAATTTCTTCACGTGACTCACTTCCAACTTTTAAAAGAAACTTTTTCAGGTGTTTTTGTTTTATTCTAAGAGTCATTAACCCCCGAAGCATGCTCTGATTATTGGATGTGCCGCACCGTGGAGGACCGAAGTTTAATCAGTGATAAACGTCCTCCTGCTCTGTAATACCAAACACAAGCTGATTCCAGGCCAATCAGCTGCGTCCTCATTAAGCGGCCATTGTGTGGTCCTGGAGGTGGGCTGATAACTGGTCTGTTTATACATACCGTGTTTAAATTCTACACGTCTGAATAAAAAAAAGACTTTTCACTAAAATACAGGCCAATTGTTTCCAGACAGAAAGGCATCGTGGGTACTCTGATTTTATGGCCGCTGACTGGAAACGAACCACTGAAGGGATTTTATTCAACAACTGGGAATAATCTTTTCAGGCGTTCACACATGATGAAAAGGATGTTTATCTTAAAATATTTCTCAGATTAATTGAGTGCAGGTTTGTAGAGATTAATTATGTTTCAGCATGACGCGACTCGCTTGGGAACGTAGATCCTGGTTACCATGGTGAGGGAAGGAACGTAGATCCTGGTTACTATGGTGAGGGAAGGAACGTAGATCCTGGTTACCATGGTGAGGGAAGGAACGTAGATCCTGGTTACCATGGTGAGGGTAGGAACGTAGACCCTGGTTACCATGGTGAGGGTAGAAACATAGATCCTGGTTACCATGGTGAGGATAGGAATGTAGATCCTGGTTACCATGGTGAGGGTAGGAACGTAGATCCTGGTTACCATGGTGAGGGAAGGAACGTAGATCCTGGTTACCATGGTGAGGGAAGGAACGTAGATCCTGGTTACCATGGTGAGGGTAGGAACGTAGACCCTGGTTACCATGGTGAGGATAGGAATGTAGATCCTGGTTACCATGGTGAGGGTAGGAACATAGATCCTGGTTACCATGGTGAGGGTATGAACATAGATCCTGGTTACCATGGTGAGGGTAGGAACGTAGATCCTGGTTACCATGGTGAGGGTAGGAACATAGATCCTGGTTACCACGGTGAGGATAGGAACGTAGACCCTGGTTACCATGGTGATAGTAGGAATGTAGATCCTGGTTACCATGGTGAGGGTAGGAATGTAGATCCTGGTTACCATGGTGAGGGTAGGAACGTAGATCCTGGTTACCATGGTGAGGGTAGGAACGTAGATCCTGGTTACCATGGTGAGGATAGGAACGTGGATCCTGGTTACCATGGTGAGGGTAGGAACGTAGATCCTGGTTACCATGGTGAGGGTAGGAACGTAGATCCTGGTTACCATGGTGAGGGTAGGAACGTGGATCCTGGTTACCATGGTGAGGGTAGGAACGTAGATCCTGGTTACCATGGTGAGGGTAGGAACGTGGATCCTGGTTACCATGGTGAGGATAGGAACGTGGATCCTGGTTACCATGGTGAGGGTAGGAACGTAGATCCTGGTTACCATGGTGAGGGTAGGAACGTAGATCCTGGTTACCATGGTGAGGGTAGGAACGTGGATCCTGGTTACCATGGTGAGGATAGGAACGTGGATCCTGGTTACCATGGTGAGGGTAGGAACGTAGATCCTGGTTACCATGGTGAGGGTAGGAACGTAGATCCTGGTTACCATGGTGAGGGTAGGAACGTAGATCCTGGTTAAACTGTCAGGATGTCAGGATCCCTTTGTTTACGTTAGAACGTCTATGAATCATGTTTATGTTCATACGTGTTCATCTGAGGAGCTCTGATGAGTCACACGTTAAACATGGGATGATTACCGTCTTGTCTGATCTGGCCTCTGCTTCTCACACACACTCTGTGATAAGTCACACACAGCCGCTCCGCTCCTGATAAATCCGCTCCTTTATTAGCCTGGTGATGATAGCTTCTCTAAAGCAGCAGCGTTCTGTAACAATAGTCTGAACGGCTTGACCTTTCTATTCATTTGATTTTAAAACTGCTTGTGTGTGTGGTGTTGTGTTGTGGGTGGTTTCTCACACACTCAAAGTTTTTTAGTAGAATTCATTGGCCTTTTTAGATGCGAACTGTACATGAAGCACAGCCTGGAACGATCCGTGTTTTACTCCCAGAGGAATACGAGCCGTGAGCAGGAGAACTTAGAATAACAGCCCTGCTGTGATGTGAACGACTAAATTTAGCTGCACGTCTGTAATCTCTGTAATTGAGACAAAACTCTGTCTCTCATGGAAACCGAAAGTGCCAAATTATGCATCCGGTTAAAAAAACTCAGAAGTCCTCTGGGATCGACTCTACCGCCGGGTTTCCATGAAGTTCCAGTATTCCTGTTTCTAACGGTTTCATCGGAGCCCGTACGGTTCACTTTTTTTTGGGTCAAACATGACATGATGTATGCAAAGAAGAATATCCTCTGAACGTGTTAATGGGACACGTAGAAGCTGCAGTGCAGACACAGGAGGACAGAATGTTCAGGCTCTTGCTCCCGGCATTGTCCAACCTCTTAAATCCGTACATGACACAGTGTAAACGCAAAAAGAAAGAAGCACTGATGAATTTAGATTACATAACCAGAGGGACAGGAAGGCCAGGCTTCTCTCAGCCCAGCTGCATCCTCCAGCTCGCCCAGAAGGATCCTGAGGTGTTCCCCAGGCAGCTGTGAGACATAGTCTCTCCAGCAGGTCCGGGGTCTGCCTTCCAATCTCCTCCCGGTCAGACGTGCCCAAAACACCTCACCAGCGAGGCGCTCGGGAGGTATCCTGACCAAATGCCCCAACCACCCCATCTGGCTTGTCTCGACCTGGAGGAGGAGAGGCTTGACACTGAGCTCCCCCCGGATGGCAGAGCTCCTCACCCGATCTCTGAGTGAGAGCCCAGCCTCCCTGTGGAGGAAGATCATTTCAGCCGCTTGTATCTGCGATCTCATTCTTTTGGTCACCACCCACACTGGTTACCATGGTGAGGGTAGGAACGTAGATCCTGGTTACCACGGTGAGGGTAGGAACGTAGATCCTGGTTACCATGGTGAGGGTAGGAATGTAGATCCTGGTTACCATGGTGAGGGTAGGAACGTAGATCCTGGTTACCATGGTGAGGGTAGGAATGTAGATCCTGGTTACCATGGTGAGGGTAGAAACGTAGATCCTGGTTACCATGGTGAGGGTAGGAATGTAGATCCTGGTTACCATGGTGAGGGTAGGAATGTGGATCCTGGTTACCATGGTGAGGGTAGGAATGTAGATCCTGGTTACCATGGTGAGGGTAGGAACGTAGATCCTGGTTACCATGGTGAGGGTAGGAATGTAGATCCTGGTTACCATGGTGAGGGTAGGAATGTGGATCCTGGTTACCATGGTGAGGGTAGGAATGTGGATCCTGGTTACCATGGTGAGGGTAGGAACATAGATCCTTGTTACCATGGTGAGGATAGGAACGTAGATCCTTGTTACCATGGTGAGGGTAGGAATGTGGATCCTGGTTACCATGGTGAGGGTAGGAATGTGGATCCTGGTTACCATGGTGAGGGTAGAAATGTGGATCCTGGTTACCATGGTGAGGGTAGGAACATAGATCCTTGTTACCATGGTGAGGATAGGAACGTAGATCCTTGTTACCATGGTGAGGGTAGGAATGTGGATCCTGGTTACCATGGTGATGGTGGGAAGAAGAGCTTGTAAAAGACTCAAACATGCATGTTTAAAATAGAAAACCTCTTCTGGTGTGTTTCAAAGATACAGTAATCTTTGTTTATTCTTCAGTGGGTCTCGTTTTAACTGAGTCTAACGACTGAAGAACAACAGCGTGCACGTATGAAACAATGATCATCTAATCACAGCCTGCTTACAGTCTGATGGCATGTCGGTACAGGTCGGCATTTCTACCAGGTTGTGTAAAAGTTTCCGATGGAGGTGATCATCACAGGTAGACCGTCTTCGTCATAGTCTAACAGCTGTTGTGAATCCAGCTGTTAGACATGTGGATTCATAAAAATCTTAATAACCGAAACCATTTAAAGCAGCTTCAGGCAAACTTTTATTCTGGTAACCACTTTTGAATCACCACATTAATGCTCCATTAGAGGCCGAGAGCTCGTGGAAACACGTTGAAGGATGTTTCACACTCAGGTTATTTTTAACCATCCGGATCCAGACCTTTTGTTTTGGCGTACCACCTCACTATCTAGGCTTGCGCCACCTAGTGTCTCCTCTGTTTCGTTTTTATTTAATTAGGTCAAGGATTGCAGAAATCATTCTAACCAATCAGAAAACAGAGATGACGGCGTGACGTAAACACAAGCGTTCATCCTCCATGTTTGTAGTTCTGTATTTGAAAAAGGAGATCAATGCTCGGGGGCAGCGAGGCGCTCGGGGGGCATCCTAATCTGATGCCCCCCGAGCGCCTCGCTGGTGAGGTGTTTTGGGCACGTCCCACCAGGAGGATACCAAGAGGCAGACCCCAGACCTGCTGGAGAGACTATGTCTCACAGCTGGCCGGGAAACGACTCGGGATCCTTCTGGGTGAGCTGGAGGATGCAGCCGGGGTGAGGGAAGCGTGTGCTTCCCAATCTCGTCTGAGGCTGTTGCCCCTGCGACCCGGCCCCGGATAGACGGAAGATGACGGAATGACGCCAGTTAAAGAACCATTGCCATTGTTTGTTTCTGGTAGGGAAGGTGTCCTAAAGCCGAGTTCAGAAATCATCATGATTAAAGAACCTGGTTCAGCAGTGAGGGTGTTAGGGTAGTCCATAAGGGGCAGGGTCCCAAGAACCTTTCTCTAAATCAAATGAAAACTGACCTCCTGCACAAAAAGTCTGCTTGTAGAAACTCTGAAAACTCCTGAACAGTCAAAACATAATCCAGACAGAATAAAATATAAACGTTCTTATCAAAACCCAGACCGCCTGCGCTGGCCAGACGGCCTCGGAGGCTGCAGGTGGGAAAAGATTGGTTTGGGTGCATCACGTCCCGTCTGGTCCCGTCCAGACATGAACAACTGCTTAAAGCAAAAAAAATAAACTCAAAACAACAAAAGTATGGAGCGAGTGAACCCCGATGCTGGGAGGTCAGACTGTTTCCAGATATGTCGGGTTGACATTCACAGGGACTCTCGTCTTTCTCTCTGATGACCTTAAAGAAGCAGCGATGCAGGAAGACGGTCTCAGGAGCTGATCAAAGTGTGTGAACATGTGTGTGTGCGTGTGTGTGTGTGTGTGTGTGTGTGTGTGTGTGCACCAGAATTCCCGGCAGCAGCTGTTTTACATTAGAGCCAAATCACATCCCGTAATTGAAACTCCCAGAATCCCCAGCGCTCTTTAATTGGTGTACCTGCGCCCTGATTGGTTACCAGATTATAATTAAATACTTGGCTCAGCTGATCTGGAACACACACACACACACACACACATCAGTAAAACAAACAAACACAAAGAAAACAACATTACATCATCTCCCATGTTGTTGACTGTCACCATGACAACGCGGTTTCTCAATGATATGTGATTTAAATAACAAACCCTCCCAAACCACTGAAGGGATTTGAATTAAAACACCCACAGTGACTCTGTACTGACTATAGATGAACTGGTTAAAATTTCAGGGCAATGCCGCCAAAGGTTTGGGTCATAAAGGTTTAAAACCCTTTGCCACACGCCCGCTTCAAGCTGTTACAGAGAGCTTAAACATTCGCTGTAATCCGGTTTGTGACACAGAGCGGGCACTTTTATTTTCATCTAACTGAGTTTTAAAACAGAAGACAGAAGAGCGGGGCGCACACTGCCATGATTTATACTGTTCCTAACTCCTGCCAGTCCAGGTTTATTAACCATCTCCTGTTCAGATGGACTTTCCTCCACTGCTGTAGATCCTGACCTCAATAACTGGAAGCGGCTGAAAGCCGAGCTGTGATTAGATGACGTATAAATCAGAGCGGATAGACAGGAAGTGACTGATGATCTTCTTCCCTGCAGACGGACACTCACCTGGAGAACAGAACCCTTCACTTCAAGTCTTTATTTTAAAATAAATGCTTCTGCTGCAGAAGAAGAGCAAAGGTTAAAACCTCAGTGTCTTTGAATTATTACTGAGGCCATAAAACAATCATGTAGAGAGGCTGGAACGCCCAGAGAGGGACATGTCCGGGATAATTAGGCTGGGATCAAAAGTGATGGGAAGTTTAATGAAGGTCAGTTAGTAGCTAAACGAAAGAGGCTGCCAGGGTCACTTTCTAAAACATCCAAAATGTTTAAGTAAAACTTCTAGTTTGTACCAAAAAGAATCAGAGTGAAGATTAGTCAGAGTAAAACAGAGTGTGAATGAGAGGGATTCAAATGGAAAAGTGAGGTTACAGGGAGAAGAGATAAAGAAGGTGGAAGATTTTAAGTATCTAGGATCAACAGTCCAGAGCAATGGAGAGTGTGGAAAAGAGGTGAAGAAGCGTGTGCAGGCAGGCTGGAACGGGTGGAGGAAAGTATCAGGTGTGATGTGTGACAGAAGAGTTGCAGCTAAAATCAAAGAGAAGTGTGCAGGCAGGCTGGAACGGGTGGAGGAAAGTATCAGGTGTGATGTGTGACAGAAGAGTTGCAGCTAAAATCAAAGAGAAAGTGTACAAAACCGTGGTGAGAGCGGTCATGCTGATTGGTGTAGAGACAGTGTGGTGAGAGCAGCCATGCTGATTGGTCTAGAAACAGTGTGGTGAGAGCGGCCATGCTGATTGGTCTAGAGACAGTGTGGTGAGAGCGACCATGCTGATTGGTCTAGAGACAGTGTGGTGAGAGCAGCCATGCTGATTGGTCTAGAGACAGGACAGTGTGGTGAGAGCGGCCATGCTGATTGGTCTAGAGACAGTGTGGTGAGAGCAGCCATGCTGATTGGTCTAGAGACAGTGTGGTGAGAGCGGCCATGCTGATTGGTCTAGAGACAGTGTGGTGAGAGCGACCATGCTGATTGGTCTAGAGACAGTGTGGTGAGAGCGGCCATGCTGATTGGTCTAGAGACAGTGTGGTGAGAGCGGCCATGCTGATTGGTCTAGAGACAGTGTGGTGAGAGCGTCCATGCTGATTGGTCTATAGACAGTGTCACTGAAGAAAAGACAGGAAACAGAGATGTTTGTAGCAGAGATGAAGATGCTGTGGATCTCTCTTGGAGTGACCAGGATGGACAGGATCAGAGGAACAGCACATGTTAGAGGTTTTAAAGTCAGAGAGGTCAGACTGAGATGGTTTGGACATGTGCAGAGGAGAGAGAGAGAGTACATCAGAAGAAGGATGCTGGGTTTGGAACCATCAGGAAAGAGGACTAGAGGAAGACCAAAGAGGAGGTTCATGGATCCAGTGAAGGAAGACATGAAGATAGTTGGTGTGACCGAAGAAGATGCAGGAGATAGGGTTAGATGGAAGAAACTCAGTTGAAACTGAGATGTGATTCATAAAACTTATTTCATGCAAAGAGTTTGATAATTTTGATAAATTTGGGACATTTACTATAAAAACAAGAATGAAAACAGATTTATATTAACTTTTAATGACATTCAAATCTCTAAATAATTTTATTTTCAGGTTAAAACGTGTTTTGATCAATCTGTTAAAAAGTTTAATTCTCTATTAAAACCACATTTTAAAGCATTGATTAAGTTATCCACCTTTTGTCCTCATTTTTTTTCACTGGATTAAAAACCAGACATGAAGAGAGTGGAATGAAATGGTTAAAAAGTCTTTTTAAAAAAGCTTTTTGCAGTAAATTAATGCTGAAAGTCAGAATTAGTTTTGATAAAAAGGACGAAAGCTGCTGGAAATTGAATGTGTGAACATGTTAGATTTGATTAAAATAAGATCAAGGTATTAAATCTTCCAAATGGAAATGGTGATGTGGTCCTAAAATCTACATGTGCTTCTTCTTTATTTCACATTTCCATCCAGCGGACCGCTCCTCTAATTAAAAGTTACTTTAGCTGGAGGCAAAAAGAAAACGAGAATTTTCCACCAGCTGGACAACAACAAAGTGCCAAATACAGGCTTGGAAAAGATCAGAAAAATCTGTCCATCAATCCGTTCATTCATTCAAGCAGCTGCTGAACCGTTTATAAAAAAAAAAACCATCAAGATTCAAGAAAATTTAATTGCCTGCCTGACATTAAAAAAAACATAGCGGGCATAAGACACGGGCGAGGCTTCAGGAGCACATGGCTGGAACAAAAAATACACTCTAAATTTAAGTGGTGGCAAGGCGTTGGGGGGGCATCCTGCTTTAACCACCCCATCTGGCTTCTCTCGACCTGGAGGACGAGCGGCTCGACACAGCGTTCCTCCCGGATTGCAGAGATCCTCACTCAATCGACGACGGTGGGGGTAGGAACCTAGATCCTGGTTACCATGGTGAGAGTAGGAACGTAGATCCTGGTTACCATGGTGAGGGTAGGAACCTAGATCCTGGTTACCATGGTGAGGGTAGGAACATAGATCCTGGTTACCATGGTGAGGGTAGGAACGTAGATCCTGGTTACCATGGTGAGAGTAGGAACCTAGATCCTGGTTACCATGGTGAGGGTAGGAACGTAGATCCTGGTTACCATGATGAGGGTAGGAACGTAGATCCTGGTTACCATGGTGAGAGTAGGAACGTAGATCCTGGTTACCATGGTGAGGGTAGGAACCTAGATCCTGGTTACCATGGTGAGGGTAGGAACATAGATCCTGGTTACCATGGTGAGGGTAGGAACGTAGATCCTGGTTACCATGGTGAGAGTAGGAACCTAGATCCTGGTTACCATGGTGTGGGTAGGAACGTAGATCCTGGTTACCATGATGAGGGTAGGAACGTAGATCCTGGTTACCATGGTGAGGGTAGGAACATAGATCCTGGTTACCATGGTGAGAGTAGGAACATAGATCCTGGTTACCATGGTGAGGGTAGGAACGTAGATTGGTTACCATGGTGAGGGTAGGAACATAGATCCTGGTTACCATGGTGAGGGTAGGAACGTAGATCCTGGTTACCATGGTGAGGGTAGGAACATAGATCCTGGTTACCATGGTGAGGGTAGGAACGTAGATTGGTTACCATGGTGAGGGTAGGAAAATAGATCCTGGTTACCATGGTGAGAGTAGGAACATGGATCCTGGTTACCATGATGAGGGTAGGAACGTAGATCCTGGTTACCATGGTGAGGGTAGGAACGTAGATCCTGGTTACAATGGTGAGGGTCGGAACATAGATCCTGGTTACCATGGTGAGGGTAGGAACGTAGATTGGTTACCATGGTGAGGGTAGGAACATAGATCCTGGTTACCATGGTGAGAGTAGGAACATAGATCCTGGTTACCATGATGAGGGTAGGAACGTAGATCCTGGTTACCATGGTGAGGGTAGGAACGTAGATCCTGGTTACCATGGTGAGGGTAGGAACGTAGATCCTGGTTACCATGGTGAAGGTAGGAACGTAGATCCTGGTTACCATGGTGAGGGTAGGAACGTAGATCCTGGTTACCATGGTGAGGGTAGGAACGTAGATCCTGGTTACCATGGTGAGGGTAGGAACGTAGATCCTGGTTACCATGGTGAGAGTAGGAACATAGATCCTGGTTACCATGGTGAGGGTAGGAACGTAGATCCTGGTTACCATGGTGAGGGTAGGAACGTAGATCGACTTGTAAATAGAGAGCTTTTCTTTTCGGCTCAGCTCTCTCTTTACCACGACAAACCGATGCATAGTCCTTGTTATTGCTGACGCCGCACCGATCAGCCTGTCGATCTCCGGCTCCATCTTTCCCCCACTCATGAACAAGACCCCGAGATACTTAAACTCTTCCACTTGGGGCAGGACCCTGTCCCGGATCCACCCTTTTCCGGGCTAGGACCATGGTCTCGTATTTCGAGGCGTTGATTCCCATCCTGGCTGCTTCACACTCGGCAACAAATCGATCCAGAGAGAGCTGGAGATCACAGTCTGATGAAGCTAACAGGACCACATCATCCACAAAAAGCAGAGATCCGATCATTTTTTCTGATGTAGTATTTTTGGTTTCTAAACATTGTCTGGATCGTAGATAATAGATAATGTACTTCCATCTCAACCATCGTCGGTTTTCTTGGTGATGTAATTATTCATGTTTAAACCCCTCTGGTTGTTGTGCAACAGTTTCTGAGCCTTCATGGCGGTTTTGGTCTCCAGCACCATGTGGAGGCTTCCACACACCAGAGGACACACCTGAAACCAGGGGTGCCCAAGCTTTTACGTCCCAAGATCTACTTTTCAAATATCAAAGTTCCTGTGGTCTACCAGACCGGTGTTACCACCGCAAACCCCTGGAGATGGTTTCCAACCTGCAGTAAAACTACCCTCACAACATGGTTTGTTGTTGTTACACAAACATCAGACATCACACCACAAACACACACCTCCCTCCCTCACACACACACACACTCGGACAAATTCGTCACTCTCAAACTCATACACACAGATCCGTGTAGTCCCACATTCATCCAGGAGTGATCCATTGTAGAAGAAGTTTCAAAAAAGTCTTCTGGACAGTTTAATTCTTGATCGAGACGTTTCGACTTCCATCCGGAAATCATTTTCAATCTGAATGAAATGGACTGAAAACTGGATCTATTTATACTAACCTGAGTAAAAGGTAAAAAAAATAGTAAGAGGGGCTCGACCAATGAGCCTGTGTTACCTATGATGGCCGTGAATGGCTCCTATCGTAACCACAGACCAGTAAACGAACCTTTTATAAAAATGCTAAAAGCCTAGTGAATAGAAATTCCTGCTAACGAGAGGCGTGAAACTGGGTCATGAGGTGTCATCTTTAGTCCATGGCTTCAAAAGGCTGCTGTAAATACCGGGCAGAATGTATCTAATGCCTCCACTCCGATTCAGTGAGGGATTTTCTTTCATCACAAAGATGGCTTCCTTCACTCCTCTTTCAAACCATCCTTTCTCTCTATTTAGAATCTTCACCTCACTGTCCTCAAAAGTGTGTTTGGTGGATTTAGAAGAATTAAACTGTCCAGAAGACTTTTTTGAAACTTTTTCTACTATCATACACAGACAAATTCTTCCATCTCTCTTTCTCTCAACACACACAGACACGCATGGACTTCATTTGAGCGCAAGCCATTGTTGTTTTTGGCGCCATCTAAGTTTTTGTTTTAGTTTTCGTTTTTGGATGAAAATTAATTTAAGTTTTAGTCATGTTTTCGTCACGAAAACCCAAAAGAGTTTCCGTCCAGTTTTCATCAGGAAGACTTAGAACGTTTTTAGTCTAGTTTTAGCGTAAAAAAAACCAAAACAAACTTACTTTAACAATCATGTCTTTATTACTGAGAATAATGCAGGTTGTTTGTTTAAAAAAAAAAAAAACTCAGCCCAGTTTTAACTTGCACAAAACAGTGAACATTGTAAAACAATGTAAATAAATATAATTTTTTCAGTGAGTGAGGAACGTTATAACTTATTCATACTTAAAAATGACACCTCTTAAAAACCCTGTAAACAAAGTAAACATTGTACTGTCTCTTTAAATCAGTCCTTGTTTCTGACCACCAAGCTCCTTTGCTGCTGTTTTCATCATGGTGTGTGACCTTCTCATGGCTGCAGGTGTGTTGTGTAGACGGTGCGAACGTGCAGCATTGTGGGGAGCGTGCCGCCGTGAGAGACAGATGCAGCCGCTGTTTTTTTTTTCTTTTCACAGACAGAAACGTGAAAGTCTGACGCCTATTTCGTTACGTTTTCGTCTCGTCAGCAGAAACTTGCAAACGTCTCGTCACGTTTTTGTCAACAAAATGTTGCATTTATTTCGTTATTGTTATGTCATGAAAAAAATGCTTCGTCAACAAAATCATTTAGTTTTCATCATCGTTGACGAAAACAACACTGGCGCAAGCAGCGCTTTGGTAGGCGAAGGGGCCACAACAGCAACAGACGCTGCTCATTGATTTCAGGCTTAACGTGATTTTGTGTCACCGACTCCAAAATTCTTCAGTAACACCAGAAAAAGCCGCTAGATTGACGCTTTTTTGAAAAAAAAAAATGTTGCCATATTTTGGTCACCAGCTGTGGGTGGTGACCGAAAGAATGAGATCGCGGGTACAAGCGGCCGAAATGAGCTTCCTCCGCAGGGTGGCTGGGCTCTCACTCAGAGATCGGATGAGGAGCTCTGCCATTCGGGAGGAGCTCGGTGTCGAGCCGCTCCTCCTTCAGGTCGAGAGGAGCCAGATGGGGTGGTTCGGGCATCTGGTCAGGATGCCCCCCCAAGCGCCCTGCGGGCGAGGTGTTTCGGGCACGTCCCACCAGGAGGAGATCAAGAGGCAGACCCCGGACCTGCTGGAGAGACTATGTCTCACAGCTGGCCGGGAAACGACTTGGGATCCTTCCAGGTGAGCTGGAGGATGCCTGGAGAAGCCTGGGTTGCCCGCTCAAGGCTGTTGCCGCCGCGACCGGACCCCGGAACAAGCGGAAGATGACGGAACGGAACGGCCATATTTTAGCAAGGCTCTGAAGTCTTGCTAAATATGGCGTCAAAGTGACAGAGGTGGCAACACTGACTTCATTTTTTTTCCCTTACACACCTGGAAATAAGTCCCATGATCAACTGGTTGGGCACCCCCGCCCTAGACACTACATTTTTACTGTCTGATACCAGGCCTAAATCCCAGACACCCCTCTGGAACTGGAAACATATTGACCCGACTTCTATGTTTGCAAACGTCCAGCAGATCATCTGGTCAGACTTCACCATCACGGATGAACTGATGGAAGATTAAACACGATCCCTGAGCTGTGTTTTAGACCGTCGTACCCCGATAAGGACACGGAACGTCCTGATGAACACTGCTCATTGATACAATGTCAGTTCTAGGTCTGTGAAAAGTCCCTTATGAAGAAAATATGTTATTATATTAACTGAAGTTAAACTTTCTAAGAGTTACTTCTGTTTCTAGAAAACAAACTTTTTTCATGAAGAACGATTTAAAGGATCCGTTAAATAAAAGAGTTGAACTTTGGAGTTTTTTTTTTTAAGAAAAGCTGCAGCCTGGCTGGCTTTAGAAAGCAGCAGATTGGACCTATAGATTCTGTTTTCACTCCGTTAAACTTCCACTGAAGCATGCAGAGAAAAAAGTCTGAACTCAGAGTCCTGTGGGATCTAAAGAAACTCTGAAAGAGTTTTCACTTTACAGTTTGGATGTAAGTTTAAAGTACTGACTGTAGAAGAGAGGAAGCTGGGGAGTGGGACGTCACCCCTAAAGTTCAGCTCCAAATATTTCACATTCAAATTTTTTTTCCTATACAACGCTGCCATGTTGAACGTTTGTTCCGTTCCGTCTTCTCTCACCACGGCTGCATCCTCTAGCTCACCTGGAAGGATCCCTAGTCTTTCCCCGGCCAATGTGAGACATAGTCTCTCCAGCAGGTCCGGGGTCTGCCCCTTGGTCTCCTCCTGGTGGGACGTGCCCAAAACACCTCGCCCGTGAGGCGCTCAGGGGGCATCCTGACCAGATGCCTGAACCACCCCATCTGGCTCCTCTCGACCTGGAGGAGGAGCAGCTCGACTCCGAGCACCTCCCAGATGGTAGAGCTCCTTACCCGATCTCTGAGTGAGAGCCCAGCCACCCTGCGAAGGAAGCTCATTTTGGCTGCTTGTACCCGCGATCTCATTCTTTCGGTCACCACCCACAGCTGGTTACCATGGTGAGGGTAGGAACGTAGATCCTGGTTACCATGGTGAGGGTAGGAACGTAGATCCTGGTTACCATGGTGAGGGTAGGTACGTAGATCGACTTGTAAATCGAGAGCTTTGCTTTTCGGCTCAGCTTTACCACGACGGACCGATGCAGCGTCCTAGTTATTGCTGATGCCGCACCGATCCGCCTGTCGATCTCCTGCTCCATCTTTCCCCCACTTGTGAACAAGACCCCGAGATACTTAAACTCCTCCACTTGGGGCAGGACCCTGTCCCTGACCCGCAGGGGGCATTCCACCGTCTTTAAGTAAATTAATGTGCCAGCTCCATCCTTCCCCCACTTGTGAACAAGACCCCAAGATTGAACGTTTGGAACGTGTATAATGTGTATAATGTGTATAATATACGTATACGAAGATGTTTGGCCTCTCATAGTGTTTACTTCAGTTCAGTCTGACTGGTACTGATGTATCCTGCCAGCTGGCAGTGTGTACCCTCCTTACTGGAGATCTCCTCCAACACTGGGCATAAGTAGCGGTGCCCCGGTGAGGTTGTTAAAAATAACAGTGGAAAAGCTGAGATATGAAGTGACCATAATTGGACCCAGCTTCGTCCCGTGTAACGTTGTGCACACTGTGTGCACGGTCAACGTACTTCCTTTTGAAAGATTTTTTTGTTTGATATCTCAGGTCTTAACGCCTCCCCCTGCCGCCCCACATGGACCATCTGTCTGTGAAAGTCTTCCCTCCTTCTCACCCCATCACACCTCCACAAAGGTAGAAAAAAGAGACGTTTTTCTGGAGTTTTTGTGATGCTGAGACATCAAATTTGACTTTTACAGGATGAAACTCAGTAAACTCTGGTAAATAAAATCCAAACAGTTCCAATGAAAGAGCAGTTTGGATGTGTGAGGAGCTCCTAAACACAGCCGGCATACGGGTTCATTGTGCTTTATGGGCGTTACCTGGAGCGGATTAAGAGGCCGTAACATCCGGGCACAGGAAACCCAGATTAAACACTTCTCACAAACCTCTAACGTCCATATTTCACTCTGTCATTTATTACACATCATGTCTGCTCGTTTGAAGCAGAGCTTCACACACACGGAGCTTTTCCAGGGATTTTTAGGTTGTAGATCCAAAAACATTCCCGACATACCTGATCCCAAACACACACACACATTCATGCCTGCAGAGGCCAAAAAACATGAGAAAGAAAACACACTCACACACTGGCTGCATTATCTCCATCGGAGCGCCGGAGGGGCCGCATGCCTGGACCTGCCAGGTGCTCCTTCACCAGCAAACCTAACGTCGTGCAAATGGAAGGAATGTAAACTAGAGACGAGAAAAATTTAAACTGATGGATTCTAAAAACACCAGGTTACACTTTAACCCAGGATCGGATCTCTGCTTTTTGCAGATGATGTGGTTCTGTTGGCTTCATCGGACCGTGATCTCCAGCTCTCACTGGATCGATTTACTGCCGAGTGTGAAGCGGCCGGGATGGGAATTATCGCCTCCAAATCCGAGACCATGGTCCTCGCCCGGAAAAGGGTGGAATGCCCCCTGCAGAGTCAAGACAGGGTCCTGCCCCAAGAGGAGGAGTCGGGGTCTTGTTCACGAGTGGAGGAAGGATGGAGCAGGAGATCGACAGGCGGATCGATGCGGCATCAGCAATAACTTGGACACTGCATCGGTCCGTCGTGGTAAAGAGAGAGCTGAGCCGAAAAACAAAGCTCTCGATTTACAAGTCGATCTACGTTCCAACCCTCACCATGGTAACCAGAATCTATGTTCCTACCCTCACCATGGTAACCAGAATCTATGTTCCTACCCTCACCATGGTAACCAGAATCTACGTTCCTACCTTCACCATGGTAACCAGGATCTACGTTCCTACAATCACTATGGTAACCAGGATCTACGTTCCTACCCTCACCATGGTAACCAGGATCTACGTTCCTACCCTCACCATGGTAACCAGGATCTACGTTCCTACCCTCACCATGGTAACCAGGATCTACGTTCCTACAATCACTATGGTAACCAGGATCTATGTTCCTACCGTCACCATGGTAACCAGGATCTACGTTCCTACAATCACTATGGTAACCAGGATCTACGTTCCTACCCTCACCATGGTAACCAGGATCTACGTTCCTACCCTCACCATGGTAACCAGGATCTACGTTCCTACCCTCACCATGGTAACCAGGATCTACGTTCCTACAATCACTATGGTAACCAGGATCTATGTTCCTACCGTCACCATGGTAACCAGGATCTACGTTCCTACGCTCACCATGGTAACCAGGATCTACGTTCCTACAATCACCATGGTAACCAGGATCTACGTTCCTACCCTCACCATGGTAACCAGGATCTACGTTCCTATCCTCACCATGGTAACCAGGGTCTACCATGGTAACTAGGATCTACGTTCCTACCCTCACCATGGTAACTAGGATCTACGTTCCTACCCTCACCATGGTAACCAGGATCTATGTACCTACCCTCACCATGGTAACCAGGATCTACGTTCCTACCCTCACCATGGTAACCAGGATCTACGTTCCTACCCTCACCATGGTAACCAGGATCTATGTTCCTAGCCTCACCATGGTAACCAGGATCTATGTTCCTACCCTCACCATGGTAACCAGGA